>OY744605.1:45192218-45867218 GCA_963556255.1 Allolobophora icterica
CCTCGTCCCTGTCCTCCTCTTCCTCCTTCTCCTCCTCCTTACTCTTCTCATCCTTTGTCCGTGTCCTCCTCTTCCTCCTTCTTATCTTCCATCTCCACCTCCTTGTTGTTTTTCTCCTTCTAACTTCAACATTCTGCATTGATACATGTCAGGTGATGGACGGTCATCTAAGAAACGTTCTGCTGATGTACAATAACGTCTTTATGTATGTGTGTATTATTGTTTGTTTGTTGTTTGTTTTGTGTTTGTTTGTTTGTATACTACAACGCCTTTTAAGTCGGCTACCTCACTAAGGCGCTGCACGCATGACTATCTAACTCATCGAGATATTCAAATGGGTGTGTGCGTGTGTGTGTGTGTATGTGTGTGTGGGTAGGTGTGTGTGTGAGAGAGAGTGTGTGTGTAGGTGTGTGTGTGTGTGTGTGTGTGGTGAGTGTGTGTGTGGTGTGTGTGTGTGTAGGTGAGTGTGTGTGTGTGTGTGTGTGTGTGTGTGTGTGTGTGGTGAGTGTGTGTGTGTGGTGTGTGTGTAGGTGAGTGTGTGTGTGTGTGTGTGTGTGTGTGTGTGTGTGTGTGTGTGTGTGTGTGTGTGTGTGTGTGTGTGTGTGTGTGTGAGTCAGCGGCCTGCTGGGCCCCTGGCGTGGCGTAAAACCCCGTAAGCCCTTTGTTGGCAGGTGGGCCCCTGGCGTGGCGTAAAACCCCGTAAGCCCTTACGCTGTCTCATGTATGTGTGTGTGTGTGTGTGTGTGTGTGTGTGTGTGGGTGTTTGTGTGTGTGTGTGTGTGTGTGTGTGTGTGTGGGTGTGGGTGTGTTTGTGTGCGTGTGTTTGGGTGGGTGTGTGGGTGTGTGTATGTATGGGTGTGTGAGTGTGTGCTTGTGTGTGTGTGTGTTTGTGTTGTGTGTGTGTGTGTGTGTGTGTGTGTGTGTGTGTGTGTGTGTGTGTGTGTGTGTGTGTGTGTGTGTGTGTGTGTGTAGGTGTGTGTGTGTGTGTATGTGTGTGTATGAGAAAGAGAGAGCTGAGGGATAAGAAGGAGAATGATGGAAGACTAGATCAGAGGGAATGAGATAGATGTGGTGTCAAATCACAAGGAATCGGTGAAAAGACAGCCGCAAGAGCACAGCCGCTACTCAGAAACTAAACAACAGTTCTTTATTTCTGTTAAGCAAAATTTTCATACCTAGAAGTAATCAGGTAACAGTTATTGGAAGGCAGACTCAATTCTACTTCTCTGTCGAGACGCTGATGGAGGCTTTTAGTGCTGGCGAAAACAAAACGACTGGCGTCCTAATTCTGACAAAGATTATTCTCGGAAATGTTTTCATTCATTGGTGCAAAAACAAACGGAAACGAAAACAGTTATTCATTTATTTATCCAGTTATAATAGTACCTCTATGATCTATCCAACCGGTCATTCATCCATTCATCTCACAGGAGGCGATCTTGTTTCACAGGTGGGGAGGACATTGTTGAACTGATCTGGTGATAAGAGTTTTGAACTGATCTGCTCAAAAAAGAGGTCAAAAATTTGTTTACCGCTTTTGGGACAAATTTGACGACCTTTTCTTGGGGTTTCTTCAAAAAGTGGGGGGACAAATGTATGGTATGTCCCCCCACTCTTAAAGGTGGGGGACTTGTCCCCCTCGACCCCCCCATGATCGCCGCCCATGGTTTCACGACGCCTCGAGTTGTTTCTGTCTTCCATTGAATAAGTCAGGCATCGATCCAGTAAGTCCTCCGACCAACCCGAAGGCCGGGCGCACGACGGACATTCAGACCAAGAATAACCCCCTAGCGACTCCCATCGGCCTTATCGACGGCATCCTGGTACCGGTACTAGAAGCGAGAGTAATATTGAAGAAGACGGTTGGGAGGTTTGCTTCACTGTATTTATAATTGAAGTAATAACCTTGACGTTGTATAGACTGGGAATAGAGACCATTAAACGATCAAGGATATTTTCACCACGGGTTGGATCTTTGACCAGTGGGTGTAGGCCAGTACGTTCAACCGGTTCAGTAATTTCTAGACTATTGAAGTCTCCTAATACAATTAGAATTTCACCTCCTTCACATGATCATTCCTCAATCGATTTCTCTAGAATATTTAATAGGATTTCCTTTTGATAAGTTGGCTTTGGTGGGTGGTAGAGAGCATCAGCAAACATAGTTAAATGCGGTAAACTTACTCGAATCCATAAAAGTTCTATGCTTGTGGAATATACGGAAGAAAAGTACTACTAGCTGTAAAATTATCGTTAACATATATTGCAACTCCGCCTCCTCTTCTTCCTATTTTATCCTTCCTGAAGGTCTGGAAACCTTGGATTTTGCAAACTTGTTCAAGGTGGCGATCTTTAAAATGAGTTTCAGAAATGATGGCTACAGGGCTGCAGTGGTAAAATTTGAGGTGAGTAGGCCTATACGCTACCGGTTAGTTTTCCGAAACAAATATTGGAGGCGAGTATACGCTACAGTATTTTGCGAGTATACGCTCCAGTATTTTAATATAAATAAATATAAATATTTTGTGAGGTGAGTATATCTCTAGAGGTGAGTATACGCTGTATACCCGCGTATACCCTCGACTACAGCCCTGGATAGCCATAACTTGATATTATCAAGTCAATACCCAATCAGTTCTGAGTTCAAATGGTTTAATGCTCCAGTTTTTGCTAGGGAACGAGCATTTACTAAATAAATGCCTGGATAAGCAATAGTTTGACTATGAGTGCTTGGTTCATTAGGTTTTTGTAGGTTAGCGTTTGTAGGGACGATGACCAGATTGATTGGATTTCTATATTTGAATTTTCGTTGTTGAAAAAAGTCCAGTTATATTAAGGTTACATAGGGACAAGTCTTGAGCCGATTCGAACATGTTGCAAAAGCGCAATCGGTTTAAGTTATTGTAAGCAGCTTCTAGCCATCACTTTCATTCACTAGATGAAGAAGGGCGTACATAAAGTTTGCTGGAAAATTATCAACGGCTCGACTTTAAATCGGCTTGTTTTCTGGATGACCGGCCGAAGATCTGGTCATTAGCTTAGGCCTACTACTCAGTGATGGGCACTAAACTAATTTTTTTAGTTAAACTTCAACTATTTTTCAACTAAAATAAAACAGTTTAACTAAAGTTGGCAACTGATTTTGTAAATAAGTTAATTAAACTAAAAATAGTTAAACTTTTTCCAACTTTTTTACAAATTTTTATGACAAACACTTTCATAATAATAGAGGTTAAGGGAACTTTAATAATGCAGAGCGTCAATGACAATTTCACCTTCAAACTGTAGTCAACTCATAAAGAATAATAAACACCAACGTTGTTATTATGCCGCTTTACTACATATTCTATGCAGAGACAACATCAATGTTAATAAATAAGTAGACATCGCGTTCAGTTGTTGACAGTGTTCATTTCGGAAGATAGTTTAGTAGTTGCTGATTTTGTTAGTCAAACTTTCAGTTAATAACTAAACAATATTAGTTAAACTTTGGTTTTAACTAAACTATTTTCTCTAGTTAAACTTCATCCTTGACTAAAAAAATTAAGTGTAACTAAAAGTTATCAACTGTTTAGTTAACTTTTGCCCATTACTGCTACTATTACCCCTTCATCTCTTCTAGTTTATTTTGGCGCCGCCTCTGACAAGTCGCGCTCTTAGGCAAGTGGCTATCCTGCCAATATCTATCTTCAAGACATCACCGTGGTAAATAGTTATATGACTTCACATTACGTGGAATAAGTTCGCATTTGGTTCTCTTCCTGCCTGCTCGTCTTCATATCCCATATTTCAAAATTGCAACAAACGTCTGAAAAATCTGTAAAATTCATGCTGTGTGTTAAACACTTGCAAAATTATTTGAATATAAATCGCTAGTTTGGTCTGGGATTAAGATTTAGTAATCTTAATCCCAGGTTTGGTACAATGTTGAATTCTTATTTCCAATAATTATTGTAAGATTGCATAAAGAGTGAATTTGACACCGGCTCTTATAATACTATATAAACTCCTTTTTGACGTAATAAGCACAACAAATGATGACGTCACTGTTATCAACGACCAACTCTATTAGGTAAAGATACAAATTTGCTGTTTAAAAATTAATTCATGTTAATAGTTAGATTATTAAGCAGTTTTCACAATTTTTCAATTGCGTTTCCTTTTGTGTAGAATGTTCTCTTATAATTATAATCAGTATAGAGTCTCACAACTAGCGGACCGCAATTAATATATTGAGGCGTTTGCATACTCGTCGTTCGTTACGTTCGTCAATATATTATGTATAGGCCTATGTATATAACGGTTATCTTCTTAAATATCATCTCCATGTCAAACTTTTCTGAGCATTTTACAACCTTAATATATCGCTATCAAATGCGTAACTTGCCGTACAAAGCGATGGTGACCAATCCCCTTCCCTTCCCTCTGCCCTTCTCTTCTCCTCCTCTCCCTTCCCTTCCCAAGATATGACTTATATAGTTAATCTGCCACTTTAAAAGACACTCGCAGAGAGCAAAGTACATATTATTTACATTCTGTTTCACAACTGTTTATCTGTTACGGCACGGAGACCACGATGGAGCTAAACAACAGTCTCTCGTGAATCATTGGCATGCAATGAAACTTACTTCAAACCAAAATAACGATGGAAAAAAGTGGTGGCGACACCTCCGTGACTCCGTTACAATATAATGTTAATAATCTTCTTTTAATATCTTCAAACTGACAATAACGCAGTATGATTACAAATCAGTATGAACGGATGATCACAATTAAGTTACTACAGGAGTCGAATTTAACTGTACACGGCAGCCATGCAAGGCGCCCATCACGTCCTACATCTCATTTTAACAACGCGCCATCTCGCGAATGAAAGGATGAGTGGACCTAAATTTGGGGAGGCTGCGGGAAGCGATCCCGCTACCTCTTGCTCTTCACGCCAGTGATGTTACCACTACTCTATGGACCTCCCCCCATGATTACGCCTATGATCGCTATGAATGGTTTTGAATTTAGCACTTTTCATTTCGTGTGGGTTTCTACCTGAAATTGTTACTTCTCGCGTACATGGATTTTTAGTTCTAAGCTTACATAATTGCGTAAGCAATAAACTATAGCCCTACGACTTGCTTTGCGCTCTGTTGCAGCCGCTTAGCTTTTATTCGTCCCGCATTGTCTATAAAAATACAAGCTTCAAAACTTTCTACATCCGTTCTTGAAACAAATGGGTCATCATTGATGTAGGCCTATTGTATTGGATATGTAGATTGTGTGCGTGTTTGGGCTATTCAAACAGTGCGTCTGATTTAAAAATAGAAGGCGGGTTGAAAATCGATCGCGCTGGATCGAGTAGGCGAGCGATATGCGGTCGACATCGGGAGCTCTTGTGTACAGCGTATTTTGTGCATCGTATTCGTAATTTTCCGTATCGCTGCATATAATACTCATCTAGTAGGCCTATCTCACTTCAGTTCCGTTAGCTGAGTAGGTCTATAAGATGAAGAGACGCTATATAAATTCTCAGAATGAATTAATGAATGAACATTCACTAGAAACCTACCATTGACGTAAGATGACGTGTTACGGCTGATTTCACAACGTTGGTTGAGCCTTCGGCATACGTTGAACACTCGATTTTTAGCTTGACCTTTCAGTCGGCAATCCATTCGAATTTTATCGGCGTGCTTTCTGCAGGATTTGCAGTAAATTTTGTTCACAGTCCGACGGTTTTCTATTTCGACTACATCGACATCGAAGGAGTCGCCTAATTTCCATGACAGATAGGCCTACGTGCTCAACTGTACATATTATTCGACTTGCTCATCTTCGCCGCAATTGTTGTTTAAAATAATTTCCGAAATTGGTGATGTTACGGATGATGTCACGCGGCGAGAGGTGTCGGCGTGTTATGGCCATTCATATTGCACGAAATATTGGAGTGATCAGTCAGCAGTAATTAGGACAGGTCAAGGCACGCATTCAACGCTGCTGCAAGTAAGTAAATTAAGGTATTCTGAATTAGGTAACTAAAATTATGTATGGTCTGGCTACAGGTTCGCCTATCGTCTTGGAGTCTAACTCAAACTCATCGAGCGACGACCGACTGTCACCGACAGTGAGAAGCCTTCGGCTAGGCGAGCGGTAAATCGCTCGCCGGTACCTTTGCTAGGTGAGCGACCAAGGAGAGCGATCGATCGCTCGCCTTAAATCAGACGCTCTGTATTCAAATCGAAATTTTTTTAGGGTACATTGCTTTGCAAAATCCTCTAACATCTAGATTATCGCACAATTGCCTAATAATTCTTGAAATGTTGAACAGAGCTCAGCTAAAGCGAGTGCTAGATTACAAGAGCATGAATTTATTCAACATCAAATTTACAGGGCTTGAAATCGTGGTCCTGTGCTCGGAGATAATGGATCCGGAAGCGCAAAAATTCGGACTCGATACCATTTGGGTGAAAACAAAATATGCAGCCTCGGCAAGGCTCAATATCGGATCATGTGCGGAAGACGAGAAACCAGGTGAAGTTGCGTCGCGGGTTTCCCTACCTCGGTTCTCATATAGAGGCTGATGGTGGCAGTAGACCTCAAGTTAGGTTGCGTATAGCCATCGCCCGGAATTGCGTGAGCAGCCTTAAACGTGGAATATGAGCAGTAAGATCCGTTACTCTAGTGTAGATTGCTTATGCACAAAGATGAATCACGAGGGCCATTTCGTATGAGTTTCGAAAGCCAGTTCGAAGAACAGTAAACACTTGTTCAAGAATTGGTACAAAGGCCACTCTGGCTTGACCTCCCATTAAACTAATTCGCGACCATGGCAAGTGGGCCTGTGAATCCACTCTTGATATCTTACTCCATTATCTCTGTAGGTCTCTATTCCATATAGCATGCATCCGTACTCCCTTTAACTCCTCCCGCACCTGCCCTCATCAGCCCATTGCCTTCTAGATACTGTCAGTATCTAGAAGGCAATAATCAGCCCGTCTAGCATTGCCATCTCCCATCAGATCTGGCAAGCACAGTTTGTTCCTTTGCCACAGGGAAGCCGGATTCGGTGAGGCAACGCCAAATGATGTCTTTTAATAACGCAGGTCTGGCAGTCCGACCCTATGTGGCAGGTGAGGTGTACTCTAGGCTCAAGGTACTGTAATACACATTGTGCGTAGGTATGATGTACTCTAAAGTACGCGCTAACTGGCGGTAACATGCACTCTAGAGTATGAAATGCCTAGCCCTGTGGCAGGATAGGTGCACTATATATAGGCACAACGTACTTTAGGATACATTAATTGTGCCTAGGTATGATGTACTCTTCAATACGTTGTGCCTAGAGCACTCCTCGCCTGCCACAAGGCTAGGCATTTCGTAGGCCCTATTCTAGAGTACATACTACCGCCAGTTAGCGCGTAATTTAGAGTGCATCATACCTAGGCGGTAGCGTGTACTCTACGTAGAGTAGGCTACGAAGTGCCTAGCCCTGAGGCATGTGAGGTGTAGGCTACTCTAGGCACAACATACTGTAGAGTTACTAGAGTAGGCCTACATCATACCTTGGCACAATGTACTCTAAAGTACGCGCTAACAGTATCTCGGATTCTAGAGTATGAAATTCTGCTAGAGTCCATTCTGCCTCCTACTCTCGTATTTGGAGATATTGTACTCTAGAGTCCGAAGTGCCTACAGGTATCATGAAACTCTAGAGTACAAAATGTGCCCGAGTCCACCCTGTCTCCTACACCGGCCCACAGCTACATGACTGTCTTTTAATGTCCTCTTAGGCTGTCGCACCACAAGGGTTAATATTACTGTAGTTATTATTATTACTACTATTAAAATTATTACTATTATATTTTTCACACGAGGAACGTCTATAACTCGTTCGGGCTGAGCAAAAGTGCCGTGGAGGGCGTCGGGATTGAAGTGCTGTGCAATAAACTGCAAGAGGTAGCAAGTTTCTTTAGGTACTGGTATTCAGAAATTGCAGTTAGGCGGCGCCGCAACTACTTAATAAAAGCAACAGCCTATTGATATTGGTGGAACCAAGGGTCTAGAATGCCAGCAGAATAAAGTGGTATGTTGAGCAGGGTTTTTATTATTGTAATTTTTTATTATTGGTTTTTATTATTGTAATTGTAGGCTAATTATTATTATAATTATTATTATATTTTATTATTATTTCCTCAGAGTTACACTGGGTCCTAATGATAGAAAATTAGTTAAATAAGAAACTACGTATGGAACGGCTGCTATAACCGTGAACTGATGTCATGGGAAATGTGCTCCGAAAATCAACTGCATTCAAGAGCTGAATTACTATTCTTATTTTCGCATAATAAATTGATGTACTTTCTCAGACACGTAGATGCGTAGCTTTAAGTCTGTAATAAATGGGTTGCTTGACAGCAAAGATAATTCTTATACAACTGTCTGTTAAAGCAAACTTACTTTATTTTAATACATTTCCACTAATTGTCCCTCAACTTTCTAGACATGCCGTTTATTCAGAGGCTTCTGCTAGGTTTTGACGGGTTCTGAAGCGAAGAAAATGTAGCAATATCTTGCAAGGTTCTATAGTGTAATCAGCTACAAGTATGTGTGATTTTCACTTTTTAAGGTACACGCGCATTCGTTTGAATACAATGTGCAACGACTACTTCATATTGCGGAATTCGGACTGTAATCCAGGTTCAATGTGTTTGTTGCAATCGTCTTTGCAAATTGATATCGTGTCATAGGGGATCAAACTGGCGAAATTCTGATTCGGGCTCCCAGATAGGCTACGTCTAAAATATTGCGACTACGATGCTTTTTTCTTAGGTTAACAAATATGATTAAATAAATGCAAGAAAAAATAAATTACTGTTTTAGATATTTAGTGAATGTGAATGCATAGTGAGCTTCATACTGCGAAAGACAAACAACTGGCGACGTTAGCAAATTATTTCAGTACACAGAAACATGCAAGAGGATCAGTGTTTTCAACTTTAGCTTAGTGCAAAAATCATAGCTGAAGCACAGACTCGGACAATTAATAATAATTAATTATGTCGAAAAGCATTTTTTCCGAGCATTCATTAGGACATTCCATCGAAAATACAGCACAAGAAAAGATGGAAACTTCCCAGCTATGTCAGAAATCATTTGTGCTGGATAGTCATACGAAGGGAAACGAGAAAAGCCATTCCAAAGCAAACGCATACGAATGCGAGTTTTGCAAAAAAATATTTACACACACCTGTAAACTAAAGATACACATGAGAATCCATACTGTTGAAAAGGCATACCACTGCCTGGAATGTGAGAAAACATTCTTATACAATTCAGATCTGAAAAAACACACCAGAACCCATAGTGGAGAGAAACCATTTCACTGTGAGGTTTGTAAAAAAATATTTTCTTATTCTTCCAATCTACAGATGCATATTAGAATCCATACTGGAGAGAGGCCTCATCAATGCCAAGTATGTCAAAAACGATTTTCCCAATCTTCAAGTCTAACGATTCATGCAAAAATTCATACCGGGGAGAAATCTTACCAGTGCCATGTATGTCGAAAAAGTTTTTCTCAATTAGCCAATGTAACACGTCATGCAGGAATCCATAACGGCGTGAAACCGAACCAATGCCAGTTATGTGAGTATAAAGCTACAGATAAAGGTTATCTAACGAAGCACAAGAGAACACATACTGGAGAGAAACCATATCTTTGCCGGTTATGTCAGAAAACATTCTTAACCATTTCAGAACTGAGACGTCACGAAAAAACACACTATGGAGAAAAACCATTTCTGTGCATTCTTTGTGAAAAAACATTTTCCACATCTTCATCGCTACAAACTCATGTCAGATTCCATACTGGAGAGAGAGCAAACCAATGTCAGATATGTAAGAAAAGTTTTTTCGAAGCTGCTCATCTGCGAGTTCATTTTCGAATCCATACTGGAGAAAAACCATACCAATGTCAGATAGGCCAATGTAAACAAAGTTATTCCCAATCTGGTCACCTGCGAGATCATGTTCGATTCCATACTGGAGAAAAACCACACCAATGCCAGGTATGTCAAAAACGGTTTATCCGGTCTTCCCAACTAAAAACTCATGCAAGAACTCATACTGGAGAGAAACCATACCATTGTCAGTTATGTGAGTTTAAAACTAACTGCCACAGTGCGCTAAGTGGGCACAAGAGAAGTGCACATTCTGGAGAGAAACCATACCTTTGCCAGATATGTCAGAAAACGTTCTCATACTCTTCATGTCTGAGAATTCATGAAAACACCCACTCCGTGTCAGGCTAAAGTTTGTAAAATCATTTTCCAAAGAAAACAGTCAAATTCCTGGAAAATATTTTTCTGCACTTCGTCTGAAATACATTAATGAACTATAGATGGAGAGAAACCATTCTGTGTCATGTTTGGAAAAAGACATTTCCGCGATCTTCGAGTCTACAAAGAAACAAATGTCTCAATCAGATATTACCTGAAATATATGACATTAACCAACAACAGTAACTGTTGTTGAACAAAGCAGAAACATGGAAGTGTGGAGCTACTTAATCTATGTTGATACGCTCTAACGAATTCACGCATATCAATTTTGTATTCAAAGTAAGAGCTTTAGTACACATAAACTGAATATTTCTGTAGTACTGGACATATTCAAGGATACTGAATAAGCTAGGTTTGCGTTTTTTGGAACATTTTTAGTTCAATTTAGGAAGACCTATTATGATTTTGTCTAGTTAAGCACTTTAAATATATCGAACTGTTTTTTTTATTGCACTCTGGTTGCTTTCGTGTAGTTTTCACTAAGGCCTAATCCAAATTTTACAAAGTCGTACGCTAATGCTGCTTCTGTTACTGTTTCGTGACTGCAATCACAAATTACTGCAACGATAATTTTACACATCGTCTGCGCTGATGGTAACGATGCTGTTAAGGTTAGCTAATAAAGTTTGCTCGATCTTTATTTTTTTATAGTTAACCAGTAACAACTAACAACTCTTAGAAATATAGCACAGCTGAGGGCGGAATATAGATCCTCAGTCCACAACATCGTGAGCGGTCGAAATATTTGTCCCCCAAGGAGGCCGTATATAAATCAACTTTTATGAATTTATTTTAGGCTATTTTATTTCGCTTCGAAAGTTCTACATTCGTATGGGCGCGTAAATACCGTAGGGGTTGAGTACTCTGAATACACAGAAGAACAAAGATGAGTAGGACTACGGACAGAGACAGTGAGAGGGATGAACAAACATACGTGTATCTGTGTGAATAAGCCAGTAATCCAACCGACTTAACAATTAATAGAGGCTGAACTAACATGTAAAGAGTTCATCACGAGTTAGAGAAGAAGCAATAGTACGAGGTCCATAGGGGTAATTTGTGACGGTACATAGGGTAACCGTACCCCACGTTTTGGACTTGGGTACCGTACCTCGGTTACATATGACATTTAAACACACGACAGATAATCACGCGACACTTAAACACAGACACGTAAACACACGACAGATAGACACATGGACAGATAATCACACGACAGATAATCACAAGGACAGATAATCACAAGGACAGATAATCACAAGGACAGATAATCACAAGGACAGATAATCACAAGGACAGATAATCACAAGGACAGATAATCACAGCGACATATTAACACGAGAATTCCAAACACACGATATATTTTTCCGAATCGGTTAAAAACAAATTAATGAACCTTGATAATCCTCAGAGGCGTAGCGACCGCCCTCCTTAGGCCTACCCTCCGACCGGAGGGGGCCCCTTCCTGGAAGGGGGCCCCTAAAAGTGGCAAAAAATAACCATTGATTAAACAATTTGCGGAGAACAAGGCTCGAAAGAAGCGCTTTGCGTAAATACGGAATGGAATACATGTACACTCTAGGGCGTAGGCCTATGTCGTAGGCCCTATGCATAATATGAACACTGTATACAGTGATGGGCAATAGTTAACTAAAAAGTTGCTAACTTTTAGGTTAACTAAAAAAATTTAGTTAAACTAAATAGTTTAGTTAAAACCATAGTCTAACTAAATACATTTTAGTTCCTAACTAAAAAGTTGAACTAAAAAATCAGCAATGCGCAACTATTTTCTGCAATGAATATTGAACACTGTCAACCAAATCAACGCGAAACTTATTGATGCATGGTTAACTGCATGGTTTTAGAATTAACAGCCTGCTTTTTCAAATCCATACACTTCTTAGGCCGACAGTATGCCTTTAACTGTATGCTAGAACAGTACACATTGCATAGTTTGAAGGTGAAATTGTCATTGACGCTCTGCATTAGTACAATTCACTTAACCTTTGTTATTGTGAAAATGTTTGTCGTAAAAAGTTGGAAAAAAGTTGGAAAAAGTTTAACTACTTTTTTTGGTTTAGTTAACTAATTTCCAAAATCAGTTGCCAACTTTAGTTAAACTATTTTTTAGTTGGAAAATAGTTTTAGTTTAACTAAAAAAATAGTTTAATGCCCATCACTGCCTGTATATTGTATACTATCGCATTCCAGTTTTCGCATTGTAAGGGGCCCCGGACGTATTTTCGGAGGGGGCCACGTTCTTTGTTGCTACGGCTCTGATAATCCTGATAATCTGTCTTAAAAGCACAAAAATGCAAAAATATAAAATCAGTAACGTTAAAAATTCCCTTTTAATTATTCAACTAAAAGTAATTGATGAATAAGTATACATAGGCCTACTTTTAGACTACTGGTGAGACAGATGAGCTATTGCTTGCAAAAGCTGCAGAACGTTTGCAGCTAAATAAAGACTACACGGTCCTTCAAATCACGATACTTCTTCCTTGGTGGTTGATCGACTCCAGACTGCTTCTGAATATCCTTCGAGATTCCATTCAAGAAGGTCCAGAGATTAGGATGATGACACTGGAACAAGGACTGGAGACCACAGTGCCATACCTCTACTGAGTTTGTTGTTTGGGCAATTCCGCCAACTGCAGCTTGATGTTTTTAACCGATTCGGAAAAATATATCGTGTGTTTGGAATTCTCGTGTTAATATGTCGCTGTGATTATCTGTCCATGTGTTTATCTGTCGTGTGATTATCTGTCCATGTGTCTATCTGTCGTGTGTTTACGTGTCTGTGTTTAAGTGTCGCGTGATTATCTGTCGTGTGTTTAAATGTCGGCACACCCCGTACCTCCCACTTTTTAAACAATGCCAATCAATGTTTTTATTGTTGTGCCTTCCCAGAGATCGGAGTCTCCGCCTTGCTTCGTGTATGTAGACGGAGTGAGGAATATGTACCACAAAAGTGCGAAAGTGCCTAGATAAACAGGTACATCGAGAGCCAGACGAACTGAATCACAAGCAGTCAGACAGGCAGATCCTCAGTCCTACTCCATCAGCTGCAATGGCTTCCTGTTGAGTTCAGGATAAAATTTAAATTGACCTGTTTCACCAACAAAGCCCTTAGCACCAGTACACCTCCCTAACTTGAATCACTACTTACTCCTCGTTGCCTGGGATCATCAAGTACAGGTCTTTTAGCTGAGCCACGATGCAGAACAGTAATGGGCTCGCGCGCACTCCATGCCTCTGGCCCCAGGGAATGGAATCGACTGGCACTATCTCTTCGTGGCTCAAACTCACTTCCTACCTTCAAAAATCCGCTCAAAACTCACTATTTCTCTTTGGCTTACAAGCACTTGGATATCTAACTGCATCTTCTCCTGGCGACTGACTATCCGCGCCTCAGATTCACATTTCGGCGTGACCTTGCGCGCTTTACAAATTTAATTAATTAATAAATAAATAATAAAAATAATATTGCTATTATTCTTTATTATTATTATTTTATTGGGCATTCATGCATGCATTGATGCATAGAGATGGCCCTGCCTCTTGAGTTTGGGTGTGGATGACAATAGGAGGATGACACGTAGGGATGAGCGTTGTCTTCTGTCTTCACATCGTCATTGTCTCTAATTATTCCATGGATCCGTTCTGTCTGCGTGTCATCACATTCATTAGTTCCGTCGTCGTTCCTCTCATCGACTCCTTCGTCCTTCTCCTCTTCATTTCAAAGACTCGTTTCGTTGCGATTAAGTTCTCGATATTGTCCAGGTGTTTTCCTTAGATTCGGAAGCTGATCGGGTCGAGAGATGAGCGATTAATCAACCGCGACCGCTGCGCCACCAGCAGCCCTCATCGCATTTGGCATCATATTGTCCCTCAACTTCCGTTGCCCCATTCACAGCCACGGTTACTGCTGCTGCTGGGGTGGCCCGTGTTTAGCCCTATCGGCGGACTGTGTTCCTGCACGCCCTGCGCAGCACAACGGGTAATACAGCGGGTCTGCCTTCAAAGGCTGAGCGTGTCCTAATGGTCGCTAAACGGGGCCCTACGCCCTCAGTCGTGTCACGTCATTTGCATGGCGGCACGATTAATCAAATTTATGTGTCATAGGCAAACGTAATTAGATTGAGAATGGCTGCAATCAGTGATCCGCCTTCTGTCCCTAATGCTCACTTCAAACCCAACCAACGAAAAAGATCATCGCGCCAATATTACCATTTCAAACGTACACGAATTATATAGGACTTCGCAAGGGGGACAACGAAATAAGCCACAATGGCCAAGCCATTACACCATGGGTGGCCTAGGGTCTGCAGACATTCCCCCAACAGTTGGGGTTCAGGACATTGAATTCGTAATGGTGACGAGTAAGCTACGTGCCAACAATGTGAACTGTTTGTATAGGGGTTATATTTTTGGGACGATAAGTCAATTTGTCGGCGTTCTGGCCCCTACCTAACTATGTCTTAAAAGCTGTATCCTTGATATGGTAGTCGCACTGTTTCGCCTTGGAAGGTATGGAATAACAATAACAAGGTAAAGAGAAATAAGATACGAAGAACAGTTTAAATAAAATGATCCTTGACCAACTGGTGGCTCAGAACAAAGAACAGAAATAATTTATAGATCTCCTACATGCTTTTGATTACGTTCAGATGCCAATACTTTCTTTTCGCCTGAATGAAGTCTTGTGGAGGAGTAGGAGGAGGAGGAGGAGGAGGAGGAAGAAGAGGAGGAGGAGGAGGAGGAGGAGGAGGAAGAAGAGGAGAAGGAGGACGACGATGACGACGACGACGACGAGGAGGAGGAGAAGGAGGAGCAGGAGCAGGATGACGACGACGAGGAGGAGGAGAAGGAGGAGGAGGAGTGGTTGAGAAAAATAAGAAAAGCGAATGAGGAACATAGGAGGAGCAAAGAATTGTGGAAACGGAATGATCAACACGGAGGAAGGCATGGAAGGCATGGAATGAGTAGGCAAACTTACATAATGCTGTGGACAAAATTGAGCACATAAAAAAACAGCGCAATTGACCGTAGAAATAAGAATGAAGAATGAAACTAATGAGGGAATTGAGAACTAACATAAGAAAGAGTACAGATTAAAGGAAAGAAGGAAGACATGGAGATCTAGGAAGAGAGTATTTGCAGTGCCATGTGCTGGTTCTTAATACCGGTACAGCGTCGGTTAATGATTTTCGTAATCATAATCATAATATCAAAGTTTCTACAGCGCCCTGAAAGTGAAGTCGCGGGAACTAGATTATTCACAGGCGCTTAGTCAAAACAAAATCGATAGGCTTGGTGGGGTGAAGTCGGTTCCAGGTCAAGCTCCAAAGGGGTCAGACACTCACAGACAGACAGACGTCTATAAGGTGGATGGTGTTTGGAGTTGAAACGGCGAGGGAGGTGAAGGAAGAGGAGGAATCGGGATTGGATTTTTAAAACGGCTGTGTTTTCAGTTTTAACTTTTTAGGGAAAGACCTGTGGAGAGATAGCAAGAGGTGAGGTTTTGGTGAATTCGTTGGATGGATTAGATATATGTCCTGGTGGGAGTTTGTTCCAGAGGGTTTGGACAGCTATATGGCTATAATGGAGCAATTTGCAAATTTTAGTGACGCGGTGACGGAAGGGTAAAGTGTTAGGGCGGAAGAAGAGCAGGTTGAGCTTCGAAGTGATTGAACCATGAACATTTGGGACGATTGAAGCGTGTTGTAGGTTAATGGTATGACTTTATATTCTATTCGTTCAGGTGTTTTGAGCCAATGGAGTGATTTGAGGACAGGAGTGATGTGGTGGTGTTTGGGGTTTTAGTGACAGCATGGTCGAGAAATGTCAACCCAGAAATTGGGGTTTTAATTCCCCAGGGAAGAATATCTCTTGCTTTCTGTCCCATTTGTGCCCTTAACGAGCGCAGCTATAACAACTGTGAGTGTAAGCTGCTACTGACTCCTTGCAAATATTTGTATAGCGCTCTACTTTATAGTGTCGATGAGAGGACCATGCAGGTGGCAAGGAAGAGAACAGTCCATTTAAAGCGCGGCGGGTCTTTATGGACGCACTACAAAGGCCTATATGCAACGAATTTTATGGAAAAATCGTCCTTGTGAATAAAACATTTCTTGGTAGTTATTATGTTAATGTGCAGTTATGCATTAGGAGCCTAAACGATTTTCGTATTGTCCTAAGCTAAGTGAGCAGATACAGGTGAATAACTCTTTACGGATGTCCGGGTCGTAACCTTTAACACTGAAACCAGCCGTATTCGACTAAAACGCCGTTTACGAAAGGTCAGAGGTCAAAACGAAAGTCAGAGGTGAAAGGTCGTTGAGAATTGCATGCTCATTTTGCACTGGCTTTGATTGCGCCGTCATACAAAGGAATCGTGGAGCGGCGGCGATTAGGAAGGGGTTGTTGTTCGTGGCTGGAATTGGTCGAGAGATGAAGCGCAGATAACTTCGGTCGACGTCAGTCAAACGACAGTTGACGACGTCCTATGGAATTGTTCCCCAGTAGATCATCAACGCCATCAGGTGGTTTCATTGTCACCACCTGTTGTCCAGCCAGTTAATTTCTCCGTCTCTCAGTCCAGATGCACCTCGTCGTCTGACTATGATCAGCCTCGAACAGTCTCAGTTCAGAAGAAACCACTGATGCACATCAACTGTGCCCGCCAGCACAGAAGTGCCACGCGTTCTATTCAGACGCCGTCACGGTTGGCCGGCCACTGGTCTCGAAAAGGGAGGCAGTCGACGTGAAGTTTCTCTCAGAATTCTCGCCGAAGGGGTCGAGCGGGTATCCGTGGCGTCCCGTCCGATCCGCCAGTGGCTCTGATAGGAGAGATAGATCATGGCAGAGTCTGACAGCGACGCGCGTCTTACACGTGGCAACCGGAAAAACGAACGAACATTAAACTGACGATTGGCTGGCATCGGAAGCGTCTTTGATCTCCTCCTATACCTTCGTCACATCAAATGCCACCGCCAGGACCACCACTGCCGCCGAAGTCCTGCGTTGTCTGTCTTAGACTGCACATCGAACAGATGCGACATAATGCTCACGGTGTAGACCATATATACCTACCGTGTATATGTTTGCATAATATTCACATTGGACATTTCTCTCAGATATGTATCTGAACATTTATATCGCGCTTCTTAGAACTCGACAAAGGTGGTGAAACATGTCTATCAAACAGGTCTTTAAAATGTGCTACTTAATATCAGTTGACAATATTTCTTGAGCTGAAACAAGCATATGTAATTATGTATGTAGCCTATATGCGCATATAGTAAACGTATGTCTGTATGCATGCATGTGCATATGTTTGTACGTATGTGTGTTCATGTGTTGTTGAATCCGACGTAGTGCAGTATTTAATTGGGTGTAGTGATACGTTGTACGCAGTATAGACATTTGGCGGGTAATGTTAGTTTTATCTAAAGGCTCTGTGCTTGAATTAAAGACTGGGTTTGGTGTTTGTCCTGCCAGACCTTTTGTTTTTGCCCAACTCTCGACTAGTCGAAGGTTTTGTCTATACGTGTGAAGATGACATGTTCCTAGTTTTGAACAAGTTATAACGTTTTAGTGTTTCTTTGTGAGAGTTCATGTTGGTTTTAGCGTCACGTGCGGTTGACCTGTTGAAGTTTGAATACAGACCCTCTAGGTGAGTGATATTTTGGCTATAAATATTACATTTTAAGCTTAACCCGGTTGGCAGTTGCTCAATCTCTTAGACAACTCGTAGCAGAGTATAATTATATGGTTTATTCTATGCATTAAACGGTAACCCGTCAAAAGCGCCCCGACAAAAGCGCCCCGAAAAACGCGCCCCGACAAATGCGCCACAGAAAATCCTGACAATAATTATGCCATAAAATTAGCGACATTTGCGCACATAATGTTCTCCACGTGCTTGCATGCTGCATGAAGGATTGTATTTGATTAAAACGTGTCGGCCACTGTTAACGATTATTAACGATTAGATTATATTCTGAGGACACTTGAAAAATTACAAATTTGCATTCTTAAAGGCCCTTCTATTGTGTTAATTGCCGTAAAATTTCTACATCTGCAGTACAGTGGAAGTCATAAATCTCAGCAAGGTAAAGACAACCTTCTTATCGAAGGTTATCGACACAGAAGACCTAGAACGAACAGCTGATGGCATAGCGTCTTGGCGATGTATGCTCAGAAGCTACTCTGGACTCTATAGTAGAGTTAGAGAGCAAGCTGAAGACATATTGGACGAAATTTCGTCACATAACCACGCTCCCGATCCTGCTCGCAAGGAAGCAGAGTTCTCATTTGCATATTAAAAATTCATGCACGCGTGGGCGCATTTGTCGAGGCTCATTTTGTCGGGGCTCATTTGTCAGGGCGCGTTTGTCGGGGCGCATTTATCGGGGCGCACAGAGACGCGTTAACACGTAGGCGCACTAGGCGTGCGCTTAGGACCCCCAAATTTCGGAGGGCCCCAATTATAAAAAAATAACATTAAACCAAATAATTTCATATTCCTTGAAACATCTTCTACAAGTAATCATAATTACAGGGTCAGCAACACTTAAAAAATGGCTTCAAGTTCAACTTCGTGGGTTGTGCACATGATAGGCTAAACACCACCAGAGTCTCAGACTCCCAGTCTACACGTTCAGAAGGGGCGCATTTGTCATGGGCGCTTGTATCGATGTATACCGTGATTCAGTTGCTAAAATAGCTGGCGTTGCTTTTAACTTGGACATTGTTTTTTTGGTCTAATCTGTCTCTCGTGTACACGTAAGTGGTAATTATAAGTCATCAAACATGAGGATTCGTGACATACGCAGAATTAGGTGATACATCCCCAATTCTTTAAGGGCATCTCCGGAAAACGCCTGGTCTCAAGTTTCTTGATTACTGTAACTTTCTTCTTGTTGGTAGCCTATCACAAATTCAAACATGCTGAAACTCCAGAGAGTAAAGAACGCCTTGGCTAAAGCCATAACTAATACGTCAAAATATGAAATTCCTGTACTTAAAACTTTGTATTGGCTTCCTGTTCATCAAAGAATATCTTTAAAATTGAAGCTCATATAGTTTATTAAACATCGAACTCTTGCCAGTCAGAAACACTTAAAATCAGACTTATAGTCACCCAGCCAGGTTGTCTCATGACTGTCTTTCTTTGGCCATACCCAGCACTATAGAACTGTTCTTGTGCCCGAGCTTTTTTCGGTTGCGGGACCTAGATTTTAGGAACTGACTATACTGATTAGAACGAACAGATATAGGATCCTGTATCTGTTCGTTCTAATCGGTATAGTGAGTCACTTATATCATTTCGATCTCAGCTTAAGACTTGCCTATTTCAAATAGCTTATCCGCCGTCTTCTTGACAATGAAATGATTATAGTTTGGTTTTGGTGCGCCATCGGTAAATGCCTTGTTCATTAGACACGGACGTGATAGAAGCTACAATTTAAAAATTAAAAGTAGTACATGTCCAGAGATATATGCACATACATGGCATACTTACATGCATACATACACACGCTCATTCCGTACACTATAATGCTTCCACTATACATTTATGTATTCGTACATGTAGGTCTACGTATATATATATATATATATATATATATATATATATATATATATATATATATATATATATATATATATATATATATTTAAGATGCATAAATGATGGTTGCTATGTATAATTGTATATACATTTGCGTGTATGTTTGTTTGATGAATTCGTAACCGCCGCCGTAGATATGCATTATATTTGTATCGTAGATGCATAGACAATGGCCATCACCTGCACCTGCAGCCCGTGAAGCTGCATGGGGTTCGTTTTAAGTGTAAGCCCTAAGGATCGGTGATCATCGGACCAGAGCAGAAGAAGAAGAAGAAGAAGATAAACGCAGCGAGTGCATCGATGGTTGTGTTTGAATTAAACTAACAACCACTGACGTTATAACGACCGATGAATGGACAGACTGACAGACAGAAAGACGGACAGACGGACGGAAGGACAGACGGACAGACAGACAGACAGACGGACGGCAGTGCGCACAGACAGATTACGCGTGCACGTATCTTGCATGATATGCCGTCTAAATGTCTGATTCGGAGGAGATGAGCCAGCATCATCATCACCTGATACAGAGGCTGGAAGTGACTTGGGTCCAAGATGCACTCGCTGCTCCAGGGTCAGCCTCGCGCAGCTGCAGCAGCAGCAGCCGGTGCCATTTTAACGACGGAATCCTCACAGAAGTAATTATGACTTATCTCGATCGCAGACCCATTCTGCAACTTCTGAGTGGATAAAGATGTTGCGAAACCGCCAGCATCAGAACCATCTCGACGCAATGCACCAGCCGCAGAAACAGCAGAATCATCCTCACTCTCTGCGGCTGCGGAAACAGATTCTGAAATCTGTAGAGATGTTAAATAAGAACCGACTGACCAGAGGTGGGCTCCGTGGAACTGGAAAACACGGCCGCAGTCAATCCTCCGACTGACCGCCAGGTGCGCCACCAGACCAGGTGACCGCACTACGTCTGTTTGCTTGCGTACTCGACCCGTGCACCGACACCCAAGGAAAACTGGAATGGCCAGACAGACAGACGAAAGACAGGCAGAATAGAGGAAGACAGAGAGACAGACAGAGAGAAAGACAGAGAGAAAGACAGAGAGAAAGACAGAGACTGAGAGAAAAACAGAGAGCAGGAAGGACAAAGACAAGCATAACAACATAGAGAGCGAAAGTGAGAGAGAGAGAGAGAGTGAGTGAATGAGTGAGTGAGTGAGTGAGTGAGTGAGTGAGTGAGTGAGTGAGTGAGTGAGTGAGTGAGAGAGAGAGATCATTCGCTCATGAAGGGAACGCGGAAGACGTTTATGAACACACAGTCAAACCACAGCCACAGATACTGGAAGGCATCATCATCTGGTTCTCCTCCTCTACGCTTATTTCTTCCTCGTCCGTTCTTACTTATTAACGAACTCACCACTCAGTTACAGTTAAAAGCGATGAGCTATAAATGCCTTTATCTCTCCATCCAATTGTTCAGTCTCTGGTTGAAAGCATTCATCCAGACACATTGTAGGTTGTTAGTCTCTGCAGCCTAGCTTCAGACCCTGATGCATCAAGTAGGCTGTTCAGAAACTCCGTTGTCCATCTGTGGTCTTCACTTGAGGTCCTTCTGAGTTCTGACTGCCTTCTTAGATCAAATTCTTAGAGCACATTCTTCTTTCGCTTTAACACAACGCAGTATCTGTTAGACGTAAAGTATATGTCTAACTGCACAAGTGTCCTGGGCACATTACTTTGGTGTCTACTGTTAAAAGACATTAGTGTTAAGACGGTATACAGCTGATACACGGAGCTACATGTGTACGCAGCATATCGCCTAAATATGTCCCTGGGCGGGAATGGAGGGTAGCGTAGCACATGTGGCTGGGTGCCTGTAGCAAGAGATACTCATCTGTCAAATGGGTTCAGTGCGAAAAACGAGACTTTAATGAGCAGAAGAAATATCATCGTCATCATTCGACAGACTGAGCGGCCGAGGGAGAAACCGTGTTTGAGGATGTGCATGGGAGGAGAATAAGAAGTAGCGCGGAATGCCGTGGATGAGTTGAGTGCATGGGAATTTATCGTCATATGCCTTATGTTTTCTATACCGTGCCCAGTGCCGGATTTACGCACAAGCCAAACAAGCCACGGCCTAAGGCCTCGAATTGCCAGATGCCTTATTTTTGAAAAGAAAAATAATTGTATTAATAGCTGACAGAATTTAAAACAAACCAACAACGTAACCTAATTTTAGAAAGAGTTGAACCACAGGATGATGTCGTGGCCATGATTATATTCCGGATATTTCTATAGCGCCTCTCGAAGTCAACTACTACTCAGAGGCGCTCCCGACTACAGCATTTGATACTGTGCCGGAATTTTCACGCCGAAGCGCCACGAGCAATTGCGAGTGAAGGACTTACCCAAGGTCCGTACGCAGCGGCTAGAGTGGGATTCGAACCTGCAACCCTCACAAGGCGCCGAACTTACCACTGAGCCACCACGTCTTATCTTAGGTAGGCTACTACAATTATAGTAGCCTACCTAAGATAAGAATGAAATTTACATGGAGAAGGCGTTAATTTTTAACTTCTTTTTTTTATTATTGTGACACTCTAGAACTTAAAACTTCAGGAGGTCAAATTAACAGTATTGAAATGACAGTTTTCTGAATCGTACTGGTCTCCAAGAGAGGAATCGTTGCTAAATAATCAAAGACTGCGTAGGCGTATATACTTGCGATATGCATCTCTTTACAGTTCCGCTGTGGGTTCTTTGAAGGTCCTACTTCTGCACTAGAATTGTAGATACAACCAACGTCCTCGGTTCAACGCGTAAAAGTTTAGTAAGTTTGCCTCGATGCTCCTAAAACAAAAACAATGCCTATTAGCAGCAAACGCTACTGTGTGACCAGAACGCTCAGGCAGAAATACTGTCTAAAGTATGATAAGCACATGAAGTCAGACATTGATATCGACAGTGTGGGAATGGTAGAGAAAAGACTGGTGTGAGCCACTGGCGGGAGGGGGGGGTTGAACATTTTATCCGTATTTTGCAAGCTGATGTCAACGAAATCTGAAATCAGCAGATTTCAACGCTAGCAGTTTTTTGCAAGTCAGACTCAAATCAAAATCAATTCATTTGTTGAGAAAATTCGAAAATGCATACATGATACATCATGGAAATGTTTTCTCTTTGTCAGAGACTCAGAGTCAAATAATGCTAATAATGCTAAATGACACTAGCACAACTGAGGGGATTGGAAATGACCCCCTGGGGTGTGCAATGAAGACTTAATAGGGGGTCCTAAGAAAGACTAGGGGTTGAACCCCCAAAACCCCTACAATTCCCACCATGGATATCGAGCGAGCGATATGCCTTGGTTACCTTTGCCAGACAAAGTATCAAAAAGCGCTCTAAACCTTAAAAGTATCTGATGCTACAGAATTTATCAGTTTATCCGTCTCTCTGTCTATCTATTATAAATGCCCATGCATATACAATAGGCCTACAAAACAATCTGTCCGTCTGTCTATCTCTCCGGCCGTCTGGCTGTCTATCCGTCTGTCCGTTTCTATGTGTCTGTCCGTTTGGCTGTTTGTCTGACTGTATGTCCGACTGTCCCTCTGTCTCTCTCTACCTCTCTAATGTGCGTCTATCTGTCTGTCTGTATCAGTCCATCTCTCTGGTTGACTGACTATCTGGCCTCATTGCTAATCGACCGATTGAGGTCGCCTTGCTGTTGACGGCCGTGTGCTCCCCATGGATAGTGGCCCATCCATGTAGCCTACAGTGGCCATGGTGGCCGTGCACCCACCCTCTCGGCCTACTGTGGCCGTCCCGTGGATGGCGATGGGGCGACCTTCGCGTCGGATCATCGCGCCCTGCTTGTGCACAATTGATGAACGGAATTGAGAAAAATGAACGCCGCTCTCGCCATAAATTGTCTATTTGGTGTCTCCGATCCGATTAATAATTATTTTGATGTTTACGACCACGGCTGCTGACGCCGCTGACGCCGCTGACCGATGGTTACTCGCCGTGAGGATGAGACAGGAGATACACAGACAGACAGATAGTGAGAAGGAGAGGAATAGGGAGAGGGATACATACAGAGACAGTGACAGAAAGAGCGAAAGAGATGGAGAGACACGGGAGAGAGAGGGAAAGGAGAGGGAGACGGAAAGGAGAGGGAGAGGGAAAGGAGAGGTAGAGGGGAGGAGAGGGAAGTGGACAGGAGAGGGAAAGGAAAAGGAGAGGGAGAGGAAAAGGAGAGGGAGAGGGAAACAAGAGGGAAAGAGGGAAAGGAAAAGGAGAGGGAGAGGGAAAGGAGAGGGAGCCGCAGATGGCAAATATGGTCCGGATTGAACATTAAAAATCCTGATCTCGGCATAAATGAGAATTAGACGGATGCTCCGGTCGTCCGCCCTGAATTCTGATGAGTTGGATCTCTTGCCGAGACACGACGAACAGCAACTAATAGCACGAGACGAAGAAACGGACCCGGATATACATCGTGATTCTAGTGCTCACTAAATAACAGGACAAGCCATTTCGCTTGACTGCCGGCGCTCTATAAATGAACGCTTGTGCTCAGCCTAATGCGTCGCCTACCCCGGTTCCTCTTCTTCTCCTTCTTCCTCCTTCTCCTCTTCCTCCTCCTCCTTCCCATCTTCCACCTTCCTTCAGCCGCTTGTGTCCCTGATTCGAGTATGAATACGATGGTCGTATTAGAGATGCATCGTTGCGTACATAAGAAGACGCTGCTGAGAGACGGAATATCGGACCGCATTGCAACAATAATCATCCGCTTATGCATACATACAGCATACCGAGTATTCGTACACTCAAATCATTACTTTACAATCAATACATAAATTACATTCCAACGCAATACTATGAGTCTTTACAGTGAAATATAACCTATATCAATTTGAACGTTTGTAAGAGAGTCCGCACAGAGGACTTGCAGTAGGCTAAGCCCTCATGCATTCGAAATTTTGGAGTCAGAGCTCCTTTAACCCCAGCTAAAAGGACCCTAAAGGATTGCATTTCGGTGTGCTTATATACTTCGGAGATTGGCTAAATCTGTTAGAATCCCGCTGAGACAGAAAGATCATGAAAAGGTAGAAATACGAAATCTCTTCTATAGAGGACCCTGAGAAGTCTTTAAGTTGTGAAGATATAGGCTAACAAACAGCGGAGAGCAAAAAGATGGTGAAACATTTTTCTGCGACCTTGCTTACTTGCATCTTTTCTTGGCCTCCTTTTTAGACTTCTGGATTCGCCATTACTCTCTTCTCCTCTCCAAATCATGGTGATGCCAAATTGTTGTGGATCCTAATAATCAGTGCTTTTTCAGCCGGGACGCGCCGGAACGGCGTTCCAGCACCTTTTATCAGCTATTAAAAAATTATTTATTTATTTTAATAATAAAAACAATAATTTAGTTAATTTAATTTAATTTAATTGTTGTGAACTGTTTTCAGTGTTTATTGAGACCCCTCCCAACCCTCAATCCCGTTTTTCTCGGGATTTTAGTCCTTCCATAATTGTTCCGTTCCGGAAAACTTTTTTGCAAATGAAAATTTCTCTAGGCTTATCGAAAACTAATGTGAATCTTATCGGCCTACTTGAGTCTATGCATAGGCGTAAAGAATATGTGTAATAGGTTTTATGAATGTATATTGTATAACCTGATCGCTTTCAGAAGCGGCTGAGAGGTGCCATGGCCACATCAAGATTTAGAAATCCCGTGGAAACTGGTTTCAAAGAATATGAGCGCCTCTGAGAGGTGCTATATAAATGCTGTGAATGAACGAACGTGGAAATGAATGAAATAACAGACGCCTGTGTGAAGGGGCAAATCCGATGCCGCGTTGAGGTGGAGGATGAACAAAATTGCTCCTCCTCTGCAAGTGATTTGGTCCGTATATGGTCGGAATATGAGATGCGGTGAACGGCGTACGGATGTGGAATTACACATTTGCTCTTATATTTCGTTCTGTCTATATCATTTGAAATGAAGTCGGTGTCAACTGCGACATCAGCAGCCGCCCAGGAATTGCTCCGCATCCGACGCCATCCCATGTTTCGATGGATGGCGCGAAACGTGTTAAGCACCTTGCTTTACATCAGTGGAAACTCATTAAGCGCCCTGATATATTAACCTCTGGAGGGTATATGCCACGGACGGCGAGAATCGGAGATGCTAGAACATTAGCACCGCCGCATCCTATAGCATCACCACTAGCAGCGGCAGCTACAGCAGCAGCAGCAGGCTATACATGACCTGTGCTGTGGTTAATGGCGATGTCAGGTCTCACGCTGAGTCCAATTTCGTGTTATTACAACGATAACGACTGCGATTTCCTTCAGATGACCATATCAAGTCATCTCCTTACAAGAAGACAATCTATCTGGCCCCGCCTTTATCATTTTCCGTCTGCCTCTCGCTGTCTGTGTCCGTCCGTCCGTCCGTGTCTGTGTCTCTGCCTCTACGTCTGGATCTGTCATAAATGATATCTTAACGCCAACAGCTTTTATTAATTACGGGTCTGTATGGCAGTGATGATCTGCTGGTCATTTCCCCATCGTGTTTTGATACCTCCGTATATGTCATGTGTTCGGGCGGTCGGTTGGAGAGAGAAGTGTATACAGGGAAAGAGTCACCTGCCGCGTGCACAGGAAACATCGCCCCCTCGCCCCCTCGTCCTCTGCCTCGTCCCAAGCAGGGTTGTCTAATGATCGACTGCGCTCAGCGGAAATTTTAGCTCACATCAAAACCATAATTATGAAGCGCGATCTGTTTTGCTTTACAGGAAACGATGTATGTGCAGTCATAAGGCAATCAGTTAGAACCTTCATTGTTGTCTCAGTTTATTCCTCTCCTCTCCTCTCCTCTCCTCTCCTCTCCTCTCCTCTCCTCTCCTCTCCTCTCCTCTCCTCTCCTCTCCTCTCCTCTCCTCTCCTCTCCTCTCCTCTCCTCTCCTCTCCTCTCCTCTCCTCTCCTCTCCTCTCCTCTCCTCTCCTCTCCTCTCCTCTCCTCTCCTCTCCTCTCCTCTCCTTTTCTTTCCTCTCATCTCATCTCATCTCATCTCGTCTACTCTCATCTACTCTCCTCTCCTCTCTCTTCTCCCACTGTCTCAATTTCTCTACTCTCCTCTCTCACTCTCTCTCTCTCTCTCTTCTCTCACTCTCACTTTCTCTCAGTGTTCTTCCTATCGCATTAATTTCCTCTTTCGTTCAGTTTTATTCGTTTTATTCCTTCCTTCCTTTCAATCGTTGAATACTTAATTTCATTCGTTTCCTCGTGCAGTCCTTCATTCATTCCAACGTTCTTTATTTCGATTGTTCGTTCGTCTGTTCTTGGATTTGATCGATCAATCCTCTCGTTCGATTATTCTTTCCTACCTTCATTTCTTCATTTATTAGTTCATCTGTACATCCAGTGATCAAGTCTTATTTTCGTTCTTCTGCCTATGAACCCGCATATTTATCCATTTATTCGTATCAGTTGCCCTGCTTTCCATCTCTCCATCGTCATTCCTTCGGTAAATCTAGACTAGAACATCAACTTCACCTCAGTTCTACTTTTCTTTCTCAGACGCAAAGAAATGGCCTTGCATGATAAGCAGTCTATAGCAGCCGAGGTGCACTTGTATTGGTCCTTTGGGCCTAATATTCGCGGATGGGTGAGCCTGCTCGCACCTAATAGCCAGGATATTAGGCGAGATCAAAAGGAAACGAAACGGAAAGAGCGTTGAGGTGGAACAAGAGATGAGACATTTCAAAGGCTTTCGATTGAATACAACGTGTAATTTGTGGTCTTTTCTAATCAAGAACACACGTGCTGTCAGTTCCTCTTATTAAACAAGTCGATAGGGTACGAATATGACAGTTATGGCCGTGTTTAATGTATAGCAAATGACAATGACATGCTGAGATACTGCGGTTTACTGGCTGGCTGACTGGCTGTCTGACTGGTTGGCTGACTGGTTGACTGACTGACTGACTGACTGACTGACTGACTGAATGGTAAATGACTGGTTGTCTGATCGACTGACTGACTTATTTACTTTATCGGACAGTAGGCCTATCTGACTATATATAGTTAGATACATGACGTACAAAAATACTAGTATGAATTATAAGATCAGGCACCATCTGAGCACATTCAGCACCATCTGAGCACATTCAGCACAAGCACCCAAGTGCATGACCACGTTACTGTAAAGGGAAGCAGCGATGAAGACGCTGAATCTGTTGTAGCAGCAGCCTCAAGTGATGGTAACATCGATAAACAGCGTTCTGAATGAAGATGATGTAGGAATAGGCCTAATATTATAGCTCGATCACGGACAAAAGATGACGTCATTGTGATTCTCAGTAGAGCGATAGTCTGAGATACCTATGGGACAATATGCCAAACATTCCGTCGACACATTAGCAGAACATCGTTTTAAAAACCCATTTTCAGTGGTTAATCCTGCAGTTAGTTAAGATAACATAGGCTTATCGACAAAACATCATAACCAGACCGGGTTATGTAACGCCACTGCACTTCATCGTTCTCCCTATTCAAGTTTTCGACACCTTAAGAAAAACCATCAGTGAATGCATGATTTTTCTAATCGTGATCGTAAACGTAAGCTCCACATTTCTAAAGCGCTACTCAGCCTACTCTAAAGGTAAGCGTAGAGTACCAGCTTACTCAGGAGCGATTTTCAAACATTGACGAAATAACGAAGTCAGAGGCAGGCTCTATAAATTCTCTTAATCTATGGCTAAGATGCTCTCGCCATAACCGAACTATAAGATATTGACAGTGTTCCTTGATATGCTACGTGAGAGATGCTGGACGTTGTGGTAAATAAGGCTAATTTCTGTTCTAAGCAGCAATCTCTTATAAGTTATAAGACAGACTTCACATGCATGCTGTTACTGGCTACAGCTGCATGGGTCATACTTTGACTGAAGAACAAAGTCGGTAGTGCGACGAGACACGGGGTTAGATTACAAAAAGGTTTCTCTTTAGCCCCGACGTTTAGGGTGTCCCGGTATATACTGCATAAAATGACACCACTGTTTCTTAGATGCCGCACAGCGATTTGCATGCATGAAATTAGCATGAATGAAGAATGTACAGATTCTTGAAGAACGGAGCACCATCCGTTATCTGATGCTGTTCTCAGAGTTGCATGGAGAAAGTCTCAGGTTTCTATGAAGTCACCGGCATCGAACAGTCGACACTGTGATCAGACTCTCCTTTGTCTTCAATCGGGCCAGAGATAGATGTTGATGATGCGAAGATAAGTACATCGAAGTGACTTCTCCAGATCGACAGTTAAGCGAATCGCATTCAAACATTAATTGGACGACGAGGGATGGAAGCCTTATGTAAACACGGTCGACACTGGTCGGACTTTCTGTCACTGAACCACAGCAATAAAACGACATCGAATGACTTTAAGACGGACATTACGATTTTCTAATTCTCACAGTCGACATAGAACAGAACTTAACCATCTCAACGGAATGTCTACGAAGAGTTAAGACCTCGAGTGCACGACAGACAGAAAGACAAAGAGGCAGACAGATAGTCAAGCAGACAGAGAGATGAGGAGACACATAGGCAGGCAGACGAGTGCAGAGGATGAATTAGTTTAGATGGGTGCAGTGCAAAGGCCGACGTGAAGGCGAGGAAGTAAACCAAACAACCTGTTGCCGACCAGATTCCGTTTAAACTGTTAACGCCCCTCACTTGGCACCGAAGGATGCATGCAGAATGCACTGTGGCATTCATCATTTACAAGCCAACAATAGATTACTTTAAGCAAATCTATAGATGCCGTGCACTCAAAACTAACAGCACACAGCGACAAACAGCACACGAATCAGACAATAACGAACGCCAAACACACATACAATCATCTACACAAAGAGACATGTGCAGATAAACACAAGGACAACCAGACGAACAAACAGACGGACCAAATCACAGAGAATATGACACAGCCGCACAGACACCCGGAGGACTGAAATACACACAAACGAACATACGAGAGAAAAACAGGCAAAAACAAGAACACACAGATCAGAAGACGAACAGACAACCAGATAAGAATAGAGACTGATACAGAGACCAATAGCACGCAGACAAACAGATGGCTAAACAGACGGACAAATAGACAATAGACACACAGGCAGATTAACAGAAAAGAAACAGAGAAATTATACAAATGACACAGTCCTGCGTATGTAAGAAGAAAGACAACCGGAGATAGACAGAGAGCGAGAAAGAGAGAGAGACCCCACACATAGGAATGTAGCCAAACAGACACAGGGAACCTAACACAAAGAGACAGGCACACTCACACAGAGACAAACAAAACAGATAGCAGAAGTTGAACTGACTGAAGTGATTAGCAGTGAATGACTGTTGCGAAGGCGTTAAGGAACTCTGGGGTCATCCAGTGCACCGTTAAGTGTGAACTCTCAGGCAGGCATCAGGTAGGCAGACAGACAGACAGGCAGGTAGGCAGGCTGGCAGGTAGGCAGGCTGGCAGGTAGGAAGACAGGCAGGCGGGCAGGCAGGCAGGCAGACAGACAGGCAACAAGACAGAATGCAAGAGACAGACAGGCAGACAGACAGCAAACAGACAGGCAGACAGAGCGGCAGGCAGGCAGGCAGGCAGGGTACTTTACGTCGTCTTCTGCACAATAACAGCGCCCTATAGCCCTGCTTGGCCGAACATACAGTACAATACATAATTACATACAGTATAAGGACGCAGTCGACGAAATGTACAGAAATGGTCTAAACTCTATAGTGTATCTGAACTTTCATATAGCGCCGTTTGAAGACCTCTTGCAACCACTTCGCTTGCGTCATTGATGGAAGCTGCTAATGCCATAAAAGAACTTTTGAATATCATACGACGCATCCAGAGACATGGACAAAGGGATAATCTCAGAGGCAAGGACAGGCATAGAGACAGGTACACGAGGCAGATACTGATTTAGCCCATATAGTTGGAGATAGACGCAGAGTCCAGGAGGAAGACAGAATGTAAGAGACAGAGGTAGAGACAGTGAGAGGCAGAAACAAAGAGCGACACGTCTATGTTCTGACTTGGAAACGAAGTTGACCAAACAACTTGGCTCTTGCGAACATGATTTTATATAGCGCCAGTTTTAAGCTAGTCTCCCTGACGCAGATTTTGTGTGGCGCTGAGAAATTTCGGAGATTACATTTACATTACATCGATGCTCAGTGGCTATACGTTTTTAGGGCTCGATAGGGTTCAATATTTAAAATGCATCTCAAGTCTGTTGATCATACAGATACATCCTAATTAGCTCAATGAATAAAGGATATACTGACTTGCTTACTTACAATGACACCACTTTCGATGTCCACACGTTCGTTTAAAGAAAGCAGATAACCTGGCCATGCAGAACAGAACGCTCCTGCAAATAGTCTGGCATATAACGGGCGTATAGTGTCAATATGAAATTGTTGTGGTGGTTGAACGCCTGAATCTTTGGTCTAATTCTTCTAAAATAGTAGATGACTAAATGTTGTCTGGCTGTTTTGGCAACACTCAGTGGGCCACTGACTGTCTATAAACAAGAGTCCGTATATTACCATAGCCCATATATTACCATTGCTCGATTTTCTGCTGAGAGCAAAGACAAATGGCTATGAATGTACGTGTAGCCGAACACGAAAGACATGTTCAATGTTCATACACACAGACAGCTCTGCAGATTGAATCACATCTACGCAATCAGTTAATATAGCACGATTGGATCAAACGCCTTAGACACGCAAAAGAAGGAAGGAAGGAAGCAACAAAGGATGGAAGGAAGGAATGACGGTAAGGAAGACGAATGGAAATATAGATGAATAGAAGGAAGAAAGGAAGAATTGAATGAATTAAGAAATAAAGGAAAGAACTAAAAAGATCACTCAAAAGAGATAGAGAAATACATGGAAGAGAATATAAGGGGACTTTAAAGAAAGGAAGGAACGACTGAATGAAAAACAGACGAAAGAAAGAAAGCAAAAGGAAGGAATATACATAAGAAAAAGGAAGGAAGCAGAATAGGGCAGTTGGAAATAAACGAAAAGAAACACCGATAGATGGATGGAAAGGAATAAAGAACGAAAATTCCGAGCTGATGAATACCATATAGACCAACATGAGAAATAGGAGGGAAGGACGAATTAAAGAAGACAATATATTAAGGCTTCTCAAGGGACTTTGACTAATCAGGTGAGCACGTCCTTCAGTTGAATTATCAGACCATTTAACCTTCGAAAGGCTACAGCAATAATAAAAACCATTTGCATACAGAGGCAGTCAGACAGTCGGACAGGCAGACAAACAGACAGACGAATATATTGTTCGAATTTATAGCTTAATTTGGGCTTTTGCGAAAAGTCTAAGGCACATTTACGATTCGAAACGCCACAAATTACCGATTAGCAAATAAAATTCACGTAACATAAGTCTTATGTACGTATAATGGATTGATATTTATTCGTTTATTCCTATATAATAGATTATTACTTCTACAATTGTATCTCAACAGCTGATGAACGGCAAACAATGGTAGACGAATGGGTCGACTGATTTAGGTCATTCTCAATATAATAAGTCACCGCAACTGTCCAGGTAAGTGTTGTGTATACTATAGGTCACATAGCTCTGTTAGTGAAACATGCGCATTGTGCAGAGGTGAATGTTGACGTGCACGTTTTCGTATAGCGACCGTATGGCCTCGACAGTATACTCAGTTTTCAATGAATTGATTGGGTGAGATCCATCACCACCGCTGCCCGTTTGAATGGGTGCCACGCCATTTAAGGTTCCTGTGTTGAGACTGTGCTAGCCAGAAATTCATGTCTCTGCAAGAAGCCACCATCGGTATGCGAACCGACATCCTTACTCACAGAGGCGCATAGGACGTGCGCTCTAACCAATTTAGCTAACTAGACCAGTACCAATGTAGCTAACCAAGCCAGTATATATGCAGTGTAGGCGGCATATATGCAGCTATATATGTGGGGCAGCTGTAGACCCCAAATGTTCCCTCTGAGCTTCGCACTTGCGCTGCGCGATTTCTGAGGATAGTGTCCACAACCATTTTCTGGTAGCGAACACATATCATTAGGTTTCTTGTTGTTTCAAGGTTATAGTAGGCTCCTTATCACAGTTCCTGTCATTTTAGCCTACTCAGCTAAAGCTGAGGAAAAAACAAAATAAGGTGTCATCCGCAACGTTGCGAAATACTATAGGTTGTGAAGTGCCTTCCAGACGAACATTCACATTTATCGAGCCAATATAATACACTGGCTACAAGTATACTGCGGTGGGCGTATTATAAACCCTATGGCTCAATGGACTCTGACCCCTAGGCTTTATAGTGATGGATGCCCCCATTGCCCCGTTACACATAGGGCTAAGTCTTAATGGTTTTTTCAGTAACATCGTGGTGTACGATTACTGTGCAGAATAAATGACTGAAAACAACGACCTCGTGTACAATTTATTTAGCAGCTCCGAAGTATTACATTCTACTAACTGTTTTAAACGCCATTCTTGAACACTTAGCTGACCTCTAAAGCTTTCCAGAAAAGGTGTTCGACGCAGAAAAGGTGTTTGACGTTGGTCGAAGCTCATCAGTTAATGAAAGCAAATATTGTTTAGTTTTGCTCCCAGTAGCCTACCTTGGAAATTGCGTGCACCGGTGTGATGATGTTTGACACTTTAACAATGAGAGTGCACTACTAAAGGCGACTCGGAAACCAATGCAGCTCGTCGTTAAAGCGTTAAGAGAATGATTTAGCACAGCTCGTAATAATTATTAACTTCTATCGCGCCACTGTCTAATGCATCAACCGATGGCGCACAATGGCGTGCCATGTAAACCTTTCGTGAACCTATAGGAAGGAATGTGATCGCATCTTCAGTAGGCCTATTATGACTGCAATGAAGACATAGATAAATGATCGACTTCAGGATAAGCAGTAGACCTACTGTATTTCTTGAATTGCGGTACAAGACAAACAAGAGATATTCAACGTTTAGCTTGCCCACAGTCGTTTTCTTTTAGTTCAACGCAATTTCGTAGCCTTTTAGTTTAAACCTAATAGACGCGCAGTCTTGCATGCACCAGGGCGCAGGTTTCAAGTGTTGGTGCTCATCAGGTAGGAGAAGTTACTGCCTGTGCGGTACTACAGACCGTGCACGGCGTAAAAACTTATCGGGAGTATTGAGTGGAGCATGTTTTACTGCTAATCCTACTAATCTTTCACGATGTTTTTAGTCGCTATTACAGGGATGGACTTGAGAATTGGTTGATTGACGACGACATCAACAATAACGACGACGACGATGATGATGATTATGATGATGACGACGACGACGACATGGTAGCGGCCAAATGATAGAGCGTGATCGTCTGCAGCGCAGCCATTGGCCAGCGTCGTCTAATTCGTCTTCAGTTGGAATGAGCGGAGACAGAGAGAGAGAGAGGCAGCTGACTGACTGACAAACAGTCATCATTATACACATTCCGGGCTCAGCAATCCTCGCAACCAACGACTGCTGTCGTCGTCTCGTTGGCCTGCCTTAACCAGACAGTCATCGATGGACTGCTGCAGCCAACGTGGAGGCCGTCTCTGGCCCGCCCGTCCGCCTGCCCGAGCGGCCGCCCGTTCGTCCGCCAGCCCACCCGCCCTCCCACCGCCGCCACAATCGGCGGTTCACGGCTGCGGCCAAGTGAAATCGCGTCGGTCAGCTGTGATTGGATTGCGAAGCTGAAGCGAAAAGCAGACGACTGATCGACGTTGCTCACTGTCAGCGAACGACGGCGGCGGTGGCGCAGGCGTCAAAGAGATCGAGGAAGCGAAGCAGCAACCCAGGTCTACTTCAGTCGTCGGTGGCCTCTCCTCCTTCTCTCTTAATCGTCATTGTCGACGTCTTTCGCGGCAAAAGGATCCGCAGAGATTCAGAGTTCTTAGGGTAAGCACGGCTTATAAAACGGCCGTAGGCGTCGTCTGGTCACTCAACCGTGAAATCGCAAAACTTTCAGAGACAAGAGAGCGAGGGTACTTTGCGAGAACAAAAGGACTTGTAGCGAAACTGAACTTCTAGACTTGCGCTGTAGTCACACGATGACATCGCTCGATGGGATAGTAGCGCAATCGATTAGACAAATTGGACTTGCAGCTCCACTGCCGACGACCTCATCACCCACCGCTCCTTCTGCTCCTCATCAGTCGCATCCCTGCAGCATCAGTCCTGTTCCCATCAGCTTCCATCACCACATCCAGCAGCCGGTCGTTTCCGCAAGTGCGATACCAATCAAGTTGGAAAAGGCCATGTTCGGAAGAACCGGAAGTGGAGGCGGTGGAGGCGTTGGAACGACGGGCACAGCCGCCTCTCCACCACCCGTTTCCAGCAATCCAGAGAACAACGCTTGTAAGCTGATCGACTACCGAGGGACAAAGGTGGCGGCCTTCAGCGTCGACGGTCGGGAGCTGATCTGTCTGCCGCAGGCCTTCGAGCTCTTCCTCAAGCACCTCGTCGGCGGTCTGCACACCGTCTACACGAAGCTCAAGAGACTCGATGTTGTTCCTGTCGTCTGCAATGTCGAACAGGTGCGTGTCCTTCGTGGACTGGGCGCCATCCAGCCGGGAGTTAACCGCTGCAAGCTCATATCGCCGAAAGAGTTCGACATTCTCTACGAAGACTGCACCAATTCCAGGTAGGCCCTTCTGCCTCTTCACTGCAAGAGACTCTTCGGAAAACTTGGTTAACAAACCAGTTTATCCGTGTCTTGAAAACACTAGTATAACCTGGCTGAAAACTTTAGTAAGGCATCAGTTGATGGTTGTTGCCGTTATGAGACGAACAGGTAGCCTATACCTGAAATTCTGGGCCAACTGGATTTGGAAATTATAATCTTGACAATGTGGCAGTCGTTTCACAGCAGTTCACAGAATGGCTATACGCGTCAGATAATTCTTTAAACTAAACATCGTATATGGCAAAAATTAATTAAATTTTCTATAATAGTTAAAGTCCAACCCCTGATTGTTTAGAGAGGGTTAATAGACGTTTATGCTTGTGGTTAGGTGTATACTTGTGGTAGTAACTTTCAATTTCACCTAATCTAATATAATCTAATATTATCTAATATGATCTAATCTAAACTAAATTGTCGTTGTCAGAATGAGCAAAATCGCAATCGAGATCATAATCCAACGGAAAGCCCTCTGCTGCAGGTTGAAATCCGATAGATTCCCTCTGGCTTTCGTTCTCCCTCGTATGATCCCATCTCTCTCCTCATACTGTACATGGAGGTCATGTCATCTTCATCTATTATAATCATCCCAATTGCTGCATCCGAAAGTTTCTCTTTATTTCCATAAATAATCGTCGTAACTTTTGCCTTCTCTCTTTCCTCCTCTCTCTCTCTCTCTCTCTCTCTCTCTCTCTCTCTCTCTCTCTCTCTCTCTCTCTCTCTCTCTCTCTCTCTCTCTCTCTCTCTCTCTCTCTCTCTCTCTCTCTCTGATCATCTCCCTCTATCTGGTCTTGCGGTTGTCCGTTAGGAATGTCCGTCTCTCTCATTGCCATTGTCTCTCTCGACAACCACGTTCGTCTGTCTCGTTGCCATTGTCCCTGTTACTCTCTTCTCTTGCCTTTTCATGCCAGATGTTTCACGCGCGATCAGCATTACACCAAAGTCGTTAGCGTCTACTTTATCACTTGGAGAATCCTATTGGAGCAGGCCAAGTAGCGAAGGACGGACGCAGAGGGAGGAAAATAACTGGGTCAGAAATTGGGCAAAAGGGACACTTCCTCCCTCGTTTCCAATCTTATTCCTCATTCCATCGGTGTCAAACTTGCGACCACCTCTGTTAAAGCGCTGCTGATGATGTTGCTCTTTCGGACTAAGATGGGCCTCCAGGGCAGACGATTCTGTGCCTGCGGGAGAAGTGAACTTATACCCGAATATCGTTTAGACAACGTGATAAACATTCATTCAATCATTCATTCATTCGAGTATTTATATAGCACCTCTTCAAAGGGGGCTACTCAGAGGTGCTCCCGACTCCAGCACGGCCAGATAGGACAGTTTTCAGTGAAAACTGGTCACCTCTGACCAGTGAAACAGTGTGCGTTTGACACAGTTGATCGTAATGGGAAGGGCAAGAAACGTCACGTATACGCCTACCGATGAATATATTAATGAGAAATTGTGAGAAGGTGGTCTGATGGCTGATTCGTCTATAGCCTATTGTCTACATTATCCTCTTTATCTGCACATCGGTTTATCTATTCTCTTGCCTGTAGTCCTTTTACTTTCCTCTTCTTCTTTTTCTTCTTTTTCTGCATCTCTGTCTTGGTCTGTCTACGTGGAAGAGTTTCTGTTTGCCTGCGTGTTTCTTATCTAAAACGGCTGCTTTTGCGCAGTGGTAGGCCTATACCTATAGTGATAACATCTCATCTGCAGATATGATAGCCAATCGAAAACTCTGTCCATCTCCGGCCATTTATGTCGAGAGACGAAGTCGTCATTGCACTTGCCTCTGATTCGCCATCTTAACTTTCTTCTACGATGCGCTTCGTCTATCTCGACTGCCGTTACAGTTTACTCTTTGGTTTTTCTCCATCTGCTGCTGTGTATGCCTACCTGTCTGCCTACTTGTCTTTCTGGCTTTGATGTGTATTCTGTCTTCCTGCATGTTCCTTTGTATTTCGCTTTGCCTGCAGAGTCAGTGGCTCAATCGGTATAAGTTAGTATAAGTAACACAATTGTAGATCAGCCGGTCATCGATGAAGTAATTGAATTTAGAGTGAGATAAATAGAGAAAGACTGAGAGAAAAGTTTAATGGCCGCAAAGAACGTGGAAGCAGGCAGTAACAGGGCGAGAAAGACAATAACAAATAGAAACTGTTGCAGATAGAGACAGTGATAGAGATAGGCTTAGTCTGTCTGTCTGTCTGTCTGTCCGCTTAAATCTATCTCTATCAGAGATAGACAAAGATAGTAGTGAGTGAGAATAGCCTTGTCAAATGTTCATGAGACTGTTATCTCTATGTCGAGTGGACTAAATCGCGAAAACACGAGTAACTGATTTCTTTGATAAATATTACATTGTAGAAATATTTATAATTCATGGTCGAGAATGGCTTCGATCAGAAATGATTTAGCGCTTTGAATGATCAAGAGGTTCTTGACTCCGTGTTAAAGCATCTAATCTTTTTCTTTCTCTCTGTCTCTGTCTCTGTCTTTGTCTCTGTCTCACTCTGTCTCTGTCTGTCGGTCTCGCTCTCAGATTAACTTCATCGACAACTGTAATTGATAACACGTTATAAACTTTCAACGACTTGTCTTTATCAGACTGGACAGAGTTGCTTGTCGGCAACATCAAATGCTCGATTATGGATCTCATATCTGATAATGAATATCGTATTCTGCTGCCCTCCCTTTATTCCTCTCTCCCTCTCTCCCCTCGTCCCTTTGTCTCGCGCGTCAAAATTCCAGGTTGGACCTTGATTTCGACACACTAGGGAGTATAGCCCGGTAATCGAAAGAGCAATCGTCTTCTCCGCCAATTACTTCTGGAATGGCCTCATTTCGGACATCTTCTCATTTGTGTCAAACTCCTAACGAGGAGAACCATAGTATACATAACACCGTACTTATCGAATACCGCCGCCTCGTGCTGCCTGTGTGCCTGCATTCATCATGCCTGCACCCCTCTACTCACGTGGCCAAGCACTTGAAAACTATAGCCTCTATACTTATACATGTACTTACTATACACTATGTATTTGACTATCGTATACGAACTAAAGAACTTATGCCTTGTATAAGATCACCGTTCTCTGTCTGTCTTTTTCTTAGTCTGTCTATTGCCTGTCTCTCTTTCTTTCTTTCTTTCTTTCTGTCTGTCTGTCTGTCTGTTTGTCTGTCTGTCTGTCTGCCGGTCTATCTATCTATCTATCCATCTATCTATCCATCCATCCATCCATCCATCCATCCATCCATCCATCCATCCATCCATCCATCCATCCATCCATCCATCCATCCATCCATCCATCCATCCATCCATCCATCCATCCATCCATCCATCCATCCATCCATCCATCCATCCATCCATCCATCCATCCATCCATCCATCCATCCATCTATCTATCTATCTATCTATCTATCTATCTACATGCCTGTCTATACTATATGTCTTTATAGCTGTATGTCTGTCTCAATATCTATCTATCTATATGTCTGTCAATCCGTATGTCTGTCTATCTGTATGTCTGTCTGTCTTTCTGTAAATTTTTCTATGTCTATATTTCTGCATATCTCTCTGGAGTCGTTCTATCTCTGTTTTTCTGACTCTCCTTCCTTGTCTCTGTCTCTGTCTCTGTCTATAGCTGGCTGGTATACTCACTGCACGACGCGCACGTCATCTGTGTTTTTGCGATCGCTGAAGGTTACGTATGCACACAAGTCAACCGGTTGTCATAAAGACATGTCTTATTTAACACTCCTCTACAACGACCACTTTAACTTTATAATATTTGTCCTGCAGATGTACATGCAGACGATGTTAATTCGTCATATAGTCCGTCTGAGATTACATCAAGTGTATTCTCGGCCTATTTAATTCAGCCCTCGTAATTCTCGATAGCCTACTATAATACAATTACCGACGAGTCACCTACAACCCATCACTGATTCTTTTCTTTTGTAATATTTTTATTGTATACGCTTAGAACTGGTTTTGTTTGACCTGTCATAATCGCGGAGGCAGCAGACGCCGGTTCAATGCTGGTCTCTGCCATCGATTTACTTCGTTTCATTATTATTGCTTTTTATTATATACTGATATGACCGCTAAGGTCGTTAACGTTAAGTGGGTAATTAACGAATGCGTGAAAAGCAAATCAAAAGGCAGGATGTGTATATATGTTAAAACTAAAACATACCGCGCTGTGTATGGTTGTGTTATGGCCCTTATGGGTCTAATTAGTCCGGATTTCGATATTTTAAACATGGCGGATAATTGCTGTCCATAATAGGAGAGTCTTCCAACACATTATGCGCGCCATATACGCCGCAACGTTAACTTCTATTTGATGGAAATTGAATTTCTATAAAGACATAAACGTTATCATTGCTGTCGTCGTCGTCATCATCATCATCATCATCGTCATCGTCGTTGTTGTCGTCATTGTCGTTGTTAAACGCGCCATCATTTTTATCCAATTCAAAAATGTTTGCGGCGCTTAGAACTAAAAAATAGAACTTAGAACTTAGAAAATAGAACAGGTGCAAATGAAGTTATTGTTGTCATTACTATTATTATTATTATTTTAAAAAGGACTCATTAAATCTATCATTATCATCATCATCATCATCATCATCATCATCATCATCATCGTTATTATTATTACTATTATTATCATCATTATCATTATGCCATGGATAAGTGCAAAAGGTTACTGAGTATTGCGTGGGATAAAGGCATTCAGTTGGAGTGATATCAGATAGCCAGTCATCAAATTAGCAGATGGCTATAGCAACGATGCGTTTAGCCAGCAGACTACAGACGGGCGGCTCCTTATCGGATGAAGAAGGTCTATAGTACAGAGACTGACCTGTATGTGTAGCCATGCGGCGGCACCGGCACCGGCACCGGCATACGGTCTCCTCCAGTTCAAACCTTCAACGAATGCCAATAAAATCTAAACCCTTCGCCTTCGCTTACGCACTACAACGACAACGATGATGGTGATGGTGATGGCAAGACAGAGGCTTAAGTCGTTAAAACCCGCCCCATGCATCTGCCCTTACCCCGTCTGCAGTCCTCCCCACGCTGTGGCCGCCAGCGCCCGAGACATTAGACGCGGATGTTCAGCAACGATAGGAAATGTAACAGATCCGCGTCGCAGGGGCAATTAAAAGCATTAGAATCGGACATAAAATCCCGCAATTAATATAATCGACTGAACGCCCCATCACTGGCTGTCCTGTTACGAAGACGTGCATTAGGCCGGAGTAACTGCTGGCAAACTACGCGCATGCGCAACTGTACGGGCTTTCGCGTCCGTCCGCCATCGGACGAATACTAATGCGCTATTTCGTCGCCATTTTTCAATCAGAGATGTCGCCAGCGTAGTTGGCCAAAAGACTATATAAATTAAAGCTCGCGTCCTTCATTGGCGCGTTCAAATTGTTTTAGAGACGTCGATTACCTACAGATCTACTCTGTCGTTAAACGAAAGGCGAACATAGAACACGATTAGCGTCCGTTTTATTGTCGTTTGCCATCGAACAACGAACTGAATTGTAGCATTATTCAGACTGCTATGCAATTTATATAGCCCACTCTTAAGTCGTTGAAACACGAGAACATCCAGCGGTACGTATACCGCACCGGATGAGGTTAATTCTTTGCGCCACATCGGAAGTCTTAACGCGTCTGTCTGCGATCCTCCTTTGACATAAATTTGGAAGCGTTAAATCGTCCAAGTGACTGCGGCCTTTATGGCGAATCTGGAAAGAGCCGAGTGCGACTTGTGGAGGGGAAGGAAAACTTCTCTCACACATTTGTTCAGGCTATGTCTCCCACTGAAGATATATTTTCTCCATATAGCGGATGTTGCTTCTACCCATTGGTCTTTCCCCACTGTGGCCAATCACAGATCGCACCCTGAGAGTGTCCTAGTGGCGTTTAGATCTAATTGCTACCTTTTAGAGCTACGAACAAGATTTGCTTTCGGTTCTCCTAAAGAAATTATAGTCGACTATTCATTCAGCGAATTAGTTGGTTTTGCAATTTTTTCAGTTTTAGGAACTGAAAAATTTACATGCATTTATAAAGCTAAGTCGTTCAGTCAAGGACGCCTGTATAATAGCGTTATTATACAAGAGTCCTTGGTTCAGTTAAGATAAAATTTAATGTTGTCGAATGGATAGTAGGCAATATATCATTGCCATCCAACTCGTCTAAGACTGGTCAGACAGAACTATAGACACGCTTTTATATAAAACTGGAAGGAAGACTAACTCAGTGTCTTCGATTCAACTGAAGATCTTGATCTTAGAATCCAAGAACTGAGAGGATTAAGAATTCAGCTTATAGCGCCGTAACCCAATTATCCTGTTGTGTTCGTGTTCAGGACACACACACAGATACTCTGAAGGCGTCGATTGGAGTCCCCGAGGGAGCAATACAGAACACAAGCAGTCACTCTTCTTAGGCTGAATTGCATTGGGGGGCTTAATGCGCAACTGGATGTCCCTATCTCTCAGTAGGGCCTGCACTTATTCTGTCAATTAATATAGCGCAGTCTTGACATTGTCATAGATCAGAGTACATCAATTTGGATTGCGCTCCGTCGACGCGATATCATTCGCTGCGCATACAAATGTGTTTCGCTTCGACCAATGCAGAGGCTGCTATATATGTCAGCTTATGCTGTGGATATTTGCACCTTGGGTTCATACAATGTTTCATTATCAGTCAAGCTGGTTTCTATTACTCTCTTTCTACCGCTTTTAATATGGTTGATTATGATACGCTCCTTCATTGGTTTGGCCTTCCTGGACCTGTTGTCAGCTGGCCTTACCTGCACCCTCGTACGCAATCAGGTCCGCATCAATCGATTCACTTAAGTAAGTAAGTAAGTAAGTATATCCTTTATTAATCCAACTGCTAACCGCATTTTGGTTTACACATGTATATCACGTCCAGGTTAAAGTACTAAGGCCTATATTCCGGTGAAAATCATCCTAATTATGAAAGATTTACGAGCCAGACTGTCAGCAGTCTGGAGAACCCGATTATGAACACGGGGTCTCAAAGTATAACCAGTATGCTTAACAGGGGCTAGTAGCACATGGAGCACATGTGTAGGACATGTAAGGACGGCGGTGAAAAGTTTAGAATCAGCAGTTGAGGCCAACTGCATGTGGGGTCCACAAAGTTCTATACTGGACCTGCTCCTGTATACTACATACTACACCCCTCGGCTTTCTTCTAACTGAAAGTTCTCTAAAAATACCATTTCCATATTGTCAAATGAAAAACAAACTACAAATGGTTCAAAATTCTACAGCAAAAGTCAAAAACTCCAAGGTATCAACAAATTACTTCAATATTGTATTCTTTACCCTGGTTGCCCATCGAGCAAACAACTCGGTTTAAAATCTGTCTTACAGGTAGGTCTCAAGACATTAAACGCAGGCAGCCGACGTATCTCCCCTCCTCAATCATACCAGCAAACACAGCACTCGATGAACGGATACTTCGACTCCACATGTGCCATGCATGCATGTTCCGGAACAGTGTTGGGTTCTCGGTGCATGGCTGGTCCAGGGCTTTGGGATTCACCGACCATTTCTGTGTGTTCTCTTGGTTCTCTCTAGTATACTGCAGTTCGGAACTCGTCTGTTTTAGTTCTCTTATACTCTCTGTAGCTCGACTTCTGCAGGTATCTCTGACGAATCAGATTTACACCTGACTATTCTCTGACGGTTCATTGTTTTGACTGTGAATTTACACCTATGCGTTATTATAACGGCGCTATAGAAATCAGTAGATTGGATTCTCCGTCTCTCTACCCGTCCCTCTGTCTGCATGTCTGCTCGTCGGTCTCTCTGCATCTGCATATACATACATGCATACATACATACACACACACTTATTTACATACATACATACATACATACATACATACATACATACATACACACTTACTTACTTACATACATACATACATACATACATACATACATACATACATACATACATACATACATACATACATACATACATACATACATACATACATACATACATACATACATACATACATACATACATACATACATACATACATATATACATACATACATACATACATACATACATACATACATACATATATACATACATACATACATACATACATACATACATACATACATACATACATGCATACATACATACATACATACATACATACATACATACATACATACATACATACATACATACATACATACATGCATACATACATATATACATACATACATACATACATACATACATACATACATACATACATACATACATACATACATACATACATACATACATACATACATACATACATACATACATACATACATACATACATATATACATACATACATACATACATACATACATACATACATACATACATACATACATACATACATACATACATACATACATACATGCATACATACATACATACATACATACATACATACATACATACATACATATATACATACATACATACATACATACATACATACATACATACATATATACATACATACATACATACATACATACATACATACATACATACATGCATACATACATACATACATACATACATACATACATACATACATTCATACATACATACATACATACATACATACATACATACATACATACATACATACATACATACATACATACATACATACATACATACATACATACATACATACATACATACATACATACATACATACATACATACATACATACATACATACATACATACATACATACATACATACATACATACATACATACATACATATATACATACATACATACATACATACATACATACATACATACATACATACATGCATACATACATACATACATACATACATACATATATACATACATACATACATACATACATACATACATACATACATACATGCATACATACATATATACATACATACATATATACATACATACATACATACATACATACATACATACATATATACATACATACATACATACATACATACATACATACATACATACATACATGCATACATACATACACACATACTTACATACGTACATACATTCATACATACATACATACATACATACATACATACATACATACATGCATACATACATACATACATACATACATACATATATACATACATACATACATACATACATACATACATACATACATACATACATACATACATACATACATACATACATACATATATACATACATACATACATACATACATACATACATACATACATACATACATACATACATACATGCATACATACATACACACATACATACATACATACATACATACATACATACATACATACATACATACATACATACATACATACATACATGCATACATACATACATACATACATACATACATACATTCATACATACATACATACATACATACATACATACATACATACATACATACATACATACATATATACATACATACATACATACATACATACATACATACATACATGCATACATACATATATACGCGCACTTGTGTAATGCATGTATATGAATGTGTGTAACTGTGTATGCATGTATGTATGAATGTATGCATGTCTCTCAGTCTCTCTTCGACTCCATCTCTCTGTATATCTGATGCATACGCTGGTATGCAGTACTGAGTGGATGAGCCTGAACGAAAACATAAGATGGCATCATTGTTGTGTTTGTCAACCAGGTCTTCAGAATATATTTCTCTACATCTACGCATTGACAGTAGACCATAAACGCCGTTGTATAAAAGCATCAATGTAGACTCTTTGTCCGAATCCGATTAGTTTGAGCCAGTTGCTGAGTTTCTAGTCGTGACTAATGTGTGCACGTTTTCGCTGGGCTCTCTCTTCATCTGCCTGTGTGTTTGTTTTCCTATGCCTGCAGTCAGTTAGCCTAGTTAGGTAATCAAGTAGGCTAATCAATGAGGTAAGCAATCAATTAATCAATCAAATCATCAGTCAATTATTCTAACACTCAATCAATCTTCCTATCGACCAATCAATCTCCCAGCTACAGAGGGACACAGAAATATACATGTAGAGACACAGACAGTGAGACAGAGACAGAGACAGAGACAGACAGACAGAGTGCGTGACAGAGGGAGACCGAGACAGACACAGAGACAGACACAGAGACAGACACAGAGACAGATACAGACAGAAAGGACGTGATGAAATCTCTACCTACATTGAATGGGAATGGCTACATCAATTTTATTTCAAATTTACTTGCTTGCTAACGTTAGGCCAATAGGACTAAAGGACACTTAGGCCTATAATAATGGAGCGAACATGAACTAGCAATAAAATCTTTGGTTACTCGTTCAGCTGTGACGTTCGCATCCGATCAAATATTGACTTTAAAAGTCACAGGTTCGATTCAATGTGACCGAAGACGGAGAGAAAGAGACAATAATAATTTATGTCGGCCATCAAATCTGATACATATTCTTGCCGTAACCAACGTTTGTTGCATGGTCGGCCAGAACAAGACAGGTGCTCGAGTCCCAAAGGCGAAAGGTATACCTGCGGGGGTGCAGTAATCTTTTACTGCAAATATAATTACATCGGGTCTATGACTTTATTGAGCTTGTCTAAATATTAGGCTGACTATAAACGATGCCTGAATAAATATGACCTGAGGTTGGAAAATATCGACGACTTATGATTGATGCTAGAATTGTTGAGATGTTCAATTGATTGAAATTGCCGACACGAAACCACTCAACAACATCACAAATAGACGTGTAAATATACACATATATATATATATATGCGTACATACATAAGAAGATGAACTCGACGCGATCATAATATGTTCGAGTTTATAACAGTATGGGATTAGACGTGCAACTTTAGAAGAGTGGTGTTTTATGTATGCATAGATTGAAGAAAATGTAAAATGTTTATTGGCATTCTAAGCACTGTCTCCGCTTTGGTAATTGCTTTCGATGTTTGTTCTCTCTCTCTCTCTCTCTCTCTCTCTCTCTCTCTCTCTCTCTCTCTCTCTCTCTCTCTCTCTCTCTCTCTCTCTCTCTCTCTCTCTCTCTCTCTCTCTCTCTCTCTCTCTCTCTCTCTCTCTCTCTCTCTCTCTCTCTCTCTCTCTCTCTGAATATATCTGCTCGTATCTCTTTGTATCTCTTTGTCTTCGTGTCTTCGTCCGCGTCTCTTCGCATTTATTAGGCTGAGTGTCTGTCTCGTTCCGTCTCTCGTTTGAATTGCCGAACTCTAGTCGTCTTAAGATTATGCGTTCTGTTTATTTGCTTGGCTTTAGCAGCTATAGTTTTATTACAGGACACCAAGTAATAAAATAGAATACGGTAAAAAAGTACTTTAATCCTGCGGCCGTTTGGACGCAGGGATGATCAAAGGCCAGCGCTGTAGTCAATTAACGTATGCACATCAATTTTAATTGTTGGCGGTACGCAGTTGGAAAGAGACTTCGGCAAGTCGTCCAAAGTCGTTAAGCTGTTTAACTTTTTCCAGACTTAAAGTTTAATTGAGGCCGCGGTAGACATTAAACAGGCGGCGATTAAAAATCTTATGGCATCGTAGTCTTATGGCATTATGACATGCAAACTGTCCGTGGAAACGTCTCGATGTGTTGACGCTTGTAATTTAGACCATTAGGATTCGATACACGACAGCAATTTAATCATTTGTGGGGCAGATTTTGATAGTGGATTCAAAGAAAAAGGTCCATTCTTGCATGTGCTTGTCAGCATACTTAGGTAGTTTAAATGGGCGATGTATACTTAGGCTGCCCGACTTTGATGCATAGGTCAATGTGGAATGAAAAGGTCGAAAAGAACAGGCTAAGATGCTGAGAGACTTTCGCTGCGGATTTTAAAGTTTAAGGCTGCGAGTAAAAAGGTCGTGGATTGAAGAAGGTGTAGTCAACTGCATGGACTGATGTCGAGTTTCTTGCGGAGGATCTTCCAACCCAGGACAGGACTACGCTTCTCCAGAGGCCTTTGACTACAGTCGCGTGTGTCAGATTTAAGGAGACATTCCCATCGAAGGGTGGGGGATAGGTGAATGGTAATACTCTTGCATGAAGAACATAAGATCTTGAAAAACGCTGTTCGATACTCGCAAACCCCCTCTAGGTCGACTCATCCTTCCAATCCCTTGTGGGTAGGAGTAAAATGAGCGGGCGCCTAACAGGCTGCCAAGACGTATGCTCAATAAGATCTTGATAATTGTACCGTCATGTCTCAATGTTTCAGTGTAACTTACTGCAGTTTGTCAGTGAGCTTCTAAATAAACACGAGTATATTAAATTATTATAATTTACGAGACAAAGTTCGGTAAAACCATCTATGTCGATTGTAAATGAATTAAGGGTCCGGGATTCTAACCAGGGTTACACAGATGAACAGCCGACCTGTTAGCCGCTCGGCCACCGTGCACGACATCTCCGCAAACATTGCCTTGCATTTGACTATATACATACCAATGCATATGTGAACAATGAGCATATATTTACACCCAGACATATATTACACGCATAGAAGTCAAGTGGTAGGTCCGACTATATATCCAGTGAAGTTTGCTAAAGTCGTCCTAAGTTCAGAGTAAAACCACTAAACTACTACGATTTACTGTCGACACTGTCTTACATCAAACACTTGCAAGAAATGTATGTATCTATAATTCAACAATTAGTTCCGATTGTCCGTTCTCCCATGTATATATATATATATATATATATATATATACACACATATATATTCCGCCTGTTTACGTACACAAGTGCATGTTTGCAAAATGCGTGGGAGAGAGAAATGGCGTTCTTCAAGTTTTCGTCACGCTTTGCAGACAGTGAAGATTGCACAAACTTAGTTATTCACTTAATTCTAATGACATCGTGTAGTAACGCGTGTAGGCCTATATTTCGTATATTATACTGTCACGACAATCATTCATTCACACCCTTTGCCGCTAAATCACAGAGGAGAGTGGAGGAGATGCGTCGCCCGATGTGCAGACCTGCACAGGAAGGACTAAAGTCTAAGGTCTAAAGGCCGCTAAATGACTGGCGTCAGAAACAGATGATGATGTTATTATACTATCATCGAACTAACTCCAGAAATTGATGCGAATTTTTTGCGATTAGCAGCACTATACAGAAGTCAGTAAGTTGACTTGATAAAATCATTTTATCTAGGAACCCATTTTGCGTCGGGATCTTACCGCAGATACATAAGATGAGATGTAATAGGCCTAAATAATTATAGGATATCGACTTGAAGAGCTTCAGCCTGACAGAAGTTAAACTGATTATCTAGTTATAAGCCAACGCCGTAATTAAGAAGGGACATACAATGGAGTCTACCGTGCACAATGGGCTCATAACTGGCCCGCATGGGGACACTGGTTGCAGCTGCAGATGGCCAGCTATAGGCCCAACCAGCATATAGCTATCGGAAACGTATGTATGTTTAAGTCCTCTAGACATTTTTTATTTGCTTTTCTTACGCATGTATGTATGAATGTATGTATGTATATATATGTACGCATGCGTAAATGCATGTGTATCTAAGCACTTAATGTAACTCCTTGTAAGTAGGCCTACTTCACAAACGCGCTACCTTCGAAGATAATAAACAATGCTGAAGTCATTAAGGGCATCATCAATATAATATAGTGAAAAGAGTTCAAATAGACCAAGAAAGTTCATCACAGGTGGGCTCCCTCACACTCGCAGAGCCTAAGGATTTAAATCCTGAGTTAATAGCTAGCACCTTGTCCGTAGTGCACATAATAAGGCTTTAGAAAAGTCGACATAGGGCTATAAACAAATAAATAAATGAACAAATAAACAAATAAATAAATATAGGCCAATGCTTCAATTGCTACTCTGATGATACCACAGCAAACGAAACCCTAAGGCTAAAACTATAGAGTTACAGTCTACATGGATATACATAAATGTCGAACAGACTAAACCGTAAAAACTTTATTTTCTCTCTTCGCTTATTTTATCTTCGTGTATGAACGAGAACTGCTGCCTTCTTAATATGTCTTCATTCTTCTTCCTCCTTCGTCTTCTCAATATAGACCGATATTCACGTAATAAAACGACAGTTCCCACTTTCTCCAGCCAAATATTTCATCAACGGTTTCTAATCTTGTGATTAATCTGCATAATTATGCATATGATTATATGACTGTACATAAATATAGACGGTGTCTGATGAGTAGGCATTCGTGGCTTTGCGGTGCCACATGTTTCCGCGCCTCCTGTATGTCCGTCCGTCTGTCTGTCTGTCTGTCCGTCTGTCTGTCCGCGTGATCTTCATTGTCAATTCTGTCTTTTCCCTTATAGGAAATACACCTCGCAATAAATTATTCTCGATTCCGGGAAAGCTGATCCCAACGCATCACCAGCTGCTGATCATCTGTATAATATGATGGCCTTTGTTATCCTCTGCCACTCCCATCGTATCCCTCGCCTTATTCCTTCACTTCCGTTCTTCCTTTCTTCCTGTCCTCTTACATTCCTCGCTTTCTTTCCTTCTCGATGTCCTAGCCTCTTTATATCCTTCTTTAGCCTTTCTTTCCAACTTTCTTACTGTTTTTGTTCCTTCCTTATTCCTTCCTCCTTTCCTTGCTTCCACCCTTAGCCGTTCCCTTTCTTCCTTTATTCTGTTAGTGATTAAATTTTGTTTCAAACATGGACTCCGTGTAACTGGACACACACGATCACCTTTTCCTCCACCTCTCTTCTGCAACTGGAAAAGGGAATCATCCAGTTGAACGTTCAATCGTTTTGTACCCAACAATCGTCAGAGATCATTGCTTCCTAATAATTATCAGGCATCGTCTTATCTCAACTCAGTAAGTATTTCATTGTACATGTATACATATATATGTCTATAACAGCCATACCTGTATATATGTGCTAATATAAGGACACCTTTCTGTGCACAAACACATACAGATACCCATACACAATTCTATGTCTAATATATTCGTTCGTTTCCAAACAAAGCGCAGCTATCTGCGCCATTTGATTCAAACGTGAGGTCGTTCTGAGTTTTTACTGTTGTCGAGCAAATTCGCATTAACCCCATGAACATACATACATACATACATACATACACATACATACAAGCATACATAATATGTGTATGCCCTTACATGCGGTGCCGATAATTGCGACCACAGTAATTCGAACTTAGTTCGACTTAATAAGCACCAATGCGTAGAATTAATTTATCCAGATATTGAAACTTTGCCTCTGACGCGGACTTATAAACGAAGCATTGGCACATGTCATATCAGGGCCGTTAAAAAACGGTGTTTGCCGAGTAATATTTCACTGATTGCAAACGATAACGTGCCCCGTGGTGCGTTTTTGCGTAGGGGTTGAGAGCGATAGGGAAAGGAGAGATAGAGGGGAAGGAGATATAGAGGGGAAGGAGATATAGAGGGATAAACACAGAGTAAGTAACGTAGACAACCAATCGGACAGAGGCGGAGAGATACAGATAAAATAGCATAGATAGGCCAAGAATTTATACTACTAGGTAGGCAGAGAGAGAGAGAGAGAGAGAGAGAGAGAGAGAGAGAGAGAGAGAGAGAGAGAGAGAGAGAGAGAGAGAGAGAGAGAGAGAGAGAGAGAGAGAGAGAGAGAGAGAGAGAGAGAGAGAGAAAGAGAGAGAGAAGAGAGAGAGAGAGAAATGGAAAGAGAAATAGTGATATTGGCTTTAGAGAACAGTGAATAAACCAAGTACATCTGATATCGTCGTCTGTAACTATATATATCATGAAGTGATAGAATGTGTTCCAATGTAATTATCGTCTGACTTAATACATTGACACAGAGTTTGACATCAGTCATACAATATGCTGTCGATGGCAGCGGGGTCCGTTTGGCTCCCCCTCCCCATATAAAGAACTGCCAGGGTCTGAACTGCGGCTCTTTCGTCTGCGTGGGAAGGGTTATGCGTGGAGAGAAATGAACCCCAGACAGCAATCAACTACATCTCATGCCCGACTGAATTCCAAGTCCAACTGATAAGTTAACGAAATAATTAAAGGTTTTTTGATTTACGACAAACGGCGTTCAACTCCTAATGTTTCTATTCGATATAATCATCAATTAGCACTTAACATCGTGATTGCCTGGTCATTTCAGAATAGAAATATAGTTATACTATTTAAAATATTACAGCGAGAGAGGAAGAAAAAAATTGTGAGAAATACAGACTTAGACAGACGGATAGACAGATAGACAGACATACAAAACTTTAGATAGGCAGAAAGACTTGTATTAATTGCGTATATGTAGGTCCGTCCGACATGCAGATATTCAATTAATAGGGTATACAAGATGCAAAACAACATGTATTGTAAGAAGAGCATCGAAATGTAATTTCTGTTTTAAAAAAAACTTCAGCTTTGCTCTGTGTTGTTCCTGTGTGTTACTTAACAGTTGAATGCCTTAGGCACAAATGATGGGAATCATATAGATTAACCCTTCTTCTCCCTTTCTTCCTCTCCTCAGTCTTCTGCATCTTCTATTTTTGGCAGCCTGCCTAATCCACGTAGACTGGTCTATTCATCTTTCTTCTGCCGTGCATGTGTAGGCCTATATGGCCGTTGTCACTTTCTGTCGCCTATTTGGCTGATAGCCACCCACCTCGACCCCCACACCCTGAGTTCCGTCAAGTAGAACTGATGGGACCGTTCTTCGTGACCGTTGGACCATGAGAATGTCAGCCTCCAATTGTCAGGTCCCGACAGCAGCTTCAGCAACAGCTGATGATGAGACTTATCGTCTGCTAGCATCATATTAGATGACAGCACATTAAATAACCCCATCACATTAAAGTGCTACGGCGATCGGCGGGCTCCTTTATCGCAGTACACGATGTAAATATCTGTTTGCTAACGACGATATACATCGAATTACATCACATTGCATCGAGTCACAGTACGTCACTTCCGGTAACGTATCACGACCCCCAAACTTATATCTACATGTTAGAAACGTGGCCAGCCAGCGTGTTGTCTGAGTCGCTTTTTGGTCAGTCCGGTGCGACCCCTATGGACAAACATGTCACCCTATAATTCCACTGAAAATTTTTAGAGGATCGAGAACGTAGAAAGTGCATACACACATAGATAGATACTTACTTACATACATACAAACAATGCAAAACAATGCACACATACATGCTATCCTCCGACGTTCTTCTGCCTCCGTCTGCCTGTAGCTCTGTCCGTATTGCTGTGTCCGTCTGCGTCGTGTACATGCATGGCTCAACCGGAGGCTGTACATACATACATACATATATGCATACATACGTACATGCATACAAACAATGCCATACATACATACATACATACATACATACATACATACATACATACATACATACGTAGTCTACATGTACGTACATACATGCATACTTACATACATCCGTATAATATGCATACATGCATACATACATGTATACATACAAACAATGCCATACATACATAGATACTTACATACAATACATACATGCAAACATACGTACATACATGAATACATGGATTGATGCCTTGTACATTACAATTTATTCATTATTTTAGTTAGATTTTCGGATTACATTAGGATGAGGTCATACATACAACTATACTTCCGGTTAACATCGCGTCATGTCAAATGGAAATACGTAACTATATGTTGCGTATAAAGAACAGACTTTGGCCCAGTGCAGAAGGACAGAGGGGGGTATACGGAGGAGTAGAGACTGACGGGCTGAGGAGGGGGTCACCTTTCAAGGCGTGCTGTTTGTCATCTGTTCCAGATTCATGAAATAATTAGTCATTCGTGTGAAATGCATTTCGATGTCAAAGTGTGTTCCTACTCTTGTCGTCTGAATCTGAAGATCTTTCGTATTGACGACAACTTTTCAGTCGCACGAGATCAGTCAGTCAGTTGGCGGAGCTATTCGCACCTATTAGAAGTCATCGTGCATTGCCATCAGTATTCCTATGCGTCTGTTTGGCAAAGTCTCGAGCAAGACTCGACTGCGCTACTCTGCGTGACTTGTGATCTGCTTAGTCAGAGCAAATGATTTTGAGAATTGAAGTGCTCGACGCGTCTGCAGGTTCGTATTTGGTTATGCAAATCATAGATCGTCATCTTGAAAGCGAATGACATTTATCAAGAGACGAACAAGTTTCTGTCCCTTTGACGAAAATGTCGTTGTTCGCGACATTTGCGACTCATTGCAGAATACATCTAAGGATATGTGCCATACTCTGATGCACACTTGATTCCTTCTCATTCTGTTTGCTTCTTTCAGGGCCTCTGTCACTGTCTCTCTCCGTCCTTCCTCTTGCTGCCTGAGTACCTCTGTGTATGCCGATGTGTTTCTGCCTGTAATTATGTATACACACATTGGGTTTTTTGTTGATTGGCCTCCGTAGTTCATGATATAACTCTGACTCTGTCCTTGCGGTTCTGTGGCCAAGAATTTGTTTATCACCGTCTCCCAGAGTCATTTCCTAACTTACTCTTAACTGATCTTTCAATTAGTTTTTCTTTTTCCGGTTCTTCTTTTGGTACTTTACTTAAGTCCTGCTCTTTATTCTTGTCAACCTTGTTGTCATGAACTGTTTCTTCTCTCTGTTCTTACTCTCGTGTTTCCTCTTATTTCCATGTTCGTTTCCAGGCTCTGCGCCAATCCTTCATGTTTCTATTCCATCTGGATAACTATTGTCTTTGTGTGCGTTCCAATCGATCGGCAATTAAGAAATAAATTGTTTTCCACCAATAGATAAATTCGAAAGACGAAACAGATTGCGTCCTTTTTTCCACTCGTCCATTTCATCCCCTCCTCCACCTCCTTTTCTTCATCCTGGTTTTCCATTTTGTTCTTCTTTTCGTCTCTTTTTCTGTCTGTCTGTCTCTCTGTCTATCTGTTTGTCTGTCTGTCTCTGTCGTCGTAAGACACGCACTCAATCGTTGCCAGACGGATAAATGAGTCTTTGATTGTGTTTGATGAAAAGTTTCCGTTGAGCCGCTTCCAGGCAGAATGTCCGATTGGAATGTTTCCATCCTGATCTCTGGCGATGCTCGTGGCGTTAGAGAACGTCGGTGATGCAGAGATACAGAAGGAGAAGGAGGAGGAAAAGGAGGAGGAAGAAAAGGAGGAGGAGGAGACAGATGGGATGCTGCTGCTACTGCTGCTGATGAAACCTTTTCTGAATGGCGTTTCTTTTGTGTAAAGGACGGTCATAGCATGCACAGATAACGACATAAATCGCTTTCTTGGCGGCGTCCGATGGCGGTGTCTGTCCTTATCTGAAGCCCGATTGACTTTGGTCGCTTCAGGCGACCGCTTCTACACGTCCGGATGGCTAGCCTCCGATGTTCTTCTGCCTCCGTCTGCCTGTAGCTCTGTCCGTATTGCTGGGTCCGTCTGCGTCGTGTACATGCATGGCTCAACCGGAGGCTGTTCGGTTAAGATGCAAGATGCTGATCATCGGACGATGATTGCAAATAGCTGAACGCGCCTCAATACATCGCCGCATCAACGGCTGCTGATGCTGCTGCTGCCTCTTGCGACGACTTTTGGCGGCGTTCGGTCGGTCATTGGGTGATGACCGCGTCGTTGATAATGACCGCTGGTCAGTGCGCTTGTCCATCTGGACGGTCAGTCGGTTGGTCAGCGCGTTCCGTTCATCTTTCGACGGACCTGCGCACTGACCCGTGACCTCGGTCGATTATTGATCTGTTCCGGGAATGACACGTGAAAATGAGATGCATTCGAAGATATCTGAGGCGAAGAAGAAGAAGAAGAAGAAGAAGAACCACGTGTTATCAGCGTTCGTTCTTTTGTCTGTATGTCCGTTTGTCTTTTCGTCTGCAGTGCAACTGCTACGTCATCCATCTGTTTCCCTTCACTCCATGGCTATTATATCCACAGCACATAGCAAAACGACGGTGACAATAGTTATGCATACTATGGGTGATGTGTGTATGTAGATGCAATCAGTTGACTGTCTGTTAATAGTGACAGTTACTTTGCGAATGACGACGATGGTCAACTGATGGTCAACTGAGTGAAGAGACGACTGACCATCCAGTCATCGCTCTTACTTCGGATGCTACCGGACTGTTCTGAGTTGATCAGTTGACTCGGTCTCTGTCTGCTTATGTCTGTCTTCTTGCCTCGGTTGCTGCCTGAATTTCTGCCTGTCTTGCTGGTTCTCTTCCTCCTCCTCCTATTTTCTTGTTCTTGTTCTTGTTCTTCTGCTGCTTCGTCGTCGTCGTCGTCGTCGTCGTCCTCTTCTTCTTCTTCTTCTTCTTCTTCTTCTTCTTCTTCTAATTCAAATTCTTCTTCTTCTTTTTCTTCCTCCTCCTCCTCCTCCTCCTCCTCCTCCTCCTCCTCCTCCTCCTCCTCCTCCTACACTTCTTCTTCTTCTTCTTCTTCTTCTTCTTCTTCTTCTTCTTCTTCTTCTTCTTCTTCTTATTCTTCTAATTCTTCTAATTCTTCTACTTCTTCTTCTACTTCTAATTCTTCTTCTAATACTGCTGCTCTTTATCTTTCCCATCTGTCCCTCTGCTTATGTATCTGTCGAATGTGGCGTTAAGTCTCTTTGTATGCTTCTTCTGTTCTTCTATTGTGCTTAACTGCATTTTGTCTTCTTCCATCGAGTGTCCAAACATCTTAATAAAGCTGATGACCGACAGTTTAACTCTGGTCTGCGGCCAGTATTCACTTGAATTTCGTGTCGCATATTCAACGCCATTTGGTAATGACGGATAATTCCATTGTCACATACGCTACAATTATCTCATTTTCGAAAGGTAGTTGACTCGAGGACCAAAGAGTCTAAATTTGGATGCGCTGAGTCTTGATAATGGTTCTTGCTTTTAGATGGTGGCACCGTTGTGTGGCTGATGATTGTGTTAGCGCTGACATGCCTGATGCTGATGCCTTCTGATGTTTCTTCCGCTGCCGCAGCAGTCGTAGCTGAAGTACAGTTGATGGCATTTGGCATCAAGGTGTCGTCTTAGAGCGGCAATTTGACGCCTCCGATAAATTTCGTTATATAATAGGTCTTGGGTCTTGGGCTGGTCTGCATCGGTTTCTGCTTCCCGCTCCTGATGATGGTGACGGTGCGATGCTCCGACATTTGCATCACCGTTTTTTTCCACTTCCTCCTCCTCATTGTCCTCTTCTTCCTCCTCCTCCTCTCCTTCCTCCTGACTGTCGTTCTCCTATTAGCTCTTGCATTCAATAACTATGCTTTTCTGCGTCAACGACTTCCTTTCCTTTATTTTATTTATTCTGCCACTACCCCTTTCTTCCTCCTAATGTCTTTGATGTACATCTCCTCTCCTCTCCTCTCCTCTCCTCTCCTCTCCTCTCCTCTCCTCTCCTCTCCTCTCCTCTCCTCTCCTCTCCTCTCCTCTCCTCTCCTCTCCTCTCCTCTCCTCTCCTCTCCTGTCCTCTCCTGTCCTCTCCTGTCCTCTCCTGTCCTCTCCTCTCCTCTCCTCTCCTGTCCTCTCCTGTCCTCTCCTGTCCTCTCCTGTCCTGTCCTCTCCTGTCCTCTCCTGTCCTCTCCTGTCCTGTCCTGTCCTGTCCTGTCCTGTCCTGTCCTGTCCTGTCCTGTCCTGTCCTCTCCTCTCCTCTCCTCTCCTCTCCTCTCCTCTCCTCTCCTCTCCTCTCCTCTCCTCTCCTCTCCTCTCCTCTCCTCTCCTCTCCTCTCCTCTCCTCTCCTCTCCTCTCCTCTCCTCTCCTCTCCTCTCCTCTCCTCTCCTCTCCTCTCCTCTCCTCTGCTCTGCTCTGCTCTGCTCTGCTCTGCTCTGCTCTGCTCTCCTCTCCTCTGCTCTGCTCTGCTCTCCTCTCCTCTCCTCTGCTCTCCTCTCCTCTGCTCTCCTCTGCTCTCCTCTGCTCTGCTCTGCTCTGCTCTGCTCTGCTCTGCTCTGCTCTGCTCTGCTCTCCTCTCCTCTCCTCTCCTCTCCTCTCCTCTCCTCTCCTCTCCTCTCCTCTCCTCTCCTCTCCTCTCCTCTCCTCTCCTCTCCTCTCCTCTCCTATGCGCTTGGATTTGGAAGGCATGTAATTCATTGTTTGCTCTCAGAGGTTTTGAGTTGTCCGTAATGCTAGACTTTCTGATTTCACGCTCTTTGCAGCCGCATAATTGATTGTAGTATCACCAACTCTCCTTCAATATTTAATAGCACTGCAGCGTCCGTGTTCCATGCATGAGTGTCGAGCAGTTAATAACCATCGCGACGTTCGGCGCCGCACAGACCGACAGACATTCCGCTTGGCTTAGGTTTCTCGGATAACTTTACGAATATATATAGCGATGCATGTAATACTATTTATATAAAATAATGCTGTATAAGTTAATATATATATGCCATATTACTACATATGTGAATGTATATATATATGTGGTTGTGAAACTATATTTTCTTCATGACGCGCAACGTTTAGGCTGTTGGATGAAAAGCCTTTGATCTGCTCAGATCGTATGATCGTTGTAGATAACTACACTATACTTCTCGCCTATTGATTACTTGTCTGATCAAAATTGGATTGTTACTTTGAACCTAGATTATTTCAGATTTTTCAAGAAAATCGTTTACATCTGATCGCATAGTTTTGTCTGATCACGTTTCGAGGATCGTCTGATTCTAATTGATTCGGTATTTCGACCTTTATGTTCGGCCAAAACAGGCGCTACAGAATCTCAGCAGAATTTCTATTTTCGTAAAACATTTAATTACCGAGAAATATCTACCTTCCAGTGAATACTGCCTGACGGATAATTTTTCATTTGGAGATTCTACGCCTTAGGCATATTTCCTTCTCTTCATATCTTAGTCTGTCTGTCTGTCTGTCTGTCTGTCTGTCTGTCTGTCTGTCTGTCTCTATTTCTCTTTGCTGAAGGTTTGTGCCGTTACTTTCATGGCGAGGTTTTGTTGCCCTGTGCACAATAGCGCTAATTGTTATTGCTGATATTGTCAATAACTTCTTCCTCCGTTGCTCTATTTCCCTCTGGCGTCATCGTCATCGTCGTCGTCGTCGTATGAGGGCGCTCCAGTTGCCAACCGACGGATCAGAGATAACTTCCGTTTCGGAGAGACGAAACACGATCCACTCAGAGGCAGACGATGCAGAAAAATACCGAACACAAAAGAGACGGACAATCGGACAAACGCAGAGGCAGACAGACATTGCAATATATATACGGATCCTGTCGCCGGTGATGTCGCCGTTTCGCGTCACGTGATCCGTCACGTGACCGGAAACGGTCGACTGTCGAGATGGCAACAATGATCGAATTAGTTTCACGTGTCGCTTAATATGTCGCCCGAATTCCGGCCAAACAAAGCCAAGGACAATAATAGAGCAAGAGAAAGAGCAGGAATTAGGAGGGTGTTGTAAGGGAGGCAGGGAGGGACAGAGGGATAGAAAGAGGACAAGCCTGCTGCTGAAGACGGAGATGGAGGAGAAGCAGAAGAACGGACCTTCTCTGCAGGATGGCGATGATCGCTGCGGGGGTTAAATCCGGTAATCGGTAAATAGGCGAGTCAAAGCCTTTATGTCCATCCGTAAATAAAGATGTGGGCATCTAACATCAACCTCAGCAGCTTCAGCATCAGCAGCAGGGACCGTGATGGCGACAGACTCAATGGATGGGATATTAAGTCTTAATAATAGAGGAATCTATTCCCTAAACTGACCATCTTGACGATGACTATAAGTAAGAAAGCAGTGTCAGTAGGCACTTCTTCATACAATGTCACTCTGTGTCTATGGGTAAAGAATTCTGCTAATTATTTGGCATAATAATGGTCTAAAGGTTAAATGTTTATAGGTTAAATAAGTCTAGCATTTAGGTTGGTTAGTTGCTGTTTTATGACACTGCCACAACAAGGATGTTTAGCGTCGCCCTTCTCCTCTCTCCAGGCTTGGGACTGGCACTACCAGAGTACGAGCAGTGGCGGAGTTTCTTCTATGGGCATGAGCAAAAATGCCGCTATACAAATTTTGGTCTCATTACGTACTTACTACTGCAGGATGAGCTCAGGAAATGACGCCATTTTGTTCAGACAACGTTCACCTGTGTTTGAAAAGAAACGAATTGAAATGTAAAGTTAAATGGAGCGATAATAGGGGCCTGAGGGCAACAGGCGCTGTCACTCATAGCTAAATGTCGAGCCCAACGAAACTGACAAATGAATTGAATGTCGACCGACGTCTCGTATGTCGGTCTGCATCGTCGGAGGCGCTAAGGAGGACGCTGTCACTCACTGTCATTAGCACATCTACGCTTCACGTTAGAGGAGGGAAACAGATTTTGGGGGAGGAATGACGCCTAAGCAAACGAAGGAAAAGTGCTAAGAGGGCGAGGAAGAGAAAGAAGGAAGAAGGAGGAAAAGAAGATAGAGGAGGAGAATGAGGACAAAGAAGAGGCCTCAACACATTAAATGTCACACTTGATAGATGGCAGCCATCCGAGTTCTATGTCGTAATTAGCTGGACTTAGGTAGGTCCAGAAGTTGACAAGGGATGAATTTTTACGGTGTTGAAAATGTTGTATGCATGGTGAAAATGCATAATGCGCATTAACAATAATTAGTATTAGTATGTGTTAAACATCATCAGTGTGGAAATTGTAGAAAAAAGACTGAAGGTTGAACGTTTTATCCGTATTTTGCAAACTGATGTCAACGACATTTGAAAGCAGCTGATTTCAACACTAGCAGTTTTGCAAATCAGACTCGAATCAAAATCAATTCCTTTCTTAAGAAAATTCAAAAATGCGTACATGATACACTATGGAAATTTCTTCTCTTTGTCAGAGAATCAGAGTCAAATAATGCTAATTCACACTGGCATAACTGAGGGGGTTGGAAACGACCTCCGGGTGTGCAGTGAAGACTTAACTGGGGTCCTAAGAAAGACTAGGGGGTTGAACCCCAACCCCCGACAATTCCCACCCTGAACATCATTACATACGTGCATCCAATCAGTAGAATTTTTGGCTAAGGCAAAGACATGATTATACAATTATCTATTAATTAAGAATTAAACAATGTTTGTTTGAACAATTCAATCTTAAGGTGCAGCATCACTTTGCCACATCGTCTTTCTTTGAGGTGCTATGGCTTAACACATTCAGTGGCTGTTGATGACTCGATGTAAATGTATTCTTGGACGTCTTGCTCTAATGAGTTTCGAGGCATCAGACCGTGACTGCTAACGATTGGTTGCGCAAGACGAGGCTGCGTTTGAAGCCACTAGCTTTTATTCTTTGTTCGTGCGTTTTTCAAAGTACTCTCATTCGGCGAGTTATATACATTCTCGATATAACTGTAATATTTATTAAATTGTTATATGTAACAGCTACTGATGGAAGGATGATTGTTCGCCCTGCTCCTCCTCCCTCTTCGTTTGCTGATTCGTCCATTCATTCATTCATTCATTCATTCATTCGTTTGCCTGTTCGCCTTTGCATTCATGTATTTTAAGCCGCTGAGTTCTTACTAATATAATTTTCTCTGTTGATTCATTTCTCCTTAACGTTTATATTAATATGTTTCTTATGTGTGTTTAGTGCGCGGCCCGGTCGTCCTCCGAAGCGATCGGCTTTGGCGATGACCCCCGACGGTTTGGACAAACTAAAGAAGAACCGCATTCAGATGGCCTCCGACTTCTATTCGCCTGCCGCAGCAGCCAACCTCATTGGAGGCAAGTGATGTTCGGATGCTTTCTAAATTATCACCAGCATTGCACAGAGCTGAGGTAATGTTGTGGAAAGATTTAGGCGTTCAAAAGTTGCTTCAGGAAAGTCATTAACCATCAGGAACATAACACATAAACTACTAGGTATTTATTAACCGTATTTAGTAATTTATTAATTAACTAATCTTTGAAAATCGTAAGCCCAAATGCTAACTGAGTCTAATTCGACATAATGAGTCGATTCTTATTTCAGTCCTTGTTCACGTGTCTCTCTGTCTCTCTGTATGTCTCTTTCGATCTTGCTGTCTCTTCTATTGTGTCTCTTCTCAACAGACTCAATTCTCTCTTAATTTTTCTGTTTTTTCGCTGTCTCGTATATCTTCCGTCTCTGTTGCTAAGCGTGGCTGTCTCCTTCGTGTCGTAAGTCGCTGAGTATTCTGCAGGGTCTAATGCGCTTGATTGAAGCTGTTTATCGGCCTTGCTGTTGCATAGGTGACTGCGGTGGCAGCAACATTAGACTCCACGCAGGTTTCACCATTTGCACTAGACCCCATGTTACGGATGCCACCCTACTTGTGCACCTTGAATTATTCGATGCTGTTGTGTTCGGCGGGCGACTTCAACGCCTTAAACAGGATCCACATGCAGAGCAGAACTATGGCGACCACAGGTACCTGATTCATTGTTGGCTGATGAAATCAACGCCATCTCTAATTATGACTCAGCGTCTCATCTCACCCGCATCTTTCGTGCTGAGCGCAGTAGATGCTTCTTTGCCTCGAGCGGTTCTACCAGCTGCAAAGGCGAAATTTCCCTCCCATCCAACCTCTTCCACGATCCCTCCATCTTCTGCTTTTATTCTTATTACGATTATAGGAAGGTAAGATAATTAAGTGGCGTCACCTGCGAAGAAGCAGGCATACTATACAGCTCCAGACTCCAAGAATTACACAACGAATAGCAATTGCAAGTGTTCTCACTTCAGTTGATGGATCACGCAGCAACACCTCTGAAGACTCTGGTTGATAGAGTTACTCAATAACGACCGATATCTATTCTAGTCTAGTATGCAAACTTTGTAAAGCACAAGGCATCATTCAATGGTAGCTTTGCGGCCAAACAATTTGATTCGGCAAAATCCGAAATTACAACCCTTTGAACAGAACTAGTTGAGATCATTGAAGCCACGAAAGCCGAACGACAGGCCAAAGAAGATAAGCCATTCGGAAAAGACAAGGTTTTATCCCAGGCCAGAACGACCTCAGAATGAGACAGACAGACAGAAAATTCCAGAGCAATGGATCAGCAACCGTGAAATCTTCGTTGTGTTTACGATACGAACTCAATACTGCGTAAGTAACAATCACAAAAACATAAATCAAGAGACATTGGTAAATAAGCTACAGTGTGATTTATTCTACGACCTATTTATGCGCACATTCAAGTTAATATAAACCTATCGAGTATCGAGGTTTAGCGTTGAATTCGGTTGACGCTCGAGCAGCAATGTCCAATCAATGTTTTGCCACAGGCGTCGGCCTATATGTTCCCGGCAAGAAGGCAAAAAATATGAAGAAGGATTTCCAAACGTTTCTCATGATCTGTGACAACTTACAGCTTACTTGTTAACTTATATGGACCGTCTTTAGAGTTTGGTTAGTAATTTATTGCAAGACGTGCAAGCGAGTTTGCAATTAAACAAACTCTATTAGTATCTGCCTCTCATATTTACTAAATGCAGCATTAAAACAAAAGCAATTCCAGCCCTAATTATATTAAATAAAGATATAAGCCTTCACGTAAGGATCGGGATATTTCGCCTATTCAGAGCCATGCTAGAAGCATTTTAAGAGTTATTTCCCACCTATATAGAGGCCTATGATTGGAAAATGTCACATAACTGGTATAGGCCTATATGAAGGCAAAACGTAGATATCGGATACTTCGGAATTACGATATAAACTTAATTAAAATTATTGTGCTTTATATGATTCTGTTGGGTAATAATTTGATTTTTGAGTCACGTGTGTCTATAAAATATGACGAAAATTCGTATGAATCCGCTTTCTTCCATTAGTACATTCGCATTGATTGCGTCGGCGTGTAAGTTCTAATGAATTTCCTAATTAATTGTTTAATTTTCTCGCTTTCTGCTGCCGCATCTCTCATTCCTCATCCGTCTAATTGCATCCCGGCGCAATCTAGTCTGTCACTCCCTCCCTCCCTTTCTCACTCACTCCCTGCGTCCCTACCTCTGTCGTGCCACAACTCGCAAACTCAGCAACTCCCGAGGCAACAGGACCCAAGGAATCGGCCTCATGCAGTCACGCACGCACACACCTACGTTGTTTTGCAAATGACGCTTAGAGTGGCAATAACTAATTCAAGCGCATCGCCAGAAGAGAGAAAACGCCGAGAGATGGACGGAGGGACGGAGGGACGGACGGATGAATGTGTCAAAGGACGAGATTCCACTGCAGACGATGCGATGATGATAATTAATATCTGCGGCGGCGGCGGAAACAGCACCAGCATCAGCAGCTGCTTCTACTGGAAGAGGCTGGAAAGAGAGCATCCTTGCAGATGGATATGTTTATGATTTATTGTTATTAGTGACTGTATCCTTGCAGCGGCTATTATTGCAGTTTACGATATGAGTGATTGTGTAATGAACGACTGCAAGGGTAAAGCAGACAGACGCAGAGAGACACAGGGACAGACCTAGAGAGAAAGAGAGACGGACTAGTGAAGAGGCAGTATGGAAGAGGATAGGGTGTATATAGGAGAAAGAAGGGAGATGAAACATTGGATTCGAGATGGCGAGGGAGGGAGGGAGGGGAGAGAGACGGAGAGAGACGTCATCGCCGCTGAAGATGGTCATCCATATGCCTTGTCCGAATGTATTAAGCCAATATCTGCTGACGAAAACGGCGAGGCATTAGATGGATATGGTGATTGATTCCTGTCGCTCGGTCAAATGACTCTCCACGGACCGATAAAGGCAATCAGGCGCCTTTCCCCGCGTCCCAACTCCGTTGGCCGCCCCGAGGGACGCCGCCCTCCGTCCGTCTGCCCTCTTCCTGGCCGACAGAGGACGACCCGCAGATCGATGCGCCCTTCTCCATATCTCCCTCCCTCCTGACACCTGAAGAATTCTCGGACCCACAGTTTATAAACAAAGTATGGGAATGGAGTAGGAATAGGATGGCGAAGGAGGAATTGATGGGGACAGATGGAAATGAGGAGGAGGAGAAAGAGGAGGACGAGGAGGATGCATGAGGAGGATGGAAGGAGTAAGGAGATGGAGAGAGAAGGAGGAGTTAGGTAAAATATGAGAATGAAAGGATCAGGAAGATGGACAGAGAGGAGGAGGACGATGAACAAGGTACGAGGAAGATGGAGAGGGAGCGAGGATGAGATGCTGCTGCTGCTGCTGAGCAGATAATCCTTTTAGCGGTTTCAGTATCTGCTAATAGAGATGAATAGAGAATGGTGGCCAGATGTCACTTCATTTTCTATCCGCTCCAGTGTCGCCAGACATTCGTCTCAGGCGCCGCCGACAAAATCTGAAGAGGCAAAGATATCGACATTCTTCTCTCTCTAGCGATCTTGATCTTATTTACACTAACTTATATGGTGACGTGAAATGGAGTCTTCAACAAACTAAGTGATAAACACAACTAATACAACAACAACAACAACAACAACAACAACAACAACAACAACAACAACAACAACAGCAACTACTACTACTGCTACTGCTACTGCTACTGCTACTGCTACTGCTACTGCTACTGCTACTGCTACTGCTACTGCTACTGCTACTGCTACTGCTACTGCTACTGCTACTACTACTACTACTACTACTACTACTACTACTACTACTACTACTACTACTACTACTACTACTACTACTAACAATAATAACAATAATAATTATAGTAGTAGTAGTAGTAGTAGTAGTAGTAGTAGTAGTAGTAGTAGTAGTAGTAGTAGTAGTAGTAGTAGTAGTAGTAGTAGTAGTAGTAGTAGTAGTAGTAGTAGTAGTAGTAATAATAATAATAATAATAATAATAATAATAATAATAATAATAATAATAATAATAATAATAATACAAATAATAATAACATTCATTCATTCGTTCGTTCATTCATTCATTCGGAAATTTTATATAATAACAATAAAACAAAAGCTTAGTGCAATATAATAATTACAACAATACCATATTATATTTTCATTAACAATAATAATAACCTAGTAGTAAGAATATAATAATAATAATGGTCCCATTATTATAATCATAGGCCCTTATTATTTTATTATTGTTATTTTTAGTATTAGTGTTGTCGTTTGATGGGTTTAACAACAGTTAACCAAATAACGCGCGCCGTTTACTTTTCAACTTTTTAATCAAGCAAATGTCAATGTCATAGGCAATCAGTCAATTAGCCGTAAAAGATGCCGACTAGCAACACAGCAGAACTTATATTTTTTACTGTTCTACTTGGAGTCTTGAACTTCGATTTCTATCATAGTTGGGGTGTGTGACACTGAGTGTCAGTCAGCAGAACGATAAACCACCAGTGCCCCAGCTCCAGTGTGACCAGTCAGTCACTGACACAGCTTGCAAAAAAACATGGTTAGGGGTTTGGCAACGTTCACTGAGCTGTGTCTTCTTCTTCATCGTCCTCTGATTCTGAGTCAGGAACAGCCCACTGCTCCCACTCGACAGTGGTTTATTAATTTTTGCCATGCAAATGCTCCCGATTTCGGGTAGAACAACCAACAAATTCCTTGTCACAAAAACAAGTGCTGTATTTTCGGATTCCCTTTTCCTTCTCCTCCAAAATCACTACATACTTCCATTCCGGTTCATGTTCTTTCGTCTTTGAGAAATTAGGTTTTAACTACTATATTAACTCGTTACGTAATATACTTTTATATTGAAATTTACATTAAATTCTAATTAGAAGCTTTAAACAACAAATTTGTTTGTTTTTGTTTACGCTGCCTTTTGCAAAACGCCACCAACAATGTAAAAAATGTTTAAAAACGGCCCAACGAATTTTTACGAATTTTAAAACCGAAAGTCATGAATTCTCGAACTATGACCAACACCAGCAAACAACAATGACAACGCAAATTTCATCTTTAAATGTATTTGCATTACTAGCCGAGCAAATGTAATAAATTGACAAGCGTACAACGCGGACCCATTATTAATTAAAATGCCTATCAGTACTGAACAATCTATGAAGTAGTTAGACTCAGTAAATCAAGTTAAACCGCACACATTTTAAAGTATCTAAAATAAGCCCGTATATATTCAGTAGCTATTATTAGGTGATTTACAAAGACAACTGCTATGAATTGGCTGAGATACATTTTAATAGCACTAGATGCTTATCAAAATAATCGTAACGACTTGGAGCACCTACTGCGCAGTGTTTAAGCAAATAGCTTGAATCGTATATCAAACGAAGAGATAGAAGTCGGCTAGCAGTAGTATCTATACAGAGACAAAGACGTTTGATTGTCTTATCTGTGTATGAGTGATATGCGCTGTGGTTGGTATGTCAGCATTGATTTCAAACTCATGAGGATTCTGATTTACGACGTATAGGTCGTAGAAATCGGTGCTTTGTACGGGTGCAATTTCGCGAACATCCAGGTGTCACTGTCACTGTACACCTGAACTCCGTGTAGGTGATCAAGAAACGCTCTATGATAAGGCTACCAAGGTTTCACGTCTTTCGGAAACGGCTATATAGTTAGAAACCCGTAATAGTTTAACAATCCAAGTCGACTTCATACGACGTTACTGTTACTATGCATGGGACATAGTCTGTGAATTGAATCCTTGTCACACTAATGTAAGACCGACGCTTTTTATTGTTTGACAAATTCACCCAGGGGCGTCTATCCCCTTAAGTCATTGGAGCAACGTCCCTTTCCCCCTCTTCTTCCCCCTTCCCGTTCCTCCCCCAAAATGGTGGTACACACTGACAGATCTTCCCCCGATTTCTTGGATGGAGCATTTGCTCCAAGGTTTCTATGGTGTAGACGCCCCTGAATTCACCTACCCCATTTTTAGTATAAAAGCGAGTCCCGTACTCTGATTGTGCCAGTCCAAAGCCTGGATAAGGAGGAGCATAGTAGTAGACTCTGGGGGGCAGCCGGGGCAAGTGCCACCATCAATAATTGAGCTGGACTGTACACCAAATGCAACAATTGTAGAAAGAATAACCAAATGCCCCTCCTCCAATATTTTGGACAAGTTTACGCCAGTGAGGAGGAGGGTGATGCTAATCATCTTTGTTATTCTACGTTAAACAGTAATTAGCCGTCTTTTTTAGAACCTTCTTAGTTGACATAAGCAGTCACACGATGGCGCACCTTCGCCATCAACCAGGCAGTTCCCTTACAAGGGGTATTTAGAGGTTTACTAATAGCATCGACCGTTGTATAACTTAGTCTACAACCGAAATCGTAACCATATGGACCTCTGACTTCATTATCTACCATAGGATTCTGTTTATCTATAACAAAAGCGATCGATCAACAACGCTACACGCAATCGGAAGAAATGATTGAGGAAAATAAACGATCAGGATCGAGGAGATGTCGTTTATTGTTCCTTTTGTTTCAGATGGGAAACAAATTAAGTTCCGCCGCCGCCGTTAAGATGCGACCGATGAATTCTCTCCATCCGTGGAAGCCTGTGGCAAAAAGAGGGACAGATATTGCGACAGACATGCATGCGTCCAGAGAAGCAGTTGGACTTAGATGGTGTTGAAATAGACAGGAACAGATAACAAGACAGAATCAGAACCTAGAGAGACAGAGGCAGCAAGAGGAAGACACAAAGAAAGAGAAGGAATCGAATTAGAATGAATGGCAATGGCAGGAGCAGATAAACAGCAAGAGAATAACACGAATTAGACTAAAAGACAGAGACAAGCAGACGGTGAGTAGCACGGCAGAGAGAGAGACAAAGAGAGAGAAAGCGAGGGACAGAGAGAGCGAGAGAGAGAGACAAAGCGACAGAGAGAGCGAGAGAGACACAGAGCGACAGAGAGAGACAGAGACAGAGAGACAGAGAAAGAGACAGAGAAAGACAGAGCGACAGAGAGAGACAGAGGGAGAGAGAGAGCGAGAGAGACAGAGAGAGACAGAGCGACAGAGAGAGAGATGGAGAGATGCACAGGTACAGAAAGAGAAAGAGAAAAGACTTGCAACTCGGCGCAGCAATCAGACGAAAGAGAGACGAAAAGACGGAAAGAAGACGGAGTTAATCTCAAGGGCCGGGGCCCCAACGCCCCCCACCCTCCCCCAACGCCAGCTTCAGCGCAATGACTCCATTCTTCTCTAATCTGTGTTATGATTTATCTCACTGGTTCGAACACTCGTCATAAATTCCATTCCGCTGTCCCATTCCGCGCGTGTCATGTTCGACTTTAATTTGCTTCCGTAATCAATAACAGCCTTTTCCCTCGACTCCGTGTTTATCCTCTTCCACCTCCTTATCCTATTCCTCCTCCGTTTCCTCTTCTTCCTTATCCGCTTCCTACATCCTTCTTTATATTGCGACTGCATTTGCTCAGTTGTAGCGGCGATTTAGGAAATTCTTATGTTTCATCTGTCAACCTTTCTCTCAGACGTCATGCGCTCGTCTTCAATTAACTGCCATTGTTCGCCTGGCTATCCATTAACTCTTCAAGATGTGCCTTTAACACGAAGGAATCCGAGTGGTTCATTGCCCTATGTATGTATGTATGTATGTATGTATGTATGTATGTATGTATGTATGTATGTATGTATGTATGTATGTATGTATGTATGTATGTATGTATGTATGTATGTATGTATGTATGTATGTATGTATGTATGTATGACATTGTATGTATGTATGTATTGTATGTATGTATGTATGTATGTATGTATGTATGTATGTATGTATGTATGTATGTATGTATGTACGTATGTATGTATGTATGTATGTATGTATGTATGTATGTATGTATGTATGTGTGTATGTATGCATGTATGTATGCATGTATGTATGTAGGGAGGGAAGGAGGCAGGGAAGGAGGGAGGCAGGTAGAGAGGGAGCTGTCTGACTATCCGACTGACTGACTGACTGACTGACTGACAGTCTGACTGACTGCCTGACTGACTTGGTGACTGACTTGGCGACTGACTTGGTGACTGACTGAATTGCTATGACCGACCGATTAACCACTTGAACAATTGACTGACTGACTTTATAATTGAAAATACTACACTAGTGTAGGCCTATATCCAATGTCCTTTACCAGAAAATCTAGCACAACACAGATTCTCTAATAAATATCAGACCGCATTTCAGTGTAACACAGTTGCAAAATCACATTTGAAATCATGCAACAACTTCATCGTTAAACGCCTGACATGTCTTTACGATGCCTCCTTACAGATGCGAAGAAATCGCTTGGATTTGGAGGCAGTTACATGCCGTTCAGTGAACTCCAGAAGTCTCCTCTGCTGGCCAGTGGGTTTCACTACCCGCCGGCCCATCTGGCTCACCTGGCTTTCATGCCACTCGGCCACCCGGGAATGATGAACTTGGCTATGGCCACTCACCTCAGCAACATGCGAGATCATCTTGTCTCGTCAGCCGCCCACGATCGAACTATTCACGGACCGGATGTGACGTCAACCAGGTAAGATATTGTTACGTCAGCAACAAATGACAGCGATATATTGATAGACAAGCAGGCAGAGAGAAAGACAGATAGATACATACAGACGCAATGCGTGCATGCTTACACACATACATCCTTATATATGCACATACATACGCACATTGGTACATACATGCATGCATTAGGCCTACTATTATTAACTAGTAGCTTTTATCGAGTAGGTGTCTAATGCACAAGGCATCAACCGATGACCCACCAAAACCAAGCCACAACCAGGTCAAAACCAGGTCAAAATCAATGAAATCAGTTTGCTAAGACACAGAAGCAGTCTGTAGTAGCTAAGCAAGTTGATAAAGGTAACCCAAGCAAAATGACATACGTGAATGAGCAGAACGGAAAGATATAAGAAGAGAGCAACAAATCTAGGCCTAGTATCAAAAGAAGCTCGTTCATCAAGACCAGTTCTACTTTGGGTATGACTAGAGATGACCTTGTTGAATAACGATTAGACTGATTTTAAGTTTAGAGTTTATAAGAGCAATCACCCCAAGTTGAAACAAATCCTTTGCTAAGCAGGAAGTCAACAAAAACACTGTAGCATTTTTGACGTATTAGTTATGGTTACAGACAAAGAGTTCTGGAGTTTCAGCTTGTTTCACTTTGTGGTACCATGCAGAAGCGAGTTACAGTAATCAAGGCAAAATGAGACTAATGTATTTGTTAGAGATCACCTTGAAGACATGGGGATATAACGCTTAATTCTGGCTATTTCAGAAAGCGCCACTGTCATACTGATGACTCGAGCATTATTACAGTGGCGCTATAAAATTTCTTAGATTGGATGAGATATGACGGCTTACAAATACCGTTAAAAAGGAAGCGATCCACTGCAACACAGTCCCATTGAATCCGAATTGTTAATGCAGCAAAATGTCGTGGTCGACCGTGTCGAAAGCAGCGCTGAGATCCAGAAAGTCCAATAAAGTAACACGTTGACCATCCACTGCGTCCAGCAAGTCGAACAAAAATCATGCATACGAGACCGGTTTCGGACCCTCCTCTCCAACTACCTCACATGTCGTCCTCTGCTACATAGGCTACATGTTATACCAACCACATTTTGGAACCTCTCAAAGGCGCTGGGAGGCTCAAACAAGGCTCTATATAAAGGCCCTATCTACGAGTATTGCAATGGTTGTGCATGTTCGTTTTTGCGTTTCATTTGGTGATGTAATATGTGCAACAGATGTCGTGGAGAGGACAGAATGGTTGACCTGAGGTCATCTGCCGAAGAACACAACAACAACTGCAACAACAGCAGCAGCAGCAAGGCAGCAGCAGCGGCGGCGGCAGCGATGAGGATGATGATTCCCCCTCCTGGTCCACATCCGAGCGATGCGTCCCTCGACCGACCTCTGAACCTCGAGGTCCAAAAGAAGTCTTGTATCGATACACCGAGACCTCCGTCCAATGCTACAGACCACGAGTCTTCTGGTAAGAACAATTTAATGACCATGCGACGCGTCACTGCTCACCATGGTCATCTCTCTGTGTCTTGTCTGTCTGTCTCTGTTTGTCTGTCTGTCTGTCTGTGTCTCATAGGGCGGACAATAGTTTTTCAGGTCTTATCTTTAGTTCAGTCTTTGCCTCGCTTTGTCATCTCTCTCACCGTATTTATGTTTATATTGCCTAAATTTTATTATCCATGTCAGTCAGTCAGTCAGTCAGTCAGTCAGTCAGTCAGTCAGTCAGTCAGTCAGTCAGTCAGTCAGTCAGTCAGTCAGTCAGTCAGTCAGTCAGTCAGTCAGTCAGTCAGTCAGTCAGTCAGTCAGTCAGTCAGTCAGTCAGTCAGTCAGTCAGTCAGTCAGTCAGTCAGTCAGTCAGTCAGTCAGTCAGTCAGTCAGTCAGTCAGTCAGTCAGTCAGTCAGTCAGTCAGTCAGTCAGTCAGTCAGTCAGTCAGTCAGTCAGTCAGTCAGTCAGTCAGTCAGTCAGTCAGTCAGTCAGTCAGTCAGTCACGAACCTTGTTTCCTTTATTTGATTCTATGAGACCTGGATGTGTTTCAGTTGGTAGTACAGCGGCCAGCGACCAACAACTATCTTCCGGTCAGCTTGATTTGTCCAAGAGGTCATCGGTTCTCGGCAACGGTGTCAGCCATTACGGACATAATGACCGGAACTATGTCCACGACCTTAGGCAATTCGGGACTAACGATAGGCTTTACGCCAGCGACGATAGGCATTACGAGAATGACCACATGGACACGGACGATGAAGATTCAGCGGAAGACAGAAGCGAAGACGATCAAGGTTTGAACAGATCTTAGAACCAATTACTTAAAGATTGTAGGTCAGAGAATAGGAAAAGACTAATAGAAAAGAACAGTATATGTAATTACTTTAATTATTTAATTACTTTGTGCTATATATCCGACTACTCTATCTAGTTTCTGAGTGTCAGTCAATGGCGTTGATTGTGTGTTTGTGCGTCACGGGCTCATACTTCGGGCCTCTAACTACGCTGTGGGTGTCTCCTGGGAAGCAAGCAACCTGCACTCTGCAGGGGAATGTTTAGCAAATAAGACGGAGTGTCATAGCACCGTGTGACCGCTAGGAGGATGTAGGGGGAAAAGAGAGGAAGAGGTGAACAGGGAGGAGGAGGAGGAGGATGGAGGAGGAAGAGAAGAAGAAGATGATCATATTCTTGTATTGCCAAAGGCGCCGTAGCATTTAATGGCAGTGGTGGTGCAGTCCATTTCAATAATCCGCATCCACCGAGAGAGCATCACCACCGACGCCATCTCTCGACCATCATCAACCCCGTCGTCGTTGTCATCATCGTCATCAGAAGCCGCGCCACTATAGCTGCGGGATCTCATTTCATCATTGTATCATTGACTGTCGTAATGGATGGCATTGTCTCGTCGGCTGCTGCTGCTGCTGCTGCTGATGCTGCTGCTTAGACTGGTGCTTCTTCTTCTTCTTCGCATCTGTGTCGATGGACTGTTGATGTCGTTTCCTGTCTTTCATTTCCTGTCTCCGTCGTTGTCTGTATCTGATTTCCTTCCCGTCTTTCGCTGATAATTTCGCAAGTCCTCCTGACATTTATACATCTTCTGTACGAGGCTTTACTTATTATTACATCTTATTCACGCCCCCGCCCGCCGCAACCAGATGGCGCCTCTCATCTTCATCCTCTTATCCTCCTCCTCCTAATCCTACTCCTCCTATTCTTTCTCCTCCTCTTCCCCCTCTTAACCCGCTTCCTATTCTTCCTCCTCCTCGTATACGGCCTACTCCTCCTCTTTCTCGGCCTATACTACTCACCACCTCCGTATCCTCTTACATCTCCTCATACCCTTCCTTATACTGTTCCCCCTATTCCTTTTACTCCTCCTCTTCCTCTTATATATGTCCTCCTGCTGGTCGGCCTGCTCCTCTTCCTCTGCCTCCTTCTACTTGTGGTCGTATATTTATACGAGTGGAAGGTTCCTACTATTATTTGCTTCGCACCATCGTTCGGTAGAAAGCCGAGATTAATGACAGATGCTTTATATCCGGAGAGGGATGAGCCGGAGAAGATGGAGTGGGAAGTGGAGAAGGAAAGGGAAGGGCAACGAAATAAACCAAATAGACACTGCGTAACTATCAAACAAACGCAGGCACGCTCTCTGTTGGTCACGCGGAGCCACTGGTCACGCTTAGACTGTCATTCAAACGTTTTTGCCGTCAATTTTCTTGCTGCTTTGGGCGCGATGTTTCTCCAATTAATTTACGAAACAAATTCTGTTATATGTCAATTGGGTAATCACTTGCCAGCAATACCCTTGGAAATCAGGTCCATCTGTAGTTGTATAACAACTGTGGTATTAAATATATCAATGGCAATATTAGTTTATTTACAAAGCTAACATTTACTAACTAGTGTATTTGCCCGTCATATTATGACGTCATATTATTGGCTTATTATGTATCGTTGGTTATCGCCGTCGTCAAGAGCGCCGTCGTCAAAACAACGGTTTATGTTTCACAATAGACCAGAACCCGTTTGTGACGTAGCGACCCCCGACAGACGGACACTATTTGGATATTATATGCATAGATAATTTTAACAATAACAATGACTTAAATAATAAAAAATTATGATATTAATAAACATAGTCTAATGGTGTTATTGCAGTGAAATAATAAGATTAACTCTTCACTATAGACAAGCGTCTTAACGTTTCATGCTAAACATGGGATATAGGCCTATAATCCATTGAGTTAAAATAGAGACGATAATAACGGAAAATGGCATAGAACCAATGCTCATTTAGAGCAAAGGTGATGGTGAAGAAGAAGAAGAAGAAGAAGACGGAGAACAAAAACATGAGCAAGGACTAGAATAAAACAAGAAGAACAAGGATAAGAACAGGGATACGAAGAAGAAGAAGAAGAAGAAGAAGAAGAAGAAGAGGAGGAGGAGGAGGAGGAAGAGGAGGAGGAGAATGATGATGAGGAGGAAGAGGAAGAGGAAGAAGAAGATCCATTTGTTGAGCAAAATTTAATCTAAATTTATGCAGACGTTGTGTTGCATTGCCAGATGGTTCCGTCAGTCTGAAGGGATACCCGTGTGGGGGTCGGATGTCGAATGGCGAGGCTCTGGACAAAGTGACTGGTCCTCCTCCTTTGCCGTCGTCTGCTGGTTACTTCCTGACGAACAGTGCAGACATGTCTACTCTCGAGACCCTTCTCGTTAACATTCAGGGCCTCGTGAAACTGGCTGCAGAAAAGGCCTGTCAAAAGGAACAGCAGATCAACTTCGAAAGAGGTAGGGCATCGTCGTCTTCGTCGTCTTTCCTGTAGTATTTGACCAAATCGAAAGCTGTATATTATATGGTTCTCCATCAATAGGCTTTGACTTCTTGTAGATTACTATAAAATTGGTCTACGATAAGAATGGTCAGATTCGATGAGATCCTATCGATTGAGATGATCTAAGATTAGATAAGATAGAAAAGAATTCGATGCGATTTGACCAGATTGGATCAAATGAATACAGATCCGATAAGATCAGAATCAGATTCTTTTAAGTTTGTTTAGATTGGATTGAATTAGTTTAGATTAGATGATCAGATATTACAGTAGATAAGATTAGATCTCAGATCGTGATTGGATGACGGACTGAAGACGTTCAAAAGAAAACATCGAACATATTTTAACGAGGAAAGAAGTAGCATTAATCGTAATCTCTAGCTTAGGCTACAGCAACGCCCAAAGAAGCGAAAACCAGGTTACTCACTGGCCTCAGTCAAAACAAAATCGGTAGGCAGGTAATGTCAAAATCTATTTTAGGTTAAGATCCAAGGGTCAGGCAGGTTGGATAATGAAGACTAATTCGAATAATTCTTAACTGAAATATTTGATCGTTAATTTTGTCTTTAAAGAGGTTATCTACTCCAACTGCTTCTTTTAAAAGTCCATTTCTGAGTTTTGTTCTACAAGCATTTAAATTTTAATGCTTCCTGCACAATTTAGTCCACTTTATAATAATATCCCATCAATAAAATTCAATTAAATTCAGGAATATTACTATCTCTATTGACAATTATCACGCAGAAAAGAAATATTTAAAATTTATGATTCAACACAAACCAGTCATATGACAAAACAGTTCAATGTAATTAATTCACATGAAATATCAATTTCGCTCTTTTCCCGTTTTCAACTGCTTTGGAAAAAAAATGAAATTTGAAGCGGTTATTTGATTAGTTTTAACCAAGAAATGTCTTCAATTCAAATCTCTGTAACTGCCCGACGACATTATCTTCTGCATGCAGTGCTGTTAGCTCCCTCGTCGGAAATGCATGACCCGGAAACGTTTGAAGTAATCGGATACGACAGAGGTGTTGGACGTCGCCACCTTAAATGATGACTCGATGACTTCAACAAATCGACGCTAGGGGCGCCTGCTGTCGTGTGTGTCTCGCTCTTGTTGCTGTGGCTGACACGAGTCGTCAAATCCTTTGTTGGTGATTTATTTTGACTGGACGAGAGACGCAGAAAGAAAAACTCTGGCCATCCGCAGCCGCAGAGGCAGAAGCAGCATCCGCATCTCCGTTCGTCTTGACTTGCGAGAATAATGACGAGGCTTTGTGAGTGGAAGGAAGGAGGCGCTGGGAAGAGGACGACGCCAAGGCAGGAAGATTTACATGCGCCGCTGGCATTGATGAGAAATCTAAAACCCCATTCGTCATAATGCCAGCGCGGAATTACAAGCGTAGCATTGCTACATCTGTATCTCTCAGTCGGGCGCCGGTCATCAGCCCCGCATCAAGAAGACGACCATCACTACCATCATCATCAGAAGCAGCAGCAGCAGCCTCATGACCGACACCAGCAGCAGCAGCCAAGGATGTCGCGAGGCCGCAGAGCTGCGAGCCGACGACGGTCTCTATCCGTCCAACGGAAGCCAAACGATGGTAATAGTTGGACAAAATGATGATTGCTGGATTTGACGATTCCCCGAAGATGCCGATCGGCTCTAGATATGTTTATGATCTATATCGGAACACGGAGGAGGAAATTAGAATGCTAACGTCCATCTGCAGTCTCCCAGAACTGATGGAAATCGCCGCCCATATTTCAGCAGCGTCTCTGACGTCTGGCTATGCCACGGAGACCGTATGAATGGACGGGCGGTCTGGTAACCGGGAATGGACTGGAGCGGGGGGTCGTAGATGCTCAACCAAGCAGGTGTCCTTAGAGGGCGCCCCATTGTTCAGATACTTCACAGGCGTAGAAGCGACACCCGAAGTCCAACTACATGAGTACAGCTTGCGACAGGACAAGATTCAAACTAAATTCCACGCATGCGATTTAAATAGAATCTTATACACGATCTACTTAGCGATGCGTAGCCACAAAATTGGACGTATACAAAACCAAGAAATACGCGAACAGGTCTCATTGTCAAATTACAGAAAGATTAAATATCGTGTCTTAAACTAAGAAGTGAAAAAGAAGCGTAATATAATCTGAAAAAGCGGCTATTCCGAAAAACTTTGAAGCGCCACTAAACCAGACGCATTGCGCTGTTGGTAGCCTACCTTCAATGACTTATGACACGACATTAGTTAAAATTTGGAAATGCTAAAATGTTTTTAAGTTGCTTTATTCTTAGTCTTATTTGAACCCTTCACCATCCAGCCACCTCTCTCTATATATCCAATAATCATCTAACGCCTCTCTTCCGTTCCCAGTCACTACTCGCCTCAGTTGTCCAACCGGTCTATGTCCCATACTGTACCCATTGGCGTCCAGGGGACAAGGGGGCATTTCCTTTGGATTTTGCAAATATTTTACAAAAATAAAATCTTTTGATTAAGATGATTATTACAACGGTCCCAACACTATTTTAAATGGAAAAACACGTATTCTCGTATTCTATGTTTATGAATAGCTATTCAATGCAAAAACGTCTTCCCCCTACAAAAATTTTGCCTCCTAGAAAAATTTCTGCGGACGCCCATTAAGTCTGTACCTCGACTCTGGAACGATCTTCTTCCAAATTACGCAAATTTTCAGTTCCCCGCCAATACCGCCGCTCGCCCACCATTATCTGCGTCAAGTTCCACCGCACAGGCTTCCATTCCTAATTAAAATCTCACCTCCTCAAGAATTCCTATCCTAATCCATCCAACCATCCGCCTTCTAACAATTCTCGTACTCAACGAAACCCGTCTTGGCAGCTTCTCTGCCTCTTCTCTGTTGGCAACCGGACTCTGAACTTCACTTGGCATATCAGGACTACCCCTCTGACTCTACGCAGCGCTCGTAAATAAGCTGGAGCTCTGCTCTTAACTTTAGAGTGACACCTTATAAATTCGAAGTATACTATTACGAATCACATATAATTGCGTTGCAAACTGCAGTTGTTACTTGCTTGCTAACCGATTCCAAATCATGGATTGCCTATCTAGAAGTTACACAGTTAGAGGGCTACAATTACATTGCATGGACCCCATTTACACTATATAGGGTAGGATGGGGTAAGATGACCCCCGAGGTGAAACATTGCTTAAGGTGTCCAACTCCCCCAATTCTCCCCTACACGACTAAACCACATGCAGTTCAGAGTTCGACTCAAACTTTGCCTTAGCTTCGAAGTAGTCTGCTAGAAATGCGCTATAGAAATTAACTGATTAGAAATAGGCATGTAAAATTCCATTCGTGAAGTTGACACTGAAATTTCGATTGCGAATCTAAATATATTCCGATGATAAGCAAACAACCTCATATATACTTCATCATAGACATCTCTTCAGGTAGGCTAAAACAGATAAGCTCATATACCTGTATACATAAGTCTTAATGTTTATGTGAATACCTATAAACTTTTATCTATATATTATATATATAAGCCTAATACATCTCAATCTCAAAAGTCGACAAAAGCAATTGTAATCGTACGCGAAAGAGTTAGTATACACAGCAAGATTATACTTTGTTCTTAGCGTAAAGGTCGATAGTCTTGAGCAGATCTGAATCTGACGTCTCCTTCGAATAAGAAGAATTCAGTTGGGGAGGTCACGAGTCGCAATATATAACCGATCTTATCGCGCACCAATTGAGATACACGGTGAATTTTAATTATTTACAACACAGACGGTTAAATAAATCTGTCGTTCTGGAGTGACTTGAAATCCGGTCGAGTGATGTTGTCCGGTCGAAGATACGAACGGCGAAGTTACAGATAGATACATTGATAACACGACTATCGTCCGTCGCGTCCCTACCTGAGCCATCCACATGTACAGCAGAGACAAATGCGTCGCAATGAGACGACGTAATCTTTCGATTGCAAATTACTGCCATATATTTTAGTAAAGATCTCTGCGTCGTCTATTTGCAGATGAGAGACGAGCGCTTCACCTATAGTCCCTACCTGTCTCCTATATATCTTCGCTATCGACAAGTAGTCACCTGTGCATCTAACGAGTTCTGTATATTGTATATAGAGCCTAGTGTTTTTATTATGTGGTAATGGGACTTTTGGGAACCGAACCTGTTCTCTCTGTCCAGGTTTCTTTCCACTTGGTTGTCAAGTTTCTTACGACTGTGAGCAAGTTTATGAATAGACAACGATTTTTGTGAGATACTTAAAAGGCACTATATTACTATCTAATTACATACATGCATACATATAAACATATATGCATACATACATACACATATACATACATATATGCATATATATAAATACATACATACACACATACATACACACACATTCCTACGCACGTACATGCGTACATACATTTATGCATACATACATACATACATACATACATACATACATACATACATACATACATACATACACACGTGTATATATATACATACATGATACATACATACACATACAACATGTATGCACACATACATACATAATACGTACATAGTATGATACATACATACATGGATGATTGACTGGACATCAGTGAATAGGCACGGGTGAATGGACAGAGGTGTTTGTAGGCCTATTTTACAAGCGTAACCTTTGATCGGATTCGGTTCTTGACGGGCAAACCAATGTCTTCGAGCTGTCATTCCAGCATCAAAAGTGAAGCAACATCTAATTCGCATCGAGCGTGTTGCGCTATAGTTCATATATTGCCTGAGTCATTGTATATATGGGACAATCTGTGGAAGGCATAAAAGGTGCTACATAAAAAGCCAGATAGACACACCAACCTGTTCGCATACATACGTAAGCAATTGTTCTGATTGACGTGTGACGACATAAAACTCTTCGGCCCTTCTTTGATTTTCTTCGAAGCGTTTAGTGATTAATATTCTGCGAATTTGTCTTCCTTTGCTTCTGTCAGTTGCGTCTTCTCCAGTTAATAATCTTCCATGGATCATGATCATCAATTGTTTACCATAACGGCATCAGCGCTGTCAGAATCCCCATCTGTCTTCAAACTTCTTCCTTCCTAGAATTCGCTTTTTATGGAGCGGGAGGGAATGGGAAAGGGGTCTTGACGGGAGGGCGATATACAGGCCAATGCTCCGCAACACATTTCATCATCGACGATGATTCACGTGCGTATAAAATATGAGATAAAATACGAGGAAGGATGAGGAAACGCGGAGGAGGAGAAGGAGGAGGAGGACGAAGTGGAGGAAGAAAAGGAGGAGGAGGAAGAGTAAGAGAAGGAGGAGGAGGAGGAAGGAGATGCGCATTGGGAGAAGACAACGAGAATGCAGAGGAGGCAAATGTGGAGGGGAAGAAAATTAAGGAAAATGATGCAGAGCTGAGATGAACAGGACGAGGAGGAGGAAGAAGAGAAGGAGGAGGAGATGCACGACGAAGCACGGGCACTGACTGTTGTCACATGTGCGACAAGCTACGTGCTCAGGCAAGTCTGTCGAGGTGAGGCTCAACGCATCCGTTGCGACGGAGGGCGTTAGTAACACCCGAGGGAGTAGAGGGCCCATGTGCGGTTGAACGTTACTGAATTTGTTTTAGGGATAGTATGGTAGTAGTCAGGTCACGAAGGATTATCACACGCGCGTTATTTACACGCTGACATCTATCGAATATTGAACCGTGCAAATGCAGCTACAGTTTGTCGGGAGATAATAAGAAGATACTCTTCCGTTTCCCGTTCTTCTTTGTTTCAATTTGATCACAATTTGATGACCTAGTGTTCTAGATCTTCTTCTTACTTGTTGCTTTCCATTATAACTGCTCTACTTTAAACTCATGCGTCTGACTACCGGAATTCTTCGAATAAAAACTATCTGTACTGAATTATGTGTCAAAGCGCAGATATTCGGTAATAGCGCTATGGATCGATACCGATATCGTCTTTAAATGCAGCCCGTCACATCTAGTTGCGCTTAACAAATACACAAATAGTGATAAATAATAATGATTATGATTACAAAGAAACATAATAATATAATCTATCGTCGATTTAACAGGTCTTCAGACAATCTACAATTTTTCCGTGAATAGGCTGGTGCCCAGCGCTTGGCCTTCGAGTGGCGCTTTAGAAGTTTGGAGATTACGATTACGATTACGATTCCGTATCATGACGAAGCGACGTGTTTCTTGTTTTATAGCTGATATGAAGATGAAAGCGACAAAGGAGAGAGAAGTGAGAGAAATGCTGGAGAAACAACTGATGGACGAACGCAGAAAGAAAGGTAGAAACTATTTCTTTTGCTGTTGAACTTCTGTAAATGATTTCTGATGAAAACTAACACTATAAATGGCTATGAATGTGGTTATCAAGCAGTTTTCGTGCTTCAAAGGCTAAATAGCTATATGGTCATAGTCTTTTGGCGCAATACGCGGTACAGGCTACGATGGATGCTTTCTAACATATTTTATGCCACTGAATGCACTCCAGTTTATACCTCACTCTCTGCAATTATGAGACATTTAGATGAGTAATTTTGATGGGGAAACGGTGGCCGATTGGTAAAAGCGCTTGGCTTCTAAAGCAGAGGGTACAGGTTCGAGCCTCCACGATACGGTAATCTTGTATGGACCTTGAGTAAGTCCTTCACTCGTATATGCTCTTCGCTTCAGACGAATGATCGAAATAGAGTCACATTTCACTGAAGAAGTCGCAGTAGGCATCGTGGCAATCGTTCGTTTGATCAACTTTCGTCACGGTTGGTTGATTCGTTGTTTGTAGCCTCTCTTCAGAGGAAGCTGAAGAAGGAGCGAAGGTCTCGTCGTAGTCTCCAAGATCGTCTGCAGTCGCTGGACCGTGGACCAACGGGACATTGCTACGCTCCAGTGACTAACGCGCTACACGCTGCACTCCACCAAGGTGTTCCAGCATCCGGCGCTGATTGCAGCGGAGGCAGCAGTGGAGACGGTTGCCGTGACGACCGGCATCTCGGTCTGCTCCTCATCCAAGGACAGGACAAGCGCAGACTGAGAAACGGTAAGACAATCAATTCTAAGCTGATTGAGCATCAAATGTCTGTCTCTCGGTATGTCTGCATGTGTGTATGTATGCGTCTGTGTATGTATGTATGTATGTATGTATGTATGTATATGTGTTTGTACGTTTGCGCGTATGCGTGTATGTGCGCATATATGTAGCCTATGCTTTTACTAATTATGTATGTTTATCATAGTTAACCTAATTTATAAATTTGCAATTTGATATGAATATATTGTACGCTGAAGGTTCTTTTGTTAGCTGAACCTTGTGGTTCCCTTTGATAGTTAAATTACGTGCACTGTGTCTGTGTGTGTTTTACTGTAAATTGTAAATTAGTGAAGTATTTCAATTGAATTCAGTCCTTGCCCCTGGACGTTTGAAACTGAGCGCTTGTGTGATCGGGATGTTTCTGTTTCTGTTTCAGCATCAGCATCTGCGGAAGATGCGAATGAATCTGAGTTGGACGGCAGCTGCGCATCTGATACAGAGAGAAGACAAGAAGGTAGCCTTCGAATCGAACCCTCTCACTTTCAATAAGCAGCTCAATCAATAGTCAGCATTAAATTATAATAAAGTCAATCACGTCATCCTTTTGACTTGTATGTCACTATGGTGCAACCAGATACTGTTAGACGCATATTCTTTGTGATTGTATTGAAGAGTTAATGTGGCCTACAACCATACACTTTTGTCCGATTGGCATATGAATTAAACCATGCTGCAGTTTCATGCTTTATTTTCAAATGAGCTTTCGATCCACCACATGGCGTTTGTTTCTAAGAAAAGTATTCTTCATATGGCATCATGGGGCAATTTTGCCCAACCGCTCTCAAATATAACAACAAATCGAAGCAATCCATCTCTATGATGTAGTGCGATGTAGGCCTAATATAAAGGGAATTTATATAGAGCCTCCTTGAGGAAAAGTTCTAAGTCGCATGTGTCTGCAGAATATGCGTTGAGCTGATTTCGTTTTGTTTCCAGAGCGTCCGAACAGCATCCACAGTTTGATGGAAGGATTCATCAGTTCCGCTCAGAAGGGATCAACTGGTAGTGGAAGTGGGTTATGTACCAACAGCACCAGCAACGGATACAACGTCCAGCTCCCTGCGCTGAAAGCAAACGACACACCGTAGAGCACTGCGTCAGAGGGGCTGTCTCGTCCACCGGGTCGACTGAACGTGAGGTCGGACCCATCGCGTAAAGGTCGACCAAAGGTCAATCGGAACAGAGATGTGTAAATAGTGGAGGATTATAACCGATCAAGCGCCGTCTTTAGGATGTTGTAGTTGCTTGTGTCGAGTTCTGTGGAGTGGAGGCGCTGTCGATTGTGACGTCTTCGTCTGTGTCTTTGTCCGTGTGTCTTTGTCTGTGTCTGTCTTTGTGGCTTCTTCGACGTCTGCGCGATATTCAAGATGTTGCAGTCGATGTTCTGCAGGCGATGACTTTCTTCAATTTAATATAATTGGTTCGATTGAACGCATTTTCCGTTAGACTAATAGTTTGAAAGATCAGCTGACTATAGGTGACTGTCTGATTCAAGGATAAACTGTCTGGACCTCGTCTGTTTCAGGCAGTTTGGACAGTAGCAGTTTATATGCGGCAGATTCACCTAATATCGCATATCTAAGCATCTATCATTTCTCCGTTTCTGTTTCCTTCATAATTACCATCGTCGTCGTGATCTTGATCATCATCATCATCATCATCATCATCATCATCATCATCATCATCATCATCATCATCATCATCATCATCATCATCATCATCATCGTCGTCGTCGTCGTCGTCATCATCATCATTGTCGTCATCAATCATCATCATCATCATCATCATCATCATCATCGTCGTCGTCGTCGTCGTCGTCATCATCATAAAAGCAGCAACGATATTCCTCACCAACAACTTCATCATCACTGTGATCGTCCTTGTGCCAAAATCATCATAGTCTTCTCCTCGTCCTCCTCATTTTCCTCCACCTCCTCCTCATCTTCCTCCTCCTCCTTTTTCGTTGTGTTCGTCGATCGCCATAATGTTCTGAAACAGTCACTGCGCTGGAGGGGGACCCTCTTTGCCCAATTTGTCTATAGAACCACCAACTGGTGCACAGGAACAAAAGTCATCGAATCAGGACTTAAGGGACGAATCACACATTTAATAATGAACTCTCGAACTGACAATTAATTATCAACTGCATCGTGTGACTGAAATGATAAAGACTCTTATTTATATATGTTTCAGCAAAACAGTTTTATTATATTCTAGTTCACGTCTAAACTTAGACTTTTACAGGTTAGCCTCTTTCGAAATTCAGGTCAGACGTCGTAGACGTAAAATTCTTCCAGGCACCAATTAAGCTTGAACCCCATCGAATACGTTAAAACCCCCGTCAAATACATTAGAGCCCCATCGAATACATTAGAATTTAGAACCCCATTGAATACGTTAGAAGCTAGGCAATGCAAGCATGGTTTGCGACAGCCGAAAATTTTCGTGACGTAGGCCTAACTGCATATGTGACATGGAGAAAAAACTACAAATCATGCCGTACATGTGTATACTCAGTGAATAGAGGCGTAGATCTGAATATCAGCCACGAATGAGTCGAATTTCGGACTTGATGAGTAGCTTTCGCCATAATTATAGGCAATCTAGTTTATCCTCAATTGTAATCTCGAGATTGCTACAGCGCCCAACAGATCGAAGTACTATAGTACGTATACGTAGGCTGATCCTATAGCTGATCCTGCCCAACACGGTGGCTTACTTTGAATACGTCAAAAGACGCTATATAAATTGACAGATACATACATACATACTCCCATGTATACATTCAAACACACACGCATACACACAAATACCTACACACATACATTAATATGATACATACATACATTCAATTCAATTCAATATTCAATTCAATAAATCTTTATTGGTACTCATGACAATCTTTAACCAAGTTATTAACATCAGCCAAATGTATTATGTCTAGTGTAGCATTGTTTTACTGTCCGACAAAATCAAGAGTAAGAACATTTGTTAAAATTAAGAGTGTGTGGCTTGTGGTATATTATGCATATCCTGTTGTCTTAAATACCAAAGGGTAACCCTAAAGGGATGGAAGTCCCGCTAAACCAGGGATGCCCTATTATTTAATTTACTTTTTTAGAATGATGGCAGCTAAGATGACCCATTGACGGATTCAACATCTGTTAAGAAGTGCATTTGATTAAGTACTCAGTTTGGTCTTAACTAAACTTAATTATGAATTATGAAAGAACAACAAGAAATGGAAAAATGAAGAAACAAAAAACAAAAATGAACCCAAAAAGAAAGAACTAAGTAAAAGAAGCCTACCAAAGCAGGCTACAGTAAGTCCCTACTGGGACTCTAGTCAATCGCTTAAAGTAACAACAAATAACTTGAACCAAGTTACCAAGGAGTATACGATGAGCGATACGAGACTCTTATACTTGACCCCATTGTGACCTATATAGACCAAGTTTACTCAAGTCGATTCAGGGAGTATATGCTGCAGGTTAATTATTCATTGATTAAATATTTTTTTAGGCTCTTTTTAAAGATAAACTTACTTTTAGCATTTCTAACCTCTAATGGCATCGAGTTCCAAATTTGTGGACCATTTGATTTAATGCTGAATTTTCTCAAGTTTGTTCTTGTTTTAATGGGTCGGTAGAGTGCAGCACCTCTAGTGTAGTGTTCATGTACTGCTGAGTTTAAAGTGAAATAGCCCTCAAAAGAGTCTGGTAGGAGATTATGACTATATGAATAAAGCAGTTCGGCAATTTGGAAGGTGTTAATCTGTTTAAGGTTCAGAAGCTTCAGATTTTTAAATATAGGTTTAGAGTGATCATTTCGACCTGCCCCCTCTATCATTCGAATTGCTCTTTTCTGCAGCAGAACTAACTTCGTAAGATGAGATTCATAAGTTGAGGCCCATAGTAAGTTACAATAGCTAAGATAAGGAAGGATCAGGGTATTGTAAAGACTCAGTCTGATAGTTTTAGGAAGGATTTTTGCTACTCTCGAAATTATTCCAATGTTTTTTGCTATTTTTAAGGAGACGTAATTAATATGGGTTTTCCAAGTAAGATGTTGGTCTATGAAGACGCCCAGAAACTTGGCTGAGTCTACTTTGGCGATAGGATCGCTATTAATGGATAGGTTACCAATTATTGGCCTAATTTTCCTATAAGATTTAAAAATTATGTAATTTGTTTTTCCTATGTTGAGTGTCAATTTGTTTGCAGTAAACCAGTCATTGACTATGGTAAGCTCCCTGTTAACAGATTCCATGAGTGTTGCCCAAGAGGTGCCAGACTGGAAAATATTCGTGTCATCCGCAAAGAGTACAAAGTGAAGAGACGTAGAGATCTTTGCAAGGTCATTTATATACAATAGGAAGAGAAGAGGCCCCAAGTTAGATCCTTGAGGTACCCCCGAGGTTATAATTCCCGGCAAAGAGAGTGTCCCATTACAACTTACTATTTGAGTACGTGATTCTAAGTAGCTTTTAAACCAAGTGAGCTGGATCCCCCTAATTCCGAAGTTGGCTAGCTTATCTATTAGTATAGCATGATCTACACAATCAAAAGCCTTGGCTACATCGATGAACACCCCTACTGCATATTCATTGTTATCCAGTGCCTTAGAGATTTTATCCTCCATGTCGAGGAGCGCCATAAATGTAGAATGCCCGGTCTGGAACCCATGTTGGGAGGGGTGAAGAGCTTTAGTCTTAGTGATAAATGAGCTTAGCCTATGATGCATTATTTTTTCTAAAAACTTAGCAAAAAATGGTAAAACAGATATTGGTCGATAATTTTCACAATTTTGTTTATTGCCCTTTTTAAAAATAGGTATTACCTTAGCCGTTTTTAATTGATCCGGCACGATACCATTTGATAGTGAAGAATTAATGATTACCATCAGGGGGTATGTAATTAAGTGTAAGTTGGGCAACGCTATATACGGATCAATGCCATCGAGCCCCTTCGTATGAGTTTTTTTTATGCTATGTCCAATGTTCAATATTTCTTCCTGCGAAGTCAGTAACAAACCCATGGATGATGGATTAGTAGCAGGCATGTAGTCCTCGTAATTTGTGGAAGGAAGAGGTAGTTTGCTAACTAGGTCATTCGAGATATTAATAAAATATTCATTAAATCTATTCGCTATTATTTTAGGATCTTCTGTATTGATGTTCTGTATTACCAAGGAGTCTATTTTCATGCGTCTGCTATCAAGCTGCAAGGCAGAACGAATTAGTTTCCAAGTTGACTTGAGGTCATTTTGATGTTTTAGAAATTCTTCTGCGTAATAACTACGCTCAGCAGCTAATCTTAAAGTTTTGAATTTGTTTCGATATAGGGTGAATTTGCTTTTATTATCAGAGGTTGGGTTTTTTAAGTATTTTACATATAATCGGTTCTTTTTCCTAGTGGATTTTAATAGTCCCGAGGTCATCCATGGTTTTCTTAACTTATTGTTTTTTCCTTTGCCTTCAGACTGAAGAGGGAACGCATCGTTATATGCCTGTTTATATATATGGAAGAAGGAATCATAAGCATCATTAACCCTTCCTTGTGTGGAGTACTCAGCTACCAGCTCCCATCCCTCCCCCATTAGAGTATCAGCAAATTTTTTTAGTCCATAGGGAGTTACAGATCTACGCTCTTTATTCATGGATTGGATGGTGGAGCTGCTATCAAATGAGAACTGGGCTAGGATGGGCAAATGATCCGATAAATCAGAGACAATAATTGAAGCCATAATCAGCCTGGACCAGGCAGTGGAAAATATATTGTCTATTAAGGTCTTTGTATCAGAAGTAATTCGAGTCGGCTTGGTAATGGCAGGGAGGTAATGGTGTGCAAGTAAAGTGTTGTAGTATAGACCTGTTTCTTTGTGATCATTGACTCTCAACAGATCAACGTTGAAGTCTCCAAGAAGAATTATGTCTTTGGATTTAGGTTTCAAATTTGACATGAGTTGATCAAGGCCAGTAATGAAGCCTTCAAGTCGTTGTCCCGGAGCTCTATAAATGACACCAATCACAGGAGTAGTATTCTTTAAGTTGAGCTTTATAAATAGGCTTTCAAAATTTTCTTCTTGCCCTCTCTCTTCTCTTAGATCTAAAATTTGATAGTTCAGGGAATCCTTGATAAGGAAACCAACCCCTCCGCCCCTGCCTCTTTGCATGCATACATACATGTATGCATGCAAATATACATACATACATACATATAGGCCTATACATACATAAATACATACATACATACATACATACATACATACATACATACATACATACGTACATACATACAACACACATACATACATACATCAAACGCCAAAGGCTAATCTGATTACATGGCCAGTAATTGTTCAATATCTAATGTATCTTTTTATTCGAAGATGTTTGAGAATTTGTGTCGATGTAGTTGAAATGTTATCTGGAGGTGAATGCACTGTTACCCAAACAACAACATGGCTTCAGAAGGTTTAATTCTACAAGGTATGTGCTTTCCCGGATCAATGCTTACTTTTGGGGTCGTTGTGCGGGGTCACGTAACTATGCTGGTTCCCTTAGAAGTATTAAACTGGCAGTGTGGGTTTCAACACTGCATCACAGATCGCATCATGCGGCGACAGAATTAAGCTTTCGAATTGTTTGAATATAAATATACGCTACGTTTCTGTACAGAAGACGACTGTACGTAGATTACCAACCGTTGAACGACTAGAGGGATTAGTTCTTCCTTTCATTATAGTACACGCTCGTCGTTAAAAGGGTTAAGGCTAACAAAATTGAGTTATAGAAATGCAATATGAAGCAAGGGAAAGGTGATCACCTACTTGAATGTTAATGATTAACCATCTAATACATTTGACAAAACGAGGAAATGTAACAACAATAGAGAGAGTGTTTTGAACCACTTTATTGGAACTAGCATTATTGGTTTAAAAGAGGTTACACCATGAAGCATTTCTTTCGCATAGTCTTATCGATAGCACAAGTGCACAAGCAAGCAACTGTTTTAGACATGTCTTCAGACATGAATACCGGATGTGACGAAATGCCACAAAGTAATCGTAGCAAGCAGAGGCGTAACTTTGGTTTAAAATGTGGGGGGGGGGTTTCTAATTTCTTACATACAACGAGACAAGGCGGAGACTGTGATCACTGCCCCAACAGCAATGTAATATGGAAACCATATGGGCTTCATATGGGATGCCATATGTCAGGGATCTCTAGATTCATCTGGTTTGCACCCGACAGCCCATATTGAATGCATATGTGCAAGCCATCTGGGCTTTAAATGGTATGCATATGGTATCTATATGGCACCACGTCATCTAAACCATATGTATGCAATATAGATACCAGATCTTTACCAATCTGCATTCTATATAGAATCTATATTGTTTCTATATGTAACCAGCTGATCTATGCCATATGTTTACCATATAGATACAAGATCCTTACCAATCTGCATTCTATATAGAATCCATATTGTTTCTACATGTAACTATCTGATCTACAAAGTATGTATGCCATATGCGATCCAATATGGCAGGGATCCCTAGATTCATCTGGTTTGCACCCGACAGCCCATATTGAATGCATATGTCCAAGCCATCTGGCCTTCAAATGGTATCCATACGTCATACATATGGCACAAGATGATCTATGCCATATGTTTACCACATAGATACAAGATCCTTTGCCAATCTGCATTCTATATAGAATCCATATTGTTTCTATATGTAGCTACCTGGTCTATGCCATATGTATACAATATAGATACCAGATCCTTTACCAATCTGCATACTATATATAATCTATATTGTTTCTATATGTAACTAGCTGATCTACAACGTATATATGCCATATGCGATTCAATATGGCAGGGATCCCTAGATTCATCTGGTTTGCACCCGACAGCCCATATTGAATGCATATGTCCAAGCCATCTGGGCTTCAAATGGTATCCATATGTCATGCATATGGCACCAGGTGATCTATGCCATATGTTTACCATATAGATACCAGATCCTTTACCAATCTGCATACTATATAGAATCTATATTGTTTCTATATGTAACTAGCTGATCTATGCCATATGTATTCAATATAGATACCAGATCCTTTACCAATCTGCATACTATATAGAATCTATATCGTTTCTATATGTAACTAGCTGATCTATGCCATATGTATTCAATATAGATACCAGATCCTTTACCAATCTGCATACTATATAGAATCTATAAAGTTTCTATATGTAACTAGGTGGTTTACACCATATGTTTGCTATATAGATACCAGATGATGTACCAATCTGCATGCCATATGCAATATATATATAGTTCCTATATATAACTAGCTTATCTACACCACATGTATACTATACAGATACCAAATGGTTTAGCAATCTGCATGCTAAACAGTAAACCATCTGTGGTCTATATAGCATCCATATGCATGCATCTTCTGTAAGTAATCAGGACATCTACAACATATGCACAACATATAAAACACATGTAGTCTGCTTATGTAGTTTCCATTTTGAATAAACTTTATTTCACCACATATGAGCAACACAAAATAACACCCTCTATACAAAGGAGAAATAACAGAAAAATATACACATCAGTGATAAAAAATAAGCAGCTCAACTACCTGATAAGCAAATGCCTTTCATAAACATTTATCCTTAAGTCACCAATGTTAAAATTTTTCAATATATCATAGATTTCACAAAATATCTTTTTGTTGTTGTACAAATAATGCTTGTAGTTCATTTAGTAGTTTTAGTACTGTAGATTAACGGTTCCACAACAAATGGTTCATGGACAAATGGTTCATGGACAAATGGTTCACAATCTTCCAGCTTCTAGGTTGTGTTTTGTTTACACTGGACTACGAAAAAGCATTTGAGCTCTATTTTCATCAAACTAGAAGCTGGATGAGCGATGAAAATATAGCTCAAACTAGAAGCTGGATCAGCGATGATGAAAATATAGCTCAAACTAGAAGCCGGAAGATCGATGAAAGTAGAGCTCAAACTAGAAGCCTGATTCTCGATGAAAATATAGCTCAAACTAGAAGCTGGATGATCGTGAACCATTTGTCTGGAACCATTTCTCATGACACCATTAACTTGGACAATACTGGCTAACATCAAAGTCAGCCTGAAGCAGTAAACAACCAACATATATGAAAGCACCCATCAATCATTGTGTTATATACTTTCAAAAACCTCCAAAATATTCTGTTCCATGCAGTTGTCAACCTTGCATACTTACTGATAGTAAATGAAATACATTCACATGTAAATACAAGTAGTGTCTCACAATGTGTTTTGAATAAATGCAACAGAACAATTTCATCCATGTGTCGTTTAAAAAGCTATTATTATCAGACTTGTAAAATTTTCAAATTATTTCACTTAGGCTCAGTTTAAACCACTGGCGTAAACTTGTCCAAAATATTGGGGGCATTTCGTTATTCATTCTACACTTTTTGCATTAAATGTACAGTCCATCTCAATTATTTGGGGCACGCGCCACGGCTGCCCTCCCAGAGTCTACGCCTATGGTTTAAACTGTCTCCTGCAGTCAAAATGACATTTGCACATCAACTGTCACAGTATAATTGCTAAGTATTTTGCTTTTCAACACATGGCAAACTCAAACACTAATGGCAAACGCATACACAAATATTTATGGGCACCAACTATCCTGAGCACCACAGATTTTGTTATACCGAACTTCATATCCATATAGGATACTCTAATTCACAAGTAACAATTATTTTCTACATAGAAGTCATTCTATCTATCAGATTAACAGTGTAATCCACAAAAACAACAAATAGGATAGGGATAACACCCCTCCTTGTCTGACACTGCAAACTAATTTGAATATTCTAGAAAATACACAATTCCATCCTACAGCTGCAACCATCTACTACACCAGTGTATCAAACTTATCAAAAATCTGTGTGGAATATTCTTCATCATTACTTTCAAACACAAACATTTTGATTTACTCAACAGTAGACCTCAAGTTCTGTATAAATTGCTCTATCGCAACCAGTTTTCTTCATGAATCCAGACTGAAGGCCAGAAGAACACAGATAACAGCTATACAGCTCAAAAAGACACACCTCAAACTTCGCAATATTTCCACTAAGTGTTATATCACAGTAGCTGAGCTACAAGACAGATCACATCTTTAGTTTTCACAGGAGGAATTATTACGCCTCAACCAAAATCATTGGTACATATCCATAATGCACTCTGCTGCAAATAGTAATGTTAGCAAAGACCTAACTGTATTGGGTGAGTACAGAACAGTTGTTCAGGTTCTCTGGCATGCCATCAAACCTGCAGCTTTACCGCATTTCAGTTCACATAAACATTTGATAAGGTTGAGATCTATAGCTCTGATGTCTTCTTGATCAGCCTAATATTTTATAAATTTATATACTCAAGTATGCACCCCACAAATTCATCACTCAATTTCTTAATTGTAAAATATAAAAATTGAGGTTATAAGAACACAATATGCAGAGAAGTATTACACCCCTTAATGCAAACAAATTAAAATACCAAACAATAAAATAAGTAACCAAGACATTCCAATTAATGATCACCAACTTAACAGTGCCCATCGAATTGTTGATCGGTTAATATCATATCAATACAGTTTTACAGCTATCAAAAACATAAGTTGATGAAGAGGTCATTAACGTCAACCGAAAAGAAGTCCGACTAACCGCCTCGTGACAAGAAATGACACAGACAAGAAAAGAACACATGTTCCCTCAAGATTGAATGCAATCCTGTGTCCAACATAAGAGTTTATTCTGGGGCATGTTCCTCAGAGTTACAGTGATATCCTAGCTGCAATCGATCATGCTGTCGTCAGACTAGGTTGATTTCTCTTTCTCTGTCATCAGAGTTTGTAAAGACTGCAGCACATTTAAGTCAGACTTCATTGTCCGTTACTGGCAAACTTCATGTTTTACGGCTCCTACAATGCAACAAAAAGTTAACACAAAATTAAAAACCAGATGCTTCACCCCAAAAAAGAAGTTATTTATTGACAATGATTGAGCACAGAGCACTTTTTCAGAAGAGTTGTAAGAATAATGTCAAGGAAACAGGTTTCATAGGTGAAGAAAAGATGAGTTCATTACGAAATGAATACACAGCAGAGTATGAATTTAACTTTTTCTGATGTTTATTAATTAATTCAATTACATTACACACGTATAATTAAATAAGTATGTATCAGACATAACTAAATATATATATATACATATAATTGTAATTAGTAACTTCTACTGTGCCGGTGTCTTAAGCACAAAGCATCAACCGATGGCACATCAAACCAAGCCTAATATTATCAGGTCAATATCCAGAAGATCAGTCCATAAGACAGAGATACAGCCTATGATGGATAAGTAATTTGAAAGAGGTAAGTTTTAAGTTGAGAACGAAATGACACAAGGGGCTGGCTGGACAGAGTAAAAAGACACAGGGGCAGAATTCTAAAAAATAGGTCCAGCAACCAAAAAACTCATTCACCAAAAACAGTTCTTCATTTTGGTATGACCCCACAAAGATAATGACCTCGCTGAATAATGAAAAGTCTGGAGAATAAGAACTGGTTCTAAGTATTGTTGCTGACCAGAATTTGTAAACCATGAGACCCAATTTGAAAATAATTCTTTGCTGAACAGGAAGCCAATGCAAAGATTTCAGCACATGGGTTATATGTTCAAAATTGGATGTATTAGTTATGACTCTAGCCAAAGAGTTCTTAAATCTCAGCAGCTTAGGCATGTTTCACCTATTGATACTAGTAAGAAGAGAGCTACAGTAATCTAGGCAACTGGCAACCAGAGATATCCTTGCAGACATGTCACGAATGAACGTATATGACGACTTACAAATACTGTTTACACGACCAGTGAAAGACATGGTAGAAATGAAAACAATGCCTAAGTTACAAGAAGCGTCTGCCAGCTTAACAAATTGAGTCACCCAGTTTCAATGACAAAAGCTGATCATATTTTTAAAGCTGCTGTGGAGTGCCCAGTAACAGAAGTTCATTGTTTGATCAGTTAGAGTTTAGAGGCCACCACCCAAGACTTTAAGTTGCAAGACTTTAAGGACCATGACAGACAGTCAAATGAAAATGTAGATTTTAGTATCACCGGCATAGAAATGATAGCCCAGCGAATGATTTTCCAGCACTGTGCCAAGTGGTATGAAATGTAAACAAAAGAGGACCAAGCACAAAACCCGGTGGAACACCACATGCCAACAAAGTCCTAGATGAATAATTACCATTTAAATACACTGAGTCCATGGACTAAGGTAAGTAATAAACCAATTTAGTGCAGGACCAGATATCCCAAAGCAGTGCTTGAGACGATGAAGACGTAGCAAATGTAACCGACAAGTCATGTAGAACAAGTGCTGTTACCTTACCCCGTCCACTGAACATACGATGTCATTATGAAAAGTAAGCAGTGCAGATTCGTTGACTGAAACTTAGGATATGCAGTCTGAAAATGGGAGATGAGTTTGATGATAGATGAGTTTGCATGCATTCAAGGATTTTAAATGTAAAATTCAAGGTTGAGATTGGCCGGTAATTTGAGAGGCAAGAGAAGGTTTCTTAAGCAGAGGATGAACTATGGCTGAGCAAATGCAGATGGAAGGCATCCCTCGTGCAAATTGATAATCAGTGTAATATGTGTTACAGGACATATATTACAGACCCAGGACATCAGAGCACTCTTTAGAAACCAAGTAGGAATGGTGTCAAGACCGGTTTTGCTAGGCAGTTGGCAGAAAGTAGTCCATGATAGAAGGTGTAGAATTTGGATGGAAGAATTTGTCAATGAAAAGAAACTGACCATTTTGTCTGAAAACAGGTCAAGAATTTACATATTCCTATACATATATATTACATGTATTATAAAACCTTATACATGTTTATGCATTTAACTGTTATATTATATATATATATATATATAATATGGATACATGTTTAGTTGTTTACACATACGTATGTCAAGAAATTAAATCCACATGATTATTTTACCCATATAAGAAGAGCAGTCCTTTAAGCTAGCCCTGAGGCAACCATAGCTATGAACTGTTGGCAACTTCATTTTTTTAGCCTCAACCAATCCTCTCCCTCACCGTCTCATTTTCCCACTGACCATGTGTGATCAGTGTTCTCATTATAGCCGAGTTGGCTAGGGGCACAGGTTGAACAGAAATCTTGAACTAAATGTCTGCCCTGACGGGGATTTGAAACCTCAACCTCTCGATTGGCAGTCTAGGACGCTAATCACTACACTATTGAGCACACTATATATAAATATGTGTGTATATATATGCCAGTTTTTATGTGTATAAGTGTGTCAGCATTTGAATGAAAATCCATCATAAGATCCTTACAATAGCATGAATGCAGAATATCAGAAATGAGGAATTATACAGAAAAATCAGTCTGACCTAAAATCTCAAGCAAAGAGTTTTTTGGATAAAGCTCATGCTGTTTGGACATATCTGCAGAATGAAGGGGCAGAAAATTAAAACTTTGGTTTATGGAATAATGGAACGCACAAACACAAGAGGAAGACCTAACAGAGAATGGACAGATGACATTGAAGAATGGTGTGGAGCAAGTCTCCATGAGCTGGGTCACTTGGCACTGGACAGAAGGAGTGGAGAGATATCGTCAGGAGGGCATCAGACACCTATGGGCGCTGAGCCCATGGTTATTGATGATGATGATACGTATATAATTGTATATGCATACACAAATAAAAATAAATGTATATATATATATATACATAATAAATACATACATATCAACATCTATTTCTGACATCAGAATTTAAAAAATCCACCAACATTTATTATTTTAACAAAGCAGAAACATAAAAAAATTATATACACATAGATAAGCAGAAATATGTAGTTATTCACCCAAGTCACAGAAAAATGTCATCAGGTTTAATACTATGGCAGCCTACAGACTTCTGAAACAGTTGGGGAATTTTCTCTATTTAATTTAATAAATCCTGTACTTGAAACTTTCAAATATTAAAAGTCCAACATAGTTTGAAGAGGCAGTCAATACCATCAATTACTGTTGGCCAGGCTTGATCAGTTCAGTCCATGAAGTACTTGTTCTCAAAACTTTATATGAAAAAAGTTTTTTTAAATGCAAACATACAGCATATGAACTGACAGGATTTTAAGGATACTCAGATAGGTTACCAGTCAACTTTTAGTCATTAGCTCATATGGTTTGGACATTTTGGCATTTCTCCTGTGGTGACCAGAATTAGATGGATAATTGTTAAAATTGAGCCAACAATATTCAAAACTTTACTGCTAAGCATAAGTTTTGTCAAAAAACTGCACGGTGACTTTGGTGAAAGTGATTGTTTCTTTTGCTAAATAGCAGCAACGCTTTTCTCGAGAAAACTATGTGAGCCAGTGTTTAGCGCATTGATTGCGCCTGCATCTAACACACCTGTTGAACACGTTTTTAGTTATAGATCAAATATGAGTGACAAGAAGCCAAGATTTCTGTAGAGCAATTCTAAATAAGTGCATGTGACTTACGACATTGAAGATTTAGCCTCATTTGTTAAATAATAAACATCTGCTTGCCTCGTGAGATGGTTACTGTGTTGGGACCTTCAGCAAGACCTTCGACCACAATTAGATATTAGATATGGCACTTAGTAAATGCATAATAATAATAATAATAATAATTGCCCAATAGTAGCTATACTCTGTCACAACCATGTGTGTATTATATATTTGCAGTGCCTGTGAAAGTTGTGGGAAAATAGAAGCCATTTTGTTAGAGCGCTTGCCAAGCAACACGAAGAGTATGCGTCCAAGGCTACAGAGATGGTGACTGTGTATGGACCTTCAGCAAGTCCTTCAATCACATTGCTCAGCGCCATCGACTGGTGCTTGATCACTAGATACGACACTTAATAAATGGATAGTAATAATAATAATAATTCCTGAATATGAGCTATGCTCTATATTCTGAAACAGCCTCGTGTGTGTAGTTTAACCATGTTGTGTCTTAGCATTACCTTTATCCTTGGTCCAGGACTGGGAAAACCAAAAACACTGCAGCAGTTAACAAACATGGGACCATGTCAGTTGCCAAACATGGCACATTGCAGGCCAATTCAGCACCCAACTGCCTTCTGCATTGTCTTCATATATACCTGCCATGCTACCATACATTTTTAAACAAAGAAATTTTACTCTAGATAGTAATGTGATCCCACATAAAAGATAATAAAAACCTATTAAGATAAAAATTTCATTCATACACATATTTACATGGAAACAATATACATTGAAATAAATATACATTAAAACAACACAACATACATACATACATACATAAAGACACACAGACATAGTTACATTCAAACGTGCATACATGCACACATACATACAATACAGCTATATTTTTGATAATGCTCTCCTTACGAAATTCTGAAGTGCACATTGAAGCCGGGTGACCATTAAAACACCGGAAGGGCCAAGTTTTCAGTTTAGAGTGAAAGACAGTCTCGCTACGAAAATTGCGAGCATGAATAGGTAGAGAGTTCTCGATGGAGGGAATGGCAACTGAGAATGAATGTGCCGGGCAAAGACAAGACATGTACGAGGAATAACAGGCTTTCCAGCAGATGCTGATCGAAAAAAGGATCGACCTTAAACAGAGTTGCTTGCAAGATGTGACCATGAAAGATAAGTAAGGTGACAGATGATCTGCATGTGCTCTCTACATGAGGGATGCCAAAGGACTGTTGCAAGACTTCAAGTAGTATACAGTTATCCACACAGTCAAAAACAGCAGAGGAATGTTGAAAGTTGAAGTCGGTACACACACATACACATATACATACATACATGGGTAATCAGGCATACTGAGTGCCTGTGTATATAAACAATATGGTTACCACTAACTGCTCCAACAGAGCGCTGCTACCTACCTGCCACATCTCATAATGTAAGTAAGTAAGTAATGAACACAAACTTTAATTGACTTCTTAAGAAACAGAACCAAATAAAGTAACGAGTGCCTGAAAATGGTTACTGAGTGTTTCTTGGGAAGAGGAAGTGTAATTTGGCACTTGTGGTTGTTTTTGCGCAACATGTCCCACCGTTTCATGGCGCTAAACGACTGTAATAAAAGTTTGTGTTCGTTACTTAACAAGTTGCATTATGGGATGTGGCAGGTAGATAGCAGTGCTCTATTGGAACGAAGTCTGTGGCAACCATATTGTTTATATAAACACGCTCTCAGTCTGCATGATTACCCACACAGAACACTAAAAAATCACATGGAAACCTTACATTTAACTGATATGTATGTATGTATATTCATTTATTGAGTAAACTGGTTGTCATACCACAACCAGGAACAAAAAAGTTAAGAAAAGAAAGGGAAATGAACATTCAATCGGATCAACAAAGGGCAATGCTCAGGACTATTGTCTATAAAATATCTCGTAGTCAAGGACTTTTAGAGGGGCGTTTCTGCATGAACCCAGGTTAAGAAACGTTTTGTTCGGTCAGCAGTACAGCATGCTAACCACTATATTATCAAGAGCCCCCTGGCAAACTTGCGATATCGGGGTCCGTATCAAAAGTTATTGACTAACCAATTTCAATGGGACTATGTATTACAAGAGGTCACACCTTGACACTAATAATCCTACTTAAATGAAAGAAGGGTTTGCTCGTGCATCACTGAAACTAATAACACTAATCTAACGAAACTAACTAGTTAGCGCCAAAGACACTAATAAGGCTAGTTTTTGCCACAACGGTTCCAACTATTAAAACAGCTGTGTAAACTCTAAACATGCGACCCCAAACGTGACTGATTATACACTTGTATATATGCTCTGTCTGACGTCAATCATCTTTGATATGACGGCGTTGTTAAATAAACCTTACAAACCATCTAAACATGCACAGTTTTAAAACAGTCAAGTTTAAAATAGTCCAGCTCTTTGTTTTACACCTTACTATAACATGAAACTGTTGGAGTTTAACAAGATTTGCAAGGATGAGTTGAGTGTTTTGCAATATTTGAAATACAAAAAATTCAGCATAGTGAGATTTGAATATTCAACTTGAACATTTCAGCTTTAAAGTTACCTTAAAATTTTTAACGAGTGTTATTAGCGTCATTGATGCAGGAAACATTTGTGTATAGATATTTGTTGTTAACTTGTTTAATTAAACTACGCCTGTTAGTGTTACGGTGAGTCCTCCTGGTATACATGTAGTCACCTTTCCAGGTTGCACAACTAGGGCCCCTATAGCACAAGTTTACCGAACCACCAATAGTAGTAGTAATAAAAATAATAATAATAATAATAATAATAATAATTGTATGTATGTATGTATGTATGTATCAAAACACTTAATATAGCAACCTTTAAGTACCTCACAAAAGCAATATGGTAATAATAATATTCAATTTATAAACAAATATTAAGTGAAATTTGACATAGCAACAGACTGGAAATTCTACTTACAACTGAAAAACGTTGAAGGTATTCACAGTGTTTCACGGATATGCCACACTAAGCTCAAACAGAAAATCAATTCCAGTCACATGGCTACCGACTTTGATAGCTACATGGCTATGTAGACGTTGATTGCAGATTCTGCAAATGCAATACAGAAAGTCACTGAGAGCACATTAAAAAGCACATAAATTTTAATGACTGCTCGACTTCTACCAGAAAATCCAAGTATAATCGCCAAGTAAAGTCTGAGGTGCGACCACTGGTTGATAATTCGAATAACTACCACGAGCAAGTCTGTTAAGCGCTATATGCTTATATTCAGTGCTCGAAATGGACCGGAACGCACCGGAACGCCGTTCCGGTTCGTCAGCGTTCCGTTCCGGTTCGTCAAATGAATTATTGTGGAAAATACTATGAAATTAACGTGAATGCTCCCATATCGGCATGGGTGAGTATTTTACCAGCGGGTATAAACGATACCAAACATGAAAATGATGATACCTTAGACCATAACAATCAAAACGCACCTATTCCCAACTCGCGCTGACGATCCGGCGATTTTCTAGAAATTTTTGAAATTCTGTAGAAACCCATGTTAAAAGTCGATATCGCCATATTTACGTAGAACATATATCACTCGGGGTTGACATTACTTTACGGAAGGACTGTATTGCGGACTCTGGAATGATATATGTTCTACGTAAATATGGCGATATCGACTTTTAACATGGGTTTCTGTGAGGACTAGCGTTCCGTTTCGTAAAATTTTCCATTTCGAGCACTGCTTATATTAATGGCAATATCTCGGTCAAAGCTGTGTTTTCATTACACAAATATGGTAATAAGTTATACGAATTTGGGATTTAAGATTACTTACTTGAATCATCAGAAGTTCGCGACATTTGTAATAGATCTAAACGTCCGCCATTTTTTCTAAAGGAGCCATAATGTCATGGCCTCGTGACCTCGTGACCATGCACGAACCAAGGGCGTAAGTTAGGATTCATACGCCACGCGGGAAAGTGTTGAAAATAATAGAGTCCCTGGCATTGCACAACTGATAAGGTGAAAGAATAAACTTTTGTAACAATTGGCCTTCACTTATTTACACTGATAACATTGGACAACAAATTTACTTAGTAACCTATAACTAATTTCCATTTTAAAGAATTTCAGGCGTGGCCAGTTGTGACAGAATTATGCCTAAACAAACATCACAGAAATAATTGGTTATAATAGTTGATCCCCAATTAATGGCAACGGGTTATGTTTCAAGACATATTTACTTTATTTTAAAATAAATTAATTTTAACTTTGCGAATTTTATAATGGGCAGCAAATGACTTAGGTCAGTGGTGGAACTATTTTTTAGATAAGTAAGTAAGCACGCAAATCTGTAACACTTCATGTCAAAGTCTAAATATCTAAATACCCTGTTACAATATCCAGTTTATTTCTTAACCCAGCTGCTCTCGGCAATGGCCAAGCATTATTAGACTACGGCAACTCGCCCTTTCTAAACAAAGACATACCCAAATAAACCGTCCCAAGCTATTCAGCCCCGTGCTGTCAGTAAAACCCCGAAACATAACCAAATCACTTCTGTCCTGAAATCTCTCCAATTGCTTAAAATACCCGAACGAATAGAGTATAAACTGATATCACTCACCTACAATACCCCTCTGGTTTGGTACAAAGCAGCAATTATTGAAACTTGACTTCTCACTTCTCTCAGCTCACTTTCCGAACTTCTCAAACCCTACGAATGTCCGCGACCTCGGAATCAACTTAGACTGTTCTTTTGCTTAGACAGGCCTTTGCTTCTCATATCTCTCCTTACTTTCTCGCACTTGCTACTACCACTTGAGGAGACTGCGAGCTATCCGCGCCTCTCCTGGAGTTTTCATTACCATTATCCATTATCCTTATGGAACTCTTTCCTTGGTACTACGTGGGACCTACTTGTTCGGTTCTGTCTGTCTGTCGACTGTCTGTCTGTCTGTCTGTCTGTCTGTCTCTGTCTGTGTGTCTGTCTGTGTGTGTGTGTGTCTGTCTGTCTGTCTGTCTGTCTGTCTGTCTGTCTGTCTGTCTGTCTGTCTGTCTGTCTGTCTGTCTGTCTGTCTGTCTGTCTGTCTGTCTGTCTGTATGTCTGTCTGTCTGTCTGTCTGTCTGTCTGTCTGTCTGTCTGTCTCTGTCTGTCTGTCTGTCTGTCTGTCTGTCTGTCTGTCTGTCTGTCTCTCTGTCTGTCTGTCTGTCTGTCTGTCTGTCTGTCTGTCTGTCTGTCTGTCTGTCTCTCTCTCTCTCTCTCTCTCTCTCTCTCTCTCTCTCTCTCTCTCTCTCTCTCTCTCTCTCTCTCTCTCTCTCTCTCTCTCTCTCTCTCTCTCTCTCTCTCTCTCTCTCTCTCTCTCTCTCTCTGCTATGTTTCCCTCGCGGTAACAGAAAAGACTCTAAACCACGATGAACAACAGTTCGTCGTTTAGTCTTTTCTGTTTCCGCGGTCACCTCATCACTAAAATTTGCGAATCGCTCCAAAGCCTCTCTGAAACAAACTCCTGCCAGTAGGCCCTACTTGAGTTCAAATGCGTGTGTGTACAGGATGCATGTACGTATGTATGTATGTATGTATGTATGTATGTATGTATGTATGTATGTATGTATGTATGTATGTATGTATGTATGTATGTATGTATGTATGTATGTATGTATGTATGTAGGGCCTACGTATGTCTGTATGTATGCATGTGTGAATGTATGTGTATATGCATTAATGCATGTATGTATGTATGTATGTATGTATATATATGTATATATGTATGTAAGCGTGTATGAATGTTTGTATGTTTGCATGCACAGTATGTATGATTTTGGACTTTAATAAAGCGCATTCTGGGAAACTATAAATACGCGCTTCAGGTGCAACACGGCCTATTTTGTAATACTCTTTGTCTATTGACTGTAGGCCTACCGGTGTAAGGCAAGATCATACCAGAAACCTTGGGTATAAGGTGTGCTTGTGTAAGAGTGCGTGAGTGCGTGCGTGTATGTAGCCCGAAATGAGAGCATGCACCCCCACCCAGGCCAGCCAACCGGTCCGTGCTAGTTCCACCAGCGACCCAACTTCCCAAGGGACGATTTGAATTGGAGAGACGAAGTGAGTAGCATCGATGAATAAGCTGCGTGGTCTCCTTGACGTGGCTTTGTTGTCGCTTTGTTGGCGCTTTGAAATTTAGAAATTACATTACATTACATTACCAATTTTCAATGTCAAATATTTAAGAAATTCTGAAGACTATCTCTGGCCACAAAATTTCGCGGGCCAGGTTTCTGTTTGGCCCTCTAGTCTAGATCATGTAAATGTAGGCCTACACGTTCTTATAGCGATCGTATGGCCTCGACCCTTCTCATTTTTCAATCAATTGATCGGGTGAGATCTTTCACCACCGCTGTCCGTTTGAATGGGCGCCACGCCATTTAAGGACCCTGTGTGCGGACCGTAAACCCTGCTAGCTCCGAGATTTAAATCTCTGCAATAAGCCAAAATCGGGAGGCGAACCGCGATTCGCACGCTCTCTAACGCAGAGGCGCATGAGAGGCAGTCTAGTCTTAACGGTCTAACCAATGTTGTTATCTGGGCCTGCACCGTTTTATGAATTATTTGTGTGCCGCTCTTTGTAGTACTCTTTCTCTCTCTCTCTCTCTCTCTCTCTCTTCTCTCTCTCTCTCTCTCTCTCTCTCTCTCTCTCTCTCTCTCTCTCTCTCTCTCTCTCTCTCTCTCTCTCTCTCTCTCTCTATCTCTCTCTCTCTCTCTCTCTCTCTCTCTCCTCTCTCTCTCTCTCTCTCTCTCTCTCTCTCTCTCTCTCTCTATATATATATATATATATATATATATATATATATATATATATATATATATATATATATATATATATATATATATATATAGAGAGAGAGAGAGAGAGAGAGAGAGAGAGAGAGAGAGAGAGAGATATATATATATATATATATATATATATATATATAGACGGCGCATCCCTAAAAATCTGGATACTGTTTCGTATCCATATGTCTTCCATGTCTGCTGACCTTATTTAGACTATATTTTGGCCATATAGCTTCCAGATAGACGGCGCATCCCTAAAAATCTGGATACTGTTTCGTATCCATATGTCTTCCATGTCTGCTGACCTTATTTAGACTATATTTTGGCCATATAGCTTCCAGATAGACGGCGCATCCCTAAAAATCTGGATACTGTATCGTATCCATATGTCTTCCATGTCTGCTGACCTTATTTTGGCCATATAGCTTCCAGATAGACGAAGCATCCCTAAAAATCTGGATACTGTGTCGTATCCATATGTCTTCTATAGTCTGCTGACCGTATTGAGACCATATTTTGGCCATATAGCTTCCAGATAGACAGCGCATCCCTAAAAATCTGGATACTGTTTCGTATCCATATGTCTTCTATGTCTGCTGACCTTATTTAGACCATATTTTGGCCATATAGCTTCCAGATGGACGGCGCATCCCTAAAAATCTGGATACTGTTTCGTATCCATATGTCTTCTATGTCTGCTGACCTTATTGAGACCATATTTTGGCCATATAGCTTCCAGATAGACAGCGCATCCCTAAAAATCTGGATACCTTTTTCGTATCCATATGTCTTCCATGTCTGCTGACCTTATTTAGACCATATTTTGGCCATATAGCTTCCAGATAGACGGCGCATCCCTAAAAATCTGGATACTGTTTCGTATCCATATGTCTTCTATGTCTGCTGACCTTATTTAGACCATATTTTGGCCATATAGCTTCCAGATTGACGGCGCATCCCTAAAAATTTGGATACTGTATCGTATCCATATGTCTTCCATGTCTGCTGACCTTATTGAGACCATATTTTGGCCATATAGCTTCCAGATAGACGGCGCATCCCTAAAAATTTGGGTACTGTTTCGTATCCATATGTCTTCTATGTCTGCTGACCTTATTTAGACCATATTTTGGCCGTATAGCTTCCAGATGGACGGCGCATCTCTAAAATCTGGATACTGTTTCGTATCCATATGTCTTCTATGTCTGCTGACCTTATTTAGACCATATTTTGGCCATATAGCTTCCAGATGGACGGCGCATCCCTAAAAATCTGGATACTGTTTCGTATCCATATGTCTTCTATGTCTGCTGACCTTATTTAGACCATATATTGGCCATATAGCTTCCAGATAGACGGCGCATCCCTAAAAATCTGGATACTGTTTCGTATCCATATGTCTTCCATGTCTGCTGACCTTATTTTGGCCATATAGCTTCCAGATAGACGGCGCATCCCTAAAAATCTGGATATTGTGTCGTATCCATATGTCTTGTATGTCTGCTGACCTTATTGAGACCATATTTTGGCCATATAGCTTCCAGATAGACAGCGCATCCCTAAAAATCTGGATACTGTTTCGTATCCATATGTCTTCTATGTCTGCTGACCTTATTTAGACCATATTTTGGCCATATAGCTTCCAGATAGAGGGAGCATCCCTAAAAATCTGGATACTGTATCGTATCCATATGTCTTCCATGTCTGCTGACCTTATTTTGGCCATATAGCTTCCAGATAGACGGAGCATCCCTAAAAATCTGGATGCTGTATCGTATCCATATGTCTTCTATGTCTGCTGACCATATTTAGACTATATTTTGGCCATATAGCTTCCAGATAGACGGCGCATCCCTAAAAATCTGGATACTGTTTCGTATCCATATGTCTTCCATGTCTGCTGACCTTATTTTGGCCATATAGCTTCCAGATAGACGGCGCATCCCTAAAAAACTGGATACTGTTTCGTATCCATATGTCTTCCATGTCTGCTGACCTTATTTAGACCATATTTTGGCCATATAGCTTCCAGATAGACGGCGCATCCCTAAAAATCTGGATACTGTTTCGTATCCATATGTCTTCTATGTCTGCTGACCTTATTTAGGCTATAGTTTGGTCATATAGCTTCCAGATAGACGGCGCATCCCTAAAAATCTGGATACTGTTTCGTATCCATATGTTTTCTATGTCTGCTGACCTTATTTAGACCATATTTTGGCCATATAGCTTCCAGATAGACGGCGCATCCCTAAAAATCTGGCTACTGTATCTTTTCCATATGTCTTCCATGTCTGCTGACCTTATTTAGACCATATTTTAGCCATATAGCTTCCAGATGGACGGCGCATCCCTAAAAATCTGGATACTGTATCGTATCCATATGTCTTCTATGTCTGCTGACCTTATTTAGACCATATTTTGGCCATATAGCTTCCAGATAGACGGCGCATCCCTAAAAATTTGGCTACTGTATCTTTTCCATATGTCTTCCATGTCTGCTGACCTTATTTAGACCATATTTTGGCCATATCAGATCCATACTTTGGGTGTAATCGTTATTGTTATCTCGAGATTTCAACAGCACCCAAAATAGAAAGTCGCGGGAACCACCTTATTCAGGCGAGGAGGGTCAGTCAAATCATAATTCATAGGCGAGGAGGGTGACATCGGCTCCAGGTCAAGAGGGGAACGGGGTCAATCAGACAGACAGATAGTTTAGGGATGCGCCGTCCATCTGGAGTGGAATCTATTTGGGCAAAATATTGTCTAAATAAGGTCAGCAGACATGGAAGACATATGGATACGAAACAGTATCCAGATTTTTAGGGATGCGCCGTCTATCTGGAAGCTATATGGCCAAAATATAGTCTAAATAAGGTCAGCAGACATGGAAGACATACGGATAACATTACTGAAGCTATCTGCATGCACGTATGTGTTGGGTGGGAGGTGTTTAGGGTTGAAACGGCGAGGGAGGTAAGGGGAAGAGGAGAAATCGGGATAGGAGTTGCAGGTCTACACTGAATACGCGTGGCAGTTGCGCATGGCCAACATCCTAACAAATTATTTATAGGCCTACTCATTTAATTGTGTATCTCTATATTGTAATACGCTTTGTTTATATATACCGGGGTATGTATATTTGTATGTATGTATGCTTGTATATATGTATGTATGTATGTACGCACGTGCATATATGTACGAACGAACGTACGTATGTATGTATGTATGTATGTATGTATGTATGTATGTATGTATGTATGTATGTATGTATGTATGTATGTATGTATGTATGTATGTATGTATGTATGCATGTATGTATGTATGTATGCATGCTTGATGTTGGCACGCACGTATGTGTTGGGCTCCGACAGGTGCGCCTTGTACTATCTACCACCACAGCAATTAAAGACCGAAGTCTCCATTGTCCTAAATTATATCCTTCCCGCTACACACACACACACATATAGGGCCTATATGTATTTATGTATGTACGAATGTATGTATGTACGTACGTATGTATGTATGTATGTATGTACATACGTATGTATGTATGTAGGCCCCTATGTATGTATGCAGCAATAGCACACAGGTTCACGAGACCTGATATTCCGATGTATGTACAATGTAGATTTTATATAGTCTAGAAGTAGCATATGCTATATTGCTTTGTCATATGCATGACATATACAGCCCATATGGGCAAAATCGATGTATTTTTTAGATATGTATACCATATAACCATGCTGTTGGGGTGGGAACGCACAATAATAAAATATTGATTGGCATTGTTCAAAAAGTTGGGGTTACGGTACCCCCAGTCCAAAAAGTCGGGGTACGGATACCCCTCGTATATATCCCAACAAATTACGCCTATGCATCACGATGACTTGATGCTATAGGTCATTGCTTTGATACACCCTATTATTGGGCTCTGTTTAAATCTTCTGGGTCCAAAAATTGGTAGTAGAAATACCAGCGCATATCTTAACAGATTTAGACTACTGGGACAAAGTTGGCCATGACCTTTTTTGGAAATTCTTCTCCCCAAAACATTGATGACCTTTTTCTGGAATTCATCTCCCCAAAACATTGATGACCTTTTTTGGGAATTCATCTCCCCAAAACCAAAGTGTCCTTTTTTCGGAAATTCATCTCCCAAAATTTGATGACTTTTTTGGGGAATTTCTTCTTAATTTGACGACCTTTTTTAGGATTTTGACCATGGGAAGCGACAATGCGTTTTTACTACTGGGACAAATATTAAAACTCCTGCAACATTTGTCCCACTAGTTATACAGTTTAAATATACATTGCCTGGGACAAATCACCCTAACTACTGGGACAAATCCTAAGACTACTGGGACATTTGTCCCACTAGTTATACAGTTAAAATATGCCCTGAGAAATACCCTTCGTTCCCCCGAAAATTACGCCTATGGGAGACCGAAATGATTGGACACAAACTGCACGTGATCAACACCGGTTCCGTGATTGGATAATCTATGACGCCATCTTGTAAAACAATAATAAGGTATTGATGACGTAAAAATCTGTTGTTATGGTAACGATTAGTGTGGGCTTGTCTGAAGTTTCTTCTGAAATATTCACTCGAAAAGGTCGATTTTAATTCATTTTCGACATATTTTTGGCCGAAATGACAATTAAGCGTCATGTTCAGAAATAAGACGGTCAACAATAATTATTAGGTGATCGATAACACAAAGTATTAAATCATTTGTTTAATATTCGATGGAAACGAGCCGGCAGGAGTCAGGACGGTGAGAAATGCTGATGACTTTGTTATCTAAATGAATGGTTAACTGCATGTATGTGGTTTATTTTGCTGCTGCTGCTGCTGCTGCTGCTGCTGCTGCTGCTGATGATGATAATAATACTAATAATGATGATGATGATGATGATGATGATGATGATGATGATGATGATGATGATGATGATGATGATGATGATGATGATGATAATAATAATAATAATAATAATAATAATAATAATAATAATAATAATAAAGGCTAAATACAACGCTCTTTTAAACACACACTTCTTCGTGCATTTGGCTTTTGAGACTTTAGTTCCAATTGGCAGCACAGGCCTAGACTTTTTTAACAGACTTGGATCGCAACCTGACGCTGACTACAGGAGACAATAGGGAGACTTGCTTCTTGCTGCAACTCCTCTCAATCACCATTCAACGTTTTAACTCGGTGGCTTTTCATGGCACCTTAGTCGAGCCGGACCCGGAGGAGATATTACCATTTCAGAATAACTAGTTTTCTGTTGTCTCCTGACAAATTTTTGTGACGCCAGAGGATCATGTTTACCTCGGGACAAATAATAATAATAATAATAATAATAATAATAATAATAATAATAATAATAATAGTAGTAGTAGTAGTAGTAGTAGTAGTAGTAGTAGTAGTAGTAGTAGTAGTAGTAGTAGTAGTAGTAGTTGTAGTAGTAGTAGTAGTGGTAGTGGTAGTAGTAGGCCTAGTAGAAATTATTATTATTATTATTACCGTGGTGGACACGGTGGCCGCATCATATCTCTCTGAGACGGCGGTCGCGGCCGGAGGAGCAGCAGAAGGAAACACACAAAATATTCAGAACTCGAAACGAGATATACCTTCGTGCCGATCGCCCTGGAAACATTTGGCCCTACCAACAAAGAAGGTCTCACCTTCGTTTCTGAAATCGGCCGCCGATTGACGGCAATCATTGGCGACGCCCGCGAGACAGCCTTCCTCTTCCAGAGCATATCAGTAACAGTTCAACGTTTTAATGCAGTCGCATACCAGCTATAGGGTACCATGTTGGGACTGCCAGGGATCAAGAACCGGAGGGGCCCTCCCAGCTGGACCTAACTATATGTGATGATAAAATTGCTTTATAATAATAATAATAATAATAATAATAATAATAATAATAATAATAATAATAATAATAATAATAATAATAATAATAATAATAATAATAATAATAATAATAATAATAATAATAATAATAGCGGCTCAATGGTATCAGCCCAGCAGGACTTGGACGAGGGTTAACCGTTCCGGAAAAAACAACTAATTTAATCTGTAAGACCCTGAGCCCTGAGGGAACGAAGTACCTCAGGGCAAAAAATAAAAAATAAAATAATAATAATAATAATAATAATAATAATAATAATAATAATAATAATAATAATAATAATAATAATAATAATAATAGCGGCTCAATGGTATCAGCCCAGCAGGACTTGGACGAGGGTTAACCGTTCCGGAAAAAACAACTAATTTAATCTGTAAGACCCTGAGGGAACGAAGTACCTCAGGGCAAAAAATAAAAAATAAAATAATAATAATAATAATAATAATAATGATAATCTTTATTAATTCAAACTGACAAACGCAGTAAGATTAAATTGAAACATGATAGTACAATCTGCGGGTGAGCTCTTGGTTCCTCGTTTTACCACCGTAACTAGGCAGCGCCGTGCTTTCTCTGTGGTTGGCCCCTCCATCTGGAATCAACTCCCATTGCAGATAGGGCCTATGCCTGTTGCCTAGTATAAAAAGTCCTTGGCCTGTTGCCTAAGAATAGTTCGCTTATAAATGCTTAAGTCCTACTTAAGCGGCATTGACTGTACAAACATACATGCATACATACATAGTTGTATACATAGAATGCATACATGCATAATGCCCTTATATGTAGACAATTTTCTACTGCTTCAGAGTTAAAGAAACTCAATCAAGCTAATCGTGAGAGACAGGCAGGGGCGTAACTTTGGTCTAAAAAGTGAGGGTACCAATTTCTTACATACACGAAGCAAGGTGGAGACTGAGATCTCTGGGAAGGCACGTGGCACAATAATAAAATATTGATTGACATTGTTCAAAAAGTGGGGGTACGGTACCCCCCCCACCCCAGTCCACTGATTGCTTTATGTGGTATGTCAATAAAACGATTTATTCATTGACTGGTTGAAGACCAATTTTTAGGTGATTATTTCATTTGAACCTTGGTTTGGTTTTGTGCATTTTAATAATGTTTTCCTTCCGTGGGTTTAGCATAATCCTAAAATACATCTTTCGAAAAGAGAGAGACTAACTCTGAAATTAAAATCCTCTTTTTTCTTAAATGTTTATGGTGATTTTATACAGAAATTACACCAGATAGACTCTGGCAGTACTCCAATGAATTCAGAGTCACAGTTGCACAGGAATTCACAGCCAACTGTGAGCACACAGATGCTTGCGTCACCTTCACAATAGATGCGCACCATGGCAACTGCCTCCAGTTGCAGCTGCATCCAAGAAAAGCCCTGCTCCACAACTGCCTGGAGTTCTTCTGCCATTGACGGTGTGACGGCGGACAGGATCCGGTCGATTGGTTCGACCACTACCACGTCTTCCTGGTGTTTCGCATCCACTGACAACAAGGAGTGCTGTCGAACTCGGTTAGATTATCACCCCAGGTGCCTGGTGTTATTCAACCTTCACATTGTGAGTGAACTGGAGATGTAGCAATCCAGCTGACAAAATACAGAACCTTCACAATGTGAAAAAATGTGAAAACTGAAAAAAATGTGAAAAAGTGAACAAACAAAAAACCACAATGTGAATGAACGGGAGATATATCAATCCCACGGACTAACGGAATTGGACATTCTACGTCAAGTTCACAGTCAAGCGGATTTGAAGAAATGTCGCCTTCACCTTGGATTAATCTAAGAAACCCACTTTTCTCTTTGCTGGATCTCTCGATAAATCAGATTCAGCAGTACTCAGGGGCGGATCCAGGGGGGGGGGCCAATCCGGCCATGGCCCCCCATTTGAAATTTTTCTTTATTTTTGACATGTGTTTTATGGGCGTTTTATGATGTTTACACAGGCGTGGCCCCCCTGTAGGCGTGGATGAGTAAAATGTACACAGAACATAGATATTAAAAAGGTTAATGACCAAAAAAAAAAAAAAAAAAAAAAGGTCATCAACTTTTTGGATGACTACAAAATTTTTGGCCCCCCTTGATAGACTTTCTGGATCCGCCCCTGCCAGTACTGAATATGAATGGAGGGGTAAGAGAAGGGAGGAGGAGAATGCATGTCTTCTGCTGAGGTGAATTCTGGTTCAACTGTTCAGTTTGATCTTGGTCTTTACAGAAGACAGGAAAAACAAAGAGGAGGGAGAGCACCATCTCCACCAGGTCTGTGGCTGGCTTTTTATTCCATTGTCTTTTTCTGTGATGTAATCCGAGTTGATTATGTCCTGAATATCATGAGCGTTTTCTCAGTTACTCAGTCATAAAATAAATATGAATGCCTTTTCCATTCTGATTTTGTGTTATGAATTTATTTTAATATGTGTGCATTTTACTGATATTTAATTCAGTATTTATGGCATTCTGAATTATTAAATGCCCTAGAAAGCTGCTAAAGTTGTTTTGAGGCTACATCCCAATGCTACAGCAACATGATAGGCCCTATGTTGAGTTTAGAGTGCGCATGACATTACATGCATTTCTATATGGGGCTCATATGTCCTACATAGGTTTTGATGTCCCATCGGTTGATGCCTTGTGCATTAGATACCCGGTGCGATAGAAGTTACTAATCTATATAAATAAAGCCAGCTTTCTGTCTCTGTGTGTGTGTGTCTGTCTGTCTGTCTGTTTGACCGGGCTTAACTTCTACAATTTTGCACCTTTTCACTCGAAACCTTCACTACTGTGTCGGCCTCGGCTTCGGACACCCAGTGGAGGGGTTCGCGTCCCCCGTTTTCACCCCTACCATGGTGAAAATGCCCCAAAACTCTACCCACCCGACCGTCCATCGCGCGCAAGCTCGCCAATTCCACTGCCAAGCGGTTCTATTTATGGCGCCGGTATTCCCCAACGTCATTAATAATGCACATAACGACACCGAGATTCTATTTATGGCGCCGGTATTCCCCAACGTCATTAATAATGCGCGTCAGTTGTTTACTTCGCAAAAAATTTAATGTCGATCGATTCGAAGTATATTCAAGTTTTACAACAAAATTTTAACACATGTATGTTCAAAGACAAAGATCTAAATTATTTACAGTACTAGCTGGATTACCCGGCGTTGCCCGGGGTTATAAGTTTCACACCACCACCACCACCACCACCACCACCACCACCACCAACAACAACAACAACAACAACAACAACAACAACAACAACAACAACAACAACAACGACTGCTTGGCAATCTTGGCAGTCGCCCTCTGGCGGCGACTGCTTGGCAGTCTTGGAGGCCCTTGTGGCGTCTGGCGACCTGTGGCGGAGACTGCTTCGAAAGTCTTGTAGACGCCTTCTGGCATCTAGCGACCTCTGCCGTGGAGTGACTGCTTCGCAGTCGCCCTCTGGCGGCGACTGCTTCGCAGTCTTGGATGCCCTTGTGGCGTCTGGCGACGTCTGGCGGAGACTGCTTCGCAGTCTTGTAGACGCCTTCTGGCGTCTAGCGACCTCTGCCGTGGAGTGACTGCTTCGCAGTCGACCTCTGGCGGCGACTGCTTCACAGTCTTGGAGGCCCTTGTGGCGTCTGGCGACCTCTGGCGGAGACTGCTTCGCAGTCTTGTAAACGCCTTCTGGCGTCTAGCGACCTCTGCCGTGGAGTGACTGCTTCGCAGTCGCCCTCTGGCGGCGACTGCTTCGCAGTCTTGGAGGCCCTTGTGGCGTATGGCGACCTGTGGGGGAGACTGCTTCGCAGTCTTGTAGACGCCTTCTGGCGTACAGCGGAGACTGCTTCGCAGTCTTGTATACGCCTTCTGGCGTCTAGCGACCTCTGCCGTGAAGTGACTGCTTCGCAGTCGCCCTCTGGCGGCGACTGCTTCGCAGTCTTGGAGGCCTTGTGGCGTCTGGCGACCTGTGGGGGAGACTGCTTCGCAGTCTCCCGTGGACTGACTGCTTCGCAGTCGAAGAGGGTGAACCGGGCGTTGGCGTGTTAAAGAAAACGCCAGAAATCTAGCCCTCACTGCCGGTCTGTAATCGGCCTCGCCCTTAGTAGAGCAGACTGGTTGTTTGATATACTGTAAATAATTTAGATCTTTGTCTTTGAACATACATGTGTTAAAATTTTGCTGTAAAACGATGAATATACTTCGAATCGATCGTCATTATATTTTGTGCGAAAGTAAACAACTTACGCGCATTATTAGTGACGTTGGGGAATACCGGCGCCATAAATAGAACCGCGGTGTCGTTAAGCGGATTATAAATGACGTTGGGGAATACCGGCGCCATAAATAGAACCGCTTGGCAGTGGAATAGGCGAGCTTGCGCGTTATGGACGGTCGGGTGGGTAGCGTTTTGGGGCATTTTCACCATGGTAGGGTTGAAAACGGAGGACGCGAACCCCTCCACTGGGTGTCCGAAGCCGAGGCCGACACATTAGTGAAGGTTTCGAGTGAAAAGGTGCAAAATTGTAGAAGTTAAGCCCGGTCAAACAGACAGACAGACAGACACACAGACACACAGAAAGCTGGCTTTATTTATATAGATATGAAACAACCAGTCTGCTTTACTAAGGGCGAGGCCGACTACAGACCGGCAGTGAGGGCTAGATTTATGGCGTTTTCTTTAACACGCCAGCGCCCGGTTCACCCTCTTCGACTGCGAAGCAGTCTCCCCCACAGGTCGCCAGACGCCACAAGGGCCTCCAAGACTGCGAAGCAGTCGCCGCCAGAGGGCGACTGCGAAGCAGTCACTCCACGGCAGAGGTCGCTAGACGCCAGAAGGCGTCTACAAGACTGCGAAGCAGTCTCCGCCAGAGGTCACCAGACGCCACAAGGGCCTCCAAGACTGCGAATCAGTCGCCGCCAGAGGGCGACTGCCAAGATTGCCAAGCAGTCGTTGTTGTTGTTGTTGTTGTTGTTGTTGTTGGTGGTGGTGGTGGTGGCGGCGGCGGTGGTGGTGGTGGTGGTGGTGGTGTGAAACTTATAACCCCGGGCAACGCCGGGTAATCCAGCTAGTTAATAATAATAATAATAATAATAATAATAATAATAATAATAATAATAATAATAATAATAATAATAATAGTGATAATAATAATAATAATAATAATAATAAATAATAATAATAATAATAATAATAATAATAATAATAATAATATAGGCCCTTATGAAACGATGCTATATAAATTTGCAATTATAATTATATCGGTACTTAACAGAATTGCTTATATATATGTATGTGTGTATTTATGTATGTATGTTTGTTTGTTTTCTTGTATCAAGCCACTTAATATAGCACCTTTTAAGTCAGCTACTTCACAAAGGCGCTGCACGCATGACTATCTAACTCATCTAGATATTTATGTGCATTTTCAGACATTTTTAAATCTTTGCTGAGCAGAGCTAAACGCAACAGCACGTATGTTAAGCTGAAGACTGTTCCTAGAGGAAGATCCGAGTCATGATAAGATACAATGGGCTTGAGTTTATATACGGATGCGAGGCACCTGCATATCTCCCCATGCAGCTGAGCGCAACGATCGCAGACCTGGTCAACTTAAGACTGGAATATAAAACTTCTTGATGTATGTCAGTGTGACGTGGACCAACAGGGCTCGCCCCAGAAAAAGACTTGAATTTTTCTTTCATTTCGTGTTACTAATTTGTCATAACGTGTAATAATAATAACCTTCATTATTTTTACTGTGTTTCGATAGGTGCCTTTGGATTTTCTGGCCGTAAGTTTCCTGCTTGAGGAGGATGGACGATGGGATGGTTGTTCTGTGGCTCCGTATTGTCGGGATTGTGTGTAGGGTGTGGTGTTCGATTTGTGTTTGTAAGCTTATTTAGTTGTTTGTATTTGTCTTTAGTTTTTTGTAGTGTATTTGTATTTTGTTATAATTATTAGATTTTTGTATTTGTGTTCAGTTTACCGACAAAACAAGCAACAAAGCAAACAACAAACGACAAAGTAAACAACAAAGTAAATAACAAAACAGACCCGAAAGCAAACAACAAACGACAAAGTAACAAAATAAAAAACAAAACAATCAAGACAAAATAATCAAAACCTACACCTCTGCTGAGCCTCTGGCGTGGCTTAATCTCCCGTAAGCTCGTTAAGGCAGGGGGGCCCCTGGCGTGGCTTTATCTCCCGTAAGCCCTTTGTGTAGTTTTTGTGTTTTTGTCTTGTTTGTTTTGTTGTTTATTTTGTTTATTTTGTCGTTTGTTGTTTACTTTCGCGTTTGTTTTGTTGTTTATTTTCTTGTTTATTTTGTCGTTTGTTGTTTGCTTTGTTGTTTGTTTTGTCGTTAAACTAAATACAAATGCAAAATCTAAATGCTTTGTAGTGTTAGTTTGTTTTTATTTTGTCGTGTGTTTTTTTGTGTGTCATGTGCTGTTTATTTTGTCGTGTTGTTTGTCTTTTTGTTTATTTTTCGTTTGTTATTTGTTTGTTGTTTATTTTGTCATGTGCTGTTATTTTATCGTGGGTTGTTTGTTTTGTTGTTTTTTTGTCGTTTGTTGTAACGAGCCGAGGGAATAGAAGGAGGCTCATAGAAGAGTATATCAGAAGGGAAGAGTTACAGTGTGGAATCATATCCCAAATCATCAACGAACAGCCAGCCGCTACTGTGCAATCGCTACTCAGAAACTAAATGAGACACAGACGCTGACACAGAAGTTCTGACAGTTATGAAAATGCAGACTGAATTCTACTTCTTTGTCGAGACGTTGATGGAGGCTTTTATAAGTGCTGACGAAAACAGAATGACTTGTATTCTTCTGACAAAGATTCTGGTTTAAATTTAGCAAATATTTTCATTTATTACTGTACAACAAACAGAAACGAAAAGCAGTTATTCATTTATTTAAGCACTTATTTCCTCTATCCATCCAGTCATTCATCTATGATCTATCTATCTTTTCATCCCTTCACTACATTCGTTCATTCCTTTAACTGTCGATTCGTCTTTCCTTTCCTCCGTCCGTTCGTTAATTCGCTCATTCATTCAGTCAATTCAGTCATTCAGGTAGGCCTACTTAGTCGTTTATTAATTAATTCATGTATCCATCCATCCATCCAATCATTTCCTAATTTATGCATTCGGCGAATTCATGTAGCTACTCTACTTGTAAATAGTAGCAAAGAAGCCCTGCAGAGCGAATTTTCTGAAGCCAGACGGTCTGATAAACCATGGGAGGATTTCAAAAAGGCTCACGATTTGTACATTTACATCCAGTGCTTGAACAGCTATTGTGTGTGCCAGCGACTTCAGCACCTGAAGTCGCTGGCTTCAGGTGCGCTCGTGAATAAGCTGGTGCTCTGCGCTTGGATTTACAGTGGCGCTTTAGAAAACTGGAGATTACAACCTTTAGAACATATTCTTTCACATGACGGAATTTTTATGAGGCCCCACAAGGTACGTCATGGTAAGAAAATTCTGAGCGAATTGGTTTTTTATAAAATACAAAAGGCAGTTGGAATGACATTTTGCACGAAGAACTTTTGTACATACGAATTCGGAAATCTCTACAACGTGCATGGGCGGCGATCCCGGGGGGCGGGCGAGGGGGACAAGACCCCCACCCTTGAGAATGGGGGACACGCCATACATCGGACCCCCAAAATTTTGAAGATACACCAAAAAAGGTCAACAAGTCAGTACATATTTTAACTGTATAACTAGTGGGACAAATGTCCCAGTAGTCTTAGGATTTGTCCCAGTAGTCAGACTGATTTGTCCCAGGCAATGTATGTATAAAGTACAACTAGTGGGACAAATGTTGCAAGAATTTAAAGATTTGTCCCAGTAGTAAAATGAGAAAGGTATGACATTATTGGTTAATGACACCCTGTTATTGGTTGGGAGACCCGAGAAAAGTTGGAAAAGAAGGTGATGAGTAAAAACAAAGTCATCAACTTTTTTTGGAGATGAATATTTAGAAAAAGTCTGAAAGTTGTAAGTTTGTGGAGATTGATTCCAAAAAAGTTCTTCGACCAGATCATGGCCGACTTTCTCCCACACACCTCGGCTGATTTTGTCCCAGTAGTCAAACTTCCTTAAAATATGCACTTGTTGAACAAGTGCAATTGTGTGTGAGGGCGAAAATGAGTTTTCAGTGCCTTTTTGACCAGATAAGTTGTTTTGAGGAGAAGTGTCCCCCCAAATTTCAAGGAAAAAAGTAATTAAAACTGTGTAAGAGAAGGAAAAAAGGTAAAAAAATTATGTGGAGAGGAATTGCTAAAAAAGGTAGTCAGTTATTTTGAAGGTATGATTATTGAAGAAGTAACTAAAGTAGGTGGAGGACTAAAAAAAAGGTAATCAACTTTTTTCAGACAAGAATTTGTAGAAAAGTGTTAAAGATTTTGGGGGGCCCGATAGCGCATTGGATAACATCTGGCGTAGAGTGCGAGAGGTAGGCCTACAGAGATCGAGTCCCATAGGCGGACATGCTTTGTAGGCTGCAATTTGCGCCGTGTATTGCAGGCTGTCTGTTCTGTTAGTAGTTAAGATTTATCGCATAACATGTAGGCCTACTTGTACAGCGCATTGCGTTTGCAGGCGCTTAATTAAAGAATAAATATTATTATAATATTATTATTATTATTGTGGAGATGAATCATAAAAAAAGATTCCCAAAAAAGTGTGAAAATGGTTTCTTTGGGACATGAATTCCTAAAAAAGGGTCATCGACCAGACTATGGCCGACTTTGTCCCCCCACCTCTCAGACAAGATCGCCGCCACTGACAACGTGCATTTAAAGTTAATTTGTCTGATTAAAATAGCGAGTAGTCCTACTTGACAATTTTTTGTAAGGAAAAGAAGTCTTGGACTGAATGTGATTTTTTGGGTCTTGGTCAGTCTTGGTCTTGAGGTTCAAAGTCTTGGTCTTGGTCTTGGTCTCGAGGGTCAAAGTCTTGGTCTTGGTCTCGAGGTTCAAAGTCTTGGTCTTGGTCTCGAGGTTTAAGGTCTTGACAACAAGACTGCACAATTCCTAGATCAAGAGCGAACCTAAAATGGGATGGATTGATAACATGAAATCGTGGACTGGATTGTCATTTGACCGGTTATGGAAAGATACGAGAAACAGAAGTGGACGGAGTAGAACTTCCGTGATACGGCCAATCCTCGGATTGAGCAATGAGCACGGTTGAAGGCCAGACAAGACAATGATTTCACGAGACATGTTTTGCTCAGCTGCTGGGCAACTAGGTCGTGTGGCAAATCGGCTTGACACCCAAGATTATAATTTGGTACCGAAACCCACTAAACAATCTGCAGCTCTTGCCCAATATACGTCGATGGTCTAATATAAAGCTGGTCTCTCTGATGCATCTTTTATGTAGCGCTGAATTTTTGGTTATTTACATTTACGTATTTACATTTGCGTCCATCACCAGCGCTAAGCGGTGACGTCAGGTTAATCTGCTCTAGCTAACACGCTGCTTCGCTTGAAATTGCGTCGCGATTTCTTGGCGACTGACAGCTTAGTAGGGAACCAGATATAGAATTACAAGCTAGGTTTAATCATTGGGTGAGTGCGTAGTAGAATTACGAGTATTGTCTTTGACAGGGTAGGTTTAAAGAAATAGTTTTGTTGAAACTCTACAGGATGCGCAGTAAAGTCTTTCCTCTTTTTACTACATAATCGTTTATCGGATTTTAGCGTGCTTTTGACTGGCAATTAGCAGCGTTAGCCTCTGTCGCCGCCATGGCTGACTTCCAGTCCGATATTGGATATTATTATCAGTGTCCTCTTGGGTCATTTCGTTGTATTTTCTTAATTTTTTTGCGTTTTCGCCACAAAAAAAACGTTTTACTGGATTTCTGAATCAGTTAATAGTTCAATGACCTTGTATCTGTTGTGACAATTAATATTTTCTGATTCAGCATCATTAGTAGGCTCGGTTCATGCAAATCTGAGTTAAAGGGGCAGCAGCTATACTGTAAAGGGGTAGTATCAGCGTGGTTTTAAAGTCAGCTGGTTCGATTTGGGCGCAAATCCAGACGTCAAGATTGAAAGGGATATTTAACAGTTTAGTTTAGATAAGGCAACAGTGCATTTATGATAATCTATTGCATGAATTTCTGTCGTTAGATGATACTTTTGATTATGCCAAGCTGAGATAGGCAGCACCTAACATTGACTGGAATTGACTTGCTAAGATTGCCTGTTGCTCTATAGTCATTCCTACATTTTTGATTGTTTTGTTATTGTTCTTTATTAAATAGTATCTTGAGACAATGCCTATGCGGAGGCATGTAAACATGTGAACAATTGTCTCTTATTGTTGACTTCTGTTATATGTTATTGTGCCGTGACCAGGCAGCATCCAGTGGTGTATAAAATCGTACCAGAAGTCTGGTAACTTTGAAACATGATGCAGTCTTGGGTAGAGTTGTTCAAGGAGATAAGTCTTAGATAGTCTTAGATCAGAATCCAATAAAAGCAGAGCCAAACAGTTATGACAGAAGATTGCCACAGATTTGGATCAGCAACTGAAAAGCTGATTGACCCAGAAATGTTCTGACCCAGAAGAGTTCTAACTCTAGTGAGAACCAGTGAAAGTTTAATCAACTGATATATAGTTTAATGGTTTGGCAACTGTATGAATGCACATTGACTTTTCACCTCTATTGTACTTTGGGGAGTGTGTTTTTGCAGCAGTGCCACATATAAGCAGTCTTGTTGTCCTCGAGACCAAGGTCTTGGTCTTGAGTGCACTCGAGTTCGTTTTTAAAAGTCTTGGTCTTGGTCTTGAGACCAAAGGTCTTGGTCTTGGTCTTGAGGTTCAAGGTCTTGGTCTTTGGTCTTGAGGTTCAAAGTCTTAGTCTTGGTTTTGCAAGACCAAGACCAAAACTTTTGTCAATATGAACAGTCATTAATTTTAACAAACGTCAAGAATTTTAAAAATTTATCCAATAATTACTCATACAGTTATTGGAACTTATTGCTTTAGTATCTACACGGTGTTAATGAGGCTTCACTGTTGTTTTGGACAATTATTTTGACTTCCGGTTATTTACCATGGAAGGATTTCAAAACAGACTCACGATTAATTTGTACATTTACATCCGATTCTTGAAAAGCTGCTTCGTGTGCTAGCGATTTCAGCACGTGTAGACCGTGTTTTTTCACATGGCAGAATTTTTATGAGGCCCCACAGGTCACGTCTTGGTCAGAAAATTCTGAGCAAATTGGTTTTTTATAAAATTCAACAGGCATTTGGAATAACATTTCGCATGAAGGACTTTTGTAAATACGAATTCGGAATTCTCTGCAGTCTCCATTTAGAGTTGTTTTGCTTGAATAAAAAAAAGAACTCCTGTTTTCATTAAAATAACGAGTAGTCCGACTGGACAATTTTTAGTAAGGAATAGAAGTCTTGATACGTCCTGTGATTTTTTGGGTCTTGGTCTCGGTCTTGGTCTTGAGGATCAAGGTCTTGGTCTTGGTCTTGGTCTTGAGGTTCAAGGTCTTGGTCTTGGTCTTGAGATTCAAGGTCTTGGTCTTGGTCTTGGTCTTGAGGTTCAAGGTCTTGGTCTTGGTCTTGGTCTTGAGGTTTAAGGTCTTGACAACAAGACTGCATATAAGTAATGGTTGTATGATTCTAAAGTTGCTTTGGTGTTTGAGGTTCTTTTGTATTGTCATTGTTCTAGTTGTAATGGTTAGGACATGTTGCACATTCCAATTGCCTTTTCTTGCTGTTGAAGTATTTAAAGCTTGAAAAGTATTCTGGTCTAAATTTGGCCATCAGAGCTGTGGTACCATGTTATTTGCAGGACATTTGTTAATACATCTGAGCATTTGCAGATTGATCTATTCCTGTTTTCTTTCAGTTTTATGATTATATACGTTGTGTTGAACTCTTGACATTAACAGCCAATTAATATTGTAGGCTGACCCATCAAAGTATGAGTGAATCGAATCAAACCAACAATATGTCCAGCAATGAGACTACTACACAAGGTTTGTCAAACTCTGTATACGCAATAGTAATGTAAACAGTTGCTTTTGTTAGCATTGCTGTAATTAATATTTCAGTGTGAATGAAAGGTAGATAACTTAAAATATTTAAGTTAAATATTAGAATCAGCCACATTAATGTACTCAGAGTGTCTACCTTTCAGGGATATCCAGAAAAATTTGCACAAAAATTACTTGGAAAAGAACAAGCCAGGTCCAGGACAGGAAGACCAACTTTTCACAGTGAAATAGATACCTCTAATCAATTTCATAGACTGTAGACTGCAAATGGTGATTAGTACAAAAGAAGTGGAGGGATACCAAAGGAGCTGATAAAACCTGGCATAAAAGTACATGTATAATATCTGAGAGGGAAATGAATGTATAGAAATAAAGGTTATGGACTGCTCCACATGTAGGCTTGGCAAGGTTGGAGACTACAGTCGTATTAGAGATTGCAATAAATAATAATAGTAGTGGGCCTGCCTACCACCAAATAAAAACAAGTCCACGGATCAAGCTAAGCGGATGTTTGGTGAATAACTGCCATTTTCCTACGATGCTAGACTTCTCTCTAAAATGGACCAAACCTGCAAGAAATGATCAAGTATTGAAACAGCAGAAGATATTAATAAATGCAGAGAAAGCTGGGACAATGTTCATCTATAAAATCAGAGAGGCGCAAGTAAACATCAACATTCTAGGTGGTAATATTGAGCAGTTAGACAAGTTCACTTATCTGGGAGGCATAGTAATCTGCTGGTGGAAACTGTGACAAGCATATAAAGGATGATTGGATGAACTTAACAAGCATTTGGAAAAGTTAACAGGATACGGAAAACTGGGAGATAACAAAGAAAACAAAGGCAAATTTATAGGATGATGATAGAATGATCATCCTGCGAATTGTAATGCTGGACAGTGAAAGCATAGTAAGAAAAGAATTGTCACAGCAGAAATAACTTGCTTAACACTAGCAACGAGCTGCATTGGTTTCCCAGTTGCTCTTAGTATACTCGTTAAAGTTGCCGAAATCTGAAGGTGGCAAAGAATTAGAAACAGAAATTATAAGTCAGTGAATGTAGAAGCAACTGTGCTAGAAAAAGTTTGTATTTCAGCAGATATCACCACAGGCAGAATAGATGTTGCTGTATTAGTTGTTGGCAGTTTGGAGGACGTTTTTGAAGGGATTTCATTCTTCGAGTATATTAAAATAAATAGTATAATTTATTTGACGTGAATTTATTGACAAAATTGTACATAAAAGGTTATTGTTTTCTGTTTGGAATTAAGTCTGCTATGTGGGTTTAAAGATTGCTAAATTTTCTTCACTGGAAACAGAATTGGATCCAGATGTGAATCAAGATGAAGAGGAAGAGAAGAGGCGTCTAATCAACCAAGTGCTGGAATTACAAAACACTTTGGATGGTGAGCTGAGACCTTTATCTGAGTAGTAGGTGAGGTACATAGCTTTACTGACAGTAGTCTACAGTTGTGTATCCTATGTTGAAGGTTGACTAAAGGACATGCATAACACGAGTCTACCTAAAAACTGACCAGTGTTCTGTACTGGTGATATGATCAAAGCATATTATCTGTTTAACATGTTTCTAGGCATGTATTGACAGGTTAACTTCTCACTGTATTATCTTGCATGTCATTGTAAATACAAGTTGCCATTTACCATATTTTTTGTTCACATATTGTATGTAGTAAGTTAATAACTTGCTGTTTGAACGATGATGGGATTCATTCACATGAGAGCTGTGCTTGTTTACTTGTATTTATGGCTTATTAGTATAATAACACATTGCATTGAAAGGAGATTGTATGTGCAGTAAAGTTTAGCAGTCAAATATCACACAATGACAAGAATGGTGAATTATTGGCATCTTAGAGAAAACCTTTCCTTGCTTCTGATCCAGCAACTGCAAGTGCAGCAGGCTTGCAAGTTTCTGGAAATGAATCAAATTACCATGACATCAGTCGACGTTGGTTGCTTTTGTGACTGTAGATTTGTCTCGGAGAGTGGATTCGGTAAAAGAGGAAAACCTGAAACTGAAGTCAGAAAACCAAGTGCTTGGCCAGTACATTGAAAATCTGATGGCAGCCAGTAGCGTGTTCCAGAGCCTTTCACCAAAGGCCAAGAAAAAGTAATGGAAACGGGTTTTTTGTGTTCAGTTCACCAGTAGTAGGGATATTAATTGCTACTTCCAATATCAAGATTGTTCTGTGCCTGTCTTTCTTTATACTGATTGTTTATAAATTCTTAATGGTGTGAGTTAACTACAATGCTTATAATGTCCATCTAATTTGCCAACTCTTTCATGTGCCTGTTGTCTATGAGTTGATCTAATTCTATAGTGCCATTGTCATAAGGCAATGTACTGGCCATCAAGCGGTCCGCGGGTTGATTTTAAATGGTCTGCCCAAGCTCGCTAAAGTTGTGCAATTTGTGTAAAATATGAAGTAAAAGACAAAGTCACTGGCCTACTTGCATTTATTTATATACTTTTTGGAACTATTATAAGGCATGCCATACAAAGGCATACATACATGCTATTATTCATTATGATTATTGCATAATTATTGCCATAATAAATTTTAAGACAGTTAATAATTTTAAATAAATTTTAGTCATTGCTTTTGAGTTTACTGGTGCGGCCCTTGGCTTCTAGAATAATTTTTTCAGTCTCAAAAAGGTTGGACAGCACTGGCATAAGGCATCGGTCGAGTAAAATTATAGTCAAAATAATAATATTGTGGAGAAACATGGTGCAGATCTGATGTCAGAGAAACGAAATCAAGGTATGGGATGTAGGCAAGTTTGTACAGTTGAGTAACATGTAGCCACTACTCTTTCTAGCTGACAAAGGAAAGTTCACTTTCTGTAATGCAACGTACAGTAATTGGATTTGGCATACAGCAAATGTTGGCAATATTTTCATCAGAGAGCCATTTAACGGATAGATTTGGATGTTTGTTTCATGGTTTTTAGTGTTGAAAATATTTCAGGTCAGCTGGAAAAAAGAAGTGAAGTTCGTAAAAGAAGAGAAAAGAGCAACAACCGCTAATTGAAATTAGGCTTGATGAAGAACTTTTAGTTATACTACTCTTTCTAGTCAGATACTTTGTGCATTCATGTGAGTTGGTGATGTTAGCATTTGGTACTTTGTTCTCATTTGCATGTCACTTGTATTTCTAGCTAAACCACTATGACAGCAATGATGACTAGTAAACTGTGTTAATGCATGATGTCGTTATTTGTATTGGATTTAGTATTTGGTTTGGGGCATAGGAAGAGGTTATGTAAATTTACCTGACGATCCTTTAAAATTGCTAATGCAAACTGATTTTTTACAGTTGTCTATGTTAGTCGAATTTATGTTCTTGTATGATGGAGTAAATTGTTTTGTTTTATTTTGAACTGTAATTTGTTTTGTTATGCTGGCAGTGTTAGGAGGATGTGACTCAGTATTATAAATAATGTTGAACCTTAGCGTGGGTAATTGGTGCAAAACTGCAATGTCCCTGCTTTAGTGGCAGATGTGGAAATGGTAGTGTACTTTATAAACCATAAGATGTTTTCTCAACTTGTCCAGTCTTTGTCTGTCATTCTGTGAGCTTGATATGCTGTACATCAGTTCTTTACTTCTGCTAAACTCTAGTTTCCGTCTCCTTCAACGTGCAATGTCTTGTCATTTCATGCAGAAATGAGACCTTAAGAGAGAAATCAACATGATTATGCAATAAATCGCTATTCTGATAGCCTGGGAAAAGGTGGTGTTGGTATTGTGAAGCCCTAGAATCTGTGAACTAAATAGCCAACCAACGGCAGAGTCTTTCTTACATGGTCTGGTGGTTGATTGCTAATATGTTGGCCTATGTGTGTCAACCTGGGATTCAAATCCAGGAACGTCATACATGTAAAGTTGACTATTCATGGTTGAGCTATGTAAATATTAATATTTTCAGTAATAACCTCCCGATTGTTGTTGCATATCAAAATTTAATGGATGTTTATTGCTGTGCCTGTAAAATAACTTTGAATTAATTGTGAAACTGTTAGCTAAGCATATGAACAAGTTTTGGGTCAGTCATTATCAATAATACATAACTTTGAGTGTAGGAAAATTGCTCTCGCTTCTCTTCTACCTTGGTTATGCTAATGACTTTTTATTTCTCAGCACTGATTTGTTTATTTGCACCTGAATGTTTATATTGCACTTTTTTAAATCTCTCACAGATACTTTTGCATAATCTGTCTGATTGTTCAACCTCCATGAAATGATGGTCTGGGGATGGTCTGAATGTTTCAGCCTTTCAATGATTGTTTATGTATTAAGTAGTCTGTTTTCTAGAGTCACTCCTCATCTTCTATTCTGCTGTGTTTTATGTTCTTTTGAGATTCAGTATGTTTCTGGGATTTAATTCTGCAAATTATGTTGATATTTCTTAATCTTGCATTGAATTTGATTCCAGATGTGGAACTGCACTTTGAGTGTTCAGTCGGAAAAATGCAATTATGAAAACAGTAGTTATTTATATTGAGTGATGAACAGGGAAATCACAAGGTCCCTTCGTACATAAGACACATTTGGCTTAAATGTTTTGTTGCTTGTTAGTTCATGGTTGGTGATGACGTTTTTTTGTCTACCGTAATACGTGTAACACTGTGTGGCTAAATCATTGCTTTTCAATGGCTGATGTTGTTCTAATAGTACAAACATTTCTGCAATGTTTCTTCTGCTCGGGTGCTGCCGAGATATAATACAATGAGTGTCATACCTCAACAATGTATTCCATGCTGTCTGTTGGTTTTATTCTTCATTTGCAAACACGATGGTCTATCATGATTGCCCTGAAATGGACATTTATGTAGCACTTTTTGGGAGCTCATTGTAAGTTTCTCTCTCGTAGGCAAAGTGCGATTAGTTTATTCACTGAAGTCAATAGCACTTTTTTTTGCAGGTCTTTACCATCCATCCTGATCTTAATTTCATGAGCTCTCTCGTGAATGGAATTTTTCTAATAAATGCTCCACTACATTAATTTTTAGCTCTAACATCTTGAAATAACTCAACAATTGACACAATATCTGGAAGTTTCAGTACCAAACATTCCGTAGCACATGTTCCTCGTTAATGTTCAGCCAGTGCATGAATTGGTATCACAATCAAGAACATTTTCTTGTACCTGTGATTCAAAGCAGATTTGATTAAAGGGAACGAGTAAATATAACCTAGATAAGGTAATCACTCGTTCTTGTACGTTGCCTCGTTCAGTGTAGTGACACTATCGTCCTTGTTTGAAGGATAGTAAAGATGACTTGGATGAGGTAATCACTCATTTCGTACATGACTCATTCAGTGTCATGCTTGATTGAAGATTTTCATGGTTGAAACGCACAAAGTATTGTCAAACATATGTATGTATTGAACTGGAAATTTCTACAGCACGAGCTTTGTGCACATGTTTAACTGTAGGTCCGTATTGTTGGTTCCACAGCAGATTCCAAGGCAAACCATGGCCACTGATTTTTCTATAAATGCTTCTATTGGTGTTTAGAGGGCAGGTTGTGTGTTAACATAGATAGCGTGTCAAAAGAAGTTAAAACTGACTTCCCAACATGCAGTGTTTGATCAGCGCTGGTGTAGATGACTTTTGACCATGTCATTGAGCTCCACGACAGTTCTTGGTCAGAGCCACCAAACGTTTTAGCAATTCTATAAATTTGCGCCTCTGACTAGAGCCCTTGAAGAGGCGCTATATAAATTTTATGATTGATTGATTGATTATACCTACATACACACATACATATTACATACATATATATACATACATTCATAGTTACAAACATACATGCATGCCAAAAGGCAAACCCTATGGAAGTGAAAACGGCCATACCCGAGAATTTTCTCAGTATTGGGATTTACATACTTCAGCTCAGTTTAGACTTGGTACTAGATGCTGCAGGGTACAGTTGTGTTCAACTTGCCAATACAATACAATACAACTATTTTGATATTGCCCTCCTTAACAAAGTACAGAAGTGCACACGACCATATGACAGAACATCGATGGTGCTGGGTCGGTATGCAGCGGCTTGAGGTGGATTCGAACCTGCGACCTTCCGGTTACAAGGCACCGAACATACTACTACACCACCGCGTCCCCTAAGCTCTCAACCCAGTACAGTATATATATATACATATATTTATGTATATATAAATTATATATACATATATATATATGTACATACATTATATATACATATATATACCGGTATACACATGTATAGATCGAAGTTAATTCTTGGCAGATGTCAGTTAAATCAATCCTGGAGCACATCAACTTTCAAAGTCCTATCACTAAACTAAAACTGTACAATGTTTTAGTTGCAAAAAAGGGTTGGGGTAAAAAATGTTACAGACTACCACAGTGTACGAACACAGGTAAAATATGATGTTAATCTGCTGCAATGGAACCAGCTGACGACTCGTGAGATATTTTAGTTTCCTGACCCCAGCATCTTTTCAGTTATAACCTTGGTGAGGGGTTTAGAAGAAGAGCAAAGGGTTGAATCCCCAACCTCCAGGAAACTAAAATGCTGGTTCCAACCCAAGTATCTTCGAGAACTCCACCATCCAGCCACCCTGCTCTACTCGATTGTGTTCCCATCTCACTCTTTCCGAACCCCAGTCATTTTCATCTCCAGTTATCCAACCAATTCATATATCCTTCAGGGTGCTGGCGAATAAGCTGGTCCCCCACTGGCAGCGATGTTGTTTGACAGGTGGGGAAGGGGGGCACAGGATACTTTTGAACTGATCTGGTCAAAAAAGAGGGGAAACATTTTTTTCTCGCTCATGCGCAAAGAAAATTTTTTGACCTTTTTTGTTGTTTTTACAAAATGTTGGGGGGACAACTCTATAGTGTGACCCCCACTGTTAATGGTGGGGGTCTTGTACCCTCGACCCTCGCAGGGATCGCCGCCCATGGTCTCCCCAACATAGCTTTTGTGTGCAACTGAGAAATTTCTGAAATTTACATTACATTACATACTCGTAACTGCCTCTCAGAGCCACTGCCAATAGCTTAGTACACTGCTCTTCTATGGATATGTATAGGGCCTACTGTGTTTAAAAGCATTCTGTAGTACTTGACAAAAATTTGCCATGTTGACCCCAACCTTTTGGGAGCCCGATAGTGCATTGGATAACATCTGGCGTAGAGTGCGAGAGGTACAGAGATCGAGTCCCATAGGCGGACATGCTTTGTAGGCTGCAATTTGCGCCGTGTATTGCAGGCTGTCTGTTCTGTTAGTAGTTAAGATTTATCGCATAACATGTACATGTACAGCGCAGTGCGTTTGCAGGCGCTTAATTAAAGAATAAATATTATCATTATTATTATTTTCCTTTTTCTGCAGCATTTGATCAAATACCACATACACGTGGTTTCCAAAAATTGTGCCAATCCAGCACTGTAATGCCAGACGACACGGTTAATTTTTATCAAGTGTGTTAGCAGTCCTGCTCTCAGAAAAACTTCACTGAACAAGAATGCTCACCCTGATAAGGACGTTAGGTGTTAACGCTAATTGGTGGCTCAAATAATAAAAGTAACTGCTTTTAAATGGTGTTCAGTAATAGTGACAGTTATCAGCAATAAAAATAGTACACTATTGTACGAACAAAATGCAATCATTATTCAAGTTTCTAATGTTTTATAAATGTAAAGTAAGATAGTTCTTGTAGCTATAAATATAAGCATAATTAATATTTATACTGATATTTCGGAAATCGTTCGACGCAAATGTATTCGCCAGGTGGCAGTCAATTTCACGCGGATAGTTACCAAGTTTACTATCTGCTACCTAACTACGCACCTTAGGGCTAGGCCTATGTATAGACAGAGGTCGGAACTAGAGAAACAAATCAGCCTTGTGACCCTTGTCCATCCTCTTTTGTGGCCGACCACCAACCCGAACCTAGACTTAAATGTTTGCGTGCTATGGGTGAATCAACATTGCAAGTCAGTGTAGCCTAATCCATGCACGACCAGCGCGTAATTTGTGGGCCTGCTGTAGGATAACGATAGGCCTAGGCTAGTAATGATAGTTATGATGACAATGAACATGATTATAATCATAAGTTCATAACAATCTGAGAACTCCTATGACATCACTGTAATAATGCTCATGGCATCAGCAGGGACGTCATTTGGGGGGGGCAAGGGGGGCATTTGCCCCCCCCTGATTTTTGAAATTTTTTTTTAAAGCTGGAACAAGAAAAGGAGGAAGAAGAAAGGGGGAAAAAAGAAAAAAATGATACTCAAATTTATGGAATTATTATATAGGGCCTACTATTAACAAAACTAGAGTCTGCATAGGTTTTTTCACAAGACCACACGTCTTTGACAAAGGGGAGGGGCACATTATGCAGTTTTTCCCCCTGAAAATTTAGAAGAAACACCCAAAAGTTGTAAAATATCTTCGCGCGGAGCGTGAGAAATTTTTTTTACATCTTTTTTGACGTCCTTGCCCCCCCTGAAAAAAGCTGAAATGACGTCCCTGGGCATCAGTCGACGGTGGCTACTAAGCAAAATCGTTGTCTAAGCTAAAATTCCAGGGTGAGTCGGATCGATAGTCAAGAACGTAGTCGTACGCTCCAAAAGCTAAGCGCAGGACATCAGCTTATTCTCTAGCGCTGCATCATGTTCAGATATACCAACTGAGGTCTAAGATAGACCCAGAGGCGTCTACTCCATAGAAACCTTGGAGCAAATGCTCCATCCAAAAAAATACGGGGGAGATCTGTCAGTGTATGTGCCATCATTATTGGGGTGGGGGAAGGAAGAGGAAGGGGGAAGAGGAGGGGTGGGCGGGGAAGTTGCTCCAATGACTTCGGGGTGGGGGAGTTGACGCCCTAGGATAGACCTACGTATAGAACAGGCATCGGTTGATAATCATATATCAGCACCGTTGAAGTTATTTTTTTGCGACAAAAAAAAGTAAATTGACAATGGACCCAAGTTCCTAGTCCGAGCATGGGCGCCTACATTCCTGGTAATTTAAGGGGTCTATGACATAGACTCAGTTCAGAAGTGTACAGGTTCCGAGGCCTCTGTGACTTGGTTAGAAATACACCGATTTTCTTCCAAATGTATAACTGGGCCGGTGACCTCCTGAGTAGTGAGATCGAGAATTTTCCCTCCGTTGTTCATCTTAGACGGTCCAAACATGGGCGGCGATCATGGGGGGGACGGGGGGACATGTCCCCCCACCTTTAAGAGTGGGGGACACGCCATACATTTGTCCCCCCAGATTTTGAAGAAACACCAAAAAAGGCGAAGAAATGTATATGCGCGCGATGGTTTTGACTGTGTTTTTGAAGAGATGAGGTATAAAAGAAATTTTTTTAAGAGAAATGTCCCCTCTGGAAATGTTCAGTCTAAATTCTGAAAAAAGGGTGCAACATTTTATTCAGAATTTGGGAAAAAGTGGGTAAAAATGAAAGTGCGAAAAAGTTAAAGAAGCGGGGGAGGGGGGAAAGGTAATAATACCACAGTGACACTGGAGGGAGACTGTAAGAAAAAGCTGTAAAAGAGGTGTAGGACTAAAAAAAGGTCATCAACTTTTTCGGAGATAAAAGCGATATTTTTCGGAGATGAATTGGTAGAAAAAGTTTTTTTGGGGGACAAGATTTTCAAAAGCGGTCGTCGACGAAATCGTGGCCGACTTTGTCCTCCCCCCATCTCTCAGACAAGATCGCCGCCACTGGGTCCAAACATGTCCACAATAATTTTTATATCGTGTCACAGAGTTTTAACTCATTTGAATAAGTTAGTTGTATTTGTTGGTCGTTCTAAGTAAAAGGTCTTTTCTGCTTCACACGGTTTGCATTCTGAAACTCCCTTCTAGTATGATTCTCTCGCTCCGATAGAATTCTGGAATGTGAGCTCAAACAATACAACGAGCAAGGTTGCGTTTACCAAGAACAAATAATATCGCGGATTTATAATGCGTTGTGGACGATAATCTTCGCAACGTGGCCTACTATAAACTATTTCACTCGGTAAACTTATCATTTGACGTTGACGTACAGGGGCGTAACTTTGGTCTAAAAAGTGGGGGTACGGTACCAATTTCTTACCTACACACAGCAACGCTGAGACTGCGATCTCTGGGAAGGCACAATAATAAAATATTGATTGGCATTGTTCAAAAAGTGGGGGTACGGTATCCCCAGTCTAAAAAGTGGGGTACGGGTACCCTTCATGCCCCCACAAATTACGCCTGGAATTTTATCACTGTGCCTGTAAAATGAATTGAATTAATTGTGAAACTGTTAGCTAAGCATATGAACAAGTTTTGGTCAGTCATTTATCAATAATACGAATACTTTGAGTGTAGGAAAATTGCTCTCGCTTCTCTTGTACCTTGGTCACGCTAATGACTATGCGCACGTAGAAACATTTGTCATTTTGCGAACAGAACAAATGGATGGATGGATGGATGGATGGACGAACGGATGGATGGATGGATGGACGGACGGATGGATGGATGGATGGATGGATGGATGGACGAACGGGTGGATGGATGGATGGACGGACGGATGGATGGATGGATGGATGGATGCACATCATCATCAGTGGTGTAACTTCGACTTTCTGGGTCCTCGCAGATTAGTCAATTCGTGAGAGTTCGTACTTGATCTAGACTCAGAGAGTCAGAGTCTCTCTTTCAGATTTAGGTCGAGACCCCTTATCAAGACGAGTAAAACAATAAAGAATTAACCGATTTCAACAATTATTGGCCGAGATCTGGCCATTTGTCTCAGAGTTTTGCTAGCTTTAATTTTTCTGTCCTTGAAATGACTTCCAGTGACCCTGAATTTAATGTCTATTTTTCCAGATGCAGCTATCGTCGAGATTAGACAAACAGAAGTTACAGAACAGAAAAGATTTAATCCAAATCGGACTCTTCGTTAATTTTTGTGTGTGATAAAATGACTAAATGAGTAGATCGACAATAGAACCAAGTTCCAAGTCCGAGGCTGAGCGCCTACAGTCCTGCATGGTAATTTAAGGTCTAAACTAAACTCACTCGCATGGAGAGGGCGATTTAGACCTTAAATTAGCCTACCATGCAGGACTGTAGGGGCTCAGCCTCGGACTGGTTTGGAACGATTAAGCTCGAAGCTTTTCTTACACAGACAATCTCTGCGCAGTATATATTATACGGGTACTGCTGGTCCGTCGTCATAATAGAATGGTGTAATATTGATACAAAAATGAAAATGCTAAATAACACTAACAGTTGGCTTACAGGCTGAATTGGACGCGTGTCGTGAACTATAGAATATAGGGAAATACGAGCTCAACAAAAGATCCGATTTGTTTAAAAATGTTCTTTTGCTAAAACGAAATTTACTATGTGCATGAATGCGCTCATTTAGGCCTAACTGACAAAGTCATTAGACTGATGAATTAAGCTGGTTGATAAACATAATTTATTCTGAATACACGCAAATAGAACATGCCGATCGTATTCATGTCTAAGAATTAGAAATAAGTATTCTAGCATGCGTTAATTTAATTATATTTATAAATTAGTTAGGTCATCACGTTATCCAATTAGCTGTTATTCAATGCCTTTTAAGTAAGTCGATCATCATTCTATCTAATACAATGGCGCATGTAATGCACAGTTGTAGGCATGGACGGCGATCCCGGGGGGGGGCTCGAGGGGACAAGACCCCCACCTTTAAGAGTCGGGGGGACACACCATACATTTGTCCCCCTTCCAATTTTGAAGAAACACCAAAAACGGTCAACGCGCGAAAAAATATTTTGACGACTTTTTGAGCAGATCAGTTCAAAATTCTTTTTGACCAGATCAGTTCTAAGGTGTCCCCCCACCTGTCAAACAAGATCGCCGCCAGTAGTTGTAGGCTTACATAAAAGCAAATTTATTGACTTAAGCTATAATTATGTATACATGTTGAAGTCCTTTATACATTATCACTGTACACACGTCACAAGAAAGTTTAGCAATCCCTTCTGGTTAAATATTGTTTACAAAAAGTTTGAAAATTTCTTATGGTTAAATATTGCGTCAAAGTCTTCATTGTAATTGCACTCACAGTTACATTAAATATATATGATGTATTATAAACTATGTATGTATATACGTATAATATATATTGCTGCCTGTTCGGGCACAGACTCCTCAATACTTTAGTGAACATGTGCACCCGACCCGCCTGCATGGGTAGCTTGATAAAATTCACTCAAGATGGACAATGAAAACGAACTTTGCAAAAGCCAATTTCACATTCCTCTAATGTCACAAGGCTTTGATTTTTAATCACTGAGAGTTCGTTCAAATCTCCGATATTGCAAGTATAAACTAGATTCCACTTAACTTTATATCTAAAAACATAATCATTTTGAACTATCTAGACCTTCTCGTCCTGTTTGTTTTTCTCTCCTCGTCCTCTTATACGCTTTCAATCTCGAGGAATTTCCCTCTTAGAGACAGGTGCTTTAACAAGTGTTAGCCTACCATCAAACCATCCTTTCAACACCTGTCCCGCTAACAATCCCCCAAACCAGAGAAAAAGGGCACAAGAGGGCGGTCGAACAACACAATCTACTCCAACATAGGCCTACAAAACAAACGACGCAGGATAAAAGAATGAAAACATCAGCCCTATACTGGAGAAATACAATACTGTGATAAATCCAACACTAGCACTAGTTAGCACTATAGTTTGTCCTATTAACAACGTAAAAGACGAGTAGAAAAAGAGCCGTGACAATAAAACCAACACTATCAACATCACATCCAAAATTGACACAAAATCATCAGCACAAAACTATCAATCGCAAGACTGTCATCAACACCACCACAGCCACTGCCAAGAAATCCACCAGTGTCAAATTTATCACACAGCAATATAAACACCTTATTCGCAAGTCCTGTTACAAGAAACGTAACCATCAAAACAGTACCGGCCTCAGAGGTATACGCGAAATGTGCGGTCGCACAGGGCCCGCAACTTAGGAGGTCCCAAAATGTCACAGAAAATTACCATGAACAATTTGAACATTAACATTAACACCGTAATAATAATATTATGGTTTCGATTAAATCTTCTCTTTTGTCAATAAAGTAAAAGTCAAATAGTACCAACAGTAGAGTTTGTTTCAAAATATATTAGCGCTATATATATACATATATATAATATAATATGTATATATAATTACATATATAGTAATTAGAAACAATTTGACTGGTGTCATGGGGGGCCCATACAGTAGGCCTATACTCTGCACAGAGACCGAAATATCCTGAGGCCAGCACTGCATCGAAACCACTAGTGAATCTACGAACAACACCCTCCAGTGATGGCAAGGTGACACTAATGGATGATCAAACCCAATCAAGGAAAAAACAGTAAATATAGGCTGACGATATAGATCTTATAATAGTTACAAACGGTCTCAAATACAAAATCTTCCATAAAGGTATTTACAAAAATCACTAAAATCACCAAAAGCACCAAAAGCACCAATGGAGAACAAGCAAACAACGGCAAAATCTACAATCACGAAAACATCAATCAGTTCCAAGGCAGCGAGTAGAACTGAAACTAGCGAGAAGAACACGAAACCCTTCTTGCCACAACTCAATAATACCACGTGATAGAAAAACCTCGCCACCATACAACACTTACAAAAACAATGATATAAGCTTATATAATATATACACTGTGAGCCATAAAAAACCGGGCCACTTTATGTTTAGCTATATCGCGGTCGGTATTTTAAATTTTTTTTATAGTTTTTGTGTCGTTTGAAAGAAAAATTAAATCTCTACGATTTACTTATTTACTTGCGCGGATGACGTCATATCCGTTTCGCAGCATAATGTAAATAAAGTTGATGGTTGAAAATTTGAGTTAAAATTTTAAAATGTTGAGTTTTGAGGATAAAATTTTAATTAAAAATCTGCGGGAATGCAAAAATTATTCTTCTAGACGATTAATTAAGGAGTTTCCGAACAAGAATTGGAAAAGAAAAACATTAGATGACTTTCTGCGAAAGTTGAGAACTACCGGTTCAGTTGAACGCGCTGCGGGAAGTGGTCGGCCAAAATCGTCGCGAACTGAAGATAATATCGCCGCCGTCAATGAATTGGTTCAGAGCCAGGAAGACAAGCCTAAAACTACATCTTTCAACCAGACAAATCGCGAGAGAGCTGAATCTTACACAAACGACGGTCAGACGCATTATTCATAACGATTTGGAACTGAAATGCTTAAAAAGACGACGGGCTCAGGAACTGACCACCGCTAATCGTCAATCTCGTTTGGTACGAGCTAGACAATTGCTGCAGCGTTTCTCAGTATCGGATGTCGGTTTCATTTTCTTCACTGATGAAAAGTTATTTACAGTTGCTGCGCCGTCAAACACTCAAAACGATCGTCTTTATGTGCCTCGTTCAGTGTCAAAGAAACAGATTTCATCAGACCGTCTGTTGCGTACCAAGACAACATTCAGCAAGTCGCTCATGGTTTCCGTGGGAATTTCGAAACTCGGTCGCACAGAGGTTATATTCGTTGACCCGGGAGCCAAAATCAATGGCCAATATTATCGAGACGTGATGCTAGCACAACATTTGTTGCCACAAATGCGCCACATTGCTGGCGACATGTTCATTTTCCAACAAGATTCAGCTCCGGCGCATCGGGCTCGTGAAACAATTGAGTATCTGTCTCGCAATGCACCATACTTCATAGGGCCAGAGATGTGGCCACCCAATTCGCCTGACCTAAATCCACTCGATTATTCCATCTGGTCCATTATGGAACAGCGCGTGTACCAACAGCGCATTCAGAACACTGATGAACTTCGGCAGTGTCTCGTATCCGTCTGGAACGATCTGGAACAACATCTTATTGACACTGCAATTGATCAGTGGCGACGTCGCTTGGCAAAATGTGTACGTGAAAAAGGAAGTCATTTTGAACACAAACTTTAAACAAATAAAGGCACTGAAGAATTGTTTGCATTTAAGTAGTAAAAATGCAGCATTTATCGATTCTCACGTGTTTTTTAGTGTCTTCAGTTTCGCAAGACAAGTTTAGCATACATGTAGGACTAAATCGATAATGTTTATTTCTGCTCTTTAGAGTATTGATTCCTGTTTAAAATAATGCAAAAAGTGTAAAAATCGATAAAGAAATGACAGAGATATAGCTAAACATAAAGTGGCCCGGTTTTTTATGGCTCACAGTGTATATATGTATACATATAAACATATATTCGACAGATTCATATGGCCCTGCAAAGCAAAATCAAACAGACTAAGAAGCCTAAGTAGATAGCCAGAGTCACACCAAACCATCCGTACATGACATGTCCCTATAATAATATACACATAGGCCTACCTGTATACCTCTGTCTCTATAAGTCATTGTATATGAAAGGCGCTATTGTGATAGCATACATCATACATACATGTATGCATACATACATACATACACACATACATACATACATACATACATACATACATACATGCATACATACATACATACATACATACATACATACATACATGCATACATACATACATACATACATACATACATACATACATGCATGCATACATACATACATACATACATACATACATGCATGCATAAATAAGTACATACATAAATACATAGGGCTAACATAAATACATACATACATACACACATACATACATACATACATACATACATACATACATACATACATACATACATACATACATACATACATACATACATACATACATGCATTATACTTATATAATCTTTTCAGGCTTAAAACGTTGTCTTTCGACCTCCTTTCATCTGTGAAGAGAAGTAGAGATAAGAATCAGAATCTCAGCGTTCATTTGAGGGTAAATCCCTTTTTCTACCTTTAACTTCCTCTTTCTTCTGCTAACTGCCATTTCTGATAGCGTCCTATTTCTCCCACGAAAATATATAGTCATTTTATGCAGACTTACACCGAAGAGGGTTTGAGAAATTGAGTTGGCCCCAGTGGTGGTCTGACCCGTGTGCCCGCGTGCCATGGCCCATTGGCTCATAAAAATTATATGGTTTCAGCGTGCGGGCTCCTGGGGCAGAAAGGAATTAATTTTACGTGAATACACACATATTCTAAATATGCAAACTGTCAGAGCTTGGGGCCATTATATGATTGAAATGGCAAGGCCCCCAAAATGATCCCAGTCCGACTCTGGTTGGACTTATGTATATATACTCTGCGTCTCCTCATGCCTCATTAAGAAAAGGAGGTACGAATCAGTCTATTTAGGCATCAAAGCTTTCAGTCCATGACCATCGACACTTCGATTCTTCACCTTAACTTGTAGGGGATTGAGTTATATACGCGGCGTGGGTGCAGCATCCGATAAGCATCTGAATATCCATTCAGTGCCTAAAGGTACCTATTATAAAAGCCGCGAAGCATGCAGGTCTTCTCGATCATCCATCGAGGATAGCAACGTCCATCGTCTGAGGTCATATACAACCTGCTTTTCGAGACAACCAATTTCGACCACTCCTTACAGGTTACGATAATACACGTCACTTTAACTGTACACATGCAATAGCCTAGTAAGCTGCTTGCCTAAAAGTCTTAGAAGTATCAATCAGTGATCGATTCAATTGTGCGCAAACAACGCAGATAAGGAGACAGACATACAGAGAAACAATTAGACAGCCACACATACACAGCTTAGACATAGATAATGGTGGATAGAGAAAGGCGCGTTTATATATCCGCAAACATTTTAGTTGGCCCTTCTGAACTTGTATTAGCCCAAATGAAGAAAACAATAATAAATTCCAAAAATATACTTTTATGTGAATGCTGAACTGTAAAAAATAGAAAATAGGTTATATTTAAAATAATTCAAAATTGAAAAATTTTATTTTTTATAATTGAAAAAATATTTTCATTCGTTTGGGCCCTCCGAGATTTGGGGCCTAGTGCGCCTTGCGTAAACGCGCCTCTGTGGATAGACAAGAGTACAATAGGAAGGGAAGAGGGTATACGAAGACAAGCCTTTTAAGACGAACATACAAAGTGCCTTTAAATACACGCGTGGGAAGTGTGCAACGTTTTTCACGAATTACTTCTGCTTCTTGATCCTCAATGATTTGCAGTAGAGAGGCGTTGAATTATTACGCGGTGTAGGTGCAGCTTCTCCTGCGGTAGTCTTAGTACATGTAGTCCTCCTGGCTGTTCTTGCCATTCTTCTGGACCATTCCGTAGAGTGGATTATGCTGGACGTCCGTATCCGATTCTCCTGCATCTCCAGGTGGTATGTACAGCTTACTCTTTCCCCATCTGCTTCGCTTGGCGTGTCGAGCTGGCTGCTCCGCCGACTTATCAAAGTACGGAGGTGGCGACTCCGGGGGCAGGTCCCAGGCGCTCTCTTCGTCCAGCTGTGGGGGTCTTCCTTTGATGCGCTTTTGCCATTGGTAATCCTTGGACTTGTCCCCCGTTAATGCAGCCGGCGACCCGACGGTGTATCGAACACTGAACTGGTGTTCGACTGTCGATGGATCAGCTGAGTTCACGGTTCCACTGTGGATGATCGTTACTCCGATGGTGGCGTCATTGATTTCCGAGTAGATTTCATCTCCTCCGCCAGGTCTACTTCCGGTCGTTGAGACGACCTCTGGCGAGAGAGTGTCGCCGTCATAGGCGTTCAAAGGGGTGGTTCGTCGGCTGCTCGCGTACGCTGGAGTTACAATTGGGCCACTGGACGCTGATGACTGCTTCCTCTTCCTAACACGACATATACACACAGTAATTGTAATTATTGTAAGTAGTAATTTCTATTGCACCAGTGTCTAGTGTGCAAGGCATCAACCGATGGCGCACCAAAACCAAGCTTGTAATCAGGTCAATATGGAGACCAGTCTGCTAAGGCAGAGAGGGAGATATGGTATAGCCAACATATATATATATTCAGACTCATGTTCGATTTCACATGAATTAACTGAACGACTGACCGACTGATTGACAGAACGACTGCCTGATTGACCGACTGTTTAACTGACTAACTTACTCACCAACTGACTTACTGGTTAATATACTGAGTGATTAACCCTATGACGCACACCTGGGGTCTACTGGACCCCAGCGACGGCAGTTTCTTGATAACTACATCGATACAAATAGTAAAAATCTGATATATTTCTAATTCCTCAGATATTCATCCCCCTACATTTGTGGATAACTTTGAAGAGATTTATGTTTTTGGTTAAAGAGTAAAAAAATCAAATAGACACCTCGGGCATATTTAGCATACCCAGTCTTGTTGTCAAGACCTTAAACCTCAAGACCAAGACCAAGACCAAGACCTTGAACCTCGAGACCAAGACCAAGACCAAGACCTTGAACCTCGAGACCAAGACCAAGACCAAGACTTTGAACCTCGAGACCAAGACCAAGACCAAGACCTTGAACCTCAAGACCAAGACCAAGACCAAGACCCAAAAAATCGAAATCAGGTCAAAAATTGTAAAGTCGGAATATTCGCTTTTTTAATGAAAACATGAGTCTTTTATTTTATTCAACCAAATTAACTTTAAATGCAAACTGCAGAGACATCCGAATTTGTATTCAAAAGTCCTTCATGCAAACTCTTATACCAAATGCCTTTTGTATTTTATAAAAACCAATTCGCTCAGAATTTTCTGACCAAGACGTGCCTGGTGGGCCTCATAAAAATTCCGCCATGTGAAAAAATATGTTCTACAGGTGCTGAAGTCGCTGACACACACAGAGAAGCTTTTCAAGCACTGGACGTAAATGTACAGATAGTGAGCCCTTTTGAAGGTTTATTATACCGTCTGATACAGAATAACTGTTGCTGCTGCCAATGGGTTTTCCTGACCAACATGACTTGTATCCGTCTATAGATATTGGTCGTATGATGTAAGCAGGCTTGATACAGAATTCTTAAGTTCTGTTAAATGACTGTTCATATTAACAGCCGGTCTTGGTCTTGGTCTTGCGAGACCAAGACCAAGACTTTGAACCTCAAGACCAAGACCAAGACCAAGACCTTGAACCTCAAGACCAAGACCAAGACCAAGACCTTGAACCTCAAGACCAAGACCAAGACCAAGACTTTTAAAAACGAACTCGAGTGCACTCGAGACCAAGACCTTGGTCTCGAGGACAACAAGACTGAGCATACCTGGGGTCCAACAGACCCCACGCTGTAACATTGATAGTCTCATGACGAATTGACTACTGCATAATCCCGGTTACATCAATAATGGAAAGACTTGTACTTCCATGGTACAAAACTGGAAGAAACATAACGATAGACAACTCGGCTTTGACCAGCAATCAAAATTTCAGGCAGCACCACAAGCCCGGTAAAAGCGCTGTTTAATCTGTCTCTGTACGTTTGAATAACTGATTATTGTTCATCACAATAAAAAAATTCTTACAGTGAATATAACATCATACCATGATCCAAACATGTTGCATAACTGCATGCACTCTCCCACCTAAACTAGGATCATTCATTTCCATGTTCTATAAAAATTGTAGAACTGGGGGCCGTTTTATCGATGGGGTCCATTAGACCCCAGGTGTGCTAAATGTGTTGGATCGGAAGGTGTGCGTCATAGGGTTAACTGACTAAATGAATGAAAGAACGAATGAATGACCAACTGACTGACTGTTTGACTAACTGATTAACTCTGTCAAAAATTGATTTACTGACTAATTTACTGAGTGATTAAGTAACTAAATGAATAAACGAATGAATGAATGCTAGGCCTAACTGAATGACTTATTGACTGGCTGACTGATTCATTGAAATACTGATTGCCCCAAATCAGATCAACCGATGACCATCTACTTACTTCTTTGAACAGTACAAACAAATGCAGACCGAGACGGCAACGATGGTGCACAGGACAACGATTCCAGCAACTGAGACTCCGATTGCTATGGCAACTGAAAACAAGAGACACACCTACAAAATTATTCGGGACATGACCGGGTTTGAAACCAACTCCAAAACCAGCCAAGAGATAATTCTAAAGCAACCGAATCACTGTATAATTGATGTAGGGTTTGTACGAGCTTTAGGGTGTTATAACTCTATGTCTTCGCAGAGCCAATCCCACTCATTTTAAATTATGGTTTAGCAATCGTTGAATGAGGATCATATTTTCCGTAATTTCGGGCGGAGATCTGCGACTCTCTATCCATGCGTCTTCTGTTCGGCCGCTTATTCTTCATAATTTCTTGTCTAACCCCGGTTTACACTGCTGCAGTTTTATCAAGTGTCTGTGTCTAATAGGTCACTTAGAAGATTTATAGTAGTCTATGATCGAGTAAGGCCAATTACGACAAAATCCAAACATACATGGAGTCTCATAAAGGCTTATAGTGGCATAGATTTTCCAACAAGAAAGAACCTCTGAGAGCGCCATACAGCTGTTCCTTAGCTTAAAATTGTGATGGAAAGCGATTAAGACAAATGTGGAAAGTTGACAATCGGTTTACCACGTTGAACGGAAGATATTCTAAATGTCGAGCTACGAGGCCAAGAGCACCTCTTTTCATTCACGTCCTTCGCACTGATTTGCAGATAAAGACAAAGGATGCTTGCAGAGACAGCCTTCAAGAAGAATCTCAGCTTAAACGTATGAGAAGCTGGACTTTGTTGTACGGTTTTTATTGACAAAACTGAGCTTTTACTGTAGGTATTTTACCTAAACCCGGAACAAACTCTATACAGTGTCAACAAAACGTATAACCATCAACACTTCCTGATTCGTCGAGAGAAAAACAGCATGCCTCTTTGTCCGTCGTGAGCAGGGACTCAAACCTCAGACCTCGTCGTAAGGTTAACGTTAATGACCGCAATGCAAGTCTCGTCTCTATAAATGTGTGTCTAGTAGTACAGCTGTACCGGTGCCAGATGCACCGGTCAGCTTATGGGTTCTTCCTTAATGCCCTACTTCCTCTTTAATACCTACTTGTAATATGCAGTCAAATAGCCCCGCCCCTAACCCAATGCGATGGGCACAGGTAGTATATCATTTACCGTGTACTTGTAAATTAGACTTATGCGGGTACATTTGAAGAGCGCCAGACAATTTGTACTCATAGGCTAAAACAGTGGGCCAACTGCTAATATATAAGCTATTCGTCAAACACAGCAGAGGATCGAGAATTATGAAAACTCTGCTACGTAAATATTTTAGCAAGTTGACTGAGCTCGCCACGAACTAGGCAGTGAAAATGACCATAACTGAATAAAGTCACAATGGCGATCGCACTGACCAGTGTTGTTGGAAGAGATGACTTCATTCTTTACAGCTGACAAAGTGGTCGATGATGTCGATGCCGAACGGGTATCCGTCGCGGTGTAGTCAGGACCACTTAGAGATATTAATCCTCCCGCAAGTGTAGTCTCAGAAGTTGCCGTAGATGCCGTAGTTATCATTGTCGAAGGGGGAGTTGTTTGGGTACTAGTTGAAGGAGCAGTTGTTGTCGGAGTACTTGTAGAAGACCGAAGAGTTGATGTAGTCGTTGAAGTAGTTGGCGGAGTAGTAGTTGTGGACGTAGTGACTGATGGAGTTAAAGGTCTGGAAGTTGCAATAGTTGTAGTCGATGTGGACGTAGTGGTCGACGTAGTAGTTGGAATAGTTTTTATGGGTGTAGTCATTGTAGTCGTGGTTGGAGTAGTCGTTGGAGTAGTTGTAGTAGTAGTCGTTGGAGTAGTGGTTGTAGTAGTCGTTGGAGTAGTCGTAGTGGTAGTTGGAGTAGTCGTAGTAGTCGTTGGAGTAGTTGTTGTAGTGGTAGTTGGAGTAGTCGTACTAGTCGTTGGAGTAGTCGTTGTAGTGGTAGTTGGAGTAGTCGTTGTAGTCGTTGGAGTAGTCGTTGTGGTAGTTGTTGTAGTCGTAGTTGTTGTGATCGTAGTGCTAGTTGAAGTAGTTAATCCGCAAAGTGTTTGGATGACGGCTGGTGAACCGTCGGTTCTACTTCCTGAAATAAATCAATAGAGACCGGCTAACAGTTTTGACACATGATATTACGTCAAAAATGAATAAAACATTATAATCGTGTAATATCTTTCATATGACTTCTTATAACTTCTTAGGCTTTGTGTAATCTCTGATGATCTCTTGCATCAGCTTTTCTTACCTTAGGACATCCCAGACGTGGAAAATCCACTTCTTACATTCAATAAGCTACTCATGGCTTCTGTTAGGCTGAGATACTTCACCATTTTATTCGTGCCATGGGAACCCGAACGGAGTACGATGCGTAGATCAACATGCCAAGCACGAGGGTGACTGGCAACTCGATGCCGCCGCCTCAAGTGTACCCATCTACGGGTCCAGAGCTTTCCATGGACTGGCTGTAGACGCTAGTGGACTGTTTGGCTCAGTCCTTCCTGGCCCACCTCTACATCCGCCAGGCAACATAGCTTCAGGACTGCATTTTATAATTCTGAATCCAACGATTCCTCGGAAGATCGCCCTGGATTTAGGACTAAACCTCGAACTAATAAAAAACTTGGCTTTTGCGAATTTGAGCTGAATGCGCGCCAATGAGTCAACAGGTGTGCTTGAAGCCAGTGTGATTCTCCTTACAGATTTTATTTTAGTTACAATTACAGTTATAGTTAATGGTTTTTCATTTTAGTTATAGTTACAGTTATAGTTAATATTATTTTTTAGTTACAGTTATAGTTATCGTTAACGAAATCATTTTGCTTTCGTTAACGAAAACATTTTCGTTACCGTTATCGTTAATGAAAATCACACTGAATTATGAAGACGCGTTACACAAGAATTGCTCAGAGCTTTGACGAATGGGTGCATTCAGCTTCATGAATACACAGCGCTCCATATTCACCGATATCCAAGGCGAACATAGGAATCATTTTGCTTTCGTTAACGCCTGTATTTTCACGTTCTCACGTTAGTTGATATTGCACTTTTTTTTATCGTATTAGCGAAAATAGCAATGAATTTTCGTTAGTGTTATTTTCGTTATAGTTATAGTTATAGTTAATGATATTCTTTAGTTATAGTTATAGTTATCGTTAACGAAATCATTTTTTGTTCGTTAACGAACATTTTCGTTATCGTTAACGTTAACGAGAATCACACTGCTTGAAGCAGCTTTTATTTCATACAAGAAAGGGTAAACGGCAATTAACATTATCAAAAGGCTATAATGAAACTGGGAAGATAGTCATGATGTCAGATTTACCTTCGACGAGGATCCAGACTCTTCCTTGAACTGAGGATGAGTCTGGAGATCGGCTGAATGCAACATCCACTGTCAGCCCATCAGATCCAGTTGATGCTGGTATGTAGAACTCATAGTCTTTGAAGTAATCCCACTGCACCTGCGCACACCATTCCTTTGAATAACCATTTCCGCTGTTAATCGAGAGCTTGTAGGGGCAAGCAGTGTCAACACCTCCCGTTGTCTGTCCTAGTAGATCAAGAACTCTAAAGCGTAGGCTGGTGCCTGAGGTGACGGTGACCGAACATTGGTTGATCGAGGAATCAGTGTATGCTTGTGTGTTGTAGTTCGTCGACATCAGGTAGACCTTCTCCGACGAACTGCGGTTTGAAGTATCCGATATTGAATTAAGGTATACGTAACTGAAAGCTGCATAAAATAATAACAACGAAGTGCAATTTTATTTTTAACCGTTTAAGATTAGCCTATTTCTGAAAGATGATTTAAAGACCATGGATCCGAGAAACTTTTCATATTATTTCATATTAGTGATTAAGAATATCCGGAATGACTGCCTTGCAGTAGAATTGTGACGAACGTCAATTTATAAGGTATGTGTTTAAACGATTGGTTAGCGCAACATAAATGCTGCCACGCACACAGAGTAATTAACATATTGTCGCATCTCATTAATTGTATTAATAGAGCACCAATCCTGAACTAGCGCGGTCGATCGCTGTGTGCGCCTGACAGAATGGAGGTTTCTCATTGGTCAGAAATGCCCGGGAATATTTGGCGCGAAGTGAAATGTCTATAAAACAGCGAGGCCTGGCATGCAACGCGCCCTTTTCTGTGTTGTTTTCGTCGCTGGTGGACGCGTTGGTGAAGTTTAATCGTTCAATGCGCTGATCTGGGTTTGAAACGATTATTTGACAAATCGCAATTTTACGATTGATCGGGAGATAATCGTAAATCATCGAACCTTTCGGTATTGAAGGTTGAGTATCGATTCCAGTTGTTTTAATTGTCGTTTGGTATCGATCGGCAGTTTGTGTCGTCAAATGCGCGCATGTGTAGGCCTAAAGCGTGATAATTGAATTGTTGAATCAACGATAAGTAAGCTAATTTGTGATTTCTCCGATAAAGAGAAACAGAAATAGATTTCGTATATTCGCCACTGTATCAGTTTGACATTTACGACACGAGTGTGTAGTGTAATTCTTTATTATCGGATTTAAGAACATTGACAATCATTAGTATTAACAGACTTTAATTCATTTAAATTCTAATAAACATAAATCAGTTTGAAATATAAATAAAATGATGACAGCAAATTCAGCTGCCATTTCAACAGGCGAAGTTGTTGAATTGTGTGAAATAATGAGGGAATTTATCTTGCGCCAGGAGAAATTAGAAAGTTGCGTGTCACAGCTAGGAACTAGCATGTCACAGCTAGCACGGGAAGTTGGCAGTTTGCGCGGGAACTTTCCCGCCGAAAATACTGTTGTAAGGGCAGAAGGACCTTTCACACACGCAGACATATGTCATGAAGCATCCTTGGTACCAGCAGATATAGAGTGCTTGACACTGATGGTGTAGAGGCAAGAGATAAGCCCCACATGGTCCCGGGTTCAAATCCCGCACGCTTTGTCCAGTCAGTCGATGCCTTGCAACAGGGCGCGCGCTCGCCAGAGGGCGAGCCGAACGCCACAGAATGTAGCATTTATTATGAATATTAACTAAGGGTAAGCTGTATACTTGAATGACTACATAACATTACATCCGCACATGCAGTGCATTTTGTCATATATCAAATATTCATCTTTTATTATTTTGTAACTCAGTGAAGCAAAGAAGCCGCATTGCTCAAATCGTATTCTCGGCATATTTTTAAAGCGCTACTTAAAAACTAGGCACACCCAATGGCTGCGTCGTGTCAGATGGATTGTCCAGAAATACCAAGTGGAGGTCCAAGTCCAGTTACCAGGAGAACGGGAAGAGAAAGCGTTAGAGGAGCTGCTAAGGTGGATTCCGTCTGGGACGAGAAATGTTTGAAGGCGGAGGACAGGATAGGATTTATTTTTTAAAATTTATTCCGGATATTTCTATAGCGCCTCTCGAAGTCAACTACTACTCAGAGGCGCTCCCGACTACAGCATTTGATACTGTGCCGGAATTTTCACGCCGAAGCGCCACGAGCAATTGCGAGTGAAGGACTTGCCCAAGGTCCGTGCGCAGCGGCTAGAGTGGGATTCGAACCTGCAACCCTCCGGTCACAAGGCGCCGAACTTACCACTGAGCCACCACGCCCCACTACCATGGGTATGGGTAAGAAATCTTGAAGATGCGAGATTTCAGTTTTGAGTGGAAAGCCTGGGAGGTGATAGATAGACGAGCGTGAGGTAAAGGTTGTGAGTGGGCGTCGATATTGTTGGAATCTTAGAAATTGCAGAATTTAGGAAGAAACCACTCCAGAGTCGAGGTGCATTTTGATATTATGGATCAGTTGAAGAACTCGAGATGAGAAGTGACAGAGGGTGGGAAAGTGTGAGCTAGAATGATGATCGAGTAGGGTGGGATAGGTGGATGGTGACGAGGTCGCGAAGGTACTTGGGCTGGGAGTATTGTAGGAAGTTGTATGTTAGCGATTTGACTTTGAAGTGGATGCGCTCCTGGATTTTCAGCCAATGGAGAGATTTTTAAGGACTGAAGTGATACAGTGATTCTTGGGTGGCCTAGTGACAGATCAGGCGAACAAGTTTGGATGAGTTGCAGATGATTTATTTTAGTGGACTCAAGGTTGAGGAAAAAGAATTGCGGTAATCAAGCTTGGAGTGGACAGTGGAGGTAGCGGTGGTGGAAGAAGTTCAAAGTTAAGCAAGGATTGGATGCGGTGGAAATAAAAAATATGCAGATGCACGAGAGGTTGGAGATGCGATTAGAAAAGAAGAGCTGTGGATCAAATATAATTCCAAGTTTGCGAACATGCAAGGCGGAGATGAAAGTGAAGGATATGATCATATGAAAACTTGGGTGTTATCTGCTTAAAGGTGGCGATCGACAGAAGCAGATTTTATGAGATGACTCAGCGGTGGGTGTACAGGAGCCTTGGGGTAAACTGCAAGTGAGTGGGACACTATTGGGACAGGTTGTGAACAATGACTCTCGGCTTTAACAGAGAAGAAACGGGAAGGTAAGTAGAAGTTGTGTTAGTATAAGGCAGTTTCAGAAGCGCCCAAAACAAGAAGAGAGTCGACGGAGAAGCGGCAGAGATGTCGAGGATACGGAGGCAGAAGACTTTTTGATGATTGACAGCAGAAGCCAGTTTGTTGCACTTGTACAAGTAGAGTTAAAGTGTCAGCTGAAGACACGAATATGAGACGAGCAGGGATTGTTGTGAGAAGTGATGGATGAGATTTCATCAGAGCGTATCGGCGATAGACGGAGAAGGTAAGGATCTGGGAAAGGGGAGGAGGAAGATTTACGATGAAGAGCAGAGTTGACAGCTCTCCAGAGACGTCTTGAATTAGAGGAGCTGGAATGCATGAGTGAAGAGTATTATTTCTGTTTTTGGCAACAGTAATAAGTTGGTGGTAGGCCTATTTATTTGTGACAGATTTCAAGGTAGTGAGAGTTTTTTTCCTGGTTGTGGGATCAGGTCCGCCGAGAGGGGGCAGGGGGCAAATGCCCAGAGGTCCGGCGTTTTTTAGGGGCCCGGGCCGGGCCCGCAATCAACTTATAAACGATTTTTTTTCTCTCTCTCTCTCTCTCTCTCTCTCTCTCTCTCTCTCTCTCTCTCTCTCTCTCTCTCTCTCTCTCTCTCTCTCTCTAACCGTCCTCGATACGAGGGTTGGTCGCATTGTAGACGATTCTTCTCCATCCTTTCCTGTCTTCGGCTACTCGCAGCAACCTCTCTGTTGATAATCCCAACCATTCGCCAATGTTGTCCATCCACTTCTTTCTTGGTCTTCCTCTTGCTCTTGTTCCCGGTACCGTTCCCTGCATAATTTCTTTCTCTAGGCAATCCCCCTGTTTCCTCATTATGTGCCCAAAGTATGACATCTTTCTTCTTTTGATTGATTCCAATAGGTTCCTTTCCACCCCCGCCGTCTCCAGTACCCATTCATTTGTTTTCTTCTCCGTCCATGATATTCCAAGGATTTTTCGTATGCATTTCATTTCAAATGCCTTTATTCTATCCTCCTCCCTCTTTTTGATTGTCCAACTCTCACAGCCATACATCATCACTGGCCATATAAGTGTCTTCATTAACTTTAACTTTGTGGTAATTTTTATGTTATGGTTTTTCCATAATTTATTCAGATCTGCTTCTATTCCCATTCCTCTTGCAGTTCTTATACCTATCTCCCTGCTACACTCTGCAATAAACGATTTTGCTGCAACTAAATCCAGAAAAGTTGCTTTTTGATTAGCATAAATTTAAAATTAACAGCTGAATAAAATCATTGTTGTATATATAAATACAGTGTATAATTATGTACGGTTGTACCCGCACTTTAATTATTTCAATTTGTTTTTCTCAAATTTTCTCAAAAAACCTAAAGACAGTTTAGAGGCCCGTGACTGCTCTGCCTAGGGTCCGGAATTTCTGTCGATGGGCCTGTGTGGGATCGATATAGCACTTATAGATATGTTCGAGGGGTCCGCGAAAGAATTTCAATGCCTGAAGATAGGAAACCTTTTCCACGGCCTCCTCCTTCCTCCATTCTTACCTTCGCATCGGGTCCATCCACAGTTAGGCCTGTGGCCAGACAATTTAGGAGACAAAGTGAGTGAACCAAAGGTTATTGAAGTGTGTATACTGTGCTTAATAATGAGCAGCGCATGGGTGTCAAGGTGGTTGGAAAGTGTAGCATTGTAGCAAACAAGGAAGTCATCAAATGAAGATGGAAGGTTGGGAACCAATTGCGAGTTGAGAATGTCTTGCACGAAGACCTGACTGTGGACGGACCCGATATGACGGAAAGAATCGGAGGAAGGAGGAGGCCGAGGAAAAGGCTTAATTATGAGTTCAGCGATGATTAAGTAATGATTAGTGATGCTTAAAACAGAGTGAGAAAATTTCTGAGTTAAAAGTAAGGTTGCGGAGTCACGTGATAGTGAGCTCCAGGGTGTGGTCCTTGATGTGGGTCGGATGTTGATGTGTTGAATAAGGTTGCTTGACAAGACATTCAGGAAGTTGTAATCATATAGGCCCTAATCGAAATCTCGATGTTTCTACAGCGCCCAAAAAGCAGAGTCGCGGGAACCAGCTTATCCAAGTGCTCAGTCAAAAATAAAATCAATAGACACAGAGGTCAAACTCGGTTTTAAGTCCAGATCCAAAGGGACAGACGGTCAGACGGCTAAGGTGGGAGGTGTTCAGAATTGAAACTGGGAGAAAGGTAAGAGGAAAGGATACGATTTGTGAAAAGCAGTGTTTTCAGTTTTGAGTGTGGAGAGATAGCAAGAGGTGAGGTTTTGTTGAGTTCGTTGTATGGATCAGATATTTGGCGTAATTCAGGCGGGAGTTCGTTCCAGAGAGGCGGAACATCTATGGCTATGGAGCGATTTGCAAATTTTAGTGATGAAGTGACGGAAGAGAGGAAAAGTGTTAGGGCGGAAGAGGAGCGAGTTGGATTGTGAATAACTAATTATAATAGGAGGGCTGGGAGAATTGAAGTGTTTCATGGGTGAGTGATGGGACTTTGTATTCTATGCAGATGTTGTACCCGGAGTCAGTCGCTAATGAGTTACCGACTGACTTGATGAGTTAGCGACTGACTTAGCGACTCAGTCGACTAAGTCGCATGCTTATCGACTGACTAAGTCGCTTAGACTTATCGACTGACTTAGCGACTTGCTATCGATTTCTAAGGTAATAGGTATGTCTATAGGACATAAAATATGTTTACCTAATAATATAATGCATTTTACCGCATACTGTACTCACCGTGCCATCATTTCCGTGGACATTAGATAGAGTCCATATGGGCACTATACGGGTCCAATATGGGAAGATGGGCATGCTGACTGATGACTGTGAAAATTAATGTTAATGTGAATTCGTGAAATTGAGCGCTTGATAAATCGAATGAAGCGAGGAGGATTTATATCAGTACTCGATCTTACGGCCAACTAGTTGGTCGAAACTGCTGATGCGCGCCTCTGTCAGGCAGTAGCAGAGAACGAGAATCATGTAGGCCTACTCCGGCACTTAATTATTCCCAGTGTGAGAATTGTGGAAAAACGAATGGTGGGGGTTAGACTTTGATCCATGTGGAGTTGAATATTTTATTCGTATTTTGCAAACTGAGGTCAGCGAAATTTGAAAGCAGCGGATTTCAACGCAGCAACTCTAGCAGTTTTGCAAGTCTGACTCGAATCAAAATCAATTCCTTTGTTGAGAAAATTCAAAAATGCATACATGATACACCATGGAAATTTCTTCGCTTTGTCAGAGACTCAGAGTCAAATAATGCTAAATCACATTATGGCACAACTGAGGGGGTTGGAAACGACCCCCTGGGGTGTGCAATGAAGACTTAACTGTGAGGTCCTAAGAAAAACTAGGGGTTGAACCTCCAACTCCCCACCGACAATTCTCGCCCTGCTTATTCACCTATCTTCGTAATCAGCAACACCATCTTCGTAATAGAATGTATAAATTCACTTTAGCAAAAAAAGGCAACTATATCCCCCGTACTCTCTTTAGAAACTCTTACTAATAGAGCAAACTTTTTCTCCCATAATGTACCAAGTTGCGGCATGTCAGCTTGTTTTCCTCAACAAACGAATATTGTATTGTATTGTAAGTGTTGTTCATGTCCTGCTCCTGGTGTATAAAAAGTCAAATCGAAACTTGGAAACCGCGATTAAAACAACAAGCAAAATATTACGTAAACGAAGTCTCTAGCAGTCGATAGCTTAACGACTGGTTTCGACTTGAGGGCTTAGCGGCGGATGGCGGCGGCGCCGGGCACTATGCAGATGTAGTCAGTCAGATGCAAGTGGGTATTTTCGACATGGATGTTAAAGTTGTCGGCGAGTAGGAACCCGTTAGGAGTAGTTGCAGCAAGTGAGAGGAGCGAATTGGATTCGTCAATAAAGACAGAGGGGTTTAAGCTGTAGGTAGATGAAAGAGGCAGACGATAGATGTTGAAGACGGTTAACAGGCCAGGCACCTAACTTCCGGTTCCGATCGAATCCGCACGCCAAATAGCACTTTTGAAGTACGAGGCACAAAGCTAAACTTTGTTTTGTAAGAGTGTTCTATTCATAATCCGCGTAATGCTAAATAGTGACACATGGAACGACGGATGACCATGCAGATATATAAGAAAGCGATTCTTCGCAAAATTCAATCCGTGTATCTTTCTTACAACAAAATAGGCCTATTTATCAACGGTAGCTTGAAGTTCTGATTTTTATTCTCTAAATGCCTATCCTTCCAGCAGTAGATTTCAAAACCATGGTTCGCTGTTGATTGTCAACTCACCGATGATGATCTATTGTTTAGATAGAATGTATCACAATCATCCTCACCTGGTAGACAGTCGTAGACGGCGTAGGCGTACGTAAAACTATATGAGCCACAACTGCTGAACGTATATTGGTCCATGACGACCGTTGATCCAGTTGGTCGACATGGACCTGGGTTGGTGTTGCAAGCTAATCGGAGGTTTCGATTATTTAGATTCCGCTGAGGAATGCATTCCGTTGTACGATTTGGTAGAGCATTGTCACAGAAATCTCTTAGAGCGCCACCATCAGTTGTTGCGCCGAAAAATGCGTCCTGGACCCAAGTCAACTGTCCTTGATTGCATTTCAGATCAAAAGCCCAAACATTAGGAGGTCTACAGCCAGAATATATTATGCTTTCTAAAACAGAAAACAGTGAATTTTCTTAGCGGTTGCATCAGTTAAAACAGAGGTGATATACAACAAGTTACACCGGAGAGAGTCTCTACTGAGAATAATGATGATGATTATGCTGAAGATAATAAATAATGATGATAGTCATAATAATAATGAAAATTGACGATACTTGGGCAAGTCCTTCACTCGCAATTGCTCGTGGCGCTTCGGCGTGAAAATTCCGGCACAGTTTCAAATGCTGTAGTCGGGAGCGCCTCTGAGTAGTAGTTGACTTTGAGAGGCGCTATAGAAATATCCGGAATAAATAAATAAGTGATGAACTGATGATGGTACTTGATACTTCATACATAATGATGATGATGATGATGATGATGATGATGATGATGATGATGATGATGATGATGATGATGATGATGATGACAATGATGATGATCATAATGATGATGACGACGACGATCTTATTATTACTACGGCTTAAGTTTTAATTAAGTAATAAATACATGTATGAATGATACTCAGGAAAGAAGGGCCAAGGTTAGGATAAGCTATTTCTTGGTTCCTGTTGCACTGTACTTGCTGACTCATGCCTGTAACTGTAATACCTGTTTTGTGCAATAAACACACACACACACACACACACACACACACACACACACACACACACACACACACACACACACACACACACACACACACACACACACACACACACACACACACACACACACACACACACACACACACACACACACACACACACACACACACACACACACACACACACACACACACACACACACACACACACACACACACACACACACACACACACACACACACACACACACACACACACACACACACACACACACACACCTACACACCTACACACACACACACCTACACACACACACACACACACACACCTACACACACACCTACACACACACCTACACACACACACACACACACACACACACACACACACCACTTCACATCTATGTAGTCAATCATGCGCTTTCGAGCGGCTTTTGTTTGTCAACTGATTATTTCACGCTCGATGTTTTTGTGCTGTTTTGATTAGCAGCGGTCGCTTTCACTCTACTATGTTACTTTAGCTACTCGGGTGCCCCTCCCTAGCGGAACTATGGTCTCTTTTTGGACACCCATTGTGGCCAATGTCAACTTTGAAGTAAAATCTTATTGTCAACTTGCGTGTTGATGTTGAATTGTTTGTTACATCAAACAAGAATTGAATTGAATGTATGTATGTATGTATGTATGTATGTATGTATGTATGTATGTATGTATGTATGTATGTATGTATGTATGTATGTATGTATGTATGTATGTATGTATGTATGCATGTATGTAAGTGTGGATTATTTCTAACGTATTACCTGTGTAGGTGTTTATGTTTTATGTATCATGTATGTGCTGTGTATTATACATATTATATTACATACTGCTCCTGGTCGGATCTAGTCGATCCGCTTCGCACTTAAATATAATTTTATTCGATATTTGGTTGCATTGGTTGGGACGTCTTTTGTTTTTTAGATTGCCCGGGGAGATCTTCAGGTCCTTTGCTTTTCTATATCAGCAAAATAAGACATGCAGATGTCCCTTCCTTCGGAACAGTCTTCCTGTGAATATACGCAGGGGGCCTACTCTTCCTTCTATCTCGGCCCATTGTCTTTGTTTGTTAAGACGCACTTGTTGAAATCTCTTAGAAAGAAACAACTCTTTTGAGAGGTTCCTCAAATGCGTTCTACAAAAGCCCAGCTACATACATACATACATACATACATACATACATACATACATACATACATGCATACATGCATACATGCATACATTCATACATACATACATATATACATACATACATACATGCATACATGCATACATACATACATACATACATACATACATACATACATACTTCAATACATATATAATAAGATGTTTGCTTGCATAAAATACATGCATGCAGACTTACTACATACATATATGCTATATAGCCTAATACACACATATATATGTAATACAAGTATACAAGTATGCATATACACATATATGATACATACATTTATGTAGGCCTACATACATGCATGCATGTATACATGATTATGATGACGATGATGATGGTGACGATGATGACGATGATGATAATGCGGATAAAAATTAGTAGTATTTGAGCGTTTGAAGTTAATTGGTAGAGTTTATACCTGTTAATTCCGTGATTGTCAGAGTCAGCGACAACACAAGAAATAACGACGTCGACATAATTGCTCTCTTCATCCGTCTCCGTATATGTCTCTTTCACTTTTAAAGCTCAGGAATTACATATAATTAATCTGAATCCTTGGGCTTTTCATGCAGTCAAATAAGATCTACATTCACCTGCTCCTTGTCTTGCTGTAGATTCTTTACTGTCAAATCATTGTCTGCTACATGTGCTATGCAAAGCAGCAATACGCAAAGTTCCAACAAAAATCTTCTTTACTCGCAACGTATTTGAACGCGATTTTAACAACTGCGGTGAGTTACTATGACGAAGCGAAGTTCCCTAAGATTCCTCTGCTATCCGCCTGTCATTGGAGGCCTATACAAAACAGCCTTTAAGTTGCCAATGTCCCATTCTGTTACGAACAATATTACTCGTTTTAAAGTCACTGCATTATGGGCCTACGCAATACTATGGGCCAGTATGCCTCTTTGCGCATATTATACAGAATATACTTTACTCATCCACCCTCGGTCACTGGACCATGACGAGCTTGGTTGTGCCTAAGCATAAGCAGACCGAAGAGGCATTCTTTTGGTAAAATAGCAATGCGCTATGGCTGTATAGACATGCCTTTAAACTGAATAGGGTTGACTCTTAACGCTTCTTTGCAGTTGACTACTTTGTAAATAATGAATAACGTCCTACTCTTATGGCCCGCGGTCTCGTATAGGCTCATTGGTATGAAGTCTTTTCACCGGTGCTAATGTAGTTTTAGTTTTACGAGCATCCAGGCTAGCGTGTATCCAACTGCTCAAAAATACAGCTACATGAATAGCAGTTATTATACACGCACACATTGGTCCACAATTGCGTTTTACTGCGCAGCTCGCAAAGATTGCTCCCTTGGGGTTTTGACTATTCAATATATTAATAGTTAGCGTGACTTTACGTATGAATGCGGAACTCGGCTCAGCTGTAGACCTTTTGAAAACATATTGCTCTCATCATTATTAGACAGTGCCGTCGGCATTTCAAGCTTAGATGAGCAGATTCAATAGAATACAGCTCAGTCCTTTCTTGTTATAATTACGCATGTTGCTTCGTTATACTTCCCGTTTTTTCAATTTGTATTGCAAAATATTTCTAAAAAGAAATAGCATGTTATTTCAGTTGAATTGCAGAGTCACTAGTCATATTTGCAAACGGACTGTGCAGTGTGCAGCTGAAAACTAAATAAAACGGCGGGCGGGGAGATGGTTGAATGCTAACAGGCTGGCTCGATGGGCCACATTTGCTCCTACCTCAAGGTTGACTCAGCCTTCATTCCCTAGGTGGCGATTGTAAAATGAGCAGTAGTACAGATGGGCTGTTGTACAGTTAAATTCGACCTTTGTTAAACTTGTTATCGTCTGTTACTACTATAATATTACCATGTAATCATACTGCGTACTTGTCAGTTTGAATTAATAAACGAAGATTAAAAAAACATGCTGAAACTCCAAAGCGTTCAGGAGTTCTTGGCTAAAGCCATAACTAATACGTCAAAATATGATCTCATTACCCCTTTGCATTGGCTTCTTGTTCAGCGTAGGATTTGTTTGTGCCAGTGGCGGCGATCTTGTCTGAGAGGTGGGGGGGAGGGACAAAGTCGGCCACGATCTCGTCGACGACCGTTTTTTTAATCTTGCCCCAAAAAATTTTCCAAAAAATTTCCCTTTCATCTCCGAAAAAAGTTGATGACCTTTTTTTAGTCCTCCACCTACTTTCGTGACTTTTCCCTGCCTTCAAAATAACTAAATAACTCACGACTTTTTTTAAGCTCTTCGTCTCCACAGAATTTTTTGCCTTTTTTTCCTTCTCTTCCTTTTTTTCCTTCTCTTACACAATTTCATAATTTCTTAACTTTTTTGGGGGGACACTTCTGCTCAAAACTACTTTTCTGGTCAAAAAGGCAATCAAAACTCATTTTCGCCCTCACACACAATTGCATTTCTTGACCTTTTTTGATGTATCTTCAATTTTGGGGGGTTCGATGCATGGCGTGACCCCCACTCTTAAAGGTGGGGGTCTTGTCCCCCTCGACCCCCCTAGAGCGCCGCCCATGGTTTGTGCTCATAGTTGATAGAACATTGAACTCTGGCCAACAACAATACATAAATCAATCCTTATTCCCCTGTCTAATCACCTTTCAATCAGATCGTCTGATTGCCTTTCTCTGGTCATATCTAACACTAGAATTGTTCTTTGTGCTTTTCGGTTGCTGGGCATAGATTCTGAACTCCTTCCCTACATCTGTCCACTCTGCTCAAGCGCTTATGTTACTTCCTTCTTTATTTAAGACTCTATATCTATTCCAAATTAATTGCTTATCTACTACAGGCTGCTTCTCTGTCTTTGTCGCCGAACTTCTGAATATTGACCGGTTTTGTATCATGATTTTGGTGATCATTTGAGCTCTTGTATATTAGACACCGAGGCAATGGAGGTGAGTGTTTAATAATCAATTATAATATTTACACATTACATGTATAGTATGTTTGTATGCTATGTATGTATGCTATGTATGTACAATACATAAATCAATCCTTATTCCCCTGTCCATGTATGTATGTATGTATGTATGTATGTATGTATGTATGTATGTATGTATGTATGTATGTATGTATGTATGTATGTATGTATGTATGTATGTATGTATACGTATGCATGTATGTATGTATGCATGTATATATTGATCTATGCATTGTGTTAATTGTGTGTGTGTGTGTGTATGTATGTGTCATACTGTGTATGTATGCATTTATGTATGCATGTATGTCTGCATGCATTTAAATTAGAATTGCAAATTTTTATAGCGCGTAACTCCCATATAAACAAATCAGAGGCAGCCCACACCTAACAAATCAAACTACTTTCGAAAAGAAAGGTTTTCAAGGGTTTCGGAAGCGAGGCAGAGAAAGGTCAAGAAGTTCAAGTCAGAGGTTACAAGGCAGATGATTCCAGAAAGATGGGCCGACAACAGCAAAACTTTTACGCTGGGCAGTGGAATTTCTGTTCGGTGGGACAACCAGGACAACCTGTGCAGCACAGCCAAGATATCTGCAGCCAGGGATGGGAAGAGATTGAGACGCGTTGCTGCTTTATACAAGAGTCTGTAAAACAATTACACATTGCCATTTAAACTCAATGCGTAGGCCTATATGCGACAGGTAACCACTAGAGTTCCGCGCAGATGAAACTAGACATACCTGTAAGCTCAAACCTAAGTGTACTACCAGTTATATAGACGAGGCTCATCATTTAAAACTATGTTAGCTGATTAACACGAGAAAGAGTCATGCATTCATTAATAGCATTATCATAGTTTTTATATAATGTTAAGAAGCACCTGTTAAGTTATCTCAGACAGCCATGTCATAGTAGGCTACTTTTGAGAGTTTCATTAAAGTCCAAATACATTAATACATTCATACAACCCTGGCGCATACGAAACCATGCACTTGGGTCGTAGCAGCTTGAGTCAAACGACGCACTGTGCGAATCTGACTCTGGTGATATGTCGACATAATATATTCTTCACTTGCTGTGAAAAGGTCAATTTCCAGTCCAAGGTCACACCATGCTGACGCATATAAGTGGAGAAAGAGATACCAGGAAAGCATTGCTGCAAATAACGCGTGAATTTACATACATACATATGTATGTAGGTATAACACCTCACAAAAAGCTGAAGTGTGAATTCTTAACAATATCATAGTACAATGCATTACAAGCTGGGTTAATAAAGTTGTTTCAGCAGTTGTAATCATGGCATGGCATAATAAGTTGAAGTGGATTGATTTGGGTATTGCTATCAGATAATTCTGGTGCTTCCAGAAGAATATTTTGTTGATTTGGCCGGAAGATCTCTTGCAGCTGAACGACTGCGGCATTCACAAACTGCTGTTCGCGTCTCCTCTTGACTCGCTTTAGTTTCTCATTGCGTGCATTGATCGCGCAGTGTTTTCGAATTTCTGATTCTCCTTCCAAACTTTCTGATGCTGCTAGGGTTATCTCTGATCCTTCTCGACCCTCTCCTGCTCTTCCTCCTCCGGCCGTTCCTCCACCTTCTCCTTGTATTCCTGCTCCTTCTTCTGATGCGCCTCTGCCTTCCCTTTCTGTACCGCGGAGTTCAGCGGGTAAATTTTCGTATTCTAGTATCGAATAAGTTCCATTTGTCACTATTAGTCTCTGTTGTCTATCTATTCCTTCCTCTTGACGTTCTCCTGTTACGGGCATCAGATATGGTGGCTCAGTGACTGCTTCAGTGTTTTTAGCGCTCTTCTTAACAATTTCTGGATGTCTGAAAATAGAATTTAACGATCACGTTAATAAACATTGAGACAAGTGTTACTAATTACAAAGATAACAAAAGTTCGTTGCATGCCATAAATTATGTCAAATAATGTCTTAATTGCAACTTATTGAATTTTATTTGTTAAGTTATTTCTCATAATGATTTTACCTAGGATGGGTGCTTTTAATAATAATGATTATAATAATAATAATAATGATAATCATAATAACGATGATAATACTACTACTGATGATGATCATGCTGCTGCTGATGATGATAAAATAATAATAACAATGACTTGATGAGGCTTAGCTAACCCAGACATTTAGCAATTCTCTAGAGCTATTTAAAATTCCGAGGAATAGCATGCACTTCAGGAAAAACTAGTAATCGTAACCGTTGCCGAGCTGCACTTGTTCTTTTATAGCATAATATTATCCATGCACGCCTCTAAATGTTATCTTTTAGGCGAAAAAAATTATTTTCTGATAATTTACACACGATCCATCAGGACCTAATAAAATTTTCGGAGATTAAGAATTAAACCTTGAAAGGAACCTGCGGAAGGTTATTGCACTGAAGCGTTGAATAACCAATGTAAGGAGGCGTTGAAAAGATAAGTCGTCGGTCGTACGCCATATGCATGTCAAGAGACATTATTTAGACTTCGTCTTAGGTTCGTGAGGAAAACCAGACCAGAGCTATTGATGAAACCAAGAGCTTCAAAACAAAACGCACTAAGTCATATGATGCAACGAGATAACTGTAGTGACATTGATTTCTAGCTGCAGTCTACTCAGCTGCAGTTCATGTCTTGGGTAAGATTTGTAATACCGTATTTGATTAAACAATCAACGTAGCTTACTTCTTTGATTGGCAGATGTAGATGCATACAGTAATTGCGATTATGATGGCAATAATGATGAGACCACCAACGGCAACTCCGACGGCCACAGCCACTGAAAGTCAGAACATGCTCTCTTAAAACACTAGTGTCAAATTATAGCAGACAATGATAATACGAGATCGATTGTAGACACATACTGTTTGGTATAGTAAATGCTACCCGTAGCAATGCAATGACTTTGTATTTTGATGTATCCTGGACATTCATATGAAGCCTTCAAACATCTTTCGAAGACACGTCTAGATGACTTCCTGTATAATAGCCGCGCGAAAATGTGTGACAGGTATCTTTGTAGATGTCGTTGACAGTAAAATATTAGGTTTATGGTATCAGGAGCTGAACAACAAATCGACGATTTGCTTATGTAAGTACCCGGTAACTGTTCAAATGGCGCATACAGCAGACAGCTTCTTACTTGCTAAAGTATGTGTGGTTTTAAAGATCATAAACCTACGATGTCTTGTGACATTTCGGTCTCAACATACGACTACCTTCAGTTGGCTAATCCAGCAAATATAGACTGTCTCTGTTTCAGCTGACCTTCTGTGTATTGACCTGATTGCAGCTTGATTTTGGAGCGTCATCAGCTGATGCTTTGTGAATTAGACACCGGTTCTATAGGAATTGCTTATTAGGTCTATAATTACAAATTCGAACTCTACAATCGCTGCAAAGTGTGACATAAATACGTAATTGGACTGATTTAATTGTACTAACAGAAACTAAGAAGATATTGATCTAACCGGTTTGGTCGATGTTCTGATTCTTATCGGCAACCCCTGATGAAGGAAGAAGAGACGAAGAGATGCCTGTGGAAGGAGGAGGAGGAGGAGGAGCTGTTGTTGCTGAGGTTGCAGTTGTAGCAGTGCGATCAGCCGAAGAAACGCTGGTCAGCCTTGATGACGAGAAGAATGTGGTTGGAGAACTGCCATTGTACTGTTGACAGGATATTTCCATCTCAACAGATCCATTGTCTGTTCGATTGCCTAAACAATCACTTAGTCATTGTAAATGCAGTTGTAACAGATCATTCATATAGCGCCTTAGTTAGCCTATCGGAGGTCATGGATAATTAACCATGATATGTGAAGCAACGATGTATACATTTGAGCAAATTGTTCACAGTACTTCTCAAATTGATAGGCCTACTATCGAATGTATGATTTAATTTATTGTCGCGTGTCCTCATACTAAAGGTCAAATTCGTTAACTGAAGGTAGAGGCATTGTATAAGTAGCTTGACCAGTGCCATAGTTTAAACTCATATAAGCAATAATTCAATAAAAAAAATTAAACATGTAAGCCCCTATACATGTACATGTGTCTCGAATACCTTGGCAGATATTAATAGTAATCATTTCTACACGTATTGGCTATAACTATATAACATTTTCTTCTTCATCTTCCTTTCCGTCAGGTATGACAGGTGTGCTAACGATGAGGTTTGAACGAGATGTCTCCATTTCTCCATGTCCTCGACCATATTGACGGCAGTTCGAACTTCGAACGTCCACGAGACGTCCTCCTTCACATAACTCTATAACATAATTATTACAATATAAATCGTATCTTACCTTCGACAAGAATCCAAACTCTTCCTTGAACTGAAGACGTACTGCCTTTGAATAAGACATCGACTGTCAGCCCACCGTCATTCGCTGGTATGTAGAGTTCATTGTCTTCGAAATAATTCCATTCCAATTGTCCACACCATTTCTTTTCCACCTGCCCCGTTCCATTGGTGATGTGCAACTCATAGGGACAGGAAGCGTTAGAATACGAATCGTTAGCTGTTGCAACTGTCTCTCCCAGAAGATCGAGGACCCTGAATAGTAGATTTGTACCATTCGTGACTTTCACGGAGCACTGACTGATCACGGAGGTTGTGTATTCTTTTCTCTCGTAGTTTGTCGACATCAAGTAGACTTTATCTGATGACGACCATGCCTCCTCTAGCGAACCGAGATAAAAGTAGTTTCGCATTCTTTCGCTTGAATTAGGCCTAAATGCTGCTCGAAAAACAATAAGCATTCATTACAAGGCCGAGGAACTATAGACCAGGGGAAAATTAGCAATTATTCCCCAACGGTCAGTAAACGCCCTATGTTCTCGTCAGTGAAATTATTTAGGATCTCGCCGGATTTCAAAATTTATAATCATCATCATCATCGTCGTCGTTGTCGAAGACGTCGTCGACCACGTTATGGTGGTCATAGTCGTTATAGGATATAGGTAGGCTAGGCAATTTTAAATTGAGAGTTATCAAATGAAAATAAATAGTATGTAATCAATTCTTCATATAGATCTTTCGATGTGTCATTTCTAGTATTCAGATCCCATTTTAACTTCACCTGGTAGACAGTCGTAGACGGCGTAAGCGTACGTGAAGTTCTGCGAGCGACAACTGCTGAACATGGATGAGTTCATAACGATCGCTGATCCATTTGGATTGCATGGACCTGCGATGGTGTTGCAAGCTAATCGGAGGCGTCTAGTAGTCAGACTCCGTTGAGGAGTGCATTCGGCTGTAAGATTGAGTAGAGCATTGTCGCAGGAATCTTCTAGCGTACCATTATCAGTGATTGCACTGAAGAATGCGTCTTGAACTACGGCTATACTGCTTTCATCGCAAGTCAGATTGAACGACCAATCGCCGAGAGGTCTACAGCTGGAATATGTTAAACTTTCTGAAACATGCACATTTAAAATTAAATGCAAGGCAATGAAACCAATCAAACAAACTACAATAGGTCTTATAAAACTCCCTTTCTCGCATCGTTTATTTTAAGGGAGATTATAGTGTTGCGACAAGTGTAGAACAGCTTCCTTCTAGCACCTCTCTATACCGTCCTACAACAGTTATCAATAGCCAGAAAGATGCAATGAAGTGTCGAAGAGCTTAGGCCTATTTTATTACAGTCTTCATATAAATTTTTCCTCAACTCGGAAGTGATATAACAGGTCTTGAATTTAGAATACAACCAACGCGTTGCAATTGTGTTTAATCACGATGAAAAATGACATAGCCATAACCTTAAAACTAGAATATCATATTTGATATAGCCTATAATTTGTTTCTCTTGACGTTAAATTAAAGAAGAGTAGTCCATTAAGCTATTGTATGAGAAACAGTCTTCGACGTGAAGTGGTTGCATTATGAGTCCGGGTAGCCAGTCTGCTCCCTCGCTGTATGATCTTCCTGGTAACATTGATCGGGTATTATACTTATTACAGCTGAGTTCGTTAGGGGCGTAAGTATAACAGAGCTCTCAACACAAATATTTTCTATAATGGGTATTTTAACCTTCGATGAATCTGTTGACAACCAGCACGGTGACCACTGTACCGTAGAGCACACTGGAGTTAATTATAAAATTTCTGCAAAATTCATAGTAGGTTACAGTACAATCTCAAGTTCTCGCTAGACTGTAGTTCCATGAAGGACACTTCCGGGTCTTACCTGTTCTTCTGAGACTGATGTAAATGACAGATAGGATGAATATGCAGATATTCATAGTCCTGATCGTAGCAGATATCCTTCTACGACCCAGAGTGAACCTAATGTTCACTAGGTCTGTATACTCTAGGCCTAATACACAACTGTATAAGAAGCTACACTGGATCTCTAGATCACGAAAGCCAAAGCAGTCGGTAGATCTTTCCTTTAAAATAAAAGTCACGTAGAGAGTTGAATTGTAGAATCATCGAATGATATATCAAGTTGTTGACACGTGGTTTTATTAAATGTCAACCTGTGAATGCTCTTTATAGAGCTTGCCGTTTGCTTGTACTCGTAACTCGCAGACACCATTGTGCAGCCTTCTTTTGTAACCAGAGTGTATAGGCTCCGAAGAGCAGACGAAGCGTAATTTTATCCCTCAGTGCTAAGCGATTCGTTTATTATTCTAAGGCTAACGGTTTCACGCTATGCGTGCTTTCTTCATTTGGGTGTGCTGTAGAGATTCTGTATTGGGCGAGGTTGTCCTTTTGTGTGGTTACGGCTGTTGACCAGCAAATTTCCCGTATACCAGGAAGTAGGTAACTGAACACAAATTAGGCTTCCAATGCAAGCATACAAAGGCATACATAGGCCAACATAATAAATAGGGTTTAAACACATTTAAGCCTTATGTATTCACGCGTACAGACGTACATGCATACATAAATACATACATGCGTACACATGCATTGCATGCATACATATATACATACATGCATGCATGCATAATTATATAGGCCTACATACAGGGATCCACTGTCCACATACTACGAAATCGACCAGTATAGAACAAATACTTCCAAAGGTATGTACCTGGTATTGGTACTTGCAAGCATATAGCAAATGCATGAAGACGCTGTTTAGCTGGAGGTCAATAGAACAACAAATAGCCTAACGTAGAAATTACACCGTTTCAAATAAGAAGTAACGACAACACAAGGAGCGCAGTGAAAACTTATGACATAATATGTTAAACGCCAATACGTCTCAAACTTTATCGTTGTCATATGCTCTAGCAGGAGGCCTAGAGTTCAGGAGCTTAGGATCATTTGCTTGCTTACATGTGTTATCTGTACCGGATTTTATTTGAATTGTAAGACTGTTAACAAGCATTCTTAAATCAGTCTTGTTGTCAAGACCTTAAACCTCAAAACCAAGACCAAGACCTAGACCTTGAACCTCAAGACCAAGACCAAGACCAAGACCTTGAACCTCAAGACCAAGACCAAGACCAAGACCAAGACTTTGAACCTCGAGACCAAGACCAAGACCTTGAACCTCAAGACCAAGACCAAGACCCAAAAAATTGCAATCAGGTCAAGACTTCTAAAAATTGTCAAGTCGGAATATTCGCTATTTTAATGAAAACATGAGTCTTTTATTTTATTCAAGCAAATTAACTTTAAATGCAAACTGCAGAGAAATCCGAATTTGTATTCAAAAGTCCTTCATGCAAACTCTTATTCCAAATGCCTTTTGTATTTTCTAAACACCAATTCTCTCAGAACTTTTCTGACCAAGACGTGCCTGGTGGGTCTCATAAAAATTTCGCCATGTGAAAAAAAGTTCTACAGGTGCTGAAGTCGCTGACACACACACAGTAGCTTTTCAAGTACTGGATGTTAATGTACAGATAGTCAGTCCATTTGAAATCTTCCCATGGTTTATCATACTGTCTTATACAGAATAATTGTTTGCTGCTGCCAATGGGTTTTCCTGACCAACAATTAAAACTTGTATCCATCCATAGATATTGGTCGTATGATGCAAGCAGGCTTGATACAGAATTCTTGAGTTCTGTTAAATGACTGTTCATGTTGACAGCCGGTCTTGGTCTTGGTCTTGCGAGACCAAGACCAAGACTTTGAACCTCAAGACCAAGACCAAGACCAAGACCTTGAACCTCAAGACCAAGACCAAGACCAAGACCTTGAACCTCAAGACCAAGACCAAGACTTTTAAAAACGAACTCGAGTGCACTCGAGACCAAGACCTTGGTCTCGAGGACAACAAGACTGGTTATACTATTATATTCAGCGCACTGCAAAACAGGTCTATACAATAATCACAGGTTTTCGTTTTGGTCCATTCAGCCTAAAGGACGCCAAGGAAAGTTCCAGCAATTGTGTTATTTCCATTGGTATGCGTATACTTTATGCCTCTGTCTCTTCCTCGTAGAGCTGTTTTTTTGTCCTCTCCAAAGAGAGTTATGTGAATGAATCATATGCTGATTGATCTAATAGCGCTGTTAACATAAATGTGTGACAACAACAGGCAAAATGCCAACATTAACACATTCTGCCTTTTTAATAGAGCACAACCACAGCATATATATATATATATATATATATATATAAACTGCATAAATTCACCTGTTAGAAGAGGATATGGAGAAATGGGAAGTTACATAAGTATTAATTCCTTTTACCTAGTAATTCTTAGTCACTGAGTTAACAGATTCTGTACTAATAATATAAAATTCTTGTTGTACATGTAAATGATTGTCAAATGTAGTCATTGGATGCAATAAAGACAGATGTTATGCTATGTTATATATATATATATATATATATATATATATATATATATATATATACATATATATATATATATATATATATTCTGTAGCGCGCTTGATATGCGATCCAACGATTGTTGGTTCCAGTCTACTGTCACGAAGCTGCATAAATGGGTATCAGCATCAGTTTGGAAATCAACTGTTCCTGCTGCGACCGATGGTTTCAAAATCTCCCGTGGGATTCGTCGATGGTCTGAGAATGACCTGAGAATGGGAAATGAGCTCCTTCTCTTCTTCCAAATATGGGAGTCGGAAGAAGATAAGGAGCTCATTTCCCCTTCTCAGGTCATAGAACTCCTAGATCCATGATGCTAAAACTAGTAGGCCTAAATTCGACACTGCTGCATGGTAGTATAATATACTGGTAGAGTTCAACGAGTGATGTGTTCCTGTAACTATATTGACCATGTTTCATATTTTCAACAACGGCCATCAGAAAGTCTTGTCTTACGGTAAAATATGCCTCCCTCTGGATGTTGGAAACAGAGGCGCAACTTTGGTCTAAAAAGTGGGGAGTACCAATTTATTACATACACGAAGCAAGTCGGAGTCTGCGATCTCTGGGAAGGCTCAGTAATAAAACATTGATTGACATTGTTTAAAAGTAGGGTGTACGGTACCCCAGTCTAAAAAGTGGGGGTACGGGTGACTATCGTACCTCCCACAAATAACGCCTATGGTTGAGACTGTGTCTATGCTACTTTAGCGAATTTGTTAGCGTAAAATCTATAAAAGTGATACAATAGAAGATAATGCAATGAATACAAAGCGCCACCTTGATTTATTCAAAAAGCAATCTTAAAAGTTAAAGGAACATACCACTATACAGACTGATTTTGTTATGTTGCCACCTGTCTTTAGACTGCAATTTCAGCACCATCGACTCCAACAGCTCTGACATGAATGGCAGTAACAGTCAAAACTCTAGATCGGCATGACTCTGTCACTGTTTTGCCTCTCGCATTATTTCCTTAGCTTATCTGGAACTATAGACTACAACAATTTAGCCCAGAACCACGGTGTAATCGTTGCTTTTTTTTACCTGTAAAGTCAGTCAATAAAGTCAATGGACTTTTGTACGACCGAAGATATTTTACCTAATAAGTTTGTCGTTGGTAAGCGGCCACTGACACCTAAATCTGAATTAACAATTAATCGCCCGGCGTCATCTCCAAAGTCAAAATGACAAACGGCTGTCTAAAGTCTAAACAATTTTGTGCAAAGTTTATGCATTATTTCTAAATTAACAATACCGGACAACAACAGCAACATTTTTCGTAAGCCCAGTATCAATTTACCTAAAGCTGAATCTCTACATAGAAATTACCATTTCTGAGTAACATTAGTAAAAAAAATTGCTAAGGATACTGCGTGGTCTGGTAAGGGACTAATGGAGGAGGTCCATGGGGTGACATGTGCACCATGACTTACCGCTCTGGGTGACACCAGCCCAATGACGCTGCTGCGTTAAAGTCGGAGTCGGAGGAGAACTCGCGTTGAACTGCAGTCTGGAAGGACCTTGGAACAAGAACGGAAAAGAACTCTCGTGGAGCTGATCTCGAGGTATCAGAAGAAAAGGAATTCCGTTGGTGAAGGAGACAAGTGCTGCGAGTCTTCTACAGAGTTTGGATGACTGTGTCCCATTTGTAAGAGTTGTCTGTCGGGTGTTTTGATAGTAAGACCCCTATTTCTTTGTTGTGATACACTGTAGTATGAACATCAACAGGGTCTGCATCATGAACATTAATAGATGTCGTTAAGGAAGAGTCAATGTAAAAATTCAATAGTTTACATATATTCGTGTAAATAGATTTTTAAATCAAGAAACTGACAACCGGTAGCGGTTTTTTTTAATACTAGAGCATTTGCCCGTCATATTATGACGGCAGTGTATATAGGCCTATACAGCATGTATGTATCGTTGGTTAAAATACTCTGATCGCCGTCGTCAAGACCGCAGTAGGCCTACTGACGTCACAAACGGTTTCTGTTTCACAATTGCACAGAAACCGTTTCTGACGTAGCATTTGTCGACAGGCACACGCTCTATGGATATTATATGTATAGATTTTCTACCCTTTGAACTTCATCTGGCTAATTGAATACTTCAGAGATAGAAATCATATTACCAGATACGCCAATAAACTCTCTGTCATTGCACATATTAATGCCAGCGCTATGCAAGGATCGGTTGTCGGCCCTCTCCTACATAACTGGAGTCTCGGATCTACACCCGATCCACAGTTTTAACATACAAGTCAAATATGCTGACGACTCATATTTATTAGTTGGTTCCTCGCACCTGCACACTGCCTTAGAAGAATTTGAACATGTCACAGTCTGGTCGGAAAAGAACAACCTCCGCCTCAATGCCTCAACAACTAGGGAGATTGTCTTCTTCAAAAAGGGAAACAGGAGAAAAGAAACAGTCCCACAGGTCATACCAGGCGCCGAACGGGTCGTTACAATCAAGATCCTCGGCGTAACTCTCTTTTCGGATCTAGGGATGGAAACACATCTGGACAACATACTCGCAACCAGCTCTTCTTCTCTATATGCATTAAGAGTTCTTCGCTCTCACGGTCTCTCATCTGCGTCCCTTCATGATGTCACCAAGGCGACTGCTATTGCTCAGATCTTTTACGCCTCTCCTGCATGGTGGGGTTTCACCTCCCAGAAGGACAGGGACAGGATTGAAAGTTTGATCAACCGCATGATCCGGTTGGGTTTCCTGCCTGTGGATGCGGCCAATGCGGCACGCATGGCCGAGGCATCTGATTACAATCTTTTTGAGGCTGTTTGTAATGATCCCAACCATGTCCTTTGGGGCCTGACCCCCTCCTCGTAGCACCGGTGGTCATAATCTTCGCACTAGATCTCATAACTTCTCCCCGCCGCATAAAGATGACCACAACTAGGCCTATATTTCACGCATCCTTTATAAGAATGCTTATTGACAATTTCATGCATAAAACCCTGTACTCTTGGCCCTAGAATTTGTCTAATATAGTCTAGTTTGTCTAAGTTGCGTCTGTGTCAACTTAATGTTTGAATAAACGAATTTGATTGATTGATCTTGAAAAGGTCGAGACTGTCTTGACCCGGATGTGTTACTGTCGTTCTCTATCTTGTTACCCCACAGTCTCTGTCATGGTCTCCGTCTTGGTACCATACTGTCTTGGTCAAGATTTGCATACAACACTGGGTTGGCGAAGTAGAAAGGTTTGCAAAGAAAGTTGTTCGTGACGCAGTCAACTGCATTACATTATTAACATCCATGATCGTTAGACGAATGCTGCGGTCAGCTGAGACTTTAGACTAAAACTATCCGGTGAATCCTTGGTTCATCTTTATGGAAAAAACGGAACTTGAGCTAGCCTTGGATACCATGACTGATTTCTTTTAGGGAATTAAGGGTTGTCACATGTCTGTGCGTCAGTAATTAAACTCGTGCTAGAGCGATCATGTAAAGAATGTGCGTCAGAAGTCTTTACCATGCAGAAGTGTATACACTGTCTAGTAAAACTGCCCAGGAGAGCCTATAGAGTCCTGCTTGATTTATTGCTGTGTCAGATTTTACTGAGTGATAAAGTTAAGCAGAATTCAATTAAATTTCATGCTGACGTTGGATAGACGTTATCACTGGATTGTGTACGCAATGTGCGGAATGAGAAATAGACAATAGATGGCGATGTGAACGGTTGCTAAAGGCATAAATCCTATTCACCATAAACTTTACAACCTGTCAATATTAGTCGATAATTCACTGCAGACAATCATTAATCACACTTCAGCTTAATATGTTGCTACTTGATTTTATAGCCCGACTAACACGGTCAGAGGTTATAAATTGTTACTTACAACCAGCAAATCACTGAATAAATATTAACTGATTATCTACATGTAACTTAAGTGATCTCCTAATGATCACTTAAGTTACATGTAGATAATCAGTTAAAATTTATGAATTTGCCTTTGATCTTCCATTGAGCTCCATATACACGAAAGATCGCAAATGCGTAGAGCGTCTCCCAACTTCCCTAGCTATTCCACACCGACGCGGGCATGAATTAACTTCAGAGATCAAAATGCTTTTGGTTCTGCAACAGTGGTGGTGTCATCTTGAGCAAAAAATTGTCGTCGCATTCTGCCTATTCGCTTCCAGAAACTGTAAATATCCCCATAAAGACACTTTGTTTTGCTGCTTTGGTGTGTCTTTCGTTCTATGCGATCGTTTTTGCAGCCACACAAGCACGGAAGTAGAAGCAGAAGGAGCAGGAGAGAGAGGAGGAGAAGAAAACTGAGAAAGAGAAGCAGAAAATGAAGAAGCAGAATGAGAAAGAGAAGAAGAAGGAGTGGCAGAAAAGAATTCGAAGAAGGAGAAGTAGCAAAAAATAGCAGGAGGAAGAGGAACAGGATGAGAAGGATGAGGAGAAGAAAGAGAAGGAGAATTAAAAAGAGAAAACACCTTGCTGAAGTAGGAAGATCAGTTTAATGAATAGAAGGAGAAGAATAAGAAACGAAAAAGACTGAAGTAGGAGTATCAGATTAATGAAAAGAAGCTGGAGAAACGGTGGACAAGTTGCAGATGCTATTGGACGTCCGCGTAATGGTGTCAGATGGGTTAGAACAGAGAAGCTGCTGTCTTGGAAGTCCGCCCGTCGTAATTATTAACAGACCCAATTTTGAATTTGCCTTTGATCTTCCATTGAGCTCCATCTCAGCGTCCTCTATCGGTGCTGAACCGCCAGTGCACACCCTGAGGTAGCAATAATAAACGAGAACAAATCTTTTGTTCTCTGTTGGGTTTGAACTGTCAGTCGATCAGGCTATATGCAGCATTCATGCATCCTTTTAAATGTACCGACTGTGCACTGGCGGCGATCTTAATGCACACATTTTGACATGTATAGCAAAGTGATTGCCTTATTTTACTATGGTGCAGATTCGTAATCTGATCATAGCGCTGCAGGGCTGAATTTCTATGAGAATCACTATTTTGTGCGCTGGAGCTCAGTCTGTTTTTGATCAGACATAAGCGCATGAGTGCCTTCATTATGAAACTGCAGCCGAAAGCGTTTGAATGGGAAAGCTTACCGGATTCTTCCCACATTTCCCTTTCTGTCCTTGCAACAACTCTAGACTGCGCTTCCGAACACTAGGGGGTCATCCATGAAGGACGTCCGCAATGAGGGGGGAGGGAGGGGTCATCGAAATGCGGACAAATGCGGACAAAGGGAGGGAGGGTTATGACCTGTGCGGACGTCCGCATCTAAAATTTTAAATTTGATTGTTTTTTAAACACCACCTTGTTTCAACCTTCACTGAAAGACGAAAAGGCCAGTGAAGTGATTGCTTAAAACTTCATGCATGGTACAACCTTTATTGCTACTTTAAAGAGGCTTTTATTACTACCGGTACACATCCTGCGATATGAAACCTGAACTGTCACTTAAGCATGCACAGGAACTGTGGAATAATTGTAAAAATAATGATGACATTAAAATTGGCTTAGGGGTGCGGACGTCCGTAAGGGGGGAGGGAGTGAGGGTAAGGTCAAATGCGGACAAGGGGGAGGGAGGGGCAAAAGTGGGTCATATTTTGCGGACGTCCTTGATGGACGACCCCTAGCGATCGTTTGAAGGCCGTCAGTCTGCCTCTGATTAGGTTGTACTGCGAGAGGCGCTTTATAAATGCAAAGATACAATACAATACAATACAGTTACATTCCGCTGTCATTCGTCCATATCTCTTGCTACTGGAGAACAGTTGAACTATGTTTTACTTATTCCTTATAAGGTTTAGGCCAGGATGCCGTTTTATGAATCGTCTTTGAACAGCCTTAATTAATTATGTCCAACCGGAAGCCATAACATTGAAATAATAACATGTACTAAAAATTGCCAAAAAATGAGGCGAATTCACTTTTTGAAATGTCATATCTTATTAGCTTCAGAGAGCAAACCCCTTGACCTAGGGCTTTGCCCCTGGACCCCACTGGGGCACAGCCCTCTGACCCCCTAATTCGCCCCTCTTGTGCATGCAGTTGAGAAAATTCCTTAGAATAAGCCCTGCTAACTGTCTCCATTGAAATTGTACAGCCGTCTTCCCTAATCCCGCCTGGCAAATGGCAGGAAAAATTCTTCCTATCAGTGTGGTGTTAATGATGTTTCCGCCCATAAAGATTATCTTGCCACTGTGTTGGCATAAATACTTTTTTGTGGCCACAAAGCGAATTCGACCTCTGTTCGTTCAGCTGAACTAACAGTTTCAGAAATGTCTGACACGAACGCATCAATTGCTTTGCATATGTGGAGTGTGTTTATGCAGGTCAACCTATGATTGCTTAACACACAGCCTGTGTTCTTCAGGCTGTGTGTTAAGAGGCTGTTGTTCAGGCATAATGACCGGATACCGCGGTTACGCACAGATATCGATGAAAATCGATTCCAGTCTATGTGCGATCCGTCTGCGTGAATCTAAAGTGATCGCTCGATTGTACGCGCGCACACACGCACACACGCACGCACACACGCACACACACACACACACACACACACACACACACACACACACACACACACACACACACACACACACACACACACACACACACACACACACACCTACACACACCAACACACACCTACAAAAACACACACACATCTCTATCAACAGTAGTCCTCAGATAATTGGGCTTCAAGTCGTGCACGCTTATGAGGTTGTATAACCTCATAAGCGTGCACGACTCAAAGCCCAATTATCGGTCATGACTGCAGTGAAGTTTAAATTCTAGGCCAAATTTATCTAAAGACTTATGCGTTCGGTGGTACGACTCTCATCCGTATGCCTGTAAAAGAACTTGGTTTCATGCATTTCCTTTTAAAACCAGATCTGATCACCTTTTCATTTTCTATTCATGCTTGTTTAATATCGATTGATGCTTTTTACATTATGTTTACGATGCAATTGAAGTCATTAGATTAGATTAGGCCTATATTAATTCCACTGTGTCGACACTGTTGCACAGGTTAAAAACCTGGTTGATCCTATAAGCTGCTCGGAGGAAAGACCACTGAAAATTTGCTTGGGAAATTAGACGCAGAATGATTAAGAATGATAGAATAGGCAGTTTCAATAGGCAATCTAACTGAAAAACAGTTGATTGCACCGCGGTTTTCTTCTTCCGTAGGCTATCAATTCATAATTGTAATCATGTAAATTTCATCCCTTTAATCTTCGTAGTTGCACGTTCCTGATATTCATTAGGCCTACTTCATGAGTTTTATTGTAACTATGCTAAAATCGTTTGCAAACCACGCGTATGATTTAGGCCCTATAGTGAACTACGGTACCCAATTATCATTTTAGTCTCTTCACGGGTAATTTGGCGAAATACATTAATCTAAAAGCCTAATTGTCTGATTTAAACTCCTTCTAAATCAGTCACCAGTTTCGTGTGAAATATTGCGTGAATGTTTAAAATCGCAAATGTGGTTTGCAAACAGCGTTGGCCTACATGTAAAGGCTTCAAGAACACTAAGCTTCTAATCTTGTGTAGGGTCTACTTGAACGAACTGCATTGTTGGTCATATGCAGCTTGTCACTTGGCTATTGAGAGCACTAAGACGGATCTGGTCTCCGCTGGCAGTGGTTGGATGAGGGAGGAGCTGTGTACTGTGCACCTCGGCGATAGTCTCCGCTCGTGACACTATATGCGATGATTAAGAGTCGGTATACTTGATGACGAGCCTCCCTCTTCCCATCAACGCTAAAACAATGTCCTTTCTTTTCAACTTTGAACTAAACCTGAGTATGTATTGCTAGAATTATATTAATATATTTTCGTATACTATGAAATATATTCTCCCACAGTAATGGATATGCTAGAATATTGTGTTTTCATGTATTAATATATGTATTATTAATAGTAATTATGATGATGTTTATAATAATAATAGTTAAAATAATTATTAAAATAACGCGTCGTTGGAAAATGTTGAAAAACATAAAGTTCCTAGAACACTATTATTTAGTATAATACAACACTAAAATAATAACATTAGCAACAGTGATAACTGTCACTAAATAAACAGCAATATATCGCTGTTAGGTAGGCTTAATGATATAAATGATGATGATGATAAGAATCACAATCTTCCTGATGATTACTATCATTATCATAATCATCATCATTATCATCATCGTCATCATCATCATCATCAGCAGCAGCAGCATCATCATCATCGTCGTTTTAATTATAATTTTAATAATCCTAATTATAATTATCAGTATAATTATCATTGTCGTTATGATTAGCATTATCATTAGCGAAACTCTTTCATGCCGTAGGCCCTACGTTGTGACATTAGCTGACACAGGCGTTGCTGAGTCACTGCAGATGTTTGTTCACGAGACATAGTCCGGTCGAGGTCACCGCGATTCAGTTGTCCAGGAAGACAGCAAACATACAGTCCTCCTTAATGCATCACCAGCTGCGTCCTGAATTCACTTAAGTTTACTGTCCATGCAAAACTATTTTCATCGTATCATATGACATGAACGTTTTGCGGGAAGCACAAAAGGATTTAAAAATGCAAAATCAAACCTTTCTTGTGAGGTGTTGCTGTTATCTAACCTCCTGAGGAAAAGACTTGTGCCCCTATAGAGATTTTAAATAAGTGTCCATAAGGCGAACTAGCGATCTTCTGAAAACAAAATCCATACCTTACCCAGTAGGCCTATTACTCGTTTTCGCATGCTTAATGCAAATAGAGAGCATGGGATATATAGGTCTACGATAAGATATGACATGATATGATGATGACATGATAGGACATGACACGATAGGACAGGCTGTAGAAAGAACAAGATTTAGAAAGGACAGCATATAAAAATTATAAGATATGGAAAGGCTATGGGATATAGAAGGAATTGTATTAGAGATCGAGGAGAGAAAATATTTAGTCACATATAGGGTTAGACTGAAAAGGATTGGTTTGAAACGACTGTGATAGGATTGATTTGGATTATAGTATCATAAAAGACCAATTCATTCAAAACTCAGCGACTGAACGCAAATCTGCGACTACATAACTATTAAAACTATCCTGGTCGCTGTATATATAATAACCAATATAATTGCCAATATTATGTCAACAGATTATGCTTATTCGCAACAATGCAACCTCCAATGGAACGACTTTGTAGCGCCGTGGTCTCCATCATTATTCTAACCTTTAATTAAATCTCTGTATTTGTTCGAATGACTTCGTTGTGACTTACATTTCGACGACATTTTGTTCCTACGTATTACATAGACAGTAGAAACTACTATTGTCAAGACAACAACCACTGCCAGAGGAATGAGTACACAGCGCCATCTATAGACAACAATTGCAAACTTAGCATCCCAACGATGCCACGAACTTCCAACTAGATGGCCGAGAATGTCCGCTGCGAGGACTTCTTTTGGGATGACTCCTATCTGGCCAGGCAGTCCTCTGCTTCGGTACTCGTCCAATCGGTGCGTCAGATACATTGGTCCCGTGCTGAATATCACCGTAGCGTACGGTACAACGAGCCAGCGATCGGAATCAGCCAGATTCTCGGTTACGTACTTCCAGAATGGATGATTGGCCATTGAAGACATGAATCCATTTGTGACCCCAGTCGGAGTTGTCTCAGCCAACACCACATCAAACTTGGCATAGTTCGATAGTCCGACTTCCAGCGGGACCTTGCAGGTGTAGTCGAGGTCTAGGTAGACTCCACCGTAGCGGAGTAGAAGGAAGTACCGAACAGCGTCAACGCGCTGGATTGGGTAAGTGTACTTACGATAGGTGTCTAGAAACCACGGATATTCTGTTGCCAGAAAGTCCTCAAGTTCCACGTCCGTCGAGTGGCAGTATCCGAAGTCTGGGTTGTTACCCTTACAGCTCGTGACACCTTCCTCCCAGCGTTCGGGAACATTCGTATTTTTCCAGGTCCGGTGGATAAGTTTCGGGCAGAGTAACATCCCTCTGCGAAGGGTTTCCGGTAATTGAGATACGTCAAATGTACCTTTGGAAGTAGTGAGGTCATCCGCATAGGAACAGTTCTTTCGAAAGATCCGCCTCAGATCGGAGGGCGGTTCTCGAAGATCGGAGCCGAAGTTCGATGTTTTAGAGGTATCTAGAACCCGATACACTGTCAGAACAGCCACAAGCACGATGACAGTGACGAGTGCTATACAGTTTGGCCGACTCATCGGTAACTTTCTTCTATTCTCACCAAAAGAAAGATCAGATTTCATGACTTGGGATAAATTGTCTTTGTAGATTTTTAAAGCGACACTATCCAATATGATCTTGAAATAAATTTATCCACAAATGGTTTTGAATTAACCCGAATAACCGATTTCGTGACTAGCGCAGAGCAGGGTTGCTCGATTGTCGGGTGGTGCGGGGGACGGACGATTCTGTCGTCGTATCTGTTCATTCCTGACCAGCAAGACTAATATTTCGATTTTCTGTTGCAGTACTACCCTTGCGTGGGTCAGCTATAAATTAGAACATCATTTGTACACGTGTTGACAAATACCTGTGACGACAGAGAAATCTGGCCACATATCTTCATGTGCAGAGGTTGAAAATTTAAATCGCTAACCGCTAACACTAAACTCTCGCCCAGCTCGGGCTGTAAACGAACTCCTATCTTCTTCGTAGACCTACACCTGCTACCTGTTCTCATATCGTTCATACGTTATCTTGAAATGGACCGACTTTGACCACAATTCTTGTAGTCTGTGGCGAATTCAACCGGTCGGCCGGCCCTCTCGTTCGGCTTTATTTCAGCTTAGCAAACACAAGCCATTGCTAAAGCGGGCCAGGCAATCTGTAGACTGTTCGGCAGCCGGGCCCGCTGCTATCTAACATCGCTCTTCTTTATGTACCGGTATAGACGAATGCGCCACAATGGCTCAAAAGTTGGGGACACTTACAAGAATATATGGCGTGAAAGGACCATCTCTGCTTATCTCGAGAGCGAATCGGGAATATTTTGAGCCAATGGTTTTCAATTAATTTAATTTGAAATTCAGTACATATTGCAGCGACCGAAATGATCACATTCTTTTCTGAATGTATTAAATCTCCAGCTTCTGACCACTTCATCTTTTGAGCGATTGTACGACTGATTTGTCTGCAATTAACAGCCATAATATCTCAATAAGTCGAATCGCAATTACAGCCTTATAAACTTGCAAATGACCATAACTGTCGTTGTCACTTTTTGCAATGCTTTTCTGGCCTACAGAACTATTGGTAATATTACACAAATTGTCTGCCATCTGTTGCTGTATAACGACGCTGTGTCGTAACAAAGACGATTAGCCTCGCCCTCCTCTCTTATCCAGGCTTGGGACTGGCACTTTTTGGCAAAGCCTGATTCGTCTCGACTTTTAAAATCTGGTTTCGTCTCCAAAATAAAATCCTGAAAGCCATGATAAAAAGATCCCCCTGAACCATTGTGTAGGCCTAATTTGTAACCGAGGAAAGAAGGTGCGTATCAAGTCACTTCGTCATTTTTTCTGCTTGCATGTGCCATATGGGATAAACCTGTCATTTGGTCTTGCGATACCCGTTGCTCATCTCTTTAATCTTTCTCTAGCTCACTCCTTCGTTCCTCCCCAGTGGAAAATAAGTCGAATTTCTCCTGTTCCTAAGATTGCAAACCCTCTCTCTGAAGCAGATTTTAGGCCTATTTCTATAACTCCTATCCTCTGTCACACCATTGAAAAGCAAATAGTCATTCGTTTCTTTTATCCTATTCTAACAAATCCTATTCTAAATCAACCTTTCTCTGATCAATTTGCATTTCGCCCCACTGGTTCTACATCTGCAGCCTTAATAGCCCTAACTCATCATGTCACTCATATGCTAAGCTCTAACCAGTATGTTCACTTGATTTCCTTAGATTTCTCTAAGGCATTTGATTCCATAAGTCATAATCACTTAGCAAAATCCCTCTCCAACTTGCCAATACCTGATAACATCTATAATTGGTCAATTAATTTCTTAGAAGGCCGACAACATTGTACTAAATTCCAGGATGAATTATCTACTTTAATCCATATTAATGCCAGCATAGTTCAAGGCTCAAGTACAGGTCCTACACATTTCATTGTTTCCATATCAAGCCTTAAAACTTTACATCCTCAAAATATTCTTATGAAGTACGCTGATGACAGCTATCTCTTAATACCTTCCTCTAATAGTTCATCCATAACTCTGAATTAGAGCACATTGAGTCTTGGGCCAAAACTTGTAACCTGAAATTAAATCATAGTAAAACGTATGAAATGATTTTACACAGACCCAGAGGGAAGTTTACTAATATAAACGCACCTTTATCCACCCCTGGACTCGTTAGAGTGTCTCATTTATCCATCTTAGGAGTTACTATATCTGACAATTTAAACATTTCTAATCATGTTAATCGAATTTGTAGTCAGGCCCGCCGCTCCATATATGCTATTCGCACCTTAGTAGCTCACGGTCTACAAGGACCTTGCCTATGATGTGGTTAGAGCAACTATCCTCTCACGAATATTGTATGCTTCTCCTGCCTGGTGGGGATTTACTAACCAAAGTGATCGGGATAAGCTATCTTCAATCATAAGACGACTTATGAGAGGACATTACTTACCTGAAGACAACCCTTCCTATGCTCAACTCTGTCAATCAGCTGATATCCGTCTCTTCTTAGCCATAAGAAGCTTTGATGGTCATGTCCTTCATGGTCTATTGCCTCAAATTAAATCGACCGGTTACCTGTTGCGCCCCAGAGGCCATAATCTTACTCTACCTCGTTCTGATAATCTGATTAGAAAAAGCTTTATTATTAGGATGCTTTTTGATGTTGTTTAATTAGTAAAACTTCTCAAATTCTGCTACCTTTTCAGATAATAGTAACTATTATAGATTTAAATTTTCTCTCTTGTTATGATGCTTTGATTTAGTGTTATTAGTAATTTTCTACTTTTAAAAATTTAAATGTATACTCATTCTACAAATTCGATTAACATGATTAGAGCGCCTCTGAATAGTTGCCTTGAAGAGCGCGCTATATAAATGTCTAGTTGATTGATTGATTGATTGATTTTTTTTAAATTTTATTTATTTTTATTTTTTTTCTTCAAATATTATTATCTTCTTATTACTTCTATGTTTTATATTTTTCTATACTTGTTCACCAATGTGCGGTTCGCTTTTGGTTTATCAATAAAGAATAATAATAATAATAATATAGCAGACAGAATCCGGAAACGCACCTAAAAACAATAATAGCTACAGATGGGCATGTCTGTGGATGAAAATCAAGATTGACTGCAAACTTGTTAAAATCTGTGCTAAACAGGCTTATGTGTCATGATTATAATCAAACTCATTGACTTATTATATATATATATATATATATATATATATATATATATATATATATATACATACATTTTAGCATAGGGCTAATAAGTCAACGAGTTTCATGACTACCGCAAAATCTTAAACTTATCCGGCACCGAAAGGGCGAAAACTATTTTGAATATGGCATCAAAACTAAAGAAAGTACTGGTTTCGTATAGCATTTAAAAATGATACGATATGGAAAAAATACGGGATATAGAAGGAATTGCATTAGAGATCGAGGAGAGAAAATATTTAGTCACATATAGGATTAGACTGAAAAGGATTGGTTTGAAACGACTGTGATAGGATTGATTTGGATTATAGTATCATAAAAGACCAATTCATTCAAGACTCAGCGACTGAACGCAAATCTGCGACTACATAACTATTAAAACTATCCTGGTCGCTGTATATATAATTACCAATATAATTACCAATATTGTGTCAACAGATTATGCTTATTCGCAACAATGCAACCTCCAATGGAACGACTTTTGTAGCGCCGTGGCTGAGGTGGCTCCATCATTGGTCGGGTTTATGTAGCCTATCCTCTAATTCTAACCTTTAATTAAATCTCTGTATTTGTTCGAATGACTTCGTTGTGACTTACATTTCGACGACATTTTGTTCCTACGTATTACATAGACAGTAGAAACTACTATTGTCAAGACAACAACCACTGCCAGAGGAATGAGTACACAGCGCCATCTATAGACAACAATTGCAAACTTAGCATCCCAACGGTGCCACGAATTTCCCACTAGATGGCCGAGAATGTCCGCTGCGAGGACTTCTTTTGGGATGACTCCTATCTGGCCAGGCAGTCCTCTGCTTCGGTACTCGTCCAATCGGTGCGTCAGAAACATTGGTCCCGTGCTGAACATCACCGTAGCGTACGGTACAACGAGCCAGCGATCGGAATCAGCCAGATTCTCGGTTACGTACTTCCAGAATGGATGATTGGCCATTGAAGACATGAATCCATTTGTGACCCCAGTCGGAGTTGTCTCAGCCAACACCACATCAAACTTGGCATAGTTCGATAGTCCGACTTCCAGCGGGACCTTGCAGGTGTAGTCGAGGTCTAGGTAGACTCCACCGTAGCGGAGTAGAAGGAAGTACCGAACAGCGTCAACGCGCTGGATTGGGTAAGTGTACTTACGATAGGTGTCTAGAAACCACGGATATTCTGTTGCCAGAAAGTCCTCAAGTTCCACGTCCGTCCAGTGGCAGTATCCGAAGTCTGGGTTGTTACCCTTACAGCTCGTGACACCTTCCTCCCAGCGTTCGGGAACGTTCGTATCTTTCCAGGTCCGGTGGATAAGTTTCGGGCAGAGTAACTTCCCTCTGCGAAGGGTTTCCGGTAATTGAGATACGTCAAATGTACCTTTGGAAGTAGTGAGGTCATCCGCATAGGAACAGTTCTTTCGAAAGATCCGCCTCAGATCGGAGGACGGTTCTCGAAGATCGGAGCCGAGGTTCGATGTTTTAGAGGTATCTAGAACCCGATACACTGTCAGAAGGGCCATAAGCACGATGAAAGTGACGAGTGCTATACAGTTTGGCCGACTCATCGGTAACTTTCTTCTATTCTCACCAAAAGAAAGATCAGATTTCATGACTTGGGATAAATTGTCTTTGTAGATTTTTAAAGCGACACTATACAATATAATCTTGAAGAAAATTAATCCACAAATGGTTTTGAATTAACCCGAATATCCGATTTCGTGACTAGCGCAGAGCAGGGTTGCTCGATTGTCGGGTGGTGCGGGGGACGGACGATTCCGTCGTCGTATCTGTTCATTCCTGACCAGCAAGACTAATATTTCGATTTTCTGTTGCACTACTACCCTCTCGTGGACTCAGCTATAAATTAGAACATCATTTGTACACGTGATGACAAATACATGTGACGACAGAGGAATCTGGCCACACACCTTCATGTGCCGAGGTTGAAAATTTAAATCGATAACCGCTAACACTAAACTCTCGCCCGGCTCGGGCTGTAAATGAACTCTTATCTTCTTCGTAGGCCTACACCTGCTACCTGTTCTCATATCGTTCATACGTTATCTTGAAATGGACCGACTTTGACCAGAATTCTTATCGTCTGTGGCGAATTCAATCGGTCGGCCGTCTCTCCTTTGGCTTTATTTCTGATTAGCAAACACAAGCCATAGCTAAACCTGTGGACTGTTCGGTATACCCCGTGATCGATCGAGTCGAGCTGCTACGATCGACTTGGCTCGGCCGACGATCGACTCGATCGACTTTGTCGACTAGTCGACCTCTCGTCGACTCGATCGACTTGGCAAATAAATGATCGACTTGGTCGACTTTGTCGACTTGGACTGTATCTCTTGGCCATGGGCCCGGGAGCCATGGCGCCAAAGGTGCCAATGCTCACACAAGTTTTGGTTCTGTAGCGCCGAGGCAGAAGCATGCTCAGTGATTGCTCACACAACTTTTGGCTGGCGCTTTGTAGGCCTATTTGATGCTTGCTAACGTAGTTATTGACTTAATTATTGTGCCATAGACGCGTTTCATTTCATGAATATGTAGGCCATGTATAATAAACTTTTCCACTTAGGCCTATTGTAAGAAATGACAAAATATTCTTATTGGTTATATTAATTGGATATAATGTATAATTCTATCCATCTTAGGTCTGTAGCCTAATTGGCTGAGATTAGCTCACGCAACTTTTAGACACTTTCCGAGCTATGCCTACTGCTCTTGGCCAAAATCGAAGCATGCAGTCCCGTCCTAACATACAGACATTCGAACGTTTTGAGATCGTCGTTATAACTGACTAGGCCTACAGAGCTGAAATTTCCTGAAACTTGCGCATTTTTAACGCATCTTAATCTTTCCATTTTCACCGTTACACTGAGAAAAAAGTATCTGCAGCGTCCACTATACGATCACCATAAGGCTCATAGTTTGCACTGAACTTCAAATCAGGTTAATACGGTAGTTGTGCCTTTACAAAGCATTACGTCACCGCATCATGTGGGTCATCTTGTGAAGTAGCCGCAAAAAATAGTAAGAAAATATTTCAAAGTCGAGTCGAGTCGAGGAAACAACGATCGACTCGACTTGTCAAAGCATATGATCGACTCGACTTGCAAGTCGATAGAGTCGACGATTTTTCGACCGACTCGACTTGGCCGAGTTTCGATCGACTTGATCGACTGACTCGATCGATCACGGGGCATACTGTTCGGCAGTCGGGCCCGCGGATATCTGAGAACATCGCTCTTCTTAATGTATATTCGAAGGCGCCACAATGGCTCAAAAGTTGGGGACACTTACAAGAATATATGGCGTGAAAGGACCATCTCTGCTTATCTCGAGAGCGAATCGGGAATATTTTGAGCCAATGGTTTTCAATTAATTTAACTTGAAATTCAGTGCATTTTGCAGCAACCGACATGATCACATTCTTTTCTGAATGTATTAAACATCCAACCTCTGACCACTTCATCTTTTGAGCGATTGTACGACTGATTTGTCTGCAATTAACAGCCATAATATCTCTATTAGTCGAATCGCAATTACAGCCTTATAGGCCTAAACTTGCAAATGACCATAACTGTCGTTATCACTTTTTGCAATGCTTTTCTGGCCTACATAATTATTGGTAATATTACAAATTGTCTGCAATTGTCTGCCATCTGTTGCTGTTTAACGACGCTGTGTCGTAACAAAGACGATTAGCCTCACCCTCCTCTCTTATCCAGGCTACGGACTGGCACTTTCACAGTACGGGCAGTGGCAGAGTTTGTGCCTAAGAGTTTACAGTGCTCCCCATGTGCTTATCTGGTGAGGGGTTGCCACACTGTGGTGTGCTTGTGAATTGCTCGACTACACCTGCAAGGTCCGCTGGAAGTCGGACTATTGAACTATGCCAAGTTTGATGTGGTGTTGGCTGAGACAACTCCGACTGGGGTCACAAATGGATTCATGTCTTCAATGGCCAACCATCCATTCTGGAAGTACGTTACCGAGAACCTGGCTGATTCCGATCGCTGGTTCGTTGTACCGTACACTACGGTGATTTTCAGCACGGGACCAATGCTTGTGAATTGCTAATGAGTGGTATTGGAGGAAGGCTATATGACACGAGGGATGTGATGACATGGGTAGGTATTGCATGGACGGGTACGGAAGGAAGGCAGACAAACAGAAGCGAGCAGAAAAACACAACCACTTTTTTGGCAAAGCTTGATTCGACTAAACTTTTAAATTCTGGTTTCGTCTCCAAAATAAAACCCTGAAAGGCATGATTAAAAGATCCCACTGAACCACTGTATAATTTGTAACCGAAGAAGAAGTGCGTATCAAGTCAATTTTGTCATTTTTTCTGCTTCCATGTGCCATATGGGATAAACCTGTCAATATATCAGACAGACTCCGGTTGATAACGCACCAAAAAACAATAATACCTTCAGATGGGCATGTCTGTGGATGAAAATCAAGATTGTGACTGCAACCTTGTTAAAATCTGTGCTAAACAGGCTTATGTATCATGTATATACTTTTTAATAGAGGCCTAATAAGTCAACGAGTTTCATGACTACCGCAAAATCTTAAACTTACCCGGCACCGAAAACTATTTTGAATATGGCATCAAAACTAAAGAAACAACTGGTTCTGGAGAACTATATATTTGACTTCTAAGCGCTGATGCATAGCCTAATCTTTTTACGTGACCTTGAGAAATTTCAAAGATTGACTGTACCTTACATTGTTTAAAATCAGTGTTTAATCTAAGGTTTGTGGGTGGACCAACAAGGGCGACCTTTTTTGGGAAATTTCATGCATGTTCGAAGATTCGACGACTTTTTTTAAATTTCATTTTACAAAAAACTTGATGACCTTTTTTAGAAATTCGTCTCCGAAAAATGTGATATATCTTATTCTTTTATTTTATTCTTATATAACTCGCCTCTGGGGGAGGGGCGAAACATGTATCCTACATATCAAATTCCCCCCAAAAGGTGTCTACATTAAAATATTGCTGGCCTCTGGGGGGGGGGAATATAAATCCTGGGGGACCAAAAGGTGTCTAGATTAAACACTGGTTTAAAATCGTGTTAATTTTAACCCACAGATCAATGTTAATATTATGCATTTAATTGAAATTATGTATTGAAATCTATTGAACTAAACTTTGAATATTGAGCTCAGCAATAATAGTTTAAGTTCAAATAGAAAAGAGCTTAGTATCGTTTTCTGTATAGGGCCTTCTCCTGCTTACACCACACCACTCACTTCCCTACTATACTGCCATTTTTGTGAGAGATGATACCCAACCATTACTCTAATTTGAAACTCCATTTGGACAGTCCTGGAGAGTCCGTGAATTGATGCTGACCGTGGTTGCAGTTTACAAACAATTGTCGGCTGCGAAGAAAGTCATCCTCCACAGACCCGGTGCCAGAGGGATGCCCGGTGCCAGAGGGATGCCCGGACGCAACGTCTTCTACCATCTGCGACGGAGTACTTGGTGTTGGAGCTAGTGTGCTGCGGCCCTCTTCACCTTCTCGTCACTTCTATTCTTAGACGCTACTTAATTCTGTAACTCAGAATAACACGTCTACTATATCATCTCTGGATGGGAACCTGTCGTTTGGGCTCTATGGGTCTGCGAGAACTCGCCAGTGGTGACTTTTCTAGTAACTTGAGCACTGTTCGCCTATTGATTAACTTTTTATTAGTGACTTTTACATTAGTTAGGTTGGCGTAGGCAGTGCATTTTTAAGGCACTTAAAGGCTCTATAGTAGGTTTCCATACGCACATACATATACATACATACATACTTACTTAGTCCTATTCAATTCAATTCAATTCAACTTTATTGATCCGAATTCAATACAAAAGTACAGTAGGCACCAATCGGAATGTAAAAACATTCGGGATACAACAGGGAAAGCCCAAAAGGGACATAGGTCCCGCTTAATTAGGGCTGCCTATTTGTTACATAGTAATAAGATGGCACCAAAAAAGAAAAATGATGGGGACAAAAACCAGGCCCTGAAAATACTGACCTTGAGGTATAGTATGAATGAAAAGTAAAGGACTAGTTGAAAATACAAGAAAGTGCAAACAAACAAAACAAAACAAACAAAAAACCGAAAAGAAAATGCATCAGATGATCAGCATGGCTCAGCCGATCACCTATTACTGTAAACAGGATTGCAGAAAAGAACTTAGTAAAATAAACACACACAAAATAAGCACATCCCAATGAAGAGAATTAAATGTATGCTTACTTAACTAGTCAAGTCCATGTCAACAAACATGAACTTACAAAAATTAGTTATATCAATGTGCGCACAATTAATTGCCAACTGTGCCAAGCGCAATCATTTTAAACATAGAAACTGTCGTAGCATTTTTTAAATAGTGATAAACATGGCACCAAACGGATGTCCAGAGGAAGTGAATTCCATATTGATGGGCCAGTAAGTTTAATTGCAAATGATCTTGTGTTTGTCCTAGCAAAGGCGCTGTAGAAGCCAGCTTGGGATCTGGTATAATGAGGATGACGACCAATATGCTTCTTAAAATAGTTATCAAAGACTGATGGTAACAGGTTACGTTCATATCTAAACATAAAGTCGTACATACATACATACATATACACACGTATATACATACATAAATATATACATACACATGATAACAACAAATTAATATAGTTTTATTCGAAAATCGCAAATAATATTTGGCTTCATTTTGCTTGTGAAGTGTTTGATTATAGGCAACAACATACTTGATATTTTGATGACTTTTTGTAACCATGGGAGAAAGACCAGCTTATGTCCTAGTAAACAGACCCTTGTCAACCAGCACACATAGAAACTGTGTGCTAAGCTTCGTAAGTACTCGATAACCGTGCATTCGTCGAAGGTCTCGACGACACTCTTGATCTTTCGTTCACATTTGTGGGCTAAATATATAGGTCTGCTCGTTGTGTTTGGCAGGCAATCGCTCTCCACGGATACCCTACATGTATACGCTAACATGTATACGTCACGTCCTCTCTGAAGGACTCTGATTCCATCGATGATTCTCTAAATGTTTGAATGAGCCATACTGCATAAGAATGAACCTCATATAGGCCTATGTATGAACTAACGTATTATGCTTGAGATGGTCACAGTTGTGATATAAAGTTATTTCTCACCAGTATAAAGACAGTTAGTAAATCAGTTAAAGCGAGACTTCTAAACGTCAGTATTTCGGTGTTTAAGTCAAGCATTCTTCCTTAATCAAAAACCACAAAAAGGACAAAAGTGGCAAGTTATACATAATTATTTATTCACGACTTTTCTGTTCTGGAACATTTTCCGCCAGATGACGCCTCTGATTTGGTCACGTCGTGATTAAAGAAATGGCAAGTGCAATTTGATCTATTGACCAAAGACAAAACTATTCTAAGGGTCACAGACAGTGTTGTAGTTGTCAGAGAGGTTCAACTCCCTAGTCCTTCTTCTGACCCCTAAGCTAAAGAACTGAAAAAGATTTGGGAGAGGGCAGGACAATAAAATATCTTATGAGTCAACTGTTGTTTCGTGTGCAAAATATTGACAACATTAGATTTTGGTAATCTGTACAATTTTCGACCCCCAGCTCTATTTTGACAACTAAAACACTGGTCATAAATGGACATTTTTAATTCTGCGTATGTTCTACATATCAAATTTGGAAATATGGTTAAACATTAGCAGTTCTTTAATTCGGATTGTCATATCAAATTTGAAAATTTTATTTTAAATAAGAAGTAAGTATTTTAATATAGTATCGTATAAAAATATGTATAGGACTAACTCGATTTCTTTGATGAATGAATCATTTTCATTCATCGATTTAGTCAGTTCTAGCATTAAAATAGCGCACATTAAATATGTCTACACAGAGAATCTCTTATATTAGGCCTACAGCAAGAGTGAAAGAGAACCGTTTTAATCGTGTAAACTGATAACATTACACTGTCACATGCAAATATTAATCTGATTGTAACGACCAGTTCCCACATTAGCTTATATTGACTTGGTTATCTCTGTGTTTTTATTTCCGTTATCCTATTTACAATGGCCTAATTTATTTATGCGGAATTGAGAATCCTTTTATTGCTAGGCCTAGTTATGCTTTAATCAGTGCATTGTGAAATTTATTGATAGCTTTGATGTGGTCATTGCATTGAGAGAATCACACACACACACACACACACACACACACACACACACACACACACACACACACACACACACACACACACACACACACACACACACACACACACACACACACACACACACACACACACACACACACACACACACACACACACACACACACACACACACACACACACACACACACACACACACACACACACACACACACACACACACACACACACACACACACACACACACACACACACACACACACACACACACACACACACACACACACACACACACACACACACACACACACACACACATTATTAGGCTGCAGTGTCATCAGTTAGGCCATCGGCCTTCTGGCCTTGTACCCTGCTATTTGACAGCAACTGACACTCATATAGCTGTCTAACAGTAGATTGTCCTAGGCCCACAAGGTGCACACACTACAATGAGTTGTTGAGTTACGGAAAAGGATACTGATACTAAATATATACACAACCAAAAAGCCCGCCTTTGCCCTCAACATATGATTACTATATTTCCTTTTAATCACACAGTAGAAGATGATGTTTTCTTACATTCAATCCAAAATGACTTTCAAAAAGCAAGTCAACCTCACCGTACACTGAGCGACTTGCATCTCGATCTATTTACTGGTGAATCTGGAAATCGCTCTCTACTAAATAATTTTGACACTGACTCCGACCTCAATTATTTTACTAGAGACAAATGCGATAGTCCTTATTCATCTCTTTCCAAAAACGAACAATCTTCTAAGTCATTATAAGCACCTTTTACGGTCTTGCACATTAACTGTGGAAGTTTATTAATAAAGAAAACCTAATTGTAGAGATACTAGAACTTCTGCCAGTAGCTATTCTGGCACTCACTGAAACCTGGCTAGAGGAAAAACTGGAAGATTTAATAGACATCACTGGTTACCAATTCATTCATACATCTAAATCGAATAGACAGAGGGCAGTATAGGTTTTGTTATAAGAGATGGTCTCTTATTCCAACCCCTTAAGGCTTTTGCAACCTGAACTCAATCTCAAATCAACCACTTTTGAAGGACTTTTCGTTCGTGTTTCACTTAAAGATAGTACACCTTCAGTGGGGTAATCGGGTCAAAATTTAGATAAATTTTCTGAGGAAATGGGGAATCTAATATCAGACTTCTCAAAGCGGAATAAAGAGATAATACTAATAGGCGATTTCAACATAGATCTCCTGAACGTAAATTTATGCTCAAAACTGCAAACTTCTACAAATGTATGCTAACCCATCACTTTCTACCTGCAATAACAAGACCCGTCAGAATATAAACGACCACTCTGCTCCACTCATCGACAATATTTTTACTAATGCTTGACCCCAAATAGTGGACTCATCAATAATTACTATAGACATCTCAGATCCTGTCTTCGTATCTTTTGACTATAGCTGGTCTACCCATATTTCACCGATTGTAATTTAATTTGGACATCCACCTATTAAACTAACTTACAAAGATTGGCTGTCATACAGAAGAGAGCTGTCCGAATAGTAGCCGGTACTTCCTTTAAGTTCCAGACAAAGCGACTATTCAATGAGATCGGCCTGCTTGTATACAATCATGCAAATAAGAACTATCCAAATAACTGAATTTATGTATCGCTATAAATATAACCTTCTCCCGATCGCATAGAGGCATCTCTTCCAACTTTCCACCGAAACCCAAACCCACCAAACTAGAACCTCTGGCCCATATCATAGACCTTACTCTCATACCAATACACGACTCTTCTCAACAAGATTTACATGCGCTTGTACATGGAATAGCGTACCGGTAGCCTACCTACGTCGATTGACGAATCGACGCAGGTATTACATTAAAACTTCACGAAAACCAATATAGGTAACAGTCGAAATACTATCACCCGATTCTGCAAAAATTAGGCTAATTATTAAAATCATTCTCGTTTCCACATCAGTTGAATGTATATTCTTCCTTTAAATAGACAAAGCACCTGTTTTTGTATTGTCTGGACCATATACCAACCGTAACTATAAGCTTTGGGTTTTCACCTATAGCCCGCGGCGCTCCTTCCAACCGAGGTCATTACCTATCCTAAATAAATTATCTTTAAACCTCAGGAAAACTAATTATATATTCGAGAAAAGAAGTTCCACAGCCGTTAGGAAAACTTATAATTGATCAGACAGAAATTCCGCAAGTGTCATCAACAAAATTTCTAGGAGTCTATTTAGACCAAAACTTAACATGGAATGATCACATTGAACACATCTCCCGCAAAATAGCAAAAAACTTAGGTGTAATAAAAAGAATATCTTATCTTCTTCAGCCGAATATATTGAAAAGTTTATATCATACGATGATCAACCCATATTTAAACTATTGTACAGTTGTGTGGGCTTCAAATTACAGTACTAGGCTAAAAAAAACTGGTTTTTTTTTCAAAAAAGGAGCATAAGGATAATAACAAAATCAAAATATTTAGCACATACTGAAGATTTATTTCGCCAACAGGGAATCTTAAAACTAGACCAACTTCTGGAATACCAAATAGGACATTTTATGTACTGCTCGATAAATAAATTATTTCCACGTGAATACACAAACTTTTTTACTATGAACTCACAAGTGCACTCACAAGCCACAAGGACTGACTCTAATATAAGATGTTTCTTCGCAAGAACTAATGTAAGGAAATTTTCTATTTTATGCAAGGGTCCACTAATTTGGAATGTAATACCTCTGAAAATAAAAGACTGCCCAAATTTATGTGCATTTAAAAGACAATTAAAGAACTGGCTGTTAATGAACAAAGAACGGGGTAAGATGGACCAGGGTACGTAAAAATACTAATCACTCCTCTAATTGAATTTTGAAATTTTTCTTTGTTTTTTTCTGTTTTTCTGTTTTTCTTCTGTTTTTTCTGTTTTCTGTTTTGTGTGTGTGTTTATTTCATGATATTTTTACTTCGGCACTATGCCATTATCTAAATGTTAAGTAATGTTGTTGGTCCTGAATGTATAAAAAAGAAGGAAAGGAAAGAAAAAGAAATAAAGCAAAGTACATGTTTAAATACTGTAAATCAGATAGCAATAGGTCTTATCAACTCAACCCACCAATTCATGTTAACTGAAATAGGGGGACCCTTCCTAGCGGGATTTCATCCCTTCTGGATTCCCCATTGTGTCCAAATTTGACCCTCGTTATATTGCCGATGCAAGTATAACACACGATAATTAGGACAAAAATCAGTAACTAGAAGATTCTACTCCCAAAGAAATTATGCTTGTAAAGTATTTAGTATAAATTAATCAGTTATCTACTGTGTTACATTACTGTGCAATGTAATTAACGAAGTACTTGGCATTACTGTGTTGCTACTTTGGACCAATAAATGTTATTTGATTTGATTTGATTTTGATTTGATTTGATTTGATTTGAAAGTGTAGGCCCTATTCCGTCCGGGAATTTGCCATTTAAGGCCTAGTGCTTTCCAACCTTTTTTCAACCACGGCACCCTTTCTATAAGAACCATTCACCAGACGGCACATTGCATTTATGGCACTTGTATAAACTATATATATATATATATATATATATATATATATTCATTCGTTTATTGAAGAAAACTGGATGGCACACCGAACCCAGGAACATTAATATGGGAATCATAGCGAAATAATAATATGGATAGCTAAAGCAGAAAACTAAAAGTTATATATGTATATATATATATATATATATAAAGTTGGTATGCACACTTATTCATTTTAATTTAGATAATCTCATAAAGTAACGTTTATTTATCCACTTAGTGTCGCGTGAGGAGATCGACGACAACGACGAGATGTCATATTCATCATGATGTAATCGTCGTTGCCGGTCGAGATAGGAGGATGACGGACGAAAGCCAGTCTCCACTGGGTCAACAATGAAGGCAGCGAGGCCGAGGTGTAATCGGACACCACACAGCCAAGGTGTAATAGGACACCTCGCGGCTATGATGTAACCAGACACCGCCCGCGCTGCAGGCGAGCGACGACCCGCGTCTCGAGGAGCAATCTGACACTAATTGACGATAGCTTGACGTGGGGAGGGGGCTGACCGGTGCACGCTGAAGTTCCTACTTAACGGAAGGAAAAGGAGAACACGGGACTTGTACTACTGACGAACGCGACGTGTGAACATCGGTTGAGCGATCAACATCGGGAGGAACGACCAGCGGGGCGGCAGAGTATAGTCCGTCAGATTCAGAGACTGACGCGAAAGAACGATCTGTAGTTAGGCTGTACGAAGCAACATTTGAGAGAGTCCGATTTAATATCTAAACGCTTTAATACTACGTGGAAGTTCCCGTAGAGTTAGTGTATATATATTTGTTTCTTTAATTAAATTCATTTATTAATTAAACAAAGTTCGTCGTGAATCTTCTATAGAAAAGTTAGGCACGTTAAATAAAAGTGCAAGTAAAAGAACAAGCAATCGAGGGTCGACATCAACACACGGCAAACACACGACAGGGCGACCTCCGATTGCGACATTGGCGCAGTCGACAGGATTTTCTACTGAAGACGTCACGACGAAAAGCGGAACCGGAAACGGAACGAGGAATCTCAACAGATCGGGACCAGCAGCGAACACAACCCTTCGCAACTGGAGAAGTCGAGTGCCGGACTCCTGAGGACGAAGGACTCGAAGGAACCGACAGCAACAGGCAAGGACGAGGAACAAGAGCGCCGACGGACGACCGACCATCGCTAGCAACGACGGACGGGAGTGGCAACGGAGGACAGCGGATCAGCCAAGATACCAAAAGAGGGAGCACGCTCGACGTATTCAGAGGGTAAGTCCTTACTGGTAGTCGTGGTAATCTGTGAGGTTGCGGTTGAGGTCTGGATGAGGATTGGTGTGCGAATAGCCGAGGCTTTTGCGTAGCTCCTTTTGCTCAGTTCTGTTCTTGTTGTATTTGTGGTAGAATTTTAGGACGTTGTTTTCTTTGATTTCTGACCAGCGGTGACTCTCCTCTAACTTACTTATCTTTTTCTATTAGTGAGCGGACTGTTGGAGATGGATAAGTTGTCGGTAGGGAAAAGAGTGAGGGTGCAGAACATGCCCCGTCACAGACTAGTCGCATATCTGATAAAGATGGGACTAGGAGAGGAGGAATTGGGTTCCATGAGTACGGGCCAACTCCAAGAGGCGAGTGCTGAAATAATTGTGTCTGGACGGGAAACCCCGCCAGAAGTAAGTGAGGAAGTAAGCACGGGTAGCATAGAAAGCAGTATCGACTCGGCAGCGCAAACGCAGGTATACGAATTAAAACGCTTAAAATACGAGAGAGAGGAAGCCGCAAGGCTGAGAGAGGAAGCGGAGAGAAGAGAGAGAAGAGAGGAAGAGAAAGAGAGGAGAAGAGAAGAGAAAGAAGAAAGACTGAGGAGAGAAGAAAAAGAGGAAGCGGAGAAGCAGCGAAGAGAAGAGAAGGAGGAAGCGGAAAGATTGAGGAAAGAACAAAAGGAGGAAGCTGAGAGGCTGAGAAGAGAAGCGAGAGAGGAAGCAGAAGGAGTAAGGCTTCGTGAGGAGAAGCAGAGAAGGGAAGAGAGAGAGGAAGCCGAGAGGCTGAGAAGAGAAGCAAGAGAGGAAGCAGAAGGAGTAAGGCTTCGTGAGGAGAAGCAGAGAAGGGAAGAGAGAGAGGGAGCTGAGAAGCTCAGGCTTCAGGAGGAGAAGCGGAGAAGGGAAGAGAGAGAGGAAGCTGAAAAGCTCAGGCTTCAGGAGGAGAAGCGGAGGAGAGAAGAAAAGGAGGAGGCAGAGAAGAGAGAGAAGGAGGTCCGAGAGGAAAGGGACGCAGAGAGGAGACTCAGAGACGAAAGGGACTATAACTTGAGGCATTCGGTCGTAGGACGAATGAAAACGTATAGTGAAAGCTTGCGAGGACTCTTACCGAGATTCCCCAGCGACCATGCGCAAATCCCTGGTTTCTTTGTGCATTGCGAAAGGTTATTCGACTCTTGCGCTGTCCCGGACGACCTTCGAAGCAGATTACTCTTGACCTGTCTAGATAATCAGGCCAGAGCACTGACGGCCAGACTCACACAAGAGGAGCTTGATAATTACGGGAAGCTAAAAACCTTCTTGTTGAAAGAGTTCAAAGTGAGCGCAGTCTCTTTACGAGAGCGATTCATGAACGCAAAAAAGGCGGTAGATGAATCATACACAACATTAGCTTCGAGACTGCATAATTTACTTTCTTACTGTTGCGTAACAAGCCGGCGTTTATGCGCGTTTCCCTGTAGTATTGGGAACTGTAAGTGGTAGGCTGCGGACAACTCGATGCAACGTTAAACCAGGAGACCTCATCGAATTATCCGAATGTCCCCTCGTGCGCCCGGCTCCCGTGGTCTGGCAGGAGACTCAAGAAGACACGTGAAATTCCGACTAAACTTTTAATTCCGATTCACTTAACTCAGTATACAATTCGCAACGAAATCGCAATCACAGTTCGCAAGTTACTGACAGTCTGTATCACATAGATCCACGAATTACAATTCGACAAATCGATCGACAATGTACTCGACCTCTTTACTCTGACTCTCTCTTCTCAACTTCGCACTCAACTCTCCAATCAACTTTGCACTCAACTCCACTCAACTCCACTCAACTTTCAGCCAAACTCCCTCAACTACTTCACTCTCTATTCTCCTCCTATTTATATTTATTCTGACCCATCATCCAACTCCTCCGGCTAAATATAGCCCGGAGTAAATGCATACTAATGAGGCATCGGATTCCTAACATTAACAGACTTGGCGCCAACAAAACTCCTCCGGCCAAATATAGCCCGGAGTAAATGCATACTAATGAGGCATCGGATTCCTAACATCAACAGGTTTGGCGCCAACAAAACTCCTCCGGAGTGAGTTTCCCTCCGGAGTAAATACATACTAATGAGGTTAATAACGTAACACGGATGCCAACAAAACTCCTCCGGAGTAAATACATATTAATGACACCAGCAAACGCCCAGCAAATATACTCCAGCGTTAATAACCTCCTCCGGAGTGGTTTTACTCCGGAGTAAATACATACAGCATCAAAAATAACACAACACAAAAAAATCAAAGACACCAAAGAGCCAGTCCAACTCAAGCTTACAAGAGGAGGGGAACGGAGACATTTTTGTCACATTCTCCCCGCACTAACAAAAAACCCGAAGTCCCTTTCGGAAAGTCAACATGTGAACTGAGTTTTGTGTACAGTCTTGCAGTGCGAGATATTAGCGTATATATTTAGTGCGCTTACTTTAGTTTCACGTGTATATGTATATATGATAGATGTATAACGTATAGTCTTAGTGACACGCGCGGCCGGCCAATCTCGGCAGCGGCGCGCTATATGTATATTATTAGATTTCACTTAGGCGCACAGAAGACAGGTGTGTCAAGAGGCGCGAAGAATTATGCAGACTAGAGAAGTTTGAATTCGAGTGTGTTCGCTGTAGTAGTGTGGCTGACTAGTTGAGTTGTAATGTGAATTGAGTTCTGTCTGTTTGTTTCTTATTAAACTGAAAAGATATTAAACTGTGTTGCTGATTAATTCAGGTTATACTTATACGTAGAATTAGCGTTCAAAAGGTGAACGTTAAATAGGCGTTAAGTACGAAGAGAACAAGGATTTAATCAGAAGGATTGTCAACGGAAGGATTGGGTTGACATTATTGGTGGCAGCGTCGGTGTGGATAAGAACTCACGGTGGATAAGAACTCACGGTGGATAAGAACTCACGGTGGATAAATAACTCACGGTGGAATAAATACTCACGGTGGATATAAACTCACGGTGGATTAAAATTCACGTTATCACCTCCTTCGGCGGATAGAAGAATTTACGACGGTGTTAGAAGAATTTACGCGTTGTGTGCTGTGTGACGAGTCTACGATATCAACGACGGTGGAACACGAGAAAACGGTATAAAAATTTCGTTGTTTTCCACGAACAAATATAAAAGAAATCCCGTTTGTTTATCGATTCACACAACAAGAAAAACCGTGACTTCTTTGAAAAGAGAAATCACCAAAGTAAACAAGTAAGATGGAGAAACTAAGTGTTGAAAGACAAGCAGATATTAAGAAGATGTCTACGGAAAGGCTAAAACAGCGTTTGTTGAAAGCCGGTTTTAAAGAAGAACAATTAGAAGGTATGTCACGTGGTGACATGATGCAGGAACTCGCCGATGTGTGGGTTAAAGAAGAAGTCGAAGAAGAAGGTGCCGTTGGCGGTGCCGTAGAAAAGGCTATTGAAAAACCTCCTGCGCCTATGTCTATGGAGATGTTGATGCAGTGGATGATGATGACGAGACAAGAAGAGAAAGAACTGAGACAAGAAGAGAAAGATAGAGAGGAGAGACGAAGACAAGAAGAGAAAGAGCTGAGACAAGAAGCAGAACGTGTAAGGCAAGACGATTTGCGCTTGCAGAGAGAGAAAGAAGAGAAAGCAGAACGTCTTCAGAGAGAGAAAGAAGAGAAAGAATTGCGCTTGCAAAGAGAGAAAGAAGAGAAGGCAGAATTTGCAAGGCAAGAAGAATTGCGCTTGCAGAGAGAGAAAGAAGAGAAAGCGGAACTTGCAAGGCAAGAGGAATTGCGCTTGCAGAGAGAGAGAGAAGATAAAGCAGAACAAGTGCGTAAGGCAGAACTGGAATTGCAAAAGCATCAGTTTGAGATTCAATTAGAAAAGTTGAAAAGAGACAGGGAAGATGCTGAAAGAAGAAGACTGGAGCAGATGATTGAATTTGAAAGAGCTAGAAAAATTGATGAAGAGGTTCGTCAGCAACAGATTGAAGCAAAGAGAATGCGTGAAGAAGAAAAAGAAAAAGCGCGAACGTTAGAGTTGGAACGTGCAGAACAGATCAGACAAGAAGAACTCAAATTTCAGAAAGAAAGTTTGGAAAAGGCAGAGGCAGAAAGACAGGAACGTCTGAAACTGGAGAAATCAAAATTGACATTGAAAGAAACGCAAATGAGAGAAGAACGGGAAGCAGAAAGAAGGAAACAGCAAGAAAGTGAAACTTTGGTGTCAAAAATTAAGAAAATAGGTGATGCAATGAAGCATGTATTGCCTCAAATGCCAACTGATATGATGGAGGTGCCATTATATTTTGAAACAGTCGAGAACGCGTTTCGTAGTTTTGCTGTGGAAAAGCCGTTTTGGGTTAAATTATTACTACCATTGATGACGCCGAAAGCTCGAACCGTTCTGAATAGATTGTCATTCGATGATCTAGACAATTACGATAAAGTCAAGCAGCACTTATTAAAAGAATTTAAATTGACCTCGAGAGAATACAGAGCCAGATTTGTGGATGCTAAGAAGACGACAGAAGAGACTTATACGATGTTTACGGCAAGACTGAAGAACTTGCTAAACTATTACGTGAGAAGTCGAAACGTGAACAGAGAGTATGATACGCTCTTTGATTTGCTGGTAGCGGATAAGCTAAAAGAATGTTTACCGCCAGGTCCACTACAGTTTGTATTGTCGAAGGAAGGAACTGACTGTCTCCAAGCTAGTGCAGTGGCAGACCTAGCAGACATTCATGTAAACAATCGAATTGGGTTTGCGATCCCAAATATAAACAGTTATCCTTCTCAACGTTCCGTAAACCAAAGCCAGAGTGGAAAGTGGAAAAGTAATCCAGAAACAGGGAGTCAGTTCAAAGGTAAAGAAGTCAAGGCTAGTGTCCCTGTACCCAATGAGACCAGAGAAGTGACGTTTGGTCGTCAGGGATTTAACAAATCGTCAGCACCGTTTGCCAAGAGGGAAGGCAACACATCGTTTACGCAGTATAAGAGATATGAAGGAAATGAACAACGAGGTATTTCACAACCATACCATACAGTTGTGAAGCGTTGTCACAACTGTGGTTCAGACAAACATTTGGTTAAATTTTGTCCAGTTCCAGTGGCAGCAGCTAGTTCTAGCAGAAATCAAGAACACACAAGGGTGAATTTGATTCAAGTGGTTAGTGATACAGGTAATCAAACCACGGGTCAAGAAAACCAAGAGACTGAAGTAAAGTCAGTAATGAAATGTGGTATTCAAAAAGAAATTCTATTGGATGCTGAAATTCAGAGAGAAGTCATAGGAAAAGATGACAGTCGAATATTGAAGAAATCGTTTTTGCAATATGTCGAGGTTGAAATTCGTGGAGTAGACGGTAAAGAGCCAGTGAAAGTCAAAGCACTGAGCGACTCGGGAGCAGAAATTCCGGTGATTAGTGAAGAATTACTGGAAGGCATGAAGGTGGAACAAATTGGAAAAGTGAATTTGCAATGTGTGGCAGGAGATGCCATTCCTGCGAAGTTAGTGAAAGTCGATGTTAGACTGTGTGATAGTGACGTGGAAGAAGAGGGATTTCCGCGTAAAATCCAGTGTTCACTTACACCTTATGTTACCTTGATGTGTGCTAGTATTGCAAAGATGGGCAGTACAGAAAGATTCTTGTTGCATCCAGAGATAATTGCCGAATTAAAAGCCGTACCACAGATGAAAATTAAAACGATACAAGGAGATGTGAGTGTACGAGCAAATGTAATGACGAGAGCGCAGAGTCGGAAACAGGAAATGGTAGATGTTGATGAGAAGAGTGAAACTGAAAGTTCAAGTGATGAGGAAAACGAAAGTAATGAGCAACGAAGCTTATCGCGAGATGGTGTAATAGCAGAGATGAACGAGCAAGAGATGGCTGCATGCGAGAATGGAAAATTAAATGAAACTGAAGAAGACAATGAATGTGATGTGGGGATAGGAGACTTGTATAGAGATGAAGAGATGGATGAAGAACAAAAGGTGCAGATTGTCGATTCGAAGAAGTTCGAAGAGCAACAGAGAAAGGATGAATCGTTGAAGCCGTGGTGGAAGTTAGCACAAGAGAAAGAATCTGAATTCTGTGTGATCAACGGTTTATTGCATAAGAAATATCAGATATTAGACCAGACGATATATCAACTAGTGTTACCAAAAGAGAGACGAATTAAAGTGATGGAATTGGCGCATGAATCGGTATTTGGAGGACATCTAGGAGAAGAGAAAACAAGAGAACGAATGAAATTATCTTTTGTATGGCCAAAGATGAGAAGAGACATTGTGAAATTTTGTAAGTCTTGCGAGAAGTGTCAACTAAAGGCAAGGAGTTTGGTGATGGATAGAGTGCCCATCACTCCAGTCTCAAGAGAAGAGGTCGCCTTCAAGAGAATGACGATGGACCTCGTTGGCCCGATCGATCCAGTATCTGCTGCAGGTCACAAGTATTGTTTATGCATTGTGGACTCGTGCACCAGATGGCCTACAATCTTTTTATTGAAATCGCTGACAGCGAAGGCTGTGTGTGAAGCGTTGATGGAACTGTTCATGAACGTTGGTGTGCCGTCCGTGATTACAAGTGACCAAGGAACGAACTTCACAGCCAGTTTGACAAGAGAATTTCTCAATTTAATGGGCTGTAGTCCAAGATTCGACACACCAGGACACCCAGAGGCTGCTGGATTAGTAGAAAGATGGAATCAGACATTTAAAAAGATGATCCATCATGTGATAATAGACAACCCGAGGAAATGGCATAAGATAATTCCTTTCACAGTGTGGGCATTACGAGAAGTGCCGAATGCAACTACTGGAGTATCACCATATATGCTTGTCTATGGGAAAATACCGAGAGGACCATTGGCAATATTAAAAGAGAGTTGGACTAGAGAAATAAACTTACCACCTCATGTTGGAGTTAAACCAGAAAAGTATTTAAAAGAACTCAAAGAAAATATGGAGAAAGCATTATTGTTTGCAGAATCTTACTCTCGAGAAAAGCAATTACAATACACGAATCAGTATAACAAGAGAGCAAAGCACAAAGAATTTGAAGCTGGTGAGAAAGTCATAGTTTTGTATCCAACGTCAACAAACAAACTTATTTCTCGATGGCATGGTCCATGTACGATCATACATCGAAGATCAAAGTACTCTTATTTAGTCGATATGGGTGAAAATGGTCGAAAAATAATTCACGCCAACAAGATCAGAAAATATGTTGCTCGAGCATTAAGTTGTGGTCTAATTGTTGAAGAAGATGAAGATTTTGGTTCAGTGGTTGAATTACCAATGAGGAATGAGGTTCAAGATGACAAGAATTCACTTAACCTCGATCCTGAACAAATTAGCCATTTAACAGTAACTCAGCAAGAACAGTTGTTGAAAGTCTTGAACAAATACTGTGACAGATTTTCAGAAAAACCCGGATTATGTACATTGGTTGAACACGAAATTGAACTAAAACCAGGATTTCGTGAAAAGGAATTTGCAGCATATCGAATTCCTTTGATTTATCGAGCAGAAGTGGAACGTCAGATCAAAGAAATGTTAAAAACAAACATTATTAAACCATCATCGAGCAGAATGGCAAGCCCTTTGGTTATTGTTAAAAAGAAAGACGGATCTTTAAGACTTGCCTGTGACTACAGATACATTAACTCATTCACAGTGGATTGTAAATATCCGATGCCGATTGTCAGAGACGTTTTGAACAAAGTTGGAAAGTCTAATGTGATTTCTATTTTGGACTGTCGAAGTGCTTATTGGACTTGTCCTGTAAAACAATCTGATCAATGGAAGACAGCTTTTGTAACACATAATGGACTGTATGAATTTACTCGTGTTCCTTTTGGAATGATAAATTCAGGCCGAACTTTTGTTAAGGCGATAAATTTAGTTTTACAGCCTATAAGTGACTTTGCAGAACCGTATGTTGATGACATTGCTGTGCATTCTGACAATTGGAAAATTCATTTACAGCAGTTAGATGCATTTTTGATGCAAATGAGATTGCATAACGTTACCTTAAATTTGAAAAAATGCATATTTGGTAAGTCTGAAGTAAGGTTTATCGGCCATGTGGTTGGGTCTGGTAAGATAAAGATGAATCCAGACAGAATTGAAAGTTTGACTAATTTGAAGATCCCAGAAACTAAGAAGCAAGTTAGGCAACTGCTTGGATTTTTTAATTATTACAGACAGTTTATTAAGGACTTTGCACAGATTGCGAAACCTTTATCTGATTTAACTAGTAAACGTGTTTCTGATAAGATTGATTGGACTGTTGAACATCAGCAAGCATTTGATTTACTTAAAGAGGCTGTGCGATCCAAAGTAGTGTTATATGTTTTTGAAGTGGGAAAACCATTCAATTTGTACTGCGATAGTAGTGACTTTGCAGTCGGTGCTGTTTTAACACAGATAGACGACAAGGGAATAGAACGCCCTGTGTCATTTATCAGTCAGAAATTAACTGATACCCAGAAGAGATGGGCTACTGTGGAAAAGGAAGCCTATGCTATTGTTTGGGCTCTAAACAAGTTAAAAGAAATTATAATTGGATCGAAAATTTTCATTTTTACTGATCACAATCCTCTTACATACTTGACTGAGTCAATGTCTAAGTCTGCTAAACTTGTGCGTTGGGCGTTAGCCTTACAAACTTTTGATGTTGAGGTGAAGTACAAGAAGGGCAGATTGAATGTTATTGCTGATTGTTTGTCAAAGGTTATAAGTAATCGTAAGACTGTTCATTAATTAGTTAGATATATATATATATGTTTCATGTATTTTGGTAATTTCGCAAATTTTGAAATTTAATTTGCTCAATTCCAGAAAAAGGAAGGAGGTAATGTGAACTGAGTTTTGTGTACAGTCTTGCAGTGCGAGATATTAGCGTATATATTTAGTGCGCTTACTTTAGTTTCACGTGTATATGTATATATGATAGATGTATAACGTATAGTCTTAGTGACACGCGCGGCCGGCCAATCTCGGCAGCGGCGCGCTATATGTATATTATTAGATTTCACTTAGGCGCACAGAAGACAGGTGTGTCAAGAGGCGCGAAGAATTATGCAGACTAGAGAAGTTTGAATTCGAGTGTGTTCGCTGTAGTAGTGTGGCTGACTAGTTGAGTTGTAATGTGAATTGAGTTCTGTCTGTTTGTTTCTTATTAAACTGAAAAGATATTAAACTGTGTTGCTGATTAATTCAGGTTATACTTATACGTAGAATTAGCGTTCAAAAGGTGAACGTTAAATAGGCGTTAAGTACGAAGAGAACAAGGATTTAATCAGAAGGATTGTCAACGGAAGGATTGGGTTGACACAACAGTACATCAATGCAGCAGCTAATTCAACATATATATAATTTTTTTTTTTTTTTATTTTATTTATTTTATTTTTTTTTATATTTTTTTTAACACCGATAAAATAAAAAAAATTATAGAACAAATTATTCAACAGCCAAAGCTTTTGGCCTAACATAACATATTCTGAACAAATTACTACTCCAGATACTACTTCGTATACCACTGCGATTAATTCGCTAACTCTCGACCAGTTACAATCTTTATCCGGAGTAAGTTCGTGACGTGATCCATTGCATTTCACCCGAATATCAGTCGATTTTCCTCCGGAGTAGATTTGTGACGTCATCCATTGCATTTCAACCGAATATCAGTTGATTTTCCTCCGGAGTAGATTTGTGACGTCATCCATTGCATTTCAACCGAATATCAGTTGATTTTCCTCCGGAGTGAATTTGTGACGTCATCCATTGTGTCTACTCCAAAAATCGTCAAAATTTCCTCCAGCCCTTGTTCTCATGGAGATTCCATAGGCGCCACTAAGAATATCTCGGGTTGAACCCAAATTCCTCTGCACAGCCTGGAAGCCCGGTTCACGTTCCAAATCTCACCTCATAACGTCTTTAACCCGCAAATCAGCATGAATTCTACTCATAAGCCCAGTTGGAACTTAGAGCGTCGTCACAACCGTATAACAGCGTCAATGCCTCCTATCCCGCAGACTTTATTCTACGAAGTCATCCAACCGAACAGGCCGTTTCACGACCCTTCGTGGTCTCGTTAACTCCGTGGTTGTCTCCTGCAATTGCGGAGCAGACTCCGAATCCTCAAGTTCTTCCTCTCCAGAAACATCGTAGTATTTCTTTAATTTGTCAATATGGGCCACGAAAGAGGGTGACTTCTTTGAGCGCTGAATTAAATAGCTCACCGGCCCGAGTCTCCGTAAAATGATGAATGGACCACTGTACGCCTTTTCCCATTTCGGAGTGCGACCTTTGTATCTTCTAGGCGAAAAGTACCAGACCTTGTCATTTTCAGCAAAGGCCACGGGGCGGATGCGCAGATCATATTCGTGTTTTCGGCGCTCTGCCGCCTTCTTCAGGCATTCCCTCACCTCACGATAGGCCACTTGCATTCGTTCAGCCATATCGTCCACATAAGCGACGTAAGTAGTCCCAGCTGGCCACATGGGACTAGGTCTGCCGTACACCAAATCAAGAGGAGCACGCGTCTCTCTCCCAAAGAGCAGAAAATTGGGTGAATACCCTGTTACTTCATGGATGGATGACCGATAGGCGCCCAACACAAACGGTAAGAGTTCATCCCAGTTCCGTTGATGGCTGCTTACTAATTTCCCCAGCATGGCGTTCATCGTACGATGAAATCGCTCAATTAACCCATTCCCACTTGGATGGTAGCTAGAGGTTCTCACCTTGTCTATCTCTAGCAGCCGACAAAGCTCTTTAAAAAGATGACTTTCAAAATTTGTGCCCTGGTCTGTTAATATCTGTAACGGTGCCCCATATCGTACTATCACTACTTCTACCAGAGCCTTCGCAACCGACGCAGCCTCTTGGTTGTAGAGTGGTACCGCTTCCACATATTTAGTGAAGTTGTCCATTATTGTAAGGATATACACATGACCCTTACGACTACGTGGGTGAGGTCCCGTGATGTCAATACTTAATCTTTCCCAGGGCTCCCCACTGGGTAATGGTTGCAGGGGCCCTTGTTGTGGCGCTTTACCCCGTCTATAGCGGCAACACTCTGGACAGCTTCGACAAAACCGCTGCACCTCCCGCGACCATCCAACCCAATAGGCTCTACGCCTAATCTGCCACCTGGTCCTTCGAATTCCCAGATGCCCACCCGTTATCCCGGTGTGTGCTATTCTTAAAAACTCCTCTCTGAGCGACTTAGGCAATAGCAGCTGCTCAACTTCATCCGCTCGCTTCCTATATATCACCCCTTCTCTCAAGTATAGGCTCTCTTTCTGGTGCCAGTATACCTTCACCGCTGCACTTTCATACAGAATCTCAATCAGATCGGGTGTCCTTCCTCCATCCTCCAACCATCGTCGCACTATCTTCAAATCATGGTCCTCACTTTGTGCTATCACGATAGGATCACTAGACCCTATCGCCGGTTTATGCGCCTCAGCAACTTCTTTGGTAGCTGCCGTCACTAACACCTCGTCTTCGGCCCCGCACTGTTTACAAGGCTTCCTCGAGAGGGCGTCGGCATTCCCATGCCGAATCCCCGGCCGATGCACAATCTCAAAGTCGAATTCCGCTAATCTCTCTAGCCAACGTCCTTGCTGACCGATCGGTTCCGGCGTCCTCTGGAGCCATCTCAAGGCCGCGTGATCCGTCCTCAAAATAAATCGTCGCCCCAATAGGTATTGTCGATAATATTTGGTAAAATACACCACTGCGAGCAGTTCCTTCCTAGTAACGCAATACCGTCGCTCCGCAGTGGAGAGGAGACGACTTCCGTATGCGATTACCTTTTCTTCTCCATCAATCTTCTGTGACAACACAGCTCCAATTCCTATGTCGGACGCGTCACAATCTAATACATAGGTCTCACCATCCCTCGGTAAGATCAGAACCGGCGCCGTTGTCAGTACCACCTTGAGGTGATCAAAAACCTCTTGACACTCTTCCGTCCAAGCAAATGCATGTCCTTTTTTGGTTAAAGCGAACAAGGGTGCGGCCAACGATGAAAAATTCCTAATGAACTTCCTGTAATACGAACAGAGGCCTAAGAAAGAACGGACCTCTCTCAACCTACTGGGAACTGGCCACCCGAGCACTTCGGCCACTTTCGATGGGTCCATTGCCACTCCATCTGGCGACACTACATGTCCCAGAAACTCTACCGTTCTCCGTAAAAGCCGGCATTTACTAGGCTTGAGCTTTAAGTTTGCCTCCCGCAATCGTTGCAGCACCTGTTCTAACCTTTCTAAATGCTGATCAATATCCTTTCCAAATATGATAACATCATCAAGGTATACTAGACAGGTCTCGAAATTTAGACCAGAAAGAACCAAATCCATAAGCCGCTGGAACGTTGCAGGAGCGTTACATAGCCCGAACGGCATCACCGTCCACCTAAACGTTCCCCTGCGAGTGACAAAGGCGGTTTTATCCGCATCTCTTGGATCCAAACCCACCTGATGGTATCCGCTACGGAGATCCAGTGTGCTGTACCATTTCGCCCCGGACAGTGCATCTAAACACTCGTCACACCGAGGCAACGGGTACGAGTCTTTCCGAGACTTCTCATTCAAGCCCCTGTAGTAGGGGGGTAACACGGGGTTGAAATCATGCGCTACAAAAAGCTGCTTGATATAAAGACTGCCTCTACAGAAAAAGGGTCCACAGAGGCCCACAGGACCCACAGACCCTTATCACAGATCGCTTTCCAAGCAGTGTCTATGGCTATCGTGGCTTAGAAGTCTTTTTAATCGTGGTGTTAAGAGTTTTTTAAAAACAGGCTCAATCGAAGTCCTTTGATATAAAGGCCGTCTCTATACTACCCATCTTCTAATCCGCGTTTATGACAGCAAGAGCGCGCCATAGTTTATACACGCTGCAATCAGGCTGCAATAGCCCTATGAATGCATACATTTAGATCCGGCTGAAGCCGGTCATATGCGTCAGACAGAAAATGGCTTATGGCTTATCTACTTCCTCTTCGAAGGATTTTTTCCTTCGACTAGTTATCAACGATAGTTTTGGTAAACTGTATAAACTGTCAACGTATTCCTCGTCAGCGACAACAAAGAATATTCCTAAGATTTGACGAGGCGATGCAGCCACGTATGAGCGAAGGTTAGTGTTTCATCTGCAGGCCTTTAAAATTTAAAGCTTATTTCACATTTTATGGTCTAACTAAGCTTGAGTATATTTATACAGTATGTATGCATGCATGTAGGCCTATACACAACCATACCCTACTATGCTAGGGGAAAAATAAATATTTATTTACTGAACATTTATATAGCGCCCACTTAGATCAGCAGCGCTCTCAACCCACACCAGAACCTGCAACAGTAAGATTTTTCAGGCGTCTAAATGCTCGATGGCATAGTGGTTAGCGTGGTGAATTCTCAATCGAGAGGTCGGGGGTTCAAATTCCCACCAGGGTAGAAAAAATGGGTTCGAGATTTCTGCTTCATCTGCATGCCCTAGCCGACTCGGCTATAATGAGTACACCAGCTGTGCACTGTTGGTGGAAAGATGAGACGGTGAGGGAGACGACTGGCCATCCACCATCATATACGGAGGCTAAGAAAATTAAGTCGCTAATATTTAATATTCATGACTACCTTAAGGGACTGTTCTTATTTATCCGATAAGGCCTATATGTTTTACTGAATGAAAATCAGTTTCTGGAGTAGATTTATTGAAACCATTTAAATGTTTTTAAAACTAGGATTATATATGACATAGTCTCTACAAGGCAACCAATGTTGTTTCATTTATACAGCAGCGCTTGCGTTTCTGGCGGAAAAACCGCTCTATATTTAGGCTGGCTTAAGGGACTGCTCTGTTTTCTATATCCGCTTTATGCCTAGGCCTATAATTATATGTTTACCGAATGAATAGATTTATTGAAACCGTGTAAATATTTAAAATGTAAATGCCTTTTAGTATCGACATAGTCTTTTTTACTGGTTTATCAATGTTGTTTTCCTTATTTTACAATCATCGCTTGCTTTTGGTGCTAAAATCACCGCCGATAGGAATAAATTTTGTTGTTGCTTGAGCAGGTCAAAGTTCGCCAGCTGGAACAAAGGCCGCTGATTCAAGCTGAAGCCGGAAACAGGGCGTGTCTACAGGCGACGCGTGCGGACTGCCAGCCCTCGGGCTGTAGGCTGTGTTTTCCTACGGCTCTGCGCAGAATAGGGTGGCCCAGAAATATTGCGTATTTTTCATATAGCCTATTGGCTTTGTTAAACTGATTTTTCTCCCGAAGCAGCAGATATTTTTTAGGCCACCCTAACGTTTGCATAACCATCTTCTGCGAACTCTGCCTACAGCCTACAACCATTGATTAAGCGTATTGAGTCAGTGTTTTGGATTTTTTCAGGTTTTCCAGGTTCTGGACACATCAAGCCTGTGTTTCAAACGTGTTAATTTTTTAAATTAAGACTGAGAAATGCAAAAGAGAATTTATTTAGCACCAGGGCGAGTCTTGACCCAGACATTGAAGTTTAACTATTGGGCAGACTCGAATATTTAGCTTCACGGAACCAAAACAGCCATGAAAAATATTTATAGTACAATTACATCATAGCTAAGAATAGGACTAGCCTTGCCAGGATAACATTCTTGACATGCCATTCTCTCTTCTGGCGGGACCTCTCGATGCAGCTTAACGAAACCAAAGACCACGGAAAATATTTATAGCACAATTACATCATATCTAAAAATACCACTAGCGTTGCCAGGATAACATTCTTGACATGCCATTCTCCCGTCGAAAAGAGAGCTCTCAATGCGCTTCGTGGAACAGACCACGAGAATCTCGGAGCTGTTTTCAGAAACGCATTACCTTTAAACCAAGACTGTTTTTAGAGCCGGTCTTTATTAGAGGGAATTTATACAGCACCATGGTCAATTTTATATGGCTATCAGCTTTCTATAGATAAAGGATACATTGGACAAGCCGCTCTGTAGTGACAGTCATGGACGATATTATATTAGGGATTTAGGATTAAGATATATATTAGTATTATTATGTAGGCCTAACATTAGGTATTATGTGTTGCTTAGGATTTGATGTAGGCAAAGAACACTAATGAAATATGTGGAGTCAAGATCAGATAAGACTGACGGACTGACATTAGAGTCTGACCGGGTGTCATAAAAGGGGAAGCAGGGAGAAGGAGGGGGGAAGGAATGATAGCGCGACCGAAAGGAGAGCGAGATTGGGGAGAGATGGATGAATGACAGGTCAGGGCGAAAGGGGAGAAGGAGGGAGAGCGAAGACGGGAAGGAGAACGGCAGGAGGAGGAATCGGTCGGTTGTAGGATTCGCTCACCATTCGATAGGTGGCGCTTTGTGACGCCTCTAGCGACTAATCAGTGAAATATATTTTGTATATATACTTTTCGCTAGGTGGCGCTTTGTGACAAGCAAAGAGCAAATATTATAAAACAAGAGGCTACACAGAGATCCCTCCATTGTTTGATATACCAATTAGAGAAAGTTTATATTGAGTAGGCCTATATTTAATTATCTACGAAAATGAAGGGTAAAAATCACTGTGCGTGGTTGGTAATTTGGACAAGCCAAAAGCTAAGTCGTGGAAGAAGTAGCTTATTCACAGGTGTTTAGTCAAATCAGACGGCTAAAGTATAATCGTAATCTCGAGATTCATATAGCGCCCAAAGCGAAGTCGTGGAAAGGAGCTTATAGGCGCTTAGTCAAATCATACTTTGGAGATTTCTATAGCATACAAAAACCTAAGTCGTGAAAAAACCCAGCTTATCCACAAGCGCCCAGCCAAATCCTGATCAAGATCCAAATGTGTCAGTCAAAAGGTGAGTAGTGTTTAGAGTTGAAACGGTGAGGGAACTAAGCTAGGAGTGTAAGATCATCTTCCTCATCCTCTTCCTGCAGGAGCATCTTAAGTCGTTCAGAATTTTTTTTCAATTTAAATAAATAAATAGGTTGTGGTATACATAAAACAATGTTGGGACAAAACTTTTGCAAATGGCTTATGATAGGCCAAACAACCCAGTGTCCTCGCAGATGCATTGGGGAGTACTGTTTTAAACATCTAGCACAACTGCGAAATGGCTTTGAGACACAGCCTTGTGTTAAATGTGGGAGGGGTATCAAAAACCGCTTGGGTGAGTGTATGAAGTGTGGTTATTTCGCTAAATATTTCAGAGCCCGACGAGGTGGGTTAGTCCGTGAATTTAATAAGGAATGGAAGCGACTATCAAATATATCAGTAGAATAAAAAAAAATAATCATTTGAACAAACGATATAGTTATTGTATTGAGCTAATACAGATGAGCAAGCGTCAATCGAATATCAGTAAACAAAAATTTCATTTTGAACAAATGATATAATTATTGTATTAAGGAAAAGTTTGCCACAGTAGTATAAAACAATTTATAATTATGGCATTGTCTACGAATGAAAAAATTGAACAATTGCTGAGTGAGTTTACTGGCCCCCCAGCTCTTCGGGCTGTTCTACAAAATATTTTGGACGAACCCATACCACATGCAGTCAAAAGACGCTTATTACAACCACTGCTTCCAAGGCCAATTCCTCCAGTGCGTAAGCGCAGAGGGTTAAAACGTAAGGCCCTTCTGGCAGAATTTGACCCACTCCTAATTAAGAAGGATAGAGGTGGACCACCACCCTTTCTAGTGTACAGAGAGCTCGCCAATCAGCATCTGAGAGACTTCCGTGCAGAAGTACCTTTAAACCACAGGCTGGAAGGAGATGCGTTGGCTTTCTTGAGTGCAATGGAGCAGAATATTGAGGCGCAACTCAACGAAGAGCTCTTGAAAAATGGCGGTTTTAAATACTCTCAAGTGTTGACTGTTGATTTGGAAAAGTTGGCACCGACCGTTGATAATGTGTATGGTGGCAACGGGCCCCCCGGCATAATTACCAACACGGCATACTTTCGAAGCAAAGCAGAACCAATTACCAATGCAGGTAAAGTCCAAGGGGCTGTACGGAAGGCCAAGGCCGAAGTACTACAACTCCTCGAAGAGTACACCAATGAGGGGTCTGGGTGGAGGGTGAGGCGGGTCGTGGCGCTGGACCTCAGTTTTGCAAGATATAAGCCTTTCCGAGGTAAGAGCTATTTTCCAACACCGAAGTACATACCACCCCGCTCAGTTATTAACGTGCAAAACAACGATAATCGCTGCTTCGAGTGGGCCATACTAAGCGCAATGTACCCAGCAGATCAAAATCCGAATCGCCCCTATAAGTATCAGGTCCACCTGCAGGAGCTAAACTTTGACGGCATAGAATTTCCGGTGAAGGTCACAGATATCGGTAAGTTCGAACGTCAAAACCCAACCTTAAGCGTTTCAGTCTTCGGCTGGAATGAAGGGTTATATCCAATCTGTGTATCAAAGCAGATCGATAGAGGCCATAATATTGACCTTCTACTGTTAGTCAGTGGCGAGAATTACCACTACGTCTGGATTAAAGACCTTGGCCGAATTCTTAATCAAAATAGCAAAGACAAAAGCAAGAAACACCCATGTCGTCGCTGCCTACACATATTCTGTAGACAAGACTTGCTGGATGCCCATATCAAAGATTGCCAGGGTATCAGTGAGAAGCCTCAGCGGATTGAGATGCCAAAAGATGATGAAAATACCCTCAAATTCCAGAACCATGGCAAACAGATGCGAGCCCCGTATATCGTTTACGCAGACTTCGAGGCTCTAAACAAGCCAATCGAAGGTGCGGCCATGAACCCCAACGAGAGCAACACTAGACAGATAGCTGAGCAGAAACCGTGCAGCTTCTGTTACATAGTGGTTCGATGCGACGGCCGCACGAAGAAACCAGTTTTATATCGTGGAGAGAACGCCGTGGAAGAGTTCCTACAACGACTACAAGGCGAGCTAGCCACTATCAAACAAAGGCTGGCCACCCCAGCTAAGATGGTTATGTCAGTGGCCGATCGCCAATCATTCCGCGAGGCTAACGAATGTCATATCTGCGGAGAAGCGCTCGAAGAGGATAGAGTTCGCGACCACTGTCACATTACCGGTAAGTACCGGGGTGCCGCTCACAACGCCTGCAACCTTAAACTTCGAATATATGCCGATAAGTGTAAGGTACCAGTGGTCTTCCACAATCTACGAGGCTATGACAGTCATCTCATAATGCAAGCGATAGGTAGCTGTGAGGCCGCACAGGATGAGGAAACTGATATTAACTGCATCCCAAACAATATGGAGAAATACATGACATTCAACATAGGACAACTGCAGTTCATCGATAGTCTCCAGTTTCTAAACAGCTCGTTGGATAAATTATCAGGAAATCTGTCGCTAGAGGATCTGAAAGTCACAACAGCATATATAAAGGAAAGTTTCGTTCGCAATGATAGGACAAAACTAGATCTTTTGAGGCGAAAGGGCGTATATTGTTACGAGCACATTGACGATTACCACCGCTTCGAAGAAGACCGACTTCCACCCAAAGAAGCGTTCTACAGCAGGCTGTCCCGAGAGAACATCTCTGATGCGGATTATGAACACGCCCAACGAGTATGGAATGAATTCGATTGTAAAACTCTGGGCGACTATCACGACTTGTATCTCCGCACGGATGTACTTCTATTAGCCGATGTCTTCGAGACCTTCAGAGACACATCGATGAAGCACTATAGTCTGGACCCGGCTAACTACTTCAGCCTACCAGGAATGGCCTGGGACGCTTTGTTGAAAAAGACGAAGATCGAACTCGAACTTTTAACCGATATAGACATGCACTTGTTCGTAGAGAAAGGTCTCCGAGGCGGAATTTCGATGGTATCCAAGCGCTTCGCAAAAGCCAACAACCCGCAATGCCCAGATCACGATACCACGAAGCCAGACAACTGGATCATGTATCTCGACGCGAATAATCTTTACGGCTGGGCGATGCAACAGCCATTACCAGTTGGAGGATTTAGCTGGGCAAGTCCAACTCTCGATGAAGTGTTGGAAACTGCGGACGACGCGCCTGAAGGCTTCCTTCTCGAAGTCGATCTTGAGTATCCGGAGCACCTCCACATTGCTCACAACGACTATCCCCTAGCACCGGAGACCCTGACTGTCCAAGAGGGGTGGTTGAGTGACTATCAGAATGTGCTCATGAACGAGTTGGGAGGCAAGTTGACAAAGCATGTGAAGTTAGTACCAAGCCTACGACCTAAGGAGCGGTATGTGGTCCATTATAGAAATCTCAAACTCTACCACTCGTTGGGCCTACGAGTTTCTAAAATTCATCGTGTCATTAAGTTTAGACAGGAGGCATGGATGGCTCCATATATCGAGATGAATACGAAATTGAGGGCGAAGGCAACGTCGGAATTTGAGAAGGATTTCTTCAAGCTGGCTAATAATGCGGTCTTTGGAAAGACCATGGAAAATCTTAGAAAAAGAATCAGAGTTAACCTGGTACCGACCTCAAAAGTTGACAAACTTCGTAAACTAATTGCTGACCCGGCCTACATATCACACAAAATCTTCAACGACCAACTCGCCGCGATTCACAGTTTGAAGAGCAAGCTCAAGTTAAACAGACCTGTATATGTCGGCCAGGCTGTCCTCGACCTCAGCAAGCATCTGATGTACGACTTCTGGTACAACGATGTGAAAAACGAGTACGGAGAAAAAGCCCAGTTGCTATATACAGACACTGACAGCCTGTTATTTCAGGTGGAAACTCCGAACGCCTATGCCGATATGTGGAATAAAAAACACCAATACGACCTCTCAGAGTTTCCAAGAGACAGCCCCTACTACGACGTCGAGAACAAGAAAGTCGTGGGCAAGTTCAAAGATGAATGTAACGGAGTTGCCATAGCCCAATTCGTGGGACTGCGCCCGAAGATGTACTCGATCTTAAAATCGGGTGGTTCAGAAATCAGGAAAGCAAAAGGCGTTCAGAGAGCAGTTGTGAAGAAGGATCTGCACCACGAGCTATACAAGGAGTGCCTGTTCGAACGAGAAGAGATGCGGCACACACAAGTCGTGATTAGAAGCCACGACCACCAGATCGGAGTGTACGAGCAGAATAAGATCAGCCTCTCTCCATTAGACACAAAAAAGTGGATATCTCCGGACGGGATAACAACGCTGGCATATGGGCACTACAAAATCAACGACGGTTGAGTATTCTATCGGGGGGTAGCTCAGTGCCCATAGGCACCAGAAGCAGCTCCTCACGTACAAAACCGCGGCCAGGCCCATCAACTAGATGGTATAAAGCCGGTTTACCAGCCTGCCGAACAACATCCAAAATAGCGTGGATGGTGAGCGACCAGTTAGGATCGGTGGCACGTTTGCTTCCACCTTCGAGCTCGCCGGGAGCGTACAAATATCGAACGAGAACGTCGTGCCCGAGAACAGGCTCATCCAAGCCCCATAAACGACCTTTAGTTTGTGAATGAGAGGGCTTCTGTGTCACTTTAGCAGCTTTCATCGCTTCAACCGGCTTCAAGTCGAGCAATCGCGTCGGCTCATTGTTTAATGCAGCCACAACTTCAGGCAACCGGCGAACCCATTCCACTGACCGTTCGGATGACCCCCTTGCAGCCAGAAGCAATTCCTGAGCGTATTGAGCGCCGAAAAGTCGCTCAGCTAGAGTACGGTTAAAGCGTTCAACGATGCCCTGTTGGCGATGATTTCCGGCCTGTCCGCGTCTTACAAGAACGTCGTGCTTCGTCAGCAACGGCGTAAAATCACCCATAAATTCGCGTCCAGGATCGACCTGAAAGAGTCGAGGCCAAGTTAATGGGCCCCTCTTATAGATCCGGCTTAAAGCGGCGGCGACCTCGGTCGCACTTTTATCAGTCAACGGTTCAGCTTCTTTGTATCTTGAAGCAACATCGACAACAGTCAAGGCGTATTTATAAGTCTTTCGACCTACTTTATCGTGAGGTAAAAACAAGAGATCGGCTTGGTGTACGGCGTTTGGGCGATTTTCCTCGAACTTTGGACGCGGTATGCGGCGTGGAACGGGTAGATAAATCTGCCACACAGCTTGTTTCTTCAGCCAATCGCGAGCCTCCGCCTCGGAAACTTTGGCGGCTGAGGCCAGTTTCTTCACCGCAGCCTTACCTCGCCAGTAACCTCTAGGGCTGTAATAGACGGCTGAAAGGTGCTTAGACATTTCAGTAATACTATATATTACAAACAGGTAAACACATACACAAATGAACGCGCGCAAATGAGCGCAAATGAATTTCATTTGCGTGCGTTCATTTGCGTTTGCGTTTTCATAAATGAAACTCATTTATGGCCCTTCGTTCTGATACCCATCCCCAGCCTCGACTTCGCTGACATAATGGCCGATACGAGCCGGGCATCCTTCTTCTCATAATCCGGAGTTTCATCGGTGAGTGCGATCTTCGACGCGGCTGCAGCGAGGATGTCATCTGCGTGGTTACGCCCTGGGGTATCTTTATGAACTGCATAAGCCACATCGTGGTGGAGGCACGCACGGTCGAGATGATTAACACCGTGATATCGCTGTGACAGCCGTTTATCGAGTTTTGTGAATGGTCCACAATAAGAGTACTTTCCTGTATTCTGAAAAGAACCTCCCGGATTCTCTTCCGAAGACATACCGGATGGAAGGCTCATATGCATCTCAGGCAGAGGAAGAGCGTTGAGGGCCCTATTCAGTAGCGAGCCTCCATAAGTCTCGTGAGACTTATGCTCATGAGTCTCGCGCTCACGAGACTTATGCTTTCGCTCTTTCGAAGGCAAAATCTGGCTCTTCTTTGCACCGCAGACGGCACATGTTCCCTTCTTGGCTGGCCGACCGTTTCGTAACTCGACGATTGTTTCATTTGAAGTCTCAGTATGTTTCTTACATCGTAGGCAATACATTGTTTTCGTTGAATACAATCACAACTCGTTGTCTCTATATGGAAATAACAAATTTTGACCTCGAAGCCGACGATGGAAAAAAACACCACCATTGGTTGTTGCCATCCAGTATACGGTGTATCATCTGTGGGCCTAGCGGATGTGGGAAAACAAACCTACTGCTCAACCTCCTTCTGAAAAAGGGGTATCTACGTTTTGACCGGCTATACCTCTACTCAAAGTCTCTGGGACAGGAAAAATATCAGTTTCTTCGGGACTGGATAACAGAACTCGAAAAAGTTGCCGGGAAGGAAGTGGCTTCCTTTCACTCTTGCTCAGATGAAATAGTTCCAGTTGAATCATTAAATAAGAATGCCAGAAGCCTTCTAGTTTTCGATGACGTCATGCTTGAAAAACAGTCGCCCATCGAAAGGTATTTCACTATGGGTCGACACGGTGGCGCGGACTGCTTCTACTTAACTCAGAATTATTTTCGCATTCCAAAGCAAGCCATCCGCGACAATGCTAATCTTATCGTCCTCTTCAACCAAGACAGCAAAAATTTGCGAGCCATTCACGATACGTTCGTAGGCGGCGACATGTCTTTCGATGAGTTCCGTACGTTCTTCAGCGAGTGTGCTGCCCAGCCATATGGATTCGCAGTCATAGATTTGACGTCCAAGGTATACGATGGAAAATATCGTTGCGGGTTCGATCGCTTCTATAAGCCCAAGGCAAGTATTTAAAGACACAATATAGGCAACATATAGTCGACATACAATCACGATGTGGACAAAAGTTTCGTCTAAACAGGAGCGAGACGCGTTGACTCAGGATTATTTAGCTCGGAGAAATCGATTGAGACAGCGTTTCGTAGATGAGAAGCTCGGTGAAGCCAATCTTCAGTACGATGCGGCAAAGCTTTTCAAACCAATAGCCACAGCCACGGCTGAATCCCAGGCGGCTACATCTAAGGAGCTGCAGAAAGTTACCAGCGCTTTACAGGATTTGCCGGCGCAGATTTCAGAGTCTGCTAATTATAACCCGATAGCAGCTTTGTTCGGTGATTCCGTGGGAGCAGTTGCTCCAACGGCCGCTCAAGCCCTTCCAGCGCTTCCAACATCCCGAATTCCCCCCGCATTGTTAGTAGATCCAAACAAATATCTCAACGTCGCAGCAATCACACGGCATGGGTTTAAACCTCCGAGCGAGCTCGATTTAGCCGACATTGCAGGTGCTGAAAAGATAATCGGTGAGGTAAATCACTATAATCGCCACACCCTGGGCAAAGAGAAAAGGAAAGCCAATAAGCAAGGAGACGAAGAAAAGGTAGATGAGGTGACTGCAGATATCGAAGCCCTAAGGGAATATAAAAAGCGAATCCATACACTGCTAGCGGGCCACAGCCTCATCAAAAAGGGAAAGGGTTTCAGTGTCCCAGCCGTTCCCCTTAAATTACAAGGTAGCGCCTTGGGTGAGCTCTCCGTCGACCCCGTCGCGCTGTCTGCTGGTAGACTAAGAGTGTTTAAAGGTGGGAACCTCGTGCTCGAAGCTCCTGCCGATGAGTCATTGTTCAGCCTGTTAACGAAACGCTTCGTTAAGACTAAGCAATATTCGCCTCAGGCAATTGAAACTTTCAAAAAGCTCGTACAGATGTCTGGTCTGCCTATTCATGGCCGGAAAAGTAAAAAGTTCCAGCTGATTCGAGGCGGCGCGGTGCAGTTCTACAACGACCCAAACGCTCTGGTAGAGAGGTTGCAGCTTTTGGTGGCCTCTAGGGCCGCGGGAAACACTGGTCTCGGCAACGAAATCTCCGCCATTCTCGACGAGTTACTGCGTTCCGGTGCGATCTCCAAAGAGCTGGCACTCGAATTGAATAGAAACATGCTCATAAAATAAAGCACACAAGATGGAACGCTCGGAGAAACTGCTCGAAGAAATTAGAGAACTTTTACAGCCTAAGGAAAATTTTAGTATAGTTGTTTCCTCAGATACTACAGGGTGGACCACGGCTTTCTCACCACCGCTGTACCTGGATCCAAAAAGACGCTTTGAGCTTGCTTTGGTCAATCTTGAAACTTATAATTCGATTCCCAACATCGATAGTACAAATAACAAGTTCGTCTACAGCACCGACAATGGTGTGACGTGGAAGACGATCATTTTGCCCGACGGAAGCTACGAGATCGCACAGATTAATGATGAAATCGGCAGGCAGTTAGAAAAGCAAAATTCTCCGACGGGTGTGACACCACTCGGCTTTAATTCTCCTATTACCATAGGAGCTAACGCATCTACCCTACGCGCCTTCGTAAAAATTACGAATGCCCTATATAAGGTAAATATGATGCAATCTACTATCAGGCAAATGCTTGGTTTTAACCCTCAGAGGCTTGGTATTGGTTATAAAGAGGGAGAAAATCCAGTCGATATTCTCCGGGTGGACACAATCCTGGTAAATTGCGACATTATCTCTGGATCATATCGAAATGGTAGCCAGCTGCCAGTAATCTACAGTTTTTTCCCGGATGTGTCGCCCGGCTACAAGGTAATCGAGTCTCCGAAAAATCTAGTGTACCTACCAGTAGCACCGGCTGGCAACGTACAGGGCATTCGTGTTTGGCTGACTGACCAGAATGGTGAACAATTAAACCTCCGCGGTGAGACAGTAACTATAAGGTTTCACATCCGCAGTGCGTAAATGTTCACACTTAAATATTCTAATGTTGGTTCTTGGAATTAAAAAGCGGCGTCGTGTAGTGGGTGGTGGACTTTTCGACTGGATACCCAAAATCGCGGGCTTTCTTGGCCGTGCAGGCTCCTTCATTTCGGCGAATAAAGGCGTAATAACAAACGTTGCCGATGTAGTTGGTAATGTGGTGAAAGCTGGGGCCACAACAGCGTCTGCCGTCAGGCAGATCGTTGATGCCGTGAAAGCGAGACGCGCTGTTGCCGGCGCAAACGCTAATGAAACTCATTCGCGAGCGGTTCCCGCACCTTTGGAGAAGGCGCTCAGCGACAAGAGCATCGAATACTTAAAACAACTGGCTGTGAGTCCACCACCCGTTGTTCCGACAATGGCTGACATAAACAGCCGCATTGCTGGATCCGGTTTCAAGACTATAAAGCCGAGTCGTGGTGGCAGGGGTCTGTTTCTCGCAAAATGAAATAAAATTTTCAGAATTTACAAAAAGCAAAAAAAATGTTTTACCCACCACATATGATTAATAATTGAAGCTTGAACTTTTTTACTTATAATAATGGCGGCATTTGACGTGCCGAGTGAAATGTTGGACATCGCTTCGGCGGTGCCCGATGACAATAGCATCGAATCGTTTGAATACCGCGAGTATGAGTCACAAAATCCCGCGGCTATCAACAATGGCCAGGCCATACAGATAGACATCCAGAACCAAGACATTTTCACGCAGCCTTCTAAGAGTTACCTTCTTGTGGAGGGCAGGCTTACAACAACTGGCGCCGCTTACATCGCAGACACGTTGGTGTCATTCATCAACAACGCCGTCCCGTACATGTTTTCTCAGATTCGATACCTGGCTAACAACACCGAGATAGAGAATGTCATGTCACCTGGGCAAGCCACGACGATGAAAGGCATGCTGGTTTACGGCGACGACTTCTCCAGAGCTGAAGGTTTAAACATGTGTTGGCAGAAGGACACGAGTGCGGCGGCGGCGACCGCGAATATCGGCTTCGAGGCCCGTCGACTGATGATCATTGGAAAACCCGTCCCTATTGGAACGTTTTCATTCATCGTTCCCTTAAGACATCTATTCGGCTTTTGCGATGATTATCACAAGGTCGTATACGGGATTAAACACTCCTTACTGCTGAGCCGGCAGGGGGATGCAGACGCGATCTTCAAGGAAGCCGCTGCGGTCAATGGCCAGATCACGCTGACTAAACTCTCCTGGTTCATGCCGCATATAATACCCGCTTTGGAGTATAAAAGCATGCTAATGAAGCAGATTGAAGCCAAGGTTAAGGTACCTGTAGCATTCCGCGCCATGCAATGCGACAACATTGCGGTGCCACGAGCGACGACTTTTTCCTGGCGTTTGAGTGTTAAGTCGGGCACGGAAAAGCCACGCTGGATTCTTGTTGCTTTTCAAACTGGAAAGAATGCACATCAAGGCCAGAATCCGGCACTGTTTGACCATGTGCAGGTTCGCAACATTTTCGCTATGCTCAACAGCGATCGCTACCCGGTTGTTGACATGAATCTCGACTTCACCAAGAGGACAACCTCTCGCGCTTACAAGGCCCTACGTGACTTCAAGGAAGAATATTGCGGCATAGACGCGCGTGAATCGTCATGCCAACTGACACCAATCGAATTTGTGGATTTGTTTCCGATCTTCGTTCTGGACGTGCGGAGGCAATCTGAACGACTTAAAACCTCTGTACAGGACATACAAATCAAGGTGGACTTTAACGAAGGGGTACCAAATAATACGACAGCATATGCCGTCCTGATCAGCGACCGACTCCTGAATTTTGAATCGGATGGCAGCAAATTCAACGTCGTTTACTAGAAATCGTTTTTCACATTTAGATACAAGGCCCTCTTTTAGATATATTTTTTCCAAAAATGAAAACTGAATACGTTGCGTTCGGCCTTTCGCTGACCGAAGGGCAAAAGGCAACATTGGCTAAAGCTGCGCGCGATGGCACTGGCGCCACGATCCGGCTCACTCATGGCCAGCTTCGTGGAGACGATAAGCTCGCGCTTACAAAAGTTCAAGCCGCCCGAATCGTGAGGAAGATTTCGGAAGGCGTTGGCATGGAGCTGAGATTCACCAAAACGCAACTGAAAAAGATGACAAAATCGGGCGGATTTCTTCCACTACTGGCTCTCCTCCCGCTGATTTTTGGCGGGTTAACCGCGGTGGGTGCCGCGGCTGGAGGGGCCGCCGAGGTGGCAAAGGCCGTGCACAACAAACAGGCCAGCGATGCAGAGGCTCTGCGCAAGAAACAGGCCAGCGATGCGGCCCAAGCCGAGAAAAAACGGATCGACGACGCGGCTTTAGCAGAGGCCGCGCGTCACAATCGCGAACTCGAAGCTCAGGTCCGCGGGACCGGTTTATATCTCGGGCGCCAGACTTATGGTGGTTGCTGTTCAATGTGTAAAGGATCCGGCCTGTACATCGGACAAAAAAACTAAAACCGCTGAGCAACTTCGATATAGAGAAAGTTGCCGGAGCGCTGCCGCATTTCCGCGGTGTTTTCATGCGAGATGGTCTGCCCGCCGTGGCTCGTGAGAAGGAGTGTGGAGTTGTTAATTTAGATTCCGGTTCCGGCGATGGTACTCACTCGGTCGCCTATTGGATAGATGGACCTACAGCCGTCTATTTTGATAGTTATGGGCTGGATCCACCTCTCGAAATTTCTCGATATTTAAACCGTTCCATAAGAACTCAAACATTTCAGCTACAGGGGCCCGATGATGTCGTATGTGGTCATCTCTGTCTACTCGTTCTAAGAGAGCTCGCTGCTGGAAAGAATTTTGAAGATATCGTGCTTGACTTATGTTAGACTTCCGTCACCCTTTTTTGTATAAAAAATGCCGGTTGATAAATTTGGAAGAGACGGTGGAGGTGGGGTGGGAGGGGGGCAGATAAGCGCCGCTGGGCTCGTCCACAAAGCGGGTGATACCATGATGGGAATTCTGTCGGCTGGAGGTTTTCGGCTGACAAACGTGGGAACGCCCACGATGGAAACAGACGCCGCGACAAAGGCTTATGCAGACATCATAGATCAGGACAACCTACAAATCACCGGTGGAACGATGTCTGGCGTTCTAAAAATGGGCGGTCACAAAGTAACTGGGTTGCCCACAGACGCTGGTGCGTCTGAAAGCGACGCTGCGAGCTGGGCACAAGTGGTACGATACGCGGACCAGAAGGCGACCGCAGCCGAAAATCATGCAGACCAAAAGCTTATCGATGCCAGGCAGTACACGGACGAGAAGAATGCGGGGCTGAGAGATTCCGTTAGGCGGTATGCAGATGACAAGGACCTTATTGTTAAAAGTTATGTTAACGAGCAAGATGTTATCGTCAGGAATGCGTGCGTGCTCAAATCAGGCGGCGTAATGACTGGAAGTTTAGTTATGGGTGGCCACCGAGTTACTGGGCTCCCAACAGAAATTTCAGGATCCGATAGCGACGCAGCGAGTTGGAAACAAGTGTCAACAGCGGTCGCTGGCGCTCTAGTAAAACTCGATAGAGTACCAACGGAGTCGTTGCATGTGGTGAATAAGCGGTATGTAGATTCCCGCGACGCTTCTTACAGACAGTACGTGGATGAGAAGGTCACCACCGCTAGAAGATATGTGGACGAGAAGCATGCTATCGTAAGAGGCGGGCATGTGCTCAAAACCGGCGATTCTATGACTGGTGATTTGACCATGGGTGGAAAAAGAGTGACTGGGCTGCCAACAGAAATTCCAGGATCTGATAGCGACGCCGCGAGTTTGAAACAGGTTACGCAGCTGATCAGCAACGCCACTAAGAATAATGACACGGCGCCGGCTGGACCAAAGTACTTGACTAACAAACGGTATGTGGACGCGAAAAACGCTGAGATTGGAGCTTCAGTTAGACTCTATGCGGACCAGAAAGCTGAAGCTGCTAAGAGGTACGCCAACGAGCAAGATGTTATCGTTAGGAGCGCATGCGTGCTTAAAGCTGGTGATGCAATGACTGGTGATTTAATCATGGGCGGTAAAAGAGTTACCGGGCTCCCTACGAGCGCAGCAACGTCCGAAAGCGACGCGGCGAGTATGGCACAAGTATCGAAGCTGATCGCCGACAACATGACAAAGAGTGATAGAGTACCAACAGAACCGTTGCATGTGGCAAATAAACGATACGTTGACGTGAAAAATGCTGATATTGGGGCTTCCGTTAGACTCTATGCGGACCAGAAAGCTGAAGCTGCTAAGAGGTACGCCAATGAGCAAGATGCTATCGTTATGAACGCCTGCGTGTTCAAATCCGGCAGTACCATGACCGGTGATCTGGCTATGGGTGGTAAAAGAGTGACTGGGCTCCCAACAGAAATTTCAGGATCCGATAGCGACGCTGTGAGTTTTAAACAAGTGACGCGGCTGATCACCATCGCCACTACGAATAATGATACGGTGCCGGCTGGACCAAAGTACTTGACTAACAAACGGTATGTAGACAACGAGATAGCTACTGAAAGGCGATACGCGCAGAATATCAAGATTCTCAACTACAGCGGCCATATTCCGCCCCTATCCAGAAACGTTTCCGAAACGGGTTTTATTGCCTCAGCCAACGAATCTTTACCCACTAACCCGCCTCATATGGCATTCAACTCGGGTGTGAGAGGTGAGTGGAAGACGGCGTCCACATCGAGAGTTGATACTACGGAAACTTGGCTACAGATTGAATGCCCGACGGCTGTGCGAGTATGGAAGGTTAGTCTGGCTGGGGGATCTAGTCCTACTGCACCACGTATCACGTCCTGGAAGATTTATGGGACTCCATCCTATGCCGAACCTGGTAGAATTGTACACCAAACTCTCATGACCTCCAATGTTGCTTTGACTAATTCTGCACAAGAGTTCATCTTCACTACTAGCTTTGTCGACAACACAGAATTCAAAGCATTCAAGCTGGTGGTCTTGGCCACCAGCCCACCACAAGCTACTTTTGGAATATCCCACTTCCAGATCTATACATATTTTAGACACGGGGGACAGTCAATAGTATAGAAAAATATGACTGACACGCACTTCAAGATTCGAGGGTATCTCCGTCAACACGGAGAAATAGACATGTGTAAATACAGCATAGACAGTCTAGGTGATGTAGGCCACTGGGGTTACGACATCCCAAAGCCCACCGCAGAGCTATTGACCGCGGTGCCTCAACAGCACATCGACTTCGTGTCTGACGATTACCACAACCGCGATATCTATACGGCGGCCGGAACGGTAACCACCAGTGCGTGGCAAATTCTTCCATTGACCGCTGCGCGTTTTCCGTGTATAAGTTTGCAAACCACCAATGAGGGGGTTTCGTTAGAGTGCGGGTTCTGGAAGCTTACAGTCTTTGGTGTTTGCGGCGGTGATGCAACAGTTCGCGTTATAGCACCGGCAGCTGGTGGTGGTAGCATCGATCGTACAGTCGATATTTCAAGTGGGCAATTTGATGCAGCTAGGGCAATATTCATTCCAGGACAAACGAGTTTTAGAATTGAAGGCAAAAAGAGAGGCGTTGAAAGTACTTCATCTATCGACTTAAACGTAACTTTACTAATAGAGCAACTATAAAAAAACAATGTCTTTGTATCCAACGCTTACGGAGCCGACAATTTCGTCAGACACGAAGTCGCAGACGTTTCGTCTGCAGAAGATTGGTGAAGTAGAAGCATTCCTGAGATCTGAGGCGATAAGTCGAGGACAACTGTGCAAAAAGTATAAGAGGGTTGTGGATGTTGCTAATGGGGCCTCGGCCGGCCTTGCTATAGTTAGTCTTGGAACTGGGGTGGGTGGGGCAGCTATGTTAGCCACTGGTATTGGTTTTATTCCTGGTATTGTTCTGGAGAGTTTGGCCATAGCGACGAGTTTTCTGGATATTATTGGAAATGTTGTTAGTAGAAGTTTTGTTGCTAAAGCTTCAAAACACGACGAAATTTGTATTTTGGCGGAGAGTAAGCTAAACACAGTTCATGACCACATTTCTAAGGCGCTGGAGGACACGGCTATTAGCGATGAAGAGTATAAGCTTATTCTGGGAGAGGAGGAGAAATATAGAACGATGAAACGTGATATACAAAGCAAGAATGGAAAAAAAGAGTTGCCGAGTCAAAGCAAAGACCAGATGGTGGCAGAACTAATAAAGAAACTAACCAGCGCTGGGTCTTCTCCGCGAACCGCGATATAAAAATTTTCATCCTTGGTGGTTGGAGTAGTGAGTCTGTAATTCCTAGCGCACCACCGCCGTACGATTAGTGGGCTACAATGTTTACCACCACACACACACGAGTTTGAGCCGGCCTCGTGGGAGGGTCTCGGCCGGCAGCAAACGACACTTTTGCGGTTTGATGTGTTAAGGCAATCCATGATCCGATTTTTTGGCTTTGGCCGAATCGGCTTAGAGACTTTATATCAAATCACTTCCATTGAGCCTGTTTTAAAGATCTACTTAACACCATGATTCAAAAGACTTCTAAGCCACGATAGCCACAGACACTGCTTGGAAGCCGATCGTTGATAAGGGTCTGTGGGTCCTGTAGGCCTCTGTGGACCCTTTTTCTGTATAGGCAGTCTTTATATCAAGCAGCTTTTTGTAGCGCATGATTTCAACCCCGTGTTACCCCCCTACTCCTGTAATCAATGCAGAACCTCATCGACCCATCTTTCTTCCGTACCAGGACCACATTTGAGGCCCACTCACTCATTGCCGGTTCTATAATTCCATCAGCCAGCATCTGTCCCAACTGATCGTCGATAACATTTCTGTATGCAAAAGGCTGCCGCCTCAATGGTTGCCGCACCGGAGCAGCATCCCCGGTATCGATTCGGTGCATAGCAGCCGACGTTCTTCCCAAGTCCCGTTCATTCTGTGAGAATACATCTTCATACTCACTAAGCAACTTGCTCAGCCGTTCCCTCGCATCTGCCGGAACTTCCTCGGGAAGATTATCCATCAAGACGTCCTTTACGTCTAGGATTTCCTCGCTTACCTCTGTCTCCCTCTTATCTTGGCGCAACGGTACCTCTACCGAGTAGAGTCCTCCCAGTGATTTATTCTTCTCCAACCTAACAGTTTCTTCGGTTAAATTAACGACCCGTATTTGCGGAGAGCAGGCGTTCTCTCCCACGATCACCCGAGCAACGTGAACACCCGGCTGAAGCTCCTGTGCCTCTATCATCCACGCCGGTGCGGTGCGGTTCAAATCTAAGTATAAGGTCTTGGCCCCGATATCCTGTTGACATTTCGGTGGTACCAATACCTCCTCGGCTACAATTACTCGCCTGCACCAAGCAGACCCATTGCCCTTCACTAGGGGAATCCTCTTACGTCCCACAAATAACGCACCATTCCCAAAACCCAACCGGCAGCGGTGTTGTCTAAGCCAGTCCATGCCGAGCATTGCCTCTACTATTTGATCAGAAACAAGGAAAGTGGTCTCTAGTGCAAACCCACGCCATACCCTGAGTGGAATCGTCACCTCCCCTAAAACATTAATTTCCGTCCCGTTAGCAGCCATCAAAGATCTAGAACATGGGCGTAACTCCAAACCGTTAACTGCTGACAAGGGTGCAAGGCTCACCTCGGATCCGGTATCGATCAAACATAGTTGCGTCCCTCCGTTAATGGATCCTCGGATGTATATGGCATTGTTGGTGGCTCTGTTGGGCGTCCGATGGCGTGTAGTATGGTTCACCGCAACGTCTGTTTCCGTGGCTTGCTCCTCTGGGTCCGCGGTGGCAGCGTTGAGAGTACGGGTGAAAGGCCGTCGTCTCTGACGACAGTCCCGAACGATGTGGCCCGACCGACCGCACCCGAAGCAGGTCGTCGTCCGCCTCTGGTTGGACAGGTTCGTCGTTGAGTTGGTGGCTCCGTGGCTAACCTCTGGATTCGCGTCTCGATTCCTCGTTGCGCTACTTTTCCACTCTTCAAATTGTTGGTCGATCTTGGCCTCGAGCTCCCTCTGCCATCGTCTCTGTTCCTCCCGCTGCGTCGTCAGGAATTGGTCCAATTGTGACTGGAGCTGGCTTGCAGCGTCGGCCTCGGCGGTCCCACGCACACGATTGGGTGGTCTCCGCCGATCCTCCGACTCCGAAGTCCTCTGGTAGGCTTCCAAACGAAGCGCCGTTCGAAATGCTTCATCCAGCGTCTTAGGTTCTCTTTCCCGAACCTTTAACGACAGTTCCCGATCTCGCAGAGCCTCCAAGAACGCGTCCTTGGCGACTATTTCGGTAGTTTCACTCGATGGCACCGGGTAGGCCAGTACCACCAATCTCCGGATGTCGTGAAGAAGCGTGCTCAGCGTCTCGTCTTGGCGTTGGCGGCGATAATACAATTGCGCCCTGAAGGTCTCCGCTTGTCCCTCAGTGCCGTATCGCTGTCGTAAACGCTCCACCAGTTCCTCGTAGGTAACGTCCGGTTGCGACCCATAATCCCATAATAGTTGGGTCGCCGCTTTGTCCAAAGCGCAGCGCAGAAAGTCGACCCGGTCCACCGCACTCCATCCGTTGTAGCGTGCACACACCTCAAATTGTACGAGAAAGGATTCTAACGACCCCGTGCCGTCAAATTTTCCCGGTTTCATTGGTGCTTTCCGATAACCGAGGACAAGTTCAGCATTCCCCAGCGGCTTCGGTGTACTTGGTAGCTCTCTTTTCACACGCGATGGTTTCGGCTTTGTCGATCCCGGCCCGTCGAAATCAATACTTTCCAGCAATTGATCTGGGTCGAATGTGGCCCTCTTCATCGTCTTGTTTGCAACCGGAGTTGAACTGCTTGGCTGAGTAGGTTGCGGTTCGCCCACGCCATGAGAGAGTAGATTATCGTCTGATCCTCGTCCATCATCCCAATACTTGCAAATATCCACGAGAGAGAAAAGTACCGTCGAAAAGACCGTCTTCTTCCGAACCAGACCCCGCTTCTGGTACCAAATTGTTGCGTAACAAGCCGGCGTTTATGCGCGTTTCCCTGTAGTATTGGGAACTGTAAGTGGTAGGCTGCGGACAACTCGATGCAACGTTAAACCAGGAGACCTCATCGAATTATCCGAATGTCCCCTCGTGCGCCCGGCTCCCGTGGTCTGGCAGGAGACTCAAGAAGACACGTGAAATTCCGACTAAACTTTTAATTCCGATTCACTTAACTCAGTATACAATTCGCAACGAAATCGCAATCACAGTTCGCAAGTTACTGACAGTCTGTATCACATAGATCCACGAATTACAATTCGACAAATCGATCGACAATGTACTCGACCTCTTTACTCTGACTCTCTCTTCTCAACTTCGCACTCAACTCTCCAATCAACTTTGCACTCAACTCCACTCAACTCCACTCAACTTTCAGCCAAACTCCCTCAACTACTTCACTCTCTATTCTCCTCCTATTTATATTTATTCTGACCCATCATCCAACTCCTCCGGCTAAATATAGCCCGGAGTAAATGCATACTAATGAGGCATCGGATTCCTAACATTAACAGACTTGGCGCCAACAAAACTCCTCCGGCCAAATATAGCCCGGAGTAAATGCATACTAATGAGCTATCAGATTCCTAACATCAACAGGTTTGGCGCCAACAAAACTCCTCCGGAGTGAGTTTCCCTCCGGAGTAAATACATACTAATGAGGTTAATAACGTAACACGGATGCCAACAAAACTCCTCCGGAGTAAATACATATTAATGACACCAGCAAACGCCCAGCAAATATACTCCCGCGTTAATAACCTCCTCCGGAGTGGTTTTACTCCGGAGTAAATACATACAGCATCAAAAATAACACAACACAAAAAAATCAAAGACACCGAAGAGCCAGTCCAACTCAAGCTTACAAGAGGAGGGGAACGGAGACATTTTTGTCACATTACTATCTGCAAGATCGCAAGGCAATGACGTTTGATGAGGTTACAAGCCTCTTGATTGCAGATAAAATGAAAGAAATGTTGCCCAGAGGATGTTTGAATTTCATCCTCAGTCAAGAGCAACAGAATTGGTTAGGGCACAAAGAGTTAGCGGCAGCGGCTGACACTTACGCCGCCACACACCCTTGGGAAAGTGACTATACGAAGCATAGTCTAGGCACGGGTAAGACGGAGGCTCGCTATGCGAAAGCACCAGCACCTCCTCAGACGACAGTTAAACAGACGGACACGTGGACTGACCGACCGGGAGGGACACAGACAAATAACAGGACAGACGGACGTCCAACCCCCGACCAGATTAGAAAGCGTGGCCTTTGTTTCCTATGCTTTTCTCCAGACCACAGAGCTAAACTGTGCTCGAAGAACAAACAAATTAAAAGCAAGCAGGTGAGCGCGTGTGCGGTCCAGCCAACCGTGACCAGAGCTCAAGGCAGACAGGCAGACAGACAAAGCGAGACGCGACAAGACGGACCGCCATTGATACAAGAGATAGACCAACATGCATTGCCGACAAGCCCGGATTGCATTGACGTGGAGGAGACTTATGTAAGAGAGTACATGAAAGTATATATTACGGGGCTCCCTGTGACATCGTCTCTAATAGATAGCGGGGCCGAATACAATTGTGCGCGAGCAGAACTAATCAGGCCGCTCAACCTACCTGTGGTCAAGCAGATAGAGGTGAAGGGGCTGAACGGTCAATCAATGATTGTGGACGTGGTGCGGCTGAGACTAAAGGGGTCTCAGGCCGGCGAGGACAGCGAGGGGGAGGTAAATTACGCCCCTGATGTTCGGATATGGGCGGCACTCATTAAAGACCTTAATGAACCGTTAATTATCACGCCCACTACAGCCGACTTGCTGCGCGAGACAGCGTTGTATTCGTGTCACGCGGCCAGCGCTCCTGAAATAGATCAAATTTCAGAAGCGCAGGCGGTCGCAAGGACTGAGACGAGTGAGGAAGAGGAGAGAGGGGAGGAGGTAGAGGGACTTAGGACGCTGATAGGCGAGGATTACTTCACGGTCGCTCAAGCAGACAGTGGGAGTGTAGGAGAAATCGGTCCCGAAGAAACGGATAATGAAGAGCTATTCTTCAATCCTGAGATACCACCCCCACCCAAGGAAGACACAATAGTAGGCAGAAACAAGATGGCGGCTGAACAAGCACAATGTTCGACACTAGCACCATTCTTGGCCCACGGGAAAATTGGGGCGAAGAGCTTCTTCACTGAAGACAATTTGCCCTTTCATAAAGACAAAATAGCTGGGCATTCTGTAAAACAACTGTGCTTGCCTAAAGAGAGAATAGACAAAGTCATCATCCAATCACCGGAAGCGCGAGGAGCAAAGAAAGAGGGCCAATGGCAAGGCCCGGCCATCATCGCTCAGGTGAAATCGCCCTACACATACATCGTGGAAATAGGGGGCAAAAGCCGCTTACTACACGCAAATCGGATTCGCAAATATAACGAAAGAATACAGCAAGCATTGATTAACAATTGCTCCATTCTGTTCGAGAAGGACGAAGACTTCGGTCACGGGGAAGCGGTGGGTAGCTTCGTCACGAGGCAGACAAGGCCCAGTGCACAAGTAGACCCTATTGCCGTTGCACACTTAACGGTACCCGAGCGGAAACAGCTGTTTAGTCTGTTAGACAGGTTTCCAGATGTGTTCTCGGACAAACCAGGTTTCTGTCCCGTCCTAGAACACACAATCACTGTTAGCGCGGAGGTCAGGCCGAAGAGTTTGCGAGCCTATAAGGTGCCGGAACTGCTCAAACCGGAGATGGAGAAGCAGACCCGCGAACTTTTGGCCCTAGGTATCATCACTCCCTCACATAGTGACAGGGCAGTACACTCGATGACGTGGCCGGATCACATGAAACACCTAGAGAAATACGTAATGACTATTCAACAGTCGGGTCTGACCCTTAACATTAAGAAGAGTTCGTTTGCTAGGCGACAAACAACGTTTGTAGGTCACCTGATCGGATCAGGGAGCATTGAACCGGATCCTATGAAAATCGCAGGGCTAGGGAAAATCCCTCAACCCGAGTCCAAAAAGGACATACGGAGATTAATTGGCTTCTTCAGTTATTTTAGGAACTTCATCCCTAACCTGGCTGAGACAGCCAGAATTCTCACTGACTTGACCCAGAAATCGGTGCCTGTTAAGATACCCTGGCGAGCTGATCACCAAAAGGCGCTAGATAAACTTACGCACGATTTGAATAACACTGTATGTTTGCAGACAATTGACTACGGCAGAGAGTTTGGTCTATCGACTGATGCTTCAGACGAAGCAGTCGGTTGCTGCTTATTCCAAATTCAAGACGATGGAACAGAACGGCCAACATGTTTTGCCAGTTCTAAATTAGATGCTACGCAAGCGCGTTGGTCCACTGTGGAACGCGAAGCGCATGCTGTGATTTCTGCGTGGAAGAAGTTTAGGGATTGGATTTTTATGTCAAGGACCACCCTCTATTCTGATCACACCCCCTTGACTTTCCTAACTGCTTCTACGCCCACAAGTGCTAAACTTGCGAGAGGGGCTCTGGCCCTCCAGGACTTCGATATGTCTTTTGAATATCGACCTGGGGCGCTGAATATTCCCGCTGATCTTTTGTCCAGACTATGATTGAGGAAGAAGGCGGACTACCATGTAAGGCACCGCGACAACTGTAAATATATTTCTAACTGTGCTGATATTTTGTATTTTCATGGGAACGACGAGGACATGGTCTGGAGGAAATCGATGGAGGGAACGACATCATTCTCAGCCGGGAGGCGAACCAATGACTGGCTTTGTCCTCCCCCGGGAAGGGAGGTGTCGCGTGAGGAGATCGACGACAACGACGAGATGTCATATTCATCATGATGTAATCGTCGTTGCCGGTCGAGATAGGAGGATGACGGACGAAAGCCAGTCTCCACTGGGTCAACAATGAAGGCAGCGAGGCCGAGGTGTAATCGGACACCACACAGCCAAGGTGTAATAGGACACCTCGCGGCTATGATGTAACCAGACACCGCCCGCGCTGCAGGCGAGCGACGACCCGCGTCTCGAGGAGCAATCTGACACTAATTGACGATAGCTTGACGTGGGGAGGGGGCTGACCGGTGCACGCTGAAGTTCCTACTTAACGGAAGGAAAAGGAGAACACGGGACTTGTACTACTGACGAACGCGACGTGTGAACATCGGTCGAGCGATCAACATCGGGAGGAACGACCAGCGGGGCGGCAGAGTATAGTCCGTCAGATTCAGAGACTGACGCGAAAGAACGATCTGTAGTTAGGCTGTACGAAGCAACATTTGAGAGAGTCCGATTTAATATCTAAACGCTTTAATACTACGTGGAAGTTCCCGTAGAGTTAGTGTATATATATTTGTTTCTTTAATTAAATTCATTTATTAATTAAATAAAGTTCGTCGTGAATCTTCTATAGAAAAGTTAGGCACGTTAAATAAAAGTGCAAGTAAAAGAACAAGCAATCGAGGGTCGACATCAACACACGGCAAACACACGACAGGGCGACCTCCGATTGCGACACTTAGATACAATGTTTTGTGTCTATAACTGTGTATTAATGATAAAACAATGTCATTATGATGATTATGTCAACGTCAGTATTGATATGAAAATCAGGAAGCTAGATAACCGGGACAAATTAATTAAAACCAGACTATAACCAGGAAGAAAAACCATGGCTAATGGGACGGTTGACCTTGCAATGAATGTGAAATTGTGTCAATATGTGGGTTAGTGCATACTGTGATTTAGTGATATTATTGTCCTTTAAACTTCTGATTTCCGTCATTCGGCCATGGCACACTTCAACCACGCTCCCGGCACACTTATGTGCCGCGGCACAAAGGTTGGGAAGCACTAATTGAAGCGTAACGCCGCTAATTCCCAGGCTCAATAAGTCTATTTTTTTCTCTGTGTCGGTACTCAAAACTGGCCTCACCTTTTCAAGTACTCCTACCCTCAGAGGCTTCTATCCCTATTCAGGGTGGGCGCAAGTTGAGCCCAGTGAAAAACAGGGGGAAGTATTTATTTTCAATTTTTATCACACTCTCTACAAGTTACTGTCTTTGCTCACAGGGCCTACTACGTGGGGGGAGAGAGAAGGAAGCAGACTGCTTCCAATTTGTCCCCCCCCTCCAGTGAAATAGATGTTTCTATTCCACTGACAGTACTGACTCAGGCCAGCAAAATGCTTTGTCCCGCAACATCCAAGAACTGAATGTTTTAGATTAAACATTGCTATTGGCCATTATTAGTGTCTAGTGTATCATTATTACTTGTTTTTCTTTAGCTATTGACCATTATGTTCCGCTATTTTTTCTGCTGATGTAGGATGCAAAAAAGCTTTAAAAAATTGAAAAAAGCTATCATAATTGTGTTGATTAAGAAAAACTAGTTGGTCATTGCTACAATTATTGTCGTGTAGTGCAGGTCTTGAAATATTTCAGCAAAATAATTGTCGGCTGGGTAACTGCAATAGGCAGAGATGGAGCCTGTTTCCACTGCATTACACCATTTATAATGCAGTCTTTAAAATCCCATTATTTGCTAAGCAGTGTCCCATATTGCCCAGTATTTTAACATGCGTCCCATATTTTGGAAATTTTGTCCCATATATATTGCAGTCTGTCCCATAACAATTTTACAGTGCACTGGGAGCCTACAGAAATTAATTCAACAGTTCAGTTGAACTAAAATGTATCGTTTACCAAAACCAGTTTTATTTCTCCAAAAATGCGGTAAAACTCACCTACGGCCATGTAGAAATCCAAAAATATTTCGGGGATAACCCCGGACCCCTCCGCTTCAGGGATTGGGAAGGGGAAGGCAGGAATGGTACAAGAGTTGTAAAGGGAGAGGGGAGGGGTTAAGGGGTGAGGGATTGGGTGGGGAGGGGTAGGGGAGGAAGGGAAGTCAATGTATGGAAGGGCTTTACAGTAAGGGGAATTGCTTTCTGCTTACAGGGGGTTCTGTGAAAGAGGGGGAAGGAGAGGGATTGAGCCCGGTTGTTTAGGGGGGATAGAAGCCACTGCCTACCCTGACTCATCTGATCCTCCGCCTTCCAATTATTCTGTCCCTAAACGACACCCGCCTTAACAGCTGCTCTGCCTCCTCTATTGGTCTGGCCCTCTCGAACCTGACTTGGACCTCCTTTGGACTACTCTCTGGAAAACCCCTCTGATTTGACGCAGCGCTCGTGAATAGGATGGTGACCTGTGCTTCGCCTTCGAGTGGCGCTTTAGAAGTTTGGAGATTACGATTACGAGCCTTATAGTACCTCCTTAGGCCTAATAGCCAACTTTTGCAAGGACCCAAAATCTCACCATTCACCATTAGGTTAATGCAAAAACACAATTAAAGATGGCAAATAAAGAGCACCAGCCTTCGAATCAGAACAACGCAGCCGAAGTTGCCCGTGGTCCAAACCCAGCTATTAGTTCCACCGTTTTGGTGTGGTTTGTTGGTTCCCCTTTCTTTGCTTCCGTTTCTGCTTCAAAAGAAAAGAGGATGAGATAATGTGGTCACTCCTTTTACCATAAAAACAGATTACTGGAGACAAAACGGATTCGTAAATTCCAGGTCTTTGGAATGCGTTTCATCCCCAGTCGAAAAACGCTTGTCTTTCCCCAATACTGCCTTACCCAGAACCATCATTGAGAAATGGTTTGTGCAATATGGCGTATTCATCTGCCAATTCAGTCACTTCCATGAGGGTCTTCGGTTTCTGCCAGCCTGGAATTCTGGAGTGAGCAAAGCATATATTCAGTGCATCAGATAAGCAGATAATCAAATGACATACTCGACTGTGTACGTTTCTTACAATTATCTTTCGTTTGATCGAGTTCTGATAACGCTCTGACCGGTTTAGTCATACGTGTATGTTCATCAGATATGCTTATTGAGCTTTGGTGGTCAGCTAAATCGTAATCAGTTGCAGTTGGCACAAATCAGGAAACCATATGATATGCTCAACAGCTAATACAATTCTGATTGAAAGGACTTAATAGTAGCACGCTACACGGACTTATGTAACGCGTTAGAACGTTAAGTCAATTTTAACACGATAAATCTTTAAGTCATACGCTGACTAAGTTTGTGTTTCAGTGTACACTGTGTTGTAATGAATAATTATAGGCCTATTTTTGCCTATTATAACGATAATCGTGGTCTACCTTTGCAGATCACAAGGCAGTTATAAGTTTTCAAAACTTAAATAAATAATTAGTATAATCCAGCCATCTAATCAGGACATATATTTACTTTTTGAAAGTATGGGTTTGATGTTTTAGTTTTGATTTGGAAATGGGTAATAAAATATTTATTCAGTACTGTAATAAAATAGGCTACTTAGGCTACTAGTTATTTAAAATCAAATTTTTAAAAATTGATATGACGATCCGAATGAAATAACTCCTAATTTTATAATCATATTTCAAATTTCATACGTGGGACAAAAAATATTCATTGCAATCACTAGCATATTGATTAGTGATTGGTTAGTCGATTAATTTTCACTTGCCATTTCTTCAGTCTTAATTAACGTGGCATCTACATCTTTCGAAAGTGTCAACATTTCGGTCTTTAACATAACCAGCAAAAGCAAGACCTCAATGTTTACGTTTTATTTCATTTGCCAGGAGCTGGACCCCACCATACAGTGGCGTCTACCAATGGTGGAGTGTGGAGAACGATCTCCATCGAACTTCAAAAGTGGGGGGGGGGGTTTGACATATTTTGACTGAAAGTGGGGGGGGTTGCATTTTTTCATGATAGCTCTTTTGTCCCGTGTGATAATATAGCAAAATCCAACAAAGCAAAAATATTTAAAATCCGAAAAGGTCAAAAAAAATTTTTCGCGCGTTGCTTTGACTCTCTTTGGGCGCTGTCAGTCTAGACGTAAACTCACCATCTATTAAGGCCTAAAGTAGAAAACATTCAGCTAAGTCATCCATTAATTCATTAATCTGTAGGCCTAACTGTCTCAGAGTGACTGATTAATTCGTTTATTTTACGACGCCGTCATATCAAAGATGATTGGCGTCTCTCCCACTGCAGAATCTCAGAAAACACCAAAATTTGTATTTCAGGCGGTTAATTTGGGGGGGTTGATTCTCCATTTACTTTGGGGGGGGGTTAGACGCCACTGCCACCATATTCACGTTTATAGTTTATTTTTCGCTAAGAAAGCGACAGAAACCTACCGTAGTTCAACATATACTCACTGAAGACTCTACTGCAGCACCATCAACGGCAAATGGTCAAGGAAATGGTTCACTACTTACTCGTCCGTGTCACCATTCTTCTCGGTCACTTCAGAGACATCATCTGGCGGAACAAATTCCTACAGATAATTTCTCCTCACAACTGTTGTGTCTTCAGTGGCAACCCGAATATACATTTTTAGTCAGAAGAAGAAAAGAAGAAGAAGAAGACGGAGGAGGAGGAGGAGGAGGAGGAGAAGGGGAAGGAGAAGGAGGAGAAGGAGGATGAGAACGAAGACGAGGAGGACAGTGTACTCATTATGGCAAAGTTGGCTGGAGGTGCAGATGGAGCAGAAATCTTGATAAGTAACAAGACAGCACCAGGCAGGGCTGTAGTGGTAAAATTTGAGGTGAGTATACGCTACCGGTGACCAGCGGCGTAAAAAAAATTTGAAGACCTTTTTTAGGAATTCGTCTAAGAAAAATTTCAGACTTTTCACAAATTCCCTTAAAATTTTCTGACTTTTTACGATTTCGTCTCTGAAAAAGTTGATGACTTTTTTGTAGTCATTCGGCCTAAAAACCTGTCAAAACCTCTCTTTTTCCTCCAAATTTCATTACTCAGGTCTCTACAGAGGTAAGTATACGCTGTATACCCGCGTATACCCTCGTCTAGAGCAGGGGTCTCCAAAGTTTTCCAGTGGGGGGCCACATTGCTGACTTTCTAAAGCTCCACGGGCCAAAACTCCGAGAAAAAACCGCGAATGAATAACTGTTAACAGACTATTTATTCCTGAGGTCTGATGCAGTGCAGAATTTCATTGCAGATAGGCCTATCAATAACAATTAAGATGGTTTTTCGTTAGTCCTGATTAGTGTGAGAAGCATGAAATTGATGCATTTCTGAAATAATTCTATCCAACTGCGGTTCAAAGTGAGTGGTTCCAATCATAAGTAAGGCATTCAAATGTTCATAAGACAATTGCGATCTGTAGCAGGATTTTGTGTACTTCATCTTGGAAAAAGTCTTCTCACACAAATACGTAGTGCCAAAAACTGAAATGAATTCACGAGCAAAGTTTCCTAAATGAACATATTGGTCAGATGGAAGGCATTTGTAGAATTCAATCAAATTTCCTTCCTTAAATTTGTCCCTCAGGAGAAATCTGCTGAAAAGGCTAATCTCCAGAGCCATTCACTGTCTGTGAGCAACACAAGTGGACGGTTCTTCTCATTTAAGAAAGATTCAATCACAGTTCGAAGCTAAAAAAAATCAAGCCAGAACTTTTCCACAGCTAAGCCATCTCACTGAAGTATGGTAGGCCTAAGGTAGATGACCCTTAGGTCTGGAAACTCAGCATCCATTTCCAGCAGGAGGTCACGAAATTGGCGATGATTGAGTCCATGAGATCGAAAGTAGTTAACAGTGGAAACAACAGGCTCTAGGACAGATGACAGGTCCAGATGTTTTCCACACAGTGCTTGTTGATGAATGATACAGTGAATTGTCAAAGGTTTCAAGGATATAGTTCCGCGGGCCAGAATAGAGACCTTAGCGGGCCGGATGTGGCCCGCGGGCCGTACTTTGGAGATCTCTGGTCTAGAGCGCTGAGTATACGCTCTCAAATTTCGCTAGAGGTGAGTATACGCTGAATACCCGCATATACCCTCGACTACAGCCCTGGCACCAGGCTACATCCGTTTATGTAACTTTAGGCCTATAAACTCTTTGTATGACTTTAGATGAAACGGTATTGCTGAAATCGGTCTGCACGTTTTCAGATAATAAGCTATCAACTCTCCTTTATGTGTAACCGAAACTGAGAAGTTGTTCAAGTACAGGAGCCTAATTCTTAATGAAAAATTATTTAGGCCTAAACTAATACTAGAAAAATCTGCCATGTCGTTTTAAAAAACTTATTAAACATATAGGCCTTTTTTGCCACATAAATAATATAATATATTTATATATTATAATAATTTTTGCCACAGTCGCAATATCGATATCCTGTTATATTAAGCACGTAATGTTAAAGTGCAATAACAATATAAGAAGCAGAAGCTTCGAAGCACTGCTCAACGATTCAGAGGTGCACATTTCCTCAAACTCACTCTATCTTAGACTATATCCTTGATCGATATATATAATTTCTTCCTTAAGTCTGTAGTATTGCCATACTTTTATGGCGACATGGGATTAAGTCTGGATCTAGGTTTATAAGTAAAACTGTTAAATGCATTATGATTAGCTGCTTCGCACTAAAACGGCGCACAAGCGGTTGCCCCCCATAAACGCGAAGTGGCCTGCAGGCTGGCGTCACGGTGATATACAACCGACAGAGTTACTAGATAATATATCATACATCCTGTAGATGTTAGGACTTAATTGCTTATCAATAATTTAACGCATTTACAAATAACCTACACACTACGCACTTTGAACTTTCTATGGAGGGCATTGTCAAATTAATTACAGTTGTATGATGTTGTATACTTACATATTATATTGCACTACACTACATATTACATGCATGCATGCATGAACAAGTCATGCATGCATACATACATGCGTAAATACATACATACGTACATGCATACACTGAAAGATGCATGCATTCATACAAGCCATAAACATATACATAAATACACGCGCACGCATATATAATATAATATATTTATATATTATAATAATTTTTGCCACAGTCGCAATATCGATATCCTGTTATATTAAGCACAGTCGCGAAAATCTGTAAACAATTAAGAAAATATTAACAAGATTTGGGCTACAGTCATATGAGTTGAGTTATGAGTTATGACACAGTTTAGGCCGACTGTGAACTCGCTGGAGTGGACCCGGACCAGTGGCGTACCGAAGGGGGAGGAGGGGCTAGTCGCCCCGGGCGGCACTTTTGCAGGGGCGGCAAAATAGGGCTGAAGAAAAATATAAAAAGTTTTGGATTTAAAAAAAGAAAAATTAGGAGACAAAGAAAGAAAGAAAAGGAAGGAAAGAAAGCATCCGTCACTTTGGTCAAGTCGGCTTGGGTTCCGTTGATCGTTAGGGGCGGCATCACGCTTAGAGGTATACGTTAAACACTAAAAAGAATTGCAGAAAAGGAGGCGGAATCGCATTTATCTACTAAACAGTCTACTTTTAAGCATATTTTTGCTATGCTGTCCTTCATAATCATAATATATAGGCCCTATACGCTATATGTAGGCTATAGGTATCTAAACGAATTAATGACTTAGAATAAAATTTAATCACAAACTATCAATATCACTACCACAGCCTTTCACCACTTAGTTTGGTCCTCTTCTTAAAATTAATCTTAAAATTGGTCTGGTTTTGAAATTACCACTTATCCTTTCAACAGAGTTTAGTAGTATTTTGATGGTATTCAGCTATTTTCGAATTTCGGTTACTCGCTATTTAGCCTACAGTTTCCTTTTGCGTTTTTGAAATAATGCTGCAGACTGCAGTTGTTTTACAATGTTTACTAACTATGAGCATATTATACTATTATTCGGTAAATAAAATACAATGTTTAATTGTTTAATTTGATTGTTATTAAAACCTAAACTTCTACTGCGCACAAAAAGCTCGCAAGATAACGTTAATAGCATAAGCCTAGCCTAATGATAATAATGGTAATTATAACACAGGCCTAATATGTAGGCCATATGCATGTATGTAAACTGTAGGCTACTGTATACGCACGAGTCAGCGACAGTCGCAAGTCGAGCAATAAAATGTTTCAGGAATTGTTTTAAATGTGCAATGATGAAAGGCCGTTAACCGCTGTTTGTGCGGGAAATGAATTGTAATTAATAATTATTTATGATTTTTATGCGCTCAGACGCCGCTCGCCAGGCCCGGCCCTAGGGCAAGGCGAACGAGGCAGCCGCCTTGGGCCCCGCGCTTTCAACGGCCCCGCGCTGCTGGCTATAATTTTTGTACTGTGATGAGATTGAACGCTGACAACGCCAAGGTCTCTTAGCAACAATACTGGCAGTCAATTTCAAATTCAAATTCAAATTTTCGTCTTTGCCGCGTGAATGTGAGGTATAAGGGTGATTTAGGAAAAGCGAGCCTGCAGATAAAGCGAGTAACAAGTTGAACCCACGCTGTTGTCTTTTGTGACTAACGACCTTTCAATTAGAAGGATGCTAAAATATCTAATTATTAACATCCTTTTCAGTAATTGAGTTAAACATAATAACCCGGTATTGCATTCGTAGTAAAATGCTGGTGTTGAGAGCCTGATTTGCAATTTGTGTTCATTAAGCCCAGTGCTTTTTTTATAGAAAAAGGTTCCGGAACTGAACAATTATGTAGGGGAGAGTGCTCCAAGATGCCCAGGGCGAATAAGATGCCCACCCCCTCTAAAACGTATAGAAAGATACAAATTCGTATTTTAGTTGTGTCTTTGCATGTAGCGACATCTTATGAACCTTCCTTAGCAGCAGAATTTCAATATTCGAGATATTGGCGCTATTATTGTATTTTTCCAATTTTGACTACTTTTGCGCAAGTACACATTTATGAATCTCCTTCATTTTCTCCGTAACCTTACTTAAAACCCAGGCGTTTATTTTGGGTCCATTTCTAGTTGTTTTGATGGCTTTATCAAACTTGTAAACATTAACCTAGTGAAATAAAATGGCTTCAATTGAGAGGGACTCGAAAATTACAAGAAGCCCATGGGCGTCTTGAATGTATAGGAAGCACAGAGGTTACAAGATGCCCATGGGCGTCTTTGATACCTTGAGAATCTTAAGTATCATCTTTTGATCATGTGATTGAAGAGGTATGTGAGTCTGGTGATGCTTCTGATTAATTGTTGACGTTTAATGCTAATAACAACGACAGTTTAATGGCGCCGCAACACATCCGAATCGTTATAACTTATAAGGTTGTTTTAGTGTTACAAAGCTGCATCAGTGGACTATGTTGATTACTCTTACATGGCTAAAACCTAGTTGTGTGGGGGGTACGGTGTACGCAATTGTCTGTCACTGTTTCCACATCAACCTAAATTTTACTTGCAGCATATACTGGTACTTGTTTATTGTGAAAGTGAGAATGCACAAATGGTTTTCTAGGAGCTTGTTGAAGTGATTTATGTGAGAAAGACAGTTTACCATATAAAAAGAAGGTATTAGAAGAGGCAGGAAAGACAAAGATGAAAACAATGCCAAAACAGACCAAATCTGTGCCAAGCTGTAAGGACTCTGCATCTTCAGAGACAGTTGCAGCAAAAAACAAAATGAAGGAACTAAAAAAATAAAAATAAATTTACGTGCAGACAAGACAAACTGGAAACTCAGCCAAGAAAGACAGCTAAAAACAAGCCCAAGTATAACTACGAAGAAGATTGGAAATGTCTAATGTGTGGTGAACGCTTCAGTGATAGTGCTGCTGGGGAGAAATGGATAGAATGCAGGAAGTGTGAGGCTTGGTGTCATGAAGTGTATACAGATGGAGAGACATCCAAAGGATTTGAGTGCGACTTTTGTCGTTAACTGTGTCTGACAATGAAAATGACATTAACATCTTACAACATAAGTTTAGTTTTTTTCTTTCCATGTCTTCATATGCTTAGTAGCTGTAGGGTCTTTTGTTTATGGTTAGGTTTGTTTGTTTTATTAAAAGTTTACTGCTTTAGTCTAAAATTGCAGGATTGCCACACTATTTGTTTTAGTCATTTTCCATTGTTCTAAGATGCCCATCCTGTGGGCGTCTTGTAGTGTGGGGTTCCTAAGATGCCCAGTTTGAAGACATCTACTTTTTTTAATTTAAAAAAATAATGTTTTTGAATTAACCTCTAAACTTGCTGTGATTGCTTTATTGATGACCACTCTTTGCATTGGGTACAAACTTGTACTTCTCCTGCAATCTACACGGCTGAAAAACACAATTCTCCTTAGCGTGGGCATCTTGGAGCACTCTCCCCTAAGGGCTAGATCGAGGGCGAAGCCCTAGAAAAAGGGGTTTTGGTTCGGGGAGGGATCTCGGTGAGACCTTTCCCAAGAAAATTTTTGACGTCACATACAATTAAAATAACAAAATTATTCGTTTATTAAAATAACTATTTTTTAATAGCTGGAAAATGGTGCAGGAACGCCGTTCCAGAGCGTTCCGGTAGAAAAAAAACACTGATTAAGCCATTTAATTTCCATTTTGCATTATTTTAATATGCATGGTATTGCCAATACCGTATTGACAGGAAATCAACTCCGCAATGCCTGTTTATGCTTGGGGCTCCGCTCATCGCTTCCTCCCATGGGCCCCGCACAGCCTGGTTCCGGTCTGCTATTCCGGGGGTCCGCTATTCCGGGACCCACTATTCCGGGGGTCCGCTATTCCGGGGTCCGCTATTTCGGAAATCCGCCGGAATATACATACATACATACATACATGCATACATACAAACATGCATACAAACATGCATACATACATACGTAGGCCTACATACAATACATACACACGTACAGTCGTACATACATACGGGAGGGCCATTCAGAAGCGCTCCCAGTGCGAGAGACCCCGAGAGAAAAAGCAAGTTTTAAGAAAGGTAAAAGAGGAAGAGACGTTACCTGAGAGAATAGAAGAACGAACGAACGGAGGAAGCTCATTCCAAAGAGCAGGGCCAATGGAGGCAAAAGACCTAGATTGAGCCAGAGAAGTCCTGACACGGGGAACGAGGAGGTCCAAACGGTCAGATGAACGAAGAGTACGAAGAGAAGCAGCAGAGTGAGGGCGATATATTAAGTCACATAAATATTTTGGAGCGAAACCAAGTTGAGCCTTAGAGACAAGGATGAGGACCTTAAATTGGATGCGGGCAGAAAGCGGGAGCTAGTGGAGTTCTTCTGTCATAAAGGTGGTGATATGATAGAATCGAGGAAGACGGGCAATTAATCTAGCAGCAGCATTGAGAACGGACTGAAGACGAGCAAGACGGACTTTGGGAAGACCAATGAGGAGGGAATTGCAGTAGTCAAGTCTAGAGCAGACAAATGCATATGCATGGACAATTGAAGTGAAAATTGGAGATGAGAGAGAGCGACGGATAGCTCTAAGGCGCCTTAGGTGAAAATAGGAAGTGCGAGTGAGTTTGGAAATGTGTTCAGTAAAGGTGAGAGAATTGTCAAGGGTCACTCCTAGATCACGAACGCTAGACGAGAAAGTGAAAAGCGGAAACCTTTGAGACAGCACAGCAAAGTCGAGTTTTTGAAGTTGCTGAGGAGTGCCAAACCAGATAAATTGGGTTTTTAACGAGTTGAGGGAGAGGCGATTGCAAGACATCCAGTTATGACGATGGTGAGAAAGAGCTTCGATGCGCTGAGCAAGAAGAAGTTGAGAGGAAGGAGGCCCATGGACATAAGCCTGGACATCGTCAGCAAAGAGATGGCCTGAAGCCCCATGGATGGGGAGGAGAGAGGGGATACCGACCGTGTACAAAATAAAGAGGAGAGGGCCTAGAACAGAGCCCTGCGGAACACTCAGTTTAATAGGGACCCACAGAGTTCTAGATTCACCAGAGATGACCATCTGAGTGCGATCAGACAGGTATGACCGGAACCACTGGAGAGGGGGGCCCTTCAGACCGCAAGAGCTCTCAAGGCGCTGTAGAAGAATGGTGTGGTCAATGTGTATATGTATGTATGCATTGTACGTGTATGTATATATATATGTATGTATGTATGTACGGGTGTATGTATGTACGTGTTTATGTATGTATGTATGTGCGTGTGTATGTATGTATGTGTGTATGTTTGTATGTACGTACGTGTATATGCATGTATGTATGTACTATGTATGCATGTTTGTATGTATGTATGTACGTGTGTATGTATGTAATTTGTATGTATGTATATTCCGGCGGATTCCCGGAATAGCGGACCTCCGGAGTAGCGGACCCCGGAATAGTGGGCCCCGGAATAGCGGACACCCGGAATAGCGGGCCGGTACCCACAGCCTAGGGCCGGGCCTGCCGCTCGCCATGTGCAGTGATAAATTTTCCTCAAAACATGCCCTGAAATGTTTTATTATCTAATAAAATAGATTTCATGTAATAAAATGTTTAATTATCTAATAAAATAGATTCATGCAATAAACTGTTTAATTATCTAATAAAATAGATTTCAGTAGGCCAAAAAAGGATAATTGCAAAATACAGTGAAAGTGACAAATCCAGAAAAGGTTGTAAAGAAAAAGGTTATAAACTGTATCAAATAAAATTGTATATGTAACACGATCGTCATGTAATATCTTAGACAAAATAGCATATCGAAAATTAAGTGACCAAGGGCGACATTTTTGGCCCTCGTCCCGGGCAGCATTTCAGCTCCGTGCGCCACTGCATACATGCGTAAATACAAACCTACTTGCATGCATACATGGAAAGATGCATGCATTCATACAAGCCATAAACACATACATAAATACACGCGCACGCATATATAATATAATATATTTATATATTATAATAATTTTCGCCACAGTCGTAATATCGATATCCTGTTATATTAAGCACAGTCGGTCGCGAAAATCTGTAAACAATTAAGAAAAATATTAACAAGATTTGGGCTACAGTCATATGAGTTGAGTTATGAGTTATGACACAGTTTAGGCCGACTCTGAACTCGCTGGAGTGGACCCGGACGCCTACCTATACAAAAACAAGAGCCACCGTTAGTCTGAGAAATACAAAAACCTTGTTCGAGTAATCCTGCTTCGAGCCGGAAATGTCAACTTGCGATACAGAATCTGTTTTTTTTAAATAAACTGTCATCTTCTGCATTCTACTGTTAAAGAATCTTGGAGATGTACTTTATGTATGCTTCACTCGTCTACAGTTCCGAAATAACAGAACAGCGAAGAATGCTAGAAAACCTATTATGTAGCGCCATCTATAGCACTGAATCCAGACGCGTCTTTTCCAACTGGGCCACGGAGATCTGGCCATTGACTGTGATATGATTCTGGTGATTGTGTCCAGTGGAATGGTTGCGATGCGACTGGAGATCGACCCATTTAGGCTGGTAGAATAGGTCTCGTGACAGTTCGTGAGGTGCATCCTGCCTGTACTGTACATAACGGTGTCGTACGCTAGACCGTACCACATGTTCGAATTCGGCAGATTGTTTGTAACGTGGTTCCAGAACGACTGTCTTGGCCGCGACAGAATGAAGCCACTGGCCAGACCGACGGACGGAGAATTCTTTTCGGCAAGAACGACATCGAAAAGCGAGAAATTATCCAGGAATTGGTTGAACGGAAAGTTGCAATCGTGATCAAGATCCAGGTAGAGTCCTCCGAAATGGTTGACGATGAAGTACCGTGCGGCGTCTAGACGCTGGGTATGGTATGGGTAGCTGTTGTAGGTCGGAAGAAACTCTGGGTATTCGCTGGCGATGAACTTATCCATATCGGTCTCCGTCCAGTCGCATAGGTAGTATCCATGCATATCTTTCTGGAAACAGGCGGACTCTTCATCTGTCCATCCGTATGGAGCCGGGTCCTCCGCTTTCCAAGTTCTGTGCAGGATTCGAGGAATTGGTTCGTCCTTGGACAGCTTGTTTGAAGCGTCAAGGGGGCTAAAGGTGATCGTGCTTTCGCCCGTGAAGAAGTAGCATTTCCTTTGGAAGCCATTCGATCGGAGCTGGTCTTGATGGGAATTAACGATGCCTTCCGGTAATGGGAGACACCTGTTCTCAGCGCGGCGTCCTCTCGATGCGGTCTCGAAGATGGCGACGAGGCTTAGAAAGAGAAGCCCTGTGATGACAAACAACAGTAAAAGACCAGTCTGATTCTTTAGCGTTCGGCAGTCTAATAAGACGCTAAACACCGGCATCGTAACGTAGAGGTCTTACGCGCTTCTGACGCATTAAAATTGATTGTCTATAGGAAGAAATGTGACAGAACCGTACACAGAGTCTGTGCTACGTACTTCCGGCTGCTGTCTTCTGACCTTCTTTCCTATAAAGCCAAGAAATAAACCACGCAGAGATCGTCGTATGACAGGATCGATACTGTTGCCCAATTGTCGTTAGGTATCGACTATTCAATACCAGATAACTTCCACACATATGCACAAACGCGAAGCATGTGTGCCAACTCTCGTAGGCTATAGATCACTGCCCGAGCATGCTTGTTTACATATCGCTGTATTAAGTCCATATATCATTCTAGTATACTAGATATATATGAGAGCCTCTTTTAATGAAATATAGCGCAAGCTTAGAGGCAGATATAGGCCTGCTGTTACGTATAGGTCCGAGATGAGTGTTATATGCACGACTTATCAAAGATAAGAAGAAAGTATACAAGTGTGCACGGACATTGCATACACGGGCGTCTGTTATAAGCACCTTATCACTGATTGGCTTACGATAGCCAGTGATTGGCCCACGCTGCATATGCACTTTAGGAACTGGTTTGTAGAGTTCACGAGTATTTGCTCTCTACCAAGCAGTTTTCTATTCGTGCGTGTAAAGTGACCCGACTGAAGCAGATGAAATGAGTGGGAAAGATGAAGACACGTATAGGCTTATGCATAGGGTTGGCAGGTTGACTGCGGGTCCAATGACATTCCTGGGGCATGGCCTCAAATTTTATATACCGCTAAGATTCTATCTATCAGGAATTGAACGCTTTAATTCAAATATACAATCTAAGGAGAAGGCTGTCTCTCAAGCTCTTAAAGTGGCCTGTTGACCTACTCTAGTGCTAGGCCTATAGCGCCTAATTGGACTGTCCATCATAATATATTCGTCTTTGACTCGAATCTCTTTGTCTCGCTTTGCAGTTGAACTAAGCCGGGTTTTGACTGTCGTACGAAGTAATTGTGTCTGCACTTCATCTGAAAATTCTAAAATCTAAATGAACCTCAAGCCAGAGAAATCGAGTTGCATGCTGGAGAACAACTGGTCGCTAATCTTTGACCTGCTTCAGATTGAATTATTTCGCTTGGATTCAGATCCCAGATACAGTGTTAAGATACTCGTTCTTTAATCCGGTAGCAATGCATATATATACTCGTATAGTCGTATATTATATACCTATGCGAAATCAGAGCTGAACGAAAGAAGAAGAAGAACAATAAAAAATGACACGACAACAATAACTATATGCAGAACAAGAACCAGAATAAAAAGAAAAGAAGAGCAGCAGTAACTAAAGCTAACCGTACGAAGTAACTTTGTGTATTCGTGAAGCGCTGGCTACCTAATTATCTTGCAGTCATGCAGTCATCTTCATATGGGGAGGGGGCTTGCATGGTCTCCCTACGACAGTGCACGTGATCGGTCAGTTTATAGGTCAGTTGGATCGGGAACGCTGGCTCCACATAAATCCTTAAACCTCATTCTGGGGCGAATTAGGACCCATTTAGAACCCTTTATATCTGCACCCGATCGGCGCATACGCCCCTTGCTGTCTGCACTTATAGCTGCTTGTAATCGTAATCATAATCTCGAGGTCTCTACAGCGACCAAAAAACGGAGTCGTGGGAACCAGCTTATTAGTTCTCAGTCGTTTAGTCAATCCGTTCAATCCTTCAATTAAACACTGCAGCTTGACTAATTGGTGCCTATTCGAAGACGCATTGAGTTAAAGATTATAAGGGGCCATCCACATATTACGTACGCAATTAGGGGGGAGGGGGTCGGATTTTGGCGAGTTTTGCGTACGGGTGCGAACGGGGGGGGGGGGAGGGGGGGGGGGACAAAATGTGTACGTACACAAAATAAATTTCTAATAATGACGTCCACATTAGCCTATTTATAACTCTGTATTGTCCTATAGTTGTCCCATGGCATTTTATTACATTATATAAAAGCCATGTGCAGTTATTCTGTGCTGTGAACGAGAGACCTATAATTTGTCTATATTGGCCCTCACTCATCCTTCAATCTGGACTAAAGTGCAGACAGTCGGGCTGTCGAGACACTTTCTGCAGCTGGTCTTGGGGGGGGTATGCGTCAAGCGTACGTACGCAGGGTGGGGGGGTGAGGAAAGTACGCTTGCGAACATGGGGGAGGGGGTCCAATTTTCCCGGATTTTTGTGTACGTAATATATGGATAGCCCCTAATGCCACTCCCTTGTATCTAGCTGCCTGGCCGGTAGTTCGTCATCTTACCTTAGAGAGGTACATGACATTGTATGCATTTCAGTGTCATCCTTACCTGGTCGCAGATCGCTTCGCTCTGTAACACAGGGTGACCTGGTTGTTCCGCCAATCCCGTACTGCCACAAAGCAACATGGAAGTTTTGCCTTTCTCGATCCCTCCTTCTGGAACAAACATCCATACAACCTGCGACATGAGCTTCTTCTAATTTCTTTGCCTCTATTTCGCAAGCGCTTGAAACCCATTCTATTCACTCGCGGTCTTGTACAGTCATGTCGGGAACACCTCTGAGGAGTTTTATTGAAGAGACGCTATATCAGTGATCACTAACAAATTACACTTAGTTAAACCCCTTACTTCGCGATAATTTACTCACCACTAAACTATTGCGTTCCTCAGACTGCGTGGAAACGCTTGACTGAACAGAAGAAGTTCATGGGGTTGAAGGGGGCTATATGCACCATGCTTTGAAGAAGCAACTCAAAGTACAGTTACAACCTTCATAGGCCTACTCATTATGATCCGCTTAACAGAATGTCCTTATAGCTACGGTTAAGTCTGGCAACGTGAATGCTTTGAGAAACACATAATATGATAACTCTGCTACGTTTGTTACACGAATTTCTGGTTGCAAAAAACAAATGATTGATTGATTGATTGATTTGCGCTTTAAGACCGCGTTTTAGTTCTACATAATTTCTGAATAATTCTGTAGGCGTCTTGAGGAATGAAAGGTCGAATATCTACGTGTTGAGCATGTACAATTGTACATCGCTCTATGAGCTGACTACCGCGGCTTGATAAAGCAATCTACGAGCTACAACAGTAGATCTGAAAGTGACGAAAAAGATGTAGACAAGAACAGACCAGGCAGAGTGGAGGACAGTCATAAGCAAAACACACACGGGCACATACACACGCACACACAGAGGTGTGAGAGGAGGAATTGCAAACACAGAGAGCGCTGATCAACGTCTGACTAGGACCATACAACTAAAATAAAGGAAGGAAGAAAAGAAAGAAAACTCAGAAGAGAAGAAAGATTGAACGAAATGAAGGGAGATTAAAAAGAAAGGAAGGAAAGTAGGAATGAAATAAAGAAGGAAAGAAAGAGTAGCCCCCTTGAAGAGGTGCTATATAAATACTCGAATGAATGAATGAAAAAGAGGGAAAGACAGAAGAAAGGGAAGGATGAAGGAAGGAAGGCACGAAGTAAACAATGAAAGAAAGAAGGTAAGAAAAAAGGAAAGGAGAAACATGATAGAAGGAAGAAAGAACGAATGACAGAAAATAATAAAGACCCATGAAGGAAAGAAAGAATGAAAGAAAGAAAGAAGGAAGGAGAGAAGGAAAGAAAGAAGGAAAGAAAGAAATAAGGAAAGAAAGAAGTAAAGAAAGGAGGAAAGAAAGAAAGAAGGAAAGAAAGAAAGAAGGAAGGAAAGAAAGAGGGAAAGAAAGAGAAAAAGAAGGAAAGAAAGAAACAAGGAAGGAAAGAAAGAAGGAAATAAAAAAGAAAGGGACGAAGGATTGAAAGAAAGAAGATAAGAAAGTAAGGAAAGAAGAAGAGAAGAAGGAAAATCAAGAATGGAAGTATATGTAGAAAAGTAAAGAAAGGATGGAGGAAAGAAAAAAGAAAGACAGAAGTAGGGAAGGGATTAAGAAACAAAGGAACTAAGTAAGGAACAAAGGAACGAAGATAAGAAAGGAATGGAGAAAGGAAGAAAGACCATAAATAAATATGACGCGTTTCAAGAATAAGGCCCTTGACGCATTCTCCAGCCAGGGCCTATAAATGTCATTATGTTATCCTCTTTGCACGGAGAGAAGCATCAATTTGTCCGTTCTTAAGCTGTGACGGTTGTCCGTCAGCCTGCGCCACATGCCGACAACTGCGATTGTGCCTATCGTCGTTGGGCTGTCAAAACATCGCAATTAGCTTGTAAACAGTTTTGCAACATGCATTCTATTGCATCAGTAAACTTCATGGAAAGCTCCAGGCCCTGCTTATCACTGCAGGAGCCTCCACGATGGCCGTCGATGCGCTGTGTGATAGGCCTACTGGAAGAGGTGGCTGAATGGTTTCGGATTGTGACAGGAGTGCGACATGGTGGGATTGGTGGTGTTTTGTCACCGATGACGTTTGCCCTTGTTATGGATTGGATGATGGCGAGGGTGGCGGTGGGTGGTGATACGAGATCGACTGAAGTGAATGAATGGCGACATGTTGAAAGACCTGGATTTTTCGGACGATATTGCGCTACCATCATCCGAGGCCTTCCTGACCAAATCAAGAAAATCCCTGACCCTTCCATACACCTGTCGACTAACTCTTCGAACGTCTCTTGCCTTCACCTCCGACTGCGCTGTCCGCAATCTTCGTATTAGGCCTACTTTTGATTTACACCTCTAAGCTTCTTCTATCCACATCTCCAACCTCTCGCGCTTCTGCTTCATGCACATTCGTGACCTCCGTCGCATCCAGCCCATGCTCGACCTTAAAACTGTCGCCACCATTGATACCTCCGTTATTTATTCAAAACTGGACTACTGCAATTCCCTCTTCCTCAACATTGAATCCACCCAAATCAAGCGTCTGCAGCTTATCTAAAACTCACTAGCTAGCGCTGTCACTAAAACGCTCAACCAGATTTAGAACTTGTGCAAAGCCCCGGAAGAATTATCACGTAGAAAACTATGAGACCCAATTAAATTTTCCTGAACACAAAGTCAATACAAAGATTTAATCACAGAGGTTATATGTTCATATTTGGATGTATTAGTTATGGATGTAGTCAAAGATGTTCTGAATTATCTGCAGCTTCAGCATGTTTGACTTATTGATACCAGTAAGAAGCAAGTTACAGCAATCTAGGCAACTGGAAACCAATGCATTTTCCAGAGATATCCTTGCAGACATGGGCACATGACACCTAATTCTGCATATGTCACGAATGAACATATAATTATGAAGATTTACAAATACTGTTTACATGGCCAGTGAGACACCTGGTAGCATTTAAAACAATGCCTAAGTTACAAGCAGCTCAACAATTGAGTCACCCAATTTCAAAGACTTAAACTGATCAAATTTTTTAAGTTGCAATGCAGTGCTCAGTAGTATAAATTCAATCTTCGATGTGTAGCGCTACAAGTGTCTTGATACACATACAAAATACATACTGCATGTGTGTACGTATTACATCCATATGTAGTACGCTTAGTCAGAAATAAGAGCCGGTACATCGAGCGTAAATCAGGGTTGGAATTACTGAGGTTTGGAGCTGGCAAACAACAAATTATGCAGAAACAGTTGCTGCACGATACCAGATAAATCTTTTAAAAGCATGGTGTTCGATAGAGTAGTGGTTAGCATGCCGGACTGTACATCAACAGGTTAGGGGTTCAAATCCTGCCAGGGCAGAAATTTGGTTCGAGATTTCTGCTCCACCTGCACCCCCTAGCCAACTCAGCTATAATGGACCACTGACCGTACACTGTTGGTGGGAAGATGAGATGGCAAGGGAGAGGACTGGCCACCCACCCGCATATGACGAGGCTAAGAAAGTGAAGTGGCTAGCTTAAGGGCTGCTCTTCTTCTTCTTCACGGGCATGTGCAAATGTTTTGAGCCTGTAAACATGTGAAAAAAATGTAGCTTTTCAGTTGTGGTGCTATATGTCTTAAATGGTTTACGTCTTTGTTCCCAACTTTCTCTTTCAATGAGGAAAGGCTGAAACAGTCTTTCTCAATTTAAACACTACACTGTTCCACCCGGACTGGGCTGGGAATGCTTCTGAGTAGGCCCAGCTAGCTTGAAGAGGTGCTATATAAATTAGACATTGTTATATTGGCTTTAAAATTTGTAACTGAAATTGAAACACGTAGTTGCTTCTCATAATGCAAATATTGAACATTTGACCAAAACTTGAACACAGATCAACACTCATTCTGTATAGATCTGCACCGTAGCATTAAATATTCTTGCTTAAAGGAAATATATAGTTCTGCCAATCAATAACTAAGAGGCACCTGCAACAACAACGATGCTTGAGAGTACTCAAGTAGATAACTAGTATAACACCAGCAGTGTGTTTGAAGGTGTAATAGTTAATCTACATCCAGGTCAAATACAAACTTATTCTTGATCTCAACTGTCAAATTTGTTTTTCTCTCAACATTCACGGAAGCTGGTGTAGATTTCTGGCTCTCGCAAAAGTGTGGTATTGCAGCAGATTTAAAATTCTCTGGAAGTTTCTCAGTTAATGCATCATTTTCTGCTGATGTATTCAGCTGTGATATTGAAGAGTCATCCAAAGTAAGGCTTTTGTTTTCTTTATTCTCCTGAATAATTTTGAAGGCACCATGATCTTCATTGCCCTCTCCTTCAGTTGTCTTGCAATCAGGACTTTCTCCTTTTTCAGCAGATTCATCACAATTCTTTTCTCCAACAGGACCCTCAAATACCTCATCAGCAAAACTGCTATTGTTTTTGACATCGCCTTCACCATTTTTCCTTACATTATTTCTGTCCGAAGGTACATCACTGTTGTTTCCGTTAGCATGAACCCTGCCAACCTCCGATTCAATTTCACTCGATTGTGAAGCTACTAAAACAGTATCACTCATTGTTTTGCTTGTGTTTGCCTGGGCAACATCTCCAGTATTCGGGCCGTCAGACTGGTCATCGCCACTGTCCACAGAGCCATTGCTGTTCCTTCGCTTCTGCTTCGACTGCTGCCCTTTCTCGCACTTTCGGACATTCTTTCGCTGGTTTTTCAAGGAAGCTTGCATCTGACTAATGCTTTGATCTGCCAAGAAAACAGTCCTATCGACTTGCTCACTAAATGAAACAGACTTCTTGAGACCAGATGGCGATGCACCAGTCAAACTACCAGCAACATCTTCAGCTTCACTTCCGGAAGTCGTGATGCTGGTTCGTCCATGAATTGTGAGAGTGCTGTCAGATGTATCACTTGACTCGGATGTTGAATACTGTTTGAGTATTCCGTGTAAATCTGGACTTCCTTGCTCATGAACAACTGCGATTTCCAGCTCAGTGGAAATGCTTTCTGGTTTGACAGATTCAGAGCCCTACATGAATGAGAACAACACTGTAAGCATACACTAATTACAATTACAATTAACAATTAACAGAGGTTACAAACAAAAGAAACCAAGTTATCCCAAGTCTCACTTCATTATTTTACTCCATAAAACAAAGGTCACAGACACACACACATGTACACATGCTTCAATCCATAATAGGTCTGTGATGTGCAAGGCAGTCAGTCAACATGTAGCAACCTTGAGATACATACAAAAGCTCAGTGCTATCGATGTTCTTATCTGTCATTTGGTCCTGTGTGCCCTTTTGAAATTTGGAATGAGGGCAATATCGAATACAGTTGTATTGTAGAGACCCACTTTTAACAACTAATAATTTCAAACATTCAAAACTAGTCTTTATGACAGAATATAAATTCAAATTAATATAAACCAGTTGGCGTTATTTTTCTACCCAGCTGCCGTACATTTACTATTTGACCAGAAAGTTGAAAGCTGCTATTAAAAGGTAATATATGACCCAACAGAAGACCACTTATTGAAATCATATTGCTAATACTGATAAACCTTTGTTCTTAATGAATTTTAACTGCTGACTGGTTTCTCTTGAATAGATGCAATACAAATTAATCATTAAAATCATAAATTTATGATTACAGTTTCATTTATTTAAAATGACACTGGAACAAAGTTAAATTTCTAATGATTTGCACAAAATATAAGTACTCGTAAAGATGATACAAAAACTTTCAAAAAGTACTAATTAACTACTCGTTAAGCTTAGAATTAGACCTACGATGACTGGACTCTGATCAATGACTTTGTTCACATCAAGCTCGATGACATTATCGGAAGACAAAGCAGTCTGGGATGCAGTTTCTGCAGAATCAGTAGAAATGAACCTGGTCTTCATTTCTAGGTCTCTCTTCTATAAGCAAATCAGCCAGCCATTCATAGTAATGCATGTATATTGGTACACAAATAACAGATCTAAATAGCAAATGCATGCACATGTTATATTCGCACAACTGTTACGAACTTGCAAAATGCTTGCCAAATTTCTAATTACATAAAAAAAATTAATTTAACAATGTTACTACAAAATATCAGTTGTACAGCACATTTATTTATTTATTCCAGATATTTCTATAGCGCCTCTCGAAGTCAACTACTACTCAGAGGCGCTCCCGACTACAGCATTTGATACTGTGCCGGAATTTTCACGCCGAAGCGCCACGAGCAATTGCGAGTGAAGGACTTGCCCAAGGTCCGTACGCAGCGGCTAGAGTGGGATTCGAACCTGCAACCCTCCGGTCACAAGGCGCCGAACTGAGCCACCACGCCCCACAATGAGACATTTCTGATCAAATTATTTCCCTATGTCTAAAGTGATTACTCACATAACTAAAAATTTTAATTGTGTGATTATTTTTGATCAAAATACTATGTAAAAAGAAACCAGCTTCATTTCCAACACACTATACAGTTGTCCCCTAAATTTGGAAGAAACACCAAAAAAAGGTCAACACATTTTGCAAAAATTTTATTGCAGCTTTTTTTACCAGATCAGTTCAAAAGTATCCCGTGTCCCCCCAACCTTTCAAAGAAGATCGCCGCCAGTGACGATCGTCTTACATATACAATTTTATTTTATACAGTTTAGAGCTTTTCTGGACTTTTCACTTTTCACTGTATTTTTAATTATCCGTTTTAGCTATACATTTAAACTTAATGAAATCTGTTTTATTAGACTTAATTTACATTTTATTGCATGACTTAAGCCTGTCGCTGACTCGCTGTGATGTGTAGAGTACATTACATACATGCTATTACTAAAGTCTATTGATAGGTCCACAAAGGTTCATCAGTCACTCTGGTTCAGAGTAAAGCAGGGAGGCGACCTGACCGACGTCTCTTTGAGCGTAGACTCGGATCCGACCTGGGCTGGTGAACCAAAGTCCTCCGTGCCCACCTTCACGCGGTGCGGACTGTTAGTACCCTTCCTTCCAAAGGAAGGGGAACGAACGGGCACAGCAGGCAAAACCAGGGGAAGGCAATGGCAAACCACCCCTGTTTACATGCCAAGAAAATCGTCATGAGACACAACAAACCAAAAGCACCGATAGTCGCAGATGGTGGGACTCCCAGGCTGGAGTGCGACTCAAAAGCTACTGGGAAAGAGCAAGACGGTGAGTCAATGACCCTTCGGTCTAATGAAGCAACAGGACAAAAGCCGAATGGACGTTTTGAGGTGGATCGTATTGAGGGGAAAAGACTCAACCTGAGCTGCAGTCAAAAGATGAAATTGGGTACATGGAATGTACGTTCTATGCAAACTGGAAAGATGGATGTGATTCAAGGAGAGATGAAAAAATTGGACTTAGCGATATTGGGATTAAGCGAGACAAGATGGAAAGGACAAGGACATTTCAGCTGGAATGGATACAAGATAATAATGTCAGGACAAAAAGGGAGAGGAAGAAATGGAGTTGCAATCATGTGTGATAAGACAAGTACAGATGCGATAATGGGTTATGATACGGTGAGCGACAGAATCTTGAGTGTAAGATTTAGAGGAGCAAAGGTGAACACAACTATTATACAGATATATGCTCCAACATCGATAGCTACAGAAGAAGAACATGATAGTTTCTATAATGATTTGCAGAGTACAATGGATAGAACTCCGAAAGGAGATGTACTGATAACCATGGGGGACTTTAACGCGAAGGTGGGGCAATGCAAAGGAGATGATAGAGGAACAATGGGTATTCATGGACTGGGTGAACAGAATGAAGCTGGGGAAAGACTTGTTGAATTCTGCAAAGGGAATGACTTGAGAATCATGAATACATGTTTTGAACAACCAAAGAGAAGACTGTACACATGGACGTCACCGAATGGGAAATATAGGAATCAGATTGATTACATCTTGGTAAATAAAAGATGGAACAGTACGATAAGAGATGTGAGAACTAGACCAGGAGCGGATTGTGGTACCGACCATGAGCTACTGGTAGCAACACTGAAAACGAAATTAAAAAAGCTGAAGAAAGGAGATCGAATGACTAGATACGACTGCAAGGGCATTACACCGGAATACAGGATGGAAATAAAGAATCGATTTGAAGTACTTGAGAGAGATGAGATAGAGGCGGAAGATGATTCGAACAACACATGGGAGAGAATGAAGAAAACCATAGTTGAAGTTGCTGAGAAACATATCCCAAAGAAGAAGAAAATCACAACTACAACTTGGTTGTCGAGTGAAGCTATGGGCATGGCAGCGGACAGGAAGGCTGCAAAGAAAGCAGGCGACAAAGATAAGGTAAGGGCACTGAATAGTGCCCTCCAAAAACAAGCTCGGGAAGATAAAGAAAAACATTTAAATGAAATGTGCAAAGAAATGGAAGATGAAGGAAGGAAAGGGAGAGTTAAAGAATTGTTTTCAAAAGTAAAGGAAATAACGGGAAAATTCACACCTAGAATGGGCTCAATGAAGGCAGGAGATGGAAACGTAATACGCGATGAAGAGAAGATGAAGAAAAGATGGAAAGAATACACAGAAGAGTTATATAGTATAGATAAACGAGTCAAAAACGAGCAAATTGATGTTACAGGGTATGAAAAGGAACCGGAGGTTATTGAAGCAGAGGTAGAATGGGCAATAAAACAACTCAAAGATAATAAGGCGCCGGGTCATGATGGAATACCTATAGAACTGATAAAAGCAGGGGACGATGCAATGATAAAAACAATAACAAAATTATGCAATCAAATATGGGCAACTGGAGAATGGCCGAATGACTGGAAGAAGTCGATCTTCATACCGATATTCAAGAAAGGCGATGCGAGGGAATGCGAAAATTACAGGACGATAGCAATAATATCACACACTAGTAAAATATTACTGAAAATAATCCACAAAAGAATGGAAAGCACAATAGAGAGGGAACTTCCGGTGAACCAGGCTGGTTTCAGGAAATCTCGAGGAACTAGAGACCATATTGCCAACCTAAGGTGGATAATGGAACGGCAAAGGGAGTATGGACAAGAGGTGCACATCTGCTTCATTGATTATAGTAAGGCATTTGACTGCATTAACCACGATTTAATGTGGAAAACCCTACTTGAGATGGGAATTCCGAAACACTTGATATGGCTATTAAGGGGACTATATGAAGATCAGATAGCGGTGATAAGAACAGAATACGGAGACACTGATCAATTCAATATCAAGAAAGGGGTGAGACAGGGATGCATTTTGTCTCCATTCCTGTTTAACTTATATGCTGAAAGAATAATGAGAATGGCGGAAATGGAAGGGGCAAAAGAGGGAGTAAAAATTGCGGGAAGGACATTGAACAATCTTAGATATGCGGATGATACAACACTAATGGCAAAAAGAAAAGATGAGCTGATAGAATTAATAAGAAGGGTAAGGAGAGAAAGTGAAAAAGCTGGCTTATACTTCAACATAAAGAAGACAAAAGTCATGACAACAGCAGAATGGGATACTTTTGAGATTGACGGAGAAGAAATAGAGGTGGTAGAAAGCTTCACTTTCCTGGGATCATTGGTCGAAAAAGAAGGAAAATGTGATACAGAAATAAAACGAAGGATTGCGATTGGGAAAGCTGCAATGATTGGACTGGAAAAGATATGGAAGGACAAGCATGTGAGCATAGATACAAAAAAAAGGCTCGTGAGAGCCCTAGTCTTTCCAACGGTTCTGTATGGGTGTGAGTCGTGGACAATGACAAAGAACATGGAGAAAAAGGTCAACGCATGTGAAATGTGGATATGGAGAAAGATGTTGAGAATATCATGGACAGAGAAAAGGACGAACGAATCAATACGAGTGGAGATTGGTGTCGAGAATGAAGAGTCATTAAAACAAAAAGCGACAAGATTGAAGCTTGGATTCTTTGGTCATGTTATGAGATCTGATGGGCTAGAAAAGGAAATGATGTTGGCTTGTGGTGAGGGGAAAACAACCAAGGAAGAAATGGATGGATGAGATTCACGATGTAACTGGCATGAATCTGGAAGCACTAAGGGACCTGACTTCGAATAGGAAGCAATGCAGAATGTGTGTCATGGCGATCGCTAGAGCTCCAGGAGTTGACAGCACAAGGTGACAAGGTGATAGGGTAAGTGGTCTTTTCAAATGCAGTCAATTTCTGTCAAACCATACCAATTTTAAAAGTAATTTTAAAAATAATGGACTAAACTAAGTGGTGAAAGGCTGTGGTGGTGATATTGATATAGTTTGTGATTAAATTTTATTCTAAGTCATTAATTCGTTTACATACCTATACATATATAGGCGTATACATAGTATATACATATATATATATTATATTATGAAGGGCGGCATACAGTGGCGTATATCCAGGATATTTTGCGCCCGTTGACGAACTATGAAACTGTCGCCCACCCTGTTTTAATTATTTCGCATTTTCGAAATACCGTACATCGGATGGCAATTTAAATTTTAATGAAGTAAAATTTAAAAATATACAGATTGTATAAGGTGCCCTTAGTGCTCAATGGGGCGTCAAAATCACGCCTGACAACTGGTTTGTAAGTAATGAGAATATAACTGGATAGTTTGGGGGCACCAAAATTAAATCTGATAAATGTCTTTGGGGTAAATTAGTTAAAATTGCATAAAATTAAGAGTAAAACTTTATTTTAACCCTCATATTGGCGCCCCTTCTTTGGTGCCCGGGGACATAAGTACCCCTGCTTCCCCTAACCACGCCTCTGGCGGCATAACAAGAATATGCTAGTAAACTATGCTGTATGTTGTCTCTTACTCTGCTTACAGTTTATTAGATAAATGCGATTCCGCTTCCTTTTCTGCAATTTTCATTAATGTCTAATGAGAGTGATGCCGCCTATATATAACGATCAATGGATCAAGGCGATTTGACCAAAGTGACGCTCTCTTTCTTTCCTTCTTTTTCTTTCTCTCTTTCTCTTCTACTTTTTCATATTTATCCAAATTTCAATTTTTTTTTCTTCAACCCTATTTTGCCGCCCCTGCAAAAGTGCCGCCCGGGGCGACTCGCCCCCCTGCCCCCTCTTCGGTACGCCACTGTGCCACATGTTCAACATGCATTCTGTTACCCTCGTCAGTCAATAGGTTCTTCATTATAGAAAAGTCTTTCAATTGGAGCACTGCTCACTGGCATGGACAACACAAGATCAACAAGTTTTTGCAAGTGGACAATTCATTGCCTTATAGTGGTGTTGAAAAAATTTATTATAGTACAAGTAATGTGTTTTAAACCACAACATTGTGAAAGTTCTAAAAAATTACCACAAATTTGAAAGTATGGAAATTTGGCTGTCCCGACTAGGTCAAGTAGGGACATTGAACATTTACCTCGAAATTGGAACGGTCTCGACAAACTTGGGACAGTTGGCAACCCCATCAACAGCAATAAACACAACTGTGCAATATTTATGCCAGTTATGAGCCTCCATAATCCTGTTACATATTTACAAGCATGTGTGTCATTTGCTGCTTGTAAGTCATGCCGCTATAAAGTATTTCTGGCTTGCCTGTTGCTTTTACTGTTGTCTATGGTTAATGTGAAATTCAGTTTAGACTAAATATTACTCTGGCACCCGGTCTTCCATCTTAACCAATTTGCGCTGTGTATTAATATGAAACCTACCTCAAGCTGTGCCATATCAACACCAACAGAGTAACTCTTCCATCGTCCATTTGACCTTCTATCCTTAGTGACCAGCAGAGTGACACTTTCTTTGTCACTGATATTCATTTCACAACTGTTCGTATCAATATAGCAATCATCTTCAAATTTCAGACAACAACTGTAGTACACAGGAAAACCACCACTGCCAACTGAAGTCATCTTAACTGAGATGGCATTGTTAGATAAAACGGTTGATAACAGAGACTCCTTTCTAACTTTCTTTGTCCCAAAGGTGAACAACAGTGATGCATCATCTTGCTGGCATTCAAAATCAGGCAATAAATAAACAACGTTGTGAGCGTGGTTGTCAATTTCATTATGCAAGTTATTTGTCACTGCTAGATCTGCCTGCTCACCATTTGTATTTGTATATGAATATTTAACAGCTGGTTCTGATTCTTTCTCTGAAATAACTTCAATCAGAGGCCTATCCTGTTCTGTTTTACACATCAATCCTACTCCATTGCTCTCCCCCTCACTTTTGTTGTCTTCAAGCTCATTCTGGTTTGCGTCATCCTCAAAAGTCTTTCCATCAAATGGCAGTCGTGGAATATATTCAGGAGGCACTACAGGCAGAGTGACAATTAATTTCCTTTTATTTTTATCAAACTTGGCTGAACCTTCATTTTCATCCACTGGATAAGCAAGACTGATATCAAGCTTGTACTTGGCCGGTTTGTGTGACACAAGTGACAATCGTTTTTGAAAAACATCTAACGATATTGGATTGGCAGACTGCAGCAGTGGAAGATCAACCTCGACGATCAATTTCTTGGGCAGAGTTGCATTCCGAGCATCAGTGGCATTCATGAAATCCTGTATGTCAAGGTCAGACTGATATTTGATTATATATTTTGGTATGGTGAACTCATTCTCAGGTGGTCGATTGTTTTCTTTTTTGTCTTTCTCAATTCTTGAAGCTTGGACTTTTTCATTGCGTTCCATTATTTCCTTGGCTTTTTCTTCACTCGTTTTGTTGTCATAAGGATATGTAAACCCGTTTGACAAGCTATCTGGGTTTATGGTTTCTGTGCTCTCTGCTAGCTTGGTACGAATAACACTTGATGCGGGATTACCTTTGTATGTAATTTTCGGAAACTTCAAATTCTTGGCATCAACATCAACATCAAACATTTTCTTAATGCCTTCTAATGCTGTATCATTGACCATACTCTTGAACCGTGGGTTGGTTTCGGCCATCCGATAAGTATCTGGATGAACAACAAAATCAAAAACGGTGCATTTGGCCCCAGTCTTTGAAACATCTTCACGTGGAGGTGTAAAGCTGTGCGGCAAAGACCAACACAAACCAGGTCGGCCGTCGCCTCCAATCTGTTTGGTCGAAGAAGGTTTTCCGATATGCTGATTCTTACAGATGTTAATAAAAGCCTTTCTATCCCCACTGATAGTTGTTTTGATCACATAACCTGGTTCAGGATTGACGAACTTCACATCCATTCCCCGCTCGTTTTCCATTTGTCGGATCTCCATCTCGTAACGAGCCCTATTCTCAGGGTCTGATATCTCTTGTGCGTATTCAAAAAGAAGCTCCTTAAACTCTGGCTTTTGCATCGCCTCAGTAAAACGCTTGATTTCATCTTGCGTTAGATTCAATTCTTCCAATTTGTCCAAAGCCGCCATTTGAAATCGTTTTTGGTCGTAACTAAGGTCAACTAACAACGACCTGGTCAACTAACAACAGCGAAGCACAGCTTCGTTTCCTGTCTAGAAAACAGACTATGGATTTATGATCTAGTCAGGTTCATGTAAACAGATATTAGCTCGCGCCATCTTGTGAATGACTATAGTAAGTAAATCCTTTAAAGTAGCAGTAAAAATGTAAACTTTTTATTCCATGGTAAAAATAAAAACGTTTTTAGATGTACCTTTACTACACTACAAAAGCGGTAAATCCACAGATTCTCATATATAAGAAAAAATAGCATCGGTCTTATCTGTAAACGGGGACCTTAAATGGTGTGACACGTAGGCCTACCCATTCCAACGGGTTGCGGCCAGGGCTGTAGGCCTAGTGGTAAAATTAGAGGTGAGTACACGCTATCGGTTAGTTTTCAGAAACAAATTAGAGGTCAGTATACGCTACAGTATTTTGTGAGTATACACTACAGTATTTTAATATAAATAAATATAAATATTTTGTGAGGTGAGTATACGGTCTCTAGAGGTGAGTACACGCTGTATAGCCTACTGGCGTATACCCTCGACTACAGCCCTGGTTGCGGCACTAGCGGGGATCCATGCAGAGTTTAAGGCAACACAGGCTGCGGACGTCGACTGAAATTATTTCGAACCGTTCTCACCGTCCCTGTGGCATAATGCAGCCCCGGTGTAGTAGGCTGAATAGACTCCCCCTTTTAAACACTCCCGGGTCTATTTATCCTAGGATATATTGACTCGGGAGTTAATTCTTACTAGGACCAATTGAACAGTGGAGTGTATTGTTACTAGGACAAAAGCACTCCTGCTGGCGAATAAACACTCCAGTGGAGTTAATTCTTACTAGGATAAACTGAAAGGGGAGTTTATTCTTCCTAGGACCAAATGACTCGGGGAGTTTATTCCTCCTAGGATAAACTGAAAGGGGAGTTCATTCTTCCTAGGACCAAATGACTCGGGGAGTTTATTCTTCCTAGGATAAACTGAGAGGGGAGTTGATTCTTCCTAGGACCAAATGACTCGGGAGTTTATTCTTCCTAGGATAAACTGAAAGGGGAGTTCATTCTTCCTAGGACCAAATGACTCCGGGAGTTTATTCTTCCTAGGATAAACTGAAAGGGGAGTTCATTCTTCCTAGGACCAAATGACTCGGGAGTTCATTTTTCCTAGGATAAACTGAAAGGGGAGTTCATTCTTCCTAGGATAAACTGAAAGGGGAGTTCATTCTTCCTAGGACCAAACGACTCGGGGAGTTCATTCTTCCTAGGATAAACTGAAAGGGGAGTTCATTCTTCCTAGGACCAAATGACTCGGGGAGTTTATTCCTCCTAGGATAAACTGAACGGGGAGTTCATTCTTCCTAGGACCAAATGACTCGTGAAGTTCATTCTTCCTAGGGTATATTGAAAGGGGAGTTCATTCTTCCTAGGACCAAATGACTCGGGGAGTTCATTCTTCCTAGGGTATACTGAAAGGGGAGTTGATTCTTCCTAGGACCAAATGACTCGGGAGTTCATTCTTCCTAGGGTAAACTGAAAGGAGAGTTCATTCTTCCTAGGACCAAATGACTCGGGGAGTTTATTTCTCCTAGGAAAATCAGAACGGGGAGTTCATTCTTCCTAGGACCAAATGACTCGTGAAGTTCATTCTTCCTAGGGTATACTGAAAGGGGAGTTCATTCTTCCTAGGACCAAATGACTCGGGGAGTTTATTCTTCCTAGGGTATACTGAAAGGGGAGTTGATTCTTCCTAGGACCAAATGACTCGGGGAGTTCATTCTTCCTAGGGTATACTGAAAGGGGAGTTGATTCTTCCTAGGACCAAATGACTCGGGAGTTCATTCTTCCTAGGGTAAACTGAAAGGGGAGTTCATTCTTCCTAGGACCAAATGACTCGTGGAGTTAATTCTTCCTAGGACAAACTGAAAGGGGAGTGCATTCTTCCTAGGACCAAATGACTCGGGGAGTTTATTCTTCCTAGGATAAGCTGAAAGGGGAGTTCATTCTTCCTAGGACCAAATGACTCGGGGAGTTTATTCCTCCTAGGATAAACTGAATGGGGAGTTCATTCTTCCTAGGACCAAATGACTCGTGGAGTTCATTCTTCCTAGGGTATACTGAAAGGGGAGTTGATTCTTCCTAGGACCAAATGACTCGGGGAGTTTATTCCTCCTAGGATAAACTGAATGGGGAGTACATTCTTCCTAGGACCAAATGACTCGTGGAGTTCATTCTTCCTAGGATAAACTGAAAGGTGAGTTCATTCTTCCTAGGACCAAATGACTCGGGAGTTTATTCTTCCTAGGATAAACTGAAAGGGGAGTTCATTCTTCCTAGGACCAAATGACTTGTGGAGTAGGGTGTATTAATGTGACGGGTAAACGATGTTTGTTCAAACTTCACAAACTACTAGTCATAAAATTATAATTGTATTTGTAATTACGACAATTTATATAGCATCGTTAGTAGCAAACTACTTCTAGGATGTTTCATACAAATCTAGCTACAGAAGCAGCTTATAAGGAGCCCTAGCTACTTCATTTACAGCTCAAATTAGTTATAATTACATACTATTGATTTGAACGTACAATTGAACTTAACAAAATCTGTTGCCAAACAGTGTCATAGAAAATGTCATTTACGAGGTCAAATTAATGGAATTGTACAAAATCAACCAAATCATCTGCACCACTTCACTCTGTCCTGCTAGCTTCTCTTTCGGCCCATATGAGCTCTCGGCTTACCATTTGACCTCTGATGTAGTGGTTCCTTCTCTCATGACTGTACACATGAGCAGCCGCCTCAGTTGTCATTTACACCCACCTTTCCACAGACTGGATGTGTGATGGCCAGTCGGGAACCACCATTGGGTTGCTACAAGAAGCTTTGATCTCTGCTGTTGCTAGGGAGCAGGTTGAAATGGGCTCAGAGACTCCAGAGCTCCAGTCAATCAGTTGCAAGAGCGTAGTCGCCTCAGAGTTGATGGTTGGTGTTTTCCTGGATCTCACACTGCTGTCTCCAAGCTGTGTCATATCATCTCGTTCACCTCTGATCTTCAGTATCTTCTCCAATGCATCTCTTCTCTACTGTTCCTCCTCACTGCACAACATTCCTTGCAGCACAGACTCGCTAAAACCATACCATGCAGATCTCTTCACTGTAGGCATGACCATCATCTTCATCTCTTCACTCTGTTCTTTAAGCACTTGTAGCTGGAAAAGGAGATGCTTGGGTCCTTTTGTCCATTTGCTATTTATCTTTATCACCCTAGGCAATAGTGAGCTTGACAACTATCAAGGAATCACACTGAGTTCCAATCTGTCTAACCTCTTTGAAATGTGTTTGCTGGAGCTGTATGGTACCTACTTGCTGACTTCAGACTTGCAGTTTGGATTCAAAAAGGGGTTGGACGGTTCTCATGCATTGCTTGCTGTAGGATCAGTAGTTGATTACTTTTCTAATCATGGCTCTAAAGTAAACCTGTGTGCATTAAACATGTGTAAAGCTTTTGATAAAGTCAATCACTATGCATTATTTAGCAAGTTAATGGATCGATCAGTCCCTCGTGAGTTTTTTGCATCCTCATAATTTGGTATAGCATGAGTGCAGCATGTGTCATGATGGCACAACATGTTGTCTGATATGATCAATCTAGTTTGTGGAGTTAGGCAGGGTGGTGTCCTCTCAACAATACTTTTCGCTGTGTATGCGAATGATATTATAGAGAAACTGAGTAGGTCCAATCATCGATGTCGGACTGGGGAGCTATTTTGGATGCATTATGTATTCTGACGACCTTATCTTGATGTCCGCATCTCTCTGTGACATACAAGCAATGGTCGACATATGTGTGGAAGAATTAGAGAGTACTGACATGAAATTAAATGTAACAAAATCTCAGGTGATGAGAATTGGCCCTTCTTTTCATACTGCATGTAAAATGATTAGTGTAAATAGTGTGCAAATTAACTATGTTGACAATCTTAAATACGTGGGTTGTTCTCTTGTTTCTGCCAAGTCATTAAAAGTCAGTTTGCATGAAATGAGAGTCAAGTTCTATAAATCTTTAAACTCTCTGTATAGTAAATGTTGCAAATTCACTGAGCCAGTATTACTGCATCTTGTTAGTGCTTATTGCAAGCCATTCTTGCTTTACGGAATGGAAGCTGTGAGCCTCAGTAACAGTGAACTTAACACAGTAAACTACACCTACAGCAATGCCATCTGTAAGATCTGCAAGGTCAGCCACTGCAGTGTCGAGGACATACTGCACTTCATGCAGGAATCTAACATTAAGGACTGCTGGATGTTAAGATGAACAAGACTCTTTCGAAGAGGCCCAAATATAGGGAACACTGTGGTAAATTTTATGTGTGATCTCCTATGCACATAGTATAATTTGCATTAAGGAAATGTGGACTATGTAGTTGAATTAGTATAGTACGGGCAGGGCAGGTCTGCTGTCCAGTGAATGCTGTATCGTTTGTTTTGTGCTACCATATTTGGTGAATAAAAGATTGGTATATATATTGAACCAGTTCACAAAATAGGCCTACACCCTAACACAGAACTCCACAATCATCCTCAAATTGTTCACATTCTATCCTTTTCGATTATGCTTTGAGATCCAAATTCTCTTGAAACTCAGAGCTGTTGTGAGCCACCCTCTGTGGAACACAGTCACACGGGTCCTAACTCCTAACTCCAACAGAGCCAGATCCTTTGGCAGAACTTCATTACTAATTTCAGTTACAATCCTGTAGCAATAGCTTTGATCTGTGCTCAAGTCTTTCATCACTTCATCGCCGAGCTGAGGGAGAGCAGGGCCAACACAGACTTTTGCAAAATCAGGATTGATGTCTAGCTCAGTTACAGAATCTAACATTTCCCTAAGGGACCTGACCATTTGCTGCTGCTTAGAATCTTGCCATTTAAAGCAGTCACTAGGTGCCTCAGTGGCAGCTCTCCTGTGTGCAGATCACGAACAATCCACACGAGCTGCCTTTGCAGCTTCTCCCCGACATGATGCATTACTCGCCTACCCAACCAGTGGTTACATTACAGGAATCACCTTCAATAGCTTCAAGAGCCTTGTCTGCTCTTTTTTCATTCAATCACTCAACAAGTCTATCAGCAATTATTTCCACGTTTTTCCTTTTCAGTTGCTTGAGCAGGAACAAAATGCCACAGATATCTGGTTTCTGGTCCCATGCAAACTGTATAGTGTTCTTCTTTCACCAAACCTGAATACATTTCGCCATTCCCTTTTGCTTTCAACATGACCTTGGTTTCATCACGACGCTCCATCAAAGAAAATACAACTGATGCCATTCTGCTGACGTTCGTTTTCAAACTTTCACGACTCTCTTCTGAGCTCTCCTCACCTTATTGTGATCAATCACTAAAGTAGTGTCGAACTGAGTAACATCAATCCAGGCAGCAGTAGCAATCTCCGCTGTCTCCTTAAGCCCAGTGTGGTGTCTTAGACTGGCCAGGGCTATGTTGATTATGTCTGCAGAATTGTGTTTTGCCCTCTTCATAGTTTTCACAGAATCAGCAGAAGACTTACCTTCAGGAAGTAAGTGCTTTTTGTCTTTATCACTACAATAGTCATTCACTGATTCTTCCATGATCTCCTGTTACTCTTCAAACTCTTTCTCTGGTCCACTTCAAACACTGTCATCTCTTCCTCGTCTGTGGTTCGTTTTTAAATCTTCATTCTCCATTTGCTCTCACCAACCTTTCTTTTTGCCTACTTTTCCTTCTGTGACACTAGTCTTATAGTCTCATGGAGGTCAACTGGTTCTATCTGATGAGGTCCAATGCTTCCAACTTTTTCTATTTGTCCTAGGAGGAATGAACTCCACGAGTCATTTGGTCCTAGGAAGAATGAACTCCCCTTTCAGTTTATCCTAGGAAGAATAAACTCCCCGAGTCATTTGGTCCTAGAAAGAATGAACTCCCCATTCAGTTTATCCTAGGAAGAATTAACTCCCCGAGTCATTTGGTCCTAGGAAGAATTAACTCCCCTTTCAGTTTATCCTAGGAAGAATAAACTCCCCGAGTCATTTGGTCCTAGGAAGAATCAACTCCCCTTTCAGTATACCCTAGGAAGAATGAACTCCCGAGTCATTTGGTCCTAGGAAGAATGAACTCCCCATTCAGTTTATCCTAGGAAGAATTAACTCCCCGAGTCATTTGGTCCTAGGAATAATTAACTCCCCTTTCAGTTTATCCTAAAAAGAATAAACTCCCCGAGTCATTTGGTCCTAGGAAGCATCAACTCCCCTTTCAGTTTATCCTAGGAGGAATAAACTCCCCGAGTCATTTGGTCCTAGGAAGAATGAACTCCCCATTCAGTTTATCCTAGGAAGAATGAACTCCCCGAGTCAATTGGTCCTAGGAAGAATGAACTTCCCTTTCAGTTTATCCTAGGAAGAATAAACTCCCCGAGTCATTTGGTCCTAGGAAGAATCAACTCCCCTTTCACTTTATCCTAGGAAGAATAAACTCCCCGAGTCATTTGGTCCTAGGAAGAATCAACTCCCCTTTCAGTTTATCCTAGGAAGAATTAACTCCACGAGTCATTTGGTCCTAGGAAGAATGAACTCCCCATTCAGTTTATCCTAGGAGGAATAAACTCCCCGAGTCATTTGGTCCTAGGAAGAATGAACTCCCCTTTCAGTTTATCCTAGGAAGAATAAACTCCCGAGTCATTTGGTCCTAGGAAGAATGAACTCCCCATTCAGTTTATCCTAGGAAGAATAAACTCCCGAGTCATTTGGTCCTAGGAAGAATCAACTCCCCTTTCAGTTTATCCTAGGAAGAATAAACTCCCCGAGTCATTTGGTCCTAGGAAGAATGAACTCCCCTTTCAGTTTATCCTAGGAAGAATGAACTCCACGAGTCATTTGGTCCTAGGAAGAATGAACTCCCCATTCAGTTTATCCTAGGAGGAATAAACTCCCCGAGTCATTTGGTCCTAGGAAGAATCAACTCCCCTTTCAATTTGTCCTAGGATGAATTAACTCCACCAGTCATTTGTTGCGATCTCAAACGAAGACACTATGGGAGTGTTTATTCGCAGGGTGGAGTGTTTTTGTCCTAGTATCAATTAACTCCCGAGTCATTCTGTCCTAGGATATATACACTCCGGAGTGTTTATTTCAGGGGAGTCTATTCAGCCTCCTACACCGGCCGTAAATAAGTTTTACAGAGTGGCAATACAGAGCCTAGAATAGACTCCGGTAGTTGGTATAGTTTGGTTTATAATCTATTCTCTATGGAATGGTAGCAACACTGTAGCAGTTACAGTTGCCGTGTGTAGCGTGAATCTATAATTATGGTCTTCTTTGATCGGGCCTGGGTCGGGAGCGCCTCTGAGTAGATTCCTAAAGAGGCGCTATATAAATCTGATAGATAGATAGATGGGTAGATAGATAGATAGATAGATAGATAGATAGATAGATGGATGGATGGATGGATGGATGGATGGATGGATGGATGGATGGATGGATGGATGGATGGATGGATGGATGGATGGATGGATGGATGGATGGATGGATGGATGGATGGATGGATGGATGGATGGATGGATGGATGGATGGATGGATGGATAGATAGATAGATAGATAGATAGATAGATAGATAGATAGATAGATAGATAGATAGATAGATAGATAGATAGATAGATAATTATATAGCTTGTAGGTCCTACATTAGGCTGAAACGACATTCGTTACGTGCAGTGTCAGTGATAGGGACAGGGTAAATTGGTAATGGCCATTGGCCAGGGGCGTCTATCTCCCCTAAGTCATTGGAGCAACTTCCCCCTCCCTCCACTCCTCTTCCTCCTTCCCCTTCTTTCCCCCCGCTAATGAGGGCACACACACTGAAGATCCCCCCTTTTCTAGGATGGAGCATTTGCTTCAAGGTCTCTATGGTTTAGACGCCCCTGGTAATGGCCATAGGAATAATTTGAGGGGGTACGAGGGGTAGTCTATTTTAGCCATGGTCAACTCCGGAGAGTAAATTCTCCGTTAGTTGCCAATTATAGGCCTACTAGAATTATGAAGGCCGACTGTGGGCCCAATGAATGTGGTTGTAGTCGTATATTTATCGTATCCTCATTGGGCTATAAATTACCGGGCAATCAATTTACACGCCAAAACCCGATGTGGGGCCGTTGTAGACTTGCCCCCGCCAGGCCAGGTATGTAATATTGCCCGGGAAAAGCTAGATGTTCGTAGCCGGTGCGCGGCCTCCCACTATAGCTTGGTGTTGAAGGAATTAAAACTCGACTAAACGACGCGTACGTGGGAAAATGTGGGTAGTGATTAAATAAATTTTACCAATAATTGTGTCGATTGCGAGGGAGTAGATGAACTAAGTAAATGGCCGGCCACATCCGGGAAGGTTTAATTTCGTTTAGTTGGTGTTATAATTTATGCCTATATAGCTAATTTGTGCAATAGGCCTGTAGGCCCCTATGCGCCTACAGGAAAGAGCGCTCATTCTATAAGTGGTTCGCTAGGCCGTTTAAAAGGTATATCGATAAGCAGTTTAGACTTTAGAGAACACGTAGCATTATAGCATTAAATGTTAGACCAATTATGGGTTTCTCGATAAATCCTTGAACTAACAGTCCAATAAGAGATTCCTGGGTTTAGGCGTGTAGCGCTCGTCCTAACTGCGATAGAAGCTATGACTATAATTTGTAGGGTTGATGAGGCAGTCTATCGAGCCTAAGAAGCTCCAGCCGCAAGTTAATTGTTAACAGTAACTGTTAACTGCATGGTTTGTGTCTGCCCGAACCCAGAACGTTGAGCTGGAAGTTGTAGATGTTTTGAATTCACGGTATATTGGAGGGTGAGCTACACATCGAACGTTTTGATATGTATTTTCAGACATGTATGTTGCATCGTTTTATATGTAAATGATGATTTATACTCTCTCCCATAGGCGCCGACTTTTAGTAAAAGGTACTGGGGCAATAATTCCATTCCTAAAATCCCGTGTTCGGATGTGATCCCATCGCCTGTCCTGCCCTGTCTCCTCCCTTTCCTCAAGCCCTTGCAACTGGGAAGAGACTAATTGTAATGCTATGCAACAATCATAAAGACAAACACACAGCAACCGGCGGCGGTGGCACAGTCTCTTGTTGCGGTACTTCAAAGCGCGAACGTTTCACAACAAACTTATCCATCGTAATGACAAGAGTAAGTCATTATCAGTAACCTTTATGGATGTAACAATAAATAATTCTGTTTTGAAAGATTTGTTAACAACTAGTGGCGTAACAACCTAGCTGTTAAAAGCGTCCGTCCCATATATCCTCTAATTTACCAAAAGGAAACAGTAGGGCCTAGGCTATATTATGCATGTCTAATTAAACTGTTCCAGTGGCGTTGACGCCTATATCTGTGGTACGGCTTGGACATTCTAAGCTTGGGGCCCTTACCCATTAAAAAGTTTAAGTACTGAGATAGCTATTTAAAACTGCAATTAGGTAAATAAAAGTATTGAACGTTATCATCAATGATCCATAGTTCAAGTCACATTAATAGTTCAAGACAAAACAAGAATACAAGAAAAATGTATTGGATAATTTGGCCTGTCGCTTATAGACTAGTTACATGCTACATGCATGGCTATAGTGTACATGTCACTAACACTGCAGATATAAGAATTACATAATGAATGAAGAATCATGAACAGAGTACTTCATCGTGCACGTGCAGTACAGTAGTCAATAGGTTAGGTTACCCTACTGAATAGTTCAAATGAGATAAATAATTGAAGTTAAATTGTCTTGAATTATAAAATAAAAATGAAATGTTTCACGTAGTGAAGCAGATTACTTATGTACTACTTAGAAAAGCAAATCAACCAACTGCTATTCTAAATTTCGAAGTTTCTTACCATCAGCTGAGTCTTAGTTTCTCTGGTTCAGGAGATTAGAAATTTAATTAAAAGTCGTTTTTGTCTAAAAGTAAACGAATAACTGTATTCTGAACAACAGGAACCAATCCGCTCGCTCTCTTCCTCCAACCCTCCGTTCGCTCTCTTCCTCAAACCCCCGTTCGCTCTCTTCCTCCAACCCTCCGTTCGCTCTCTTTCTCCCATCCTCCATTCGCTCTCTTCCTCCAACCCTCCGTTCGCTCTCTTCCTCCAACCCTCCGTTTGCTCTCTTCCTCCAACCCTCCGTTCGCTCTCTTCCTCCCACCTTCCGTTCGCTCTCTTCCTCCAATCCTCCGTTCGCTCTCTTTCTCCTTTCCTCCATTCGCTCTCAACCCTCTGTTGAACTACTTTAAATTCACATGAAGCCGATTAACATGAAGAATGAAAGCCGCAGTCCTGTGTGTACAGTGTAGCGTGTACAGTGTACAGACCACAAGGCTTGCAGAGAGACATTGAGAGATACAGACTGCTGCAGAGACAGAGCGAGATAAAACAGAAGACAGACAGAGGAAGAGAGAGCGCGAGTGAGCGAGCGAGTGAGAGAGCGAAAGACGAACAAGGCAGATATTATTTCAGGCATTTCTTATCCCTGGAGCTGAAAGATACACCGTTAAAATGCATGCAGTGGTTGTGCGTTTGAAAGGGGAGAATCTGGCTCATGTACAACTGGGTGTGGGTCGACCAGGGTCAAATACTCCGGCTGTCCCACACATCACGGTGACATAATATAGACCAAAGATGTTAGTAGTTGAGGAGACACCACACTTATATACGTCCGTTGCCTTGTGTTTCATGTATCATGAGGCATCCGTCATGTATACAGGGTAGTTCAGACTGCAGAGAAGCTGAGACATACACGGAAAAAGTACATGAAATTTCTTTAGTTAAAAGCTTGAAACCCTTGGAAACAGTAACTATGAAGGCCGCAGAGACGTTCCTTGTTCTTTAATTAAAAGTAAAGAAATAAGTTTTATTAAGCCTTTTCAATTTTCGATATTTTGAATGGCCAAAAATGTACTGGGGCGAACGTCCCTGTTGCCCCTGTGGAGTCGGCGCCTATGCTCTCTCCATATTTACGCAACGCCTAAATCATTGGCCGATTCAGAGGTTGGAGGCTCGCGCACATGCTAAGCCAAGCCATCAGGTTCCCATCTATAGACTTGACAGATAACACGTCTTCTAATTTTCTGGTTCGAGCATGCAGCGAAGACGGATGATATATATACGTTTTCAAGCAGTACATGTACACAGTGGCGTAGCTACGATTTTGCCATAGGGGGTGCGTAATGCGAAGCAGTAGTCTTCACAGAACCTATGTACATAGGTTGGCTTATAAAGTTATAGGGCGAGTTCCATGCAGAGGCATAGAATTTTAGACAATCAGTACTTTCTTATTTAACAGATTCACAGCTTTACGCAGTAGGCCTGATGTTTCAAGAAATGACGCAGATGACTTATGCACTACTTTAAAAACAGATCAACAGACTTAGTAATTGGTTTGTTTTATTGTATTGTATTGTATTGTATTGTATTGTATTGTATTGTATTGTATCTAAACATTTATAAAGCGCCTCTCACAGTATTCGCTAATCAGAGCTAATCCCAGTGCGAAAGACCCAGTGAATAGAATTAGAAAGTGGTTTTAAGACAGCGGAACGAGGCACTTGGGACCCCAGCTAATAAAGAGGCACGTGTCACTGGAGGGAGTTGATTCCATAGAGCAGGACCAATGCAAGAAAAGGCTCGAGTTTTGGCCATAGTGGTCTTGGCTCGTGGTACAAGAAGATCATGGCGATTAAGCGATCGCAATGGACGGAGGGAAGTAGCTGAAACTGGCAGACGAACAATGTCACAGAGGTACTTCGGTGCTAAGCCTGTACAGGACCGAAGGACTAAAGTGAGAACCTTAAGCCGAATCCGAGCAGTAAGGGGAAGCCAATGAAGATGATCGAACATGAAAGAGGAAATATGAGACCAGCGAGGAAGTCGGGCTATTAATCTGGCCGCAGCATTTAAACAGTCTGGAGGGGGAAAGACGGACTTTTGGTAGTCCAATCAAGAGAATTACGGTAGTCAATTCTGGAGCAGATGAAGGCGTGGATGATAGTGGTAAAACGGAGGAGGAGACAGAGCGTCGGATTGCTCTAAGCCGTCTCAGGTGAAAGTAAGAAGAACGGGTAAGATTAGCAATGTGTTAAGAAAAGGTGAGCATACTGTCAAGGACAACACCAAGGTCACGGACACTAGAGAGAAAAGTGAATGACGGGAATTTCTCAGCAAGAAGTGGGAGGTCTAGTGTATAGTTTGAGGAGCTGTCGACGAGTACCAAACCATATAAGCTGCGTCTTAGTTGGGTTCAAAGAGAGACGATTAGAAGACAGCCAAAGGTGTAAATCACGTGAGAGAGCATCAATGCGTCCAGTTAATGCAAGCTGTGCAGAGGGAGTGCCATGAACGAGCGCTTGGGCGTCGTCTGCATAGAGATGACCAGTTGATAAGTGCTTAGCAAATATAGCGGAAATGTCAGCCGTGTATAGAAGGTAAAGGAGAGGGCCTAAGACAGAGCCCTGTGGCACCCCAAATTTAACTCTAACCCAATTGGTTCTGGAGTCTCCGCAGATTGCGTACGATCAGCGAGGTAAGACCGGAACCAAAGAAGTGGGAGGCCTTGGATGCCACATGCCACACTCTCCTTCATCATCTCATCTTCCCACCGACAGTGTACAGTCAGTGTACTCATCATAGCTGAAAGAAATGACTAAATGAATATTTCTTGATGGCTCAGATCATTAAACACTTAGCCTGTTATGTGTCCTTGTCTAATCTTTTTAGGTTGAACTGAAACGTTATAAAATGTATTTGTTGATACATAATCACTTTTCATCATTTGTCATGTCCTGTGGACTAAAGGCAAATATTCTCCACGATAGAGTTCTCTGCAGTTTATCTTACTCGAGATGCGAGTTTTATTAACTATAATTGTTAAATATGGAAGAACAAGTCAATACATAATAAGTAAGTAAGTAAGTAAGTATTTTCTTTATTTAACCGGTTGCAGGAGATTAGCACTATAGTGTACATGCATCAAATAATACAATACAGAATACAACAGTTAAAAAACAGTATCATAATCAATATGAATATAGCATTCTCCCAATGAAATTTTTCCTCATGTTATTGTCCAGTGGAGCAAGCACTCTATCGTGAGACCGAGGTACGAGAACATAATTTTTAGGTTTCTTGGGTGGGAGCAATTTGTGGAGTACATGACCAGGGTTGTTTATGACCCCCGTGAAAAGGCCGACATCCGCCTTCCTACAGAGTTGGTCAAAAGTTGGCCCACCCTCCGGCAGGTATCCCTGCCTAGTAATCTTGTTCACAATGGCTTGGAGTTTATTTTTATCATGCTGGGATGCAAATCCCCACCATGCGGGGCTTGCATACAGCATGCATGCCACTGTCGTCGCCCTTGTAACATCAAAATGACACCAAATTATGGATGATGAAGGCTTTGGCATGGCCGACAGCAACATACGGATGTGCGGCCTGGACGCTAAGGAAAGAAGAGGAGAAACGAAACGCATCCAAGGCTCCAAGCGTTCGGGAATAATTAAGTGCGTCAGAAAACTGCTAAGAATTCCCTCGACAAAAAGTATACACGCTGGCGAGGACCAAAATTGAACTGCTGAACCACGTCGGAATCCGCAAGTACAGTACTTCGAATACATCATGAGGCAGCCGAGGTACAATATCGAAGGCAGCCTGATGACGGGTCTTGTAGAAGGGGTTCGCAACCGCGATAGACCAAGAATATCCTGGATTGACAACAATCATGATGGTCCTGGATGGATTGGACTATCTGGGACCACTGGCCAGCCCAATGGCTGCAATACGAGATAGAAAACGTTGGGCAATGTCGATCCATTCCTGTAGCCTACCATCACAGAGCGACGACATGACATTAGTTGATACATAATCAATTTGTCATAATTTGTCATGTTCTGTCGACTAACGACAAATATCCTCCACGATCAAGTTCTTTGCAGTTTATCTAACTCGAGATGCGACAGTTTTGTTAACTATACGCTATTAACTATTTATTAACTATTTGCTATTCATTTATAAAGACATACGAACTAAGCTAGAATTTTATCACAGATAGAGGTTCGTGCGTAGGGGACACGAAGCTCACGTTGCGTGGAGGAGCGGAGAGAACGGCGGCACCGCACATCCAGGGTGGAACGAAAAATCTCCCTCAGAAAAGAAGGGAAGGAGCGATGTTCTTACCATATTTCCCACTTGACAGAGGGTGCGTGCGCACCTTACGCACCTTGTATGGCTACGCCACTGCATGTACACTATACACGATAGGGTCACCAACCAACGCATAGGTGGCGGAAGACGTGTAGGCCTATAATTTAATATGCATATTGTATTGTAGAGCCTATATATATATATATATGTATGTATATATGTATATATATATATTATATATACCAGGTTTAGCTGGTTTACCTTTGACGGACACTCGGACAGTCATTCGATTGAGTTGTCTGTGGCGAAACAGTATCATATGCATGTTTAGACTGTTCCAGTGGCGTCGCCGCCTATATAGGCCTATCTGTGGTACGGCTTTTGCCGTACCACTTTTTATGGTGGTACGCTGTACTGAAATAAGACCTTTCTTCACTTCCTATAGATCTTGCTTCAGTTCTTGGTGGCAAGCGGTGTTACGTTATCGAGCGGCTAGGCTAGTCTTCGGGGGTCTTAGTAGCTGTTCGAAGCACGTGGGTTTTTGCAGGTGATCTCGCGAAGACAGTTGGAAGACAGTTACAAGTACATTTAGCAATAATTCTTATTGTACAATCTTTATACACAATGTATTTACACCACGGTCTCGTCAACGCAGTTCATAACTTGTCAAGTCAACTTCCTTAGACCCAGACACTTTCGGGTTACTTTTTACTTCGCCCTTCTCAATGAATCTTCTAAACTCTCCTCCGGCTCGTGTCCGACTCCTCTCTCAGCCTCTAGACGACGAATTTTCCCTTCACGCTCGATGCCTCCCAGCGAAGTCTCTTTGCCTCTGTCCTGGTGAGCGAATGCCCGTCACACAATTCCTCTCTCTCTTGAGCGAATCCTCCGTCCAACCGATTCCTCTTCTCGTGAGTGAATGCCTCTCGCACCTCCGTTCTCGCTAATTCTCTCTCTCACTCTCGCCTCCCGCCTGTCAATCATCTTTCTCGCCCCCAGCCACGCTCTTCTATCGGTGGCCACCCTAATTCCTTCGCCCCTCCTTCTCTCTGCACCCCCTTACGACAACCGGTCAGGTCCTAATGTCAATCAAGTCTGATCAGATCTTGACTCTACAGAGTTCATCAGTGTTCTGTCTACACACGATAATCGGCAACACATAATACCAATATTACATCATCATAATCATCATACTAATGTATTATCGTCCATGAGTGTCACTACCAGGGCTGTAGTGGTAAAATTAGAGGTGAGTACACCGTACACGCTACAGGTTAGTTTTCCGAAACAAATTAGAGGTGAGTAAACGCCACAGTATTTTGTGAGTATTATGCTACAGTATTTTAATATAAATAAATAAAAATATTTTGTGAGGTGAGTATACGGTGTCTAGAGATGAGTACATGCTGTATACACGCGTATACCCTCGACTAAAGCCCTGGTCACTATATACGCCAACAACATACTTTTGCCGTATCACTTTTTGTCTGTTAAAAGCGTCCGTCCCATATCCTCTAATTTACCAAAAGGAAACAGTAGGGCCTAGGCTATATTATGCATGTTTAAACAGTTCCAGTGACGTCCCCGCCTATATCTGTGGTACGGCTTTTGCCGTACCACTTTTTAATGTGGTACGCCAACAACATACTTTTGCCGTACCAATTTTTGTCTGTTAAAAGCTTCCGTCCCCAAGTCCTCTAATTAGCCGTGCTACTCTTCAAATCGTGGCGCCACTGGGCTGTTCCAGGAAGAAGGTCCAATGTAGGCCTATATGTGCACTACAGCGAAATCCGTCTAATAGGGCCTATAATTACGATGGATATTAGATGGCCAATTCAGAGGGCCAACACTTTATATGCAAATGCTAGGCCTATTTGTGTTTAAAAATCTTCAGTGCACAGTTTCCTCTTTCTTTATTGTATGTTTAACTAAACAAGTAGTAGGCCTACGTGTTATTGTCACAGTTCCACACAGCCATGAAATGGGATTTTTTCATCCTGGATTTTTATGTTGACAGTTAGACTATACATTTCACTTCTGCCTGTTTTTCGAACGGGCCATTGGGGCTTTTTGTTATAGGCTGTTTATAATTGTTTAAACATAATCTAATGAGTTTTGTACTATTGTTGTCTAGCGCACTAGGCCTATAGGCAGTGTTTAATCTAGTTCCCCTCTTCTGGGGAGGGGACAAGGTTTGTGGGGGGGAGGAACAAAGAGCGTCCGAAATTTTTGAATTTTTGAATTTCAAAAACTTTTATGACCTTTTTTTAGGAATTCGTGTGAGAAAAATTTGATGACTTTTTAGGAATTCGTCCCATAAAACATTGATGACCTTTTTTGAGAATTTCATCTTACAATTTCTATTTCAACAACTCAAACCTTTTTTTATATTTCTCTGGTCTCTGGGGGGAAACATAAATCCTGGGGGAATTCCCTCCCCAAAAGGTGTCTAGATTAAACACTGGCCTATAGGCGTCTGGCCTATAGGCGTCAAATGATGATTCCAGTTTAACTGTATATATATAGTAAGAAATCACAATCCGTAAGGCAGCAGTTGAAAAGGAAACTCTCTCAAGGTAGTCCCTGGATCCGCCGTCGCTAAGCCTTCATATCGAAACTAGTCGCTAAGCTAACGACTGTTAGTGACTTCGTGCACGTAACACTTAGGAAGTCTGATCTGCCTCTTTGGTCTCTCTGCAAGCCGGACTCGGACCTCCAGTGGGCATCGATCTCTGGACATCCCTAGCTTTAGAGTAGCGCTTTAGAAATTTGGAGCTTACGATTAGACCTACGATCGAAGTCGATAGCAAGTCGGTAAGCCACCACATGAATAAATTGATGGACCGGTGGCTTACCGTTAGGCCTACGTGGTGTGAATAGATATATAGGCGCAATGCTATCTAAGGTCCCATAGGCCCTATTGTTTGTATGAAACCTGAGGACTTGGCCTTGTTCAGATTCATCTACATAATTTACAATCATAGGAAGTAATTTAGTTGAATACGTGTATATATCTGCTTAGAGTTACTACCGCAGTACGGGGATCAGTAGGCCTATAGTTCTTAATGTGAAGAAGACACTCGTAAAAAGTCTGCGCAGAGTACCGTTAGCTAACTTCCTGATCCATATCTATAGGCTTCAAGTCGCATCACTTTATCACAAAAGGTCATAAAATCTTTACAACTTGACCACTGTAAGACAGAGCAGCATGTATAGGCCTACAACGCGGTATGTAAGGTTGCAGTGCTAGGCCTGCTATTATAAAAATGGAATAATTAGAATGGACACACAGCAGTAGCCTTTGCGCACACGTAGGCCTAGCTGCAGTAGGCCTATTGGGACCCAAGGCGTTCTCCCTTGCTGGTCCGAAGCTTTGGAAATCGCAACGCTACGCCCGCTGTGTGCGTTTCGTCAGTTCTGCGTTGGTGTTCGGCTTTGCTTATCGCGTCTTTCAATTCATTTGGTTGCACACCATAGACTAATATTCTATGGTTTCCTTCGACCGTGCATCTGCAGTGGATTACGATTATCAATAACGATTTGATGCGGCCATCGATGCGCTTTGAATTGATGGCGTTACGGAAATCACTAGAATAGTTTAAATTGGGTCTGATTGAGCGTAGATAATTATATTCAGTTGTTAACGGCTCGGTTCGTTGCGTGGCAAAGACCTTGGGCTCTTGGGGGTCCAGTTTTATTTGTCGTGTAAGAGATAATGCGACATGGGAATTAATTAACATGTACGGTAGTTCAAGAATAGCTGTTGTAAAAACGAAGGGCTTGCGTTAAACTGCAGGTACGTTAGCTAAACCAAGTAGGCCTACACTCGTAATGCTTAATTGGTAGGCGTAGGCCTATACTTGCTGTTCAGAAATCTTCACACATTCAGATTAAGCATATCGTCATGGGCGTCCGCAGGAATTTTCTGAGGGTGCGGGGGCAAAATTTGTCTGGGGCAAAATTACGTTTTGGCTAGACCCCTATTCATGAACACAGAAAACGAGACAATTTTCCAAATCCAGAGGGAAAAGCCTCCCTTGCCCCCTCTCCGGACGCCCGCTTACGTTTTTAAAGCATGACTTAAGCTAAGCGCAGGGCACCAGCTGTTCATGTGCGCTGCGTCAAGTTAGAAAGGTTTTGTCTAGATACTATGTGAAGAACAAAATAGGGCCTACGGTTACCAGTAGACGACAGAAGGAAATAGAGGATCTGATTTAGGGCCTTGTGTTTCGATTGAGATGAGTGGGAAGGCGGCAGGTTGAATAGATAAGGGTAAGATTTCTTAAAGTTTGGAATGGAAAGCTGAGGAGTGATATATATCAACAGAGGGGCTTGAAACAGGTGATGGTGGGTGAACGACGAGAAGAATGGAGAATTTACGAAATTAAAGCAGTAGATCATAGGATGTAGAAGCTACTTAGGATTGCATAATTTATTATGTATACAGGCTTAACAGTTAAACTATGTTTACGTTAGGATTAGTAAACATATAACTCATGCTGGCATGTTGCACTTAGAGAAGTTAAATAAGGGCATGGTAACAGTGGTTCAGAGGAGGCTGTTGTATTTCGCAGTCCACAATTGGACCAGATAAACATTAGATTATGTTAATTATTTTATTATGAGTAGTCAACTCGCAAGTAATTAAGGTGAGGTCTTGTGTCAATACGTAATTATTGTCTGTATACTATTGTAAACAGGGCTTTGTGTTGGTGGCTCTGTTTAGGCCTAAGTGGCTGTCATGAAGACCTGCATCAGAGCTCGGTCTTGTTTTGTGGTTAATTGTGACCCTGTTACAATGGGCCTGTATAAGGAAAACAACACTGACTGACTTTCCAATGTTATTTACATTGCAAGTGATGTGTATGGGTAAATATAATGGAGGTCTAGTTTAAGCCAGTGTCATTGTAACTTTTGGGAATATGATGACGAAAAATTAGGTTGGGGAATCTTAATTTTAACTTAAAAGCTACCAGCTCATTCATAAACATACACAAAATAATCTTAAATAAAATGAAACAGAGATATTTGTTATTATGAACTGTAATTGCAAGTTTAAGTATTCATTTCTTTGCAGTTTTAACATAATTTCTTCTTCTCAGTTTTAAATTTTAAATGTCCAACTGACAGAAGATAATATTATGCAGTTTGACTAGAAAACTACACAGTTCAGGCAGATGAGTTAAAATCCAGGTTTTAAAGTTATTAGATGAACAATACAGAACCTATTGAATTTAAATAATTTGGACAGTACAATATAAAAATCTTGAGTGTGAAGTATATTCTTGTCAATATAGTTTAATTAGCAGAGTCTGTCAAAATGTCAAAGATGTCATTTTGTGTCGAGTAATGCTGCACAAACCAGCAGTGATGGGCACTTTTAACTACTGTAGTTACTAACTAGTAGTTATAACTACTATAAAGGTAGTTGTCTAGTAGTTATAACTACTTTTAAAGAAGTAGTTTAAAAAATAGTTATAACTATTTTTATCAAGTAGTTTGTAGTTAACAACTACATTTAGTTTTAACTACATTTTTTCTTATTTAGTATTTATTTTAGCTAGTTCCATCGTACAAGAACTTCTGTAATTTGGACGTTGTCCATAAATGTATTAAGTAATAGCCCAGTATTCTCTATTAATAGTTACTGGATAGCAAATGGGCTGTGAAAGTTCGGTTTATCGCTCAGCAAACCATAGAGCAGACGACAGAACACCTGTTGAAGTTTTGTTTAAACTTTTTAATTATCTAAAATATTTTAATTCAGAAATCCATTCTAATAAAATTTTCGAAATATCGTAAAATATAAACTGTTATATAATTTCGCTGCTTACTTATATGTTCACAAAGACTTTCTGCCCTTACATCTGATTCGTTGTCAATGGCTGAAGCTTTATCAATCCAGTAGTATTAATAGTGACAATGCAAGTAATAATGGTTTAGATACACCTAACATCAACAAGTTAAAATCATCGCCATTTCAGAAACCCAATTAAACACTGCCGCAGTTGAACGTCTTTTTTTAGCTTTTCTGGCATGATACTTGCCCCAAGAAGATGCAGAATGTCGGACAAAATGTTCGACAGGGTAGTCTTTTGAAGAGCAGTTCTAGCAGTATACCATCTACGACATCTTAAATGTACTAAGAGTTTTAACAGTTGCAGATTTTGTAAGTTAGACATCTTAGTAGTTATAACAATTTGGCATTTGTTACTGTTGAGACAATGAATACATCAGGGTGCCTTGTAGCATGTTCTAGCAGTTCCTGTCCCATTTACAATGTTCTTAGAGTTTTAACAGTTGCAGACTTTGTAGGTTAGACATTTTAGTAGTTATAACAATTTGGCATTTGGTACTGTTTAGACAATGAAAACATCATGTTGCCTTGTAGCATGTTCTTGCGGTTCCTGTCCCTTGTCAATTTGTTTGATATATGCAGTAATTTGTTACAATTTAGATTTGTCACTTGCCACGTGGTTTTGTTTTTTACCTTTTTTTGTGTTGAATATAAGTAATTATAATTAATACAGACAATAAATTCGCATGCAACTTGGTGAATATCAGTGCACCGTAACATAACTATAGAAAAGTAGTTTGAAAAGTAGTTAACTACTAATCTGGTAGTTAGCAAAACTAGTTATAACTACTTGTCATCTAAAGTAGTTAAACAGTAGTTATAACTACTTATTTCGAAAGTAGTTAGGAAGTAGTTATAACTACTAGGTAAGTAGTTGGTGCCCATCACTGCAAACCAGAACAAGAAGAGCAATCCATAAAACTAACCTGAGAGCCTGAGAGGCAGCTATGGGAATGAAGTGTTAGTGACTTCCTTTTTCTTAGCCTCGGCATACAAGGGTTGCTGGCAGTTATCACCATCTCATCACCATCTCATCTTCCACCAACATTGTATGGTCAGTGTATTGTGATGTTGTACTTACATGTTTGCTGAAACAAGTTTTGGAGCTAACTTAATTACATGGTTCCCAAAGTGAAATGGCCAGAGGGCCATGAATGGATTGCCTCTCTTTGGATCTGCTTTACAATAAATAATACAAGTTACAACACAGGTAATGATTTATAGCATGCTTTAACAAGACAAGTCTTGCATAAGAGCGCGTTGCACTGCATTCCTAGTCATAGTGCAATGTGAATAGGTGAGTTTTTAATTTTTATTTGGAAGACTGTTCCATTCTTTGCTCTTCTCCCATTCTTTGACCTCAACATTTGCCAGTTTATACCATTGCATACATTAGAAACAGAATATTCCAATTAAAGCTGTGATATGTCATTGGATGCAATTTCACAAAATAATTAAACATTTAATTTGGATAAAATTCATTTTCAGGCACATAACTGTCATCATGGCTCAGATTGCTAACTGTATGCCTGTGACAACAAGTGGTAAGAAGGTGGGATATTGACTTTATCATCATTATCATCACCATCAACACATGTATCACCATCATCACTAACACCAATCACTATCACAGTCACCATCATCATCGTCATTACCAAATTCCGGTTTTTATTATACAACATTACACTTGTGTACTGTTTTTGTGTAGATTTCTGTAGAGCATACCGCAGTTATCAGAGGAAACAAGAAAGCTGAACAAAAAGGTAAAGTTTGTGAATACTAATGAAAATTACTCTGTTAAATTACTTTCTGTGTAGCAGTACATTTCTACAGATGAATATTATTAGTCTCAGGTGTGGGAAGTGAAATAACTCCAAACAGTTAAGACATCCTGAAGCTAAGTTAAGTAGAATGGTTTAGCAAAGGAATAATACGATGGACGAATGTTGTAGAAAAGATCGACTGAGGTCTACAAGCTTACAGAATGGATAGGAAGAAGCTCATATAGTTTGATAAGTGCAGACATGGGTTTCCCAGACACAGAGAGAACTTCACTTTTCCAATGTTCCACCTACACTTTAAGTGACCAACATCAAAGTACACAGTCAAACTGTAAGAAAAGACAGCCCACAAGTCATTCGCAGATTCAAGCAGTGCTTTTGGAAATGCACGAGAAACAACTTTTATATTACATTACAAAACATATGTACCATTATAGATGTAGCGCATAGGTGGCATAGTACACAATAGGAAGATTAAAAGCATATTCAATGTAGGCATATCAAGAGGAATACATGCTTCATAAGAATCAAGTATACAAAGCGGCAAAGTGAAACCAAATACATGGAAGACAGCTAGTGAAACAATTCATTTCTGAACTAGACTAGTATTACCAACTTCATTTTTAATGCTACTGAAACTTGCTAATTTTGTATGTTCATGTAGTATAACAAGGATTGTAATGGTACTTTCCATTCACTCCTTGTAGCAAAAATTGTGTGTACATGAAAGAAATACAAAGCATGTAACAAATAAATAGCAATTGAATTACTACAATTGTCTATACGCACTCTTAGTCCAAACAGGAGCCAGGTGCATTGGACAATGCAATTGTGCTCACTCCTCCAAAAAGGATGTAGGAAATTCATTATAACTTGCCTATCTGGGACAGTATATGGGCATGTTTACTGATAAAGAAACTGATTGGACTGAAAAAGATAAACTGAATTTTGAGAACAGTAAATTTTTACCGGTGGACAACAGGGCTTTGGATTTTCTGTGATGTGGGATATATATATATATATTATATATATATATATTATATATATATATATTATATATATATATATATATATATATATATATATATATATATATATATATATATATATATATATATATATATATATTCATTTATTGAAAAAACTGGATGGCACACCGCACCCAGGAACATTAACACGGGAATCATAGCAAAATAATAATATGGATAGCTAAAGCAGTACTGTAATGTTAGTCGAATGATGTAATATTAGTTATATAATATTAAATAACATCCTAACATTAGTCAACATAGAAACATTCTAAGATTAGTTAGCTGTGATCATGTCTGTGAAAACTAGCGAATAAGGCTCTGGGAATGAAATTTCTATCATCCCTATAAGCATTCGTCATCCTAATAAGCATTCACATCTCGTCTCATCCTCTCAGTTTCCGGATTTATCACATATGTTTGCATCACCGAATCAATTATCACGAAGGCCGACGAGATAACAAACTTGAATCATGGCTGAATTTGAGTAGCCTTGTGCAGGAAAGGATTTAATTTCAGCCGTAATTGTAAGTGACTTGAACAGCTGACCAAACAAATGAGTAAACCCATAAGTTCCAGATGATGATAAAAACACAAGTAAGTATCCATTGCCACCACCTTCATCACCATCGTAATTAGCATTTATAGTGAATATGACTTACATATATTATTTTACAAACTTCTTCAGTAGTTGATGGAACACTTCTTAGTGCTTGGGAACCATATCCTCTATACAGGGTTCCTTGTATCAGTACATCCAGCGGCATTGTGTAGATTAGCAGCCCATTTGATTCCCGTGTAATGATGTTTCCAGTTTAGCATAGTGTCCGTGAATTAGTTGCCTCTGAAACCTGTCCACTTTTTTTATGGCTTTCCGATTTAAAATCCTCCAGATTTTTTTGATTTCCAGATATATGTGGTTCTCTGATACTTATCGAGATCGGAGTGGCTCTACTGGTTATCTAATCCAAGAACTTCTAGAGCTCCCACTATTATAAGAATTGAAGCCTGCAATGAATTCTTCCTTGACAAAACTACTTTCATCGACTCGAACATCACTGCTAAGCATTCCTAACAGGCAGGTTGAACTGGTAAGTAAGTAAGTAAGTAAAAAGTAAGTATATTCTTTATTTGGTGAAGTAACATATAAAATAATCAGACTTGTTTATATACTGGCTGGTTGATCGGAATTTTCAAATAGACTCCAGACGACGCATTTCTTGCAAGGACCTTGGAAATGGTGAATATGAAGGTTGGATGTGGTGCAAGAAGGAGAAACCAGGGTTTACGCCAAACAGCTGGAGGAAGTATTGGTTTATGCTGAAGGATAAAAGTCTCTACTGTTACAAGGACCCAAAAGTAAGTAAACTTAGTTGTTTGGAATATTTGTGGATGTGTATGTTGTTGAGGTGTTACTTTATGTTAATTGACTAATCGCATAATTGATTTTTATGGAGAACAGCAATAAAGAGGTGGTAATGTGAAATCACATTACATTTTGCATTGGTTGAATAATAATAAGGTGGCTGAATTAACTTTTACAATGTTTAGGGAATTGGATTCTTTAAACAATCTGGCTCTCTGATTGGACACCAAATCTCACAAAACCTTTTCTATGCATGTAGACTAACAAATTTTTATGACAGTAGAAAACAGCCAATTATTCTGTAGCTGTACTGTGTGGTACATTATATGATACATGTTATTATAAACTTTCACTTCCATAATTATATGCTGTAAATAATCAAGAACTCGAAAAGGCCAAGGTAGTCTTATCACATTTTCTACAAAATTCTATTTTCTGTTGCAGCCCAAAAACTATTGCCTGTTACATATCATATTGTAAAATTTATTCTATTGTAAAATTTGAATAAATTGTAAATTTATTCTATTTTAAATCCTTGCTGATAGTTTTTAAATGGAATAAACTTTAACTGTGTAATATTAATACCATTTAACAGCCTACTGTAATCCTATTATGTATATATGTACATGCATATGAGTTATTGCTGTTGGTTAGTCATGTAGCCATAACATGTTTCTGGTTGACATGCTACGCTTACTGTTAAGTAATGGTTAATGCAAAATTCTGTTCAGACAAAATGTTTACTCTAGTACCCTGTATTTAGTCATAACTGATTTGAGCTGTACAAATGGTTAACCAGCCTGGTACGAATTGAGTCTGTCATTGCAACTAACCAGGATGAGGAGTAGCTTTAGCCCTGAGAGGCAGTTGTGGGGGAGGTGTCAATGATTTCTCTTACTAATCCTTGGCATATGGAGGTGGGTGACCAATCCTCTGCAACCACATCTTCTGATATGTGCAATTGATGTGCTTAATGTATAACCTATTCACTAAGTGGCACTGTAGTGGAAGAGAAATCTTGGAATATGAATTTACTTTCAGTCTAGATAGAACTCGTGACCACTGGATTGTCAACCTATCGTGAACCTCAATAAAAGATAACCCATCCACAAAAGAAGAGCTTTAGACAGCAGGCTAACTGTCATGGCTTTGGAGATACCATGTTTGTGATTGATTAGATCACAGTATCATCAACGAATTGGGGTTTGAGTTAGCAGCATTAGGCAGTCAGAGGACTCGGTCAACGTAAGAGCAGTTGTGGTAATATTGAAAATGTTATGATACAGTGTAGGCATTATTTAGCCTGGATTAGTCATAGTAATATTGATAATGGAGAAGTTTGTCTAGATGTAATTGGAGCAGTTTGTATTGATAAGGTTTTGGGTTTTCAACTGTGATACCTACAGATACGTATTTGTAGGACGTTGTTGCACGAAGGTTGTATCACATGCCGGCCTTTCTTGTGTCTGTGGCAAGAGAAACTTCCAGGAAATAGTATGTAGTCATTCTAAACATACTTTGCTTTTCGTGTTTAAAGTAGGAAGTCATGAAAAACAAACACTACAGGAGCATTTTTCATAATTACAACATTTACGATGTGGGTTCGTATTTCAGTTTTAAGAACAGGAAGTAGAAACTTTCCTTACTAGGGGATACTTGTTAGTGCTGCCTATCGGTGTTTTCCTGTGTTTTTATCATGTTTTATCAGGTTTCATGATGTGTTAATATTATGTTTCCTTTGAACAGTAGACAAACGAAGCTGCCATGTCCTTCCCTAAATGACACTTTAGTGATGAGTTGCATTGGTTTCCCATTCTCTGTTAGTACACTCTCATCGCTATCGTTAAAGTGTTAAAGTTTCATCTTTAACACTGTAGGCCCTGCTTCTCTTCTGCCAGTAGTCCCAGTTCACTCCAAAGGTTGATTATTGTTTTTAATTGATTAGTTATATATTCTTTAAAGTAATTTTGACTCTTGCTTGAGTCTTTTGTTGTCATCCTAGTTCGGCCAAGTAATGGACTTTATGTTGCAAGAATAACATATTTTTCATGCTACTGTAAAATTGATCTACATTTATTTTCATTTCAGTGCCTTCAAAATAAGTCATGATTCATTTGGCACCGTTTTATTTGCAACAAAAGATTTTGCAGACATGTCCAAGTTAGTCAGAATTTTTTAGACCTTTTATTTAGGTTGTGGTGAATTTAATATTAATTTGAGATCTTACATTTGATAAGGTTTATGCTATTGATTTTTTCAGGCTTGAGTATTGTGGCCATGAATAATTATATTTGCAATAAATATTTCTGTCATATCATGTGTATGATGTTCTAGATTTACAATAGCTTGCTCAAATGAAAAAGCCAGACGGGTTATGACAAGTGATATATAGCCAGTTAGAACTCTTGTTGGAGTGTGACAAATCAAACACATTTCCCAGTTTCTAAATTATCTTTATCTTAACTCTGTTGTTTACCACCAGCTGTAAACACTGCAGTATAATTTCTGCCAATTTTCTGATGAGATTTATGACAACTATTCAATTAATTAGTGTTGTTTATGTAAAACTGGGAACAAATTTAACACACCCTCTTCAGAAGTGTCCTTCTGACTTAATTTCTGATTTTATGAGCGTCATCCTCTGAAAATGGTGAATCTCAACAACACTTAGTTGCCAAGGCTGCTTTACTGATTCTATGAACAAAGCTCTTTTAAATCTAGCAGCATTTTCTTATGTTGATGCTTTCAGATGGATGACGCATCTGATTTTGTCATGTGAAGAAAAATCAGATATATGTAAAAGGAAGAAAGCAGGTGAGAGTTTCTCTGATCTGTAAGGTCTGGTTGATTGTATAATATGACCAAATACAGAGGGGATTGAATCGTTGCAACCGTTAATTCTACATGTTTAGATAACTTTAGCTGGAATGGTTGAGCACAAATGACTGATAGGAAGAGTAAGTAAGTAAACTGTTCCTGCAGTTGTACACTCATCGTAAACCTTGGCTTTGATGCAACACACTGACAGAACACCAGATCCTCTTACCCAACATTTAGTAGCACCAACTGACACCACGTAAAGCAGTGAAAAATGAGATAATGTTTTAATTGTCAATGATATTGTACTAGTATTAACAAATGACTGTATTTTGGTCGTAAATTACGGACTCCAAGCAAGCACTCTGTACTGTCAGGCAGATGCAGGTAAACATCTGGACACGCAGCCGAGAGTTGTAAATAATGACTGATAAGGAGAAGGAGGAGGAATATACGAGGAAGAGGAAGCACTATAAGAAAAGCACTAAGTTTTATTTTATTGCTTGTTTTTCTTGATTTATATTGAAGCCAATTAAAATTTATTTTGTTATGGGGTCTTGCTTTTGCTTTGAAACGAGTCGAGTGACCATCCATTGATGGCTCATGCATTATGATAATGGTGCTCACCTTTTTTCAGCTACTATAAAATTATTTATTTATTTTAATAATTTAATTTTTTTTAGTTATTTTAATTTAATTCCAGTGTTGTGAACTGTTTTCAGTGTTTACTGAGACCTCTCCCAACCCCCAACCCCATTTTTTTCGGGATTTTAGTCCTTCCATAATTGTTCAGTTCCGGAACCTATTGTTCAGTTCCGGAACCTTTTTTCTAGAAAACAATTGTTCAGTGTTCCAGAAACATCACTTTGTTTACACCAGATGAGTAATAATGTAGATAAGTTATTATTCATACAAAAATGATTAAAGTATTGACAATAGATGAGCAATTAAGCATAACAGTTGAGTGATTATTCATGAGAGACCATTTCATTAGGCCAGTTTAGTTTCCTCTTTCTCATGAACTTATTGATTGTTTTGCTTCATCAGATGAAAGTACAGGTGACATAAGTGAGAGCGACAATGAGGAAGACAATACTGAAGATGAAGAAAAGAAGTCCTTGCAACCAGTCACTGAAAAAGAAAATGAGACAGAAGACAAAGACTTAACATTGGCAGAACCTACTACTACGTGTTTGTCTGAATCATCACCCCCTCCAGTGTCCTCCTCTGCAGCTGCCTCTGAAATAAAATCAATGCCAATAGCATCTTCTTACCAAGAATCAACTCCTTTGGAAAGTTCCAGACAAGAATCACATCTTTTGACATCTTGTAACTCAGAATCAGATCCTGTGGGATCATCCGTACCAGAATCAACTTCATCAGCATCTAAACGAGGATCAACTCCTTTGACAGCTTCCAAGCAAGAACCATCACAGTCACTATGTCCTCAACCAAAATCGAATTCTGTTCATCTCGCATCTCCTGAACCAAAGTCAACTCAACACACATTGGAAGCTTTACAACCAACAGTAGCTGCAAAGAAAGCATGTAGACCACCAGCAACCTTATCCAAACCAAAGCCTTCACCTAAGTCATCCCCTTCTGCAGAAACTTCTGCCTCACCAACTCTAGAAAGATCATCACTGACAAAACCAACGTTTGGGCCAGCTACATTTACTAAACCATTACGTACAATACCATCTACAGGTAGTCAGTCTTCCACAACAGATTCGTCGGCAACAAGTTCAGCACCATTTGCACTTGCTAGGTTAGCCTTTGAAACTTCAGCATCTTCTTCAAAACCGTTACCATCAGTAACAAGAGTTGCACCAGGAAAGCTACCTAAGACATCTGATGCTGCAGTAGGTTCAGCTAAAACAACCTCTGAAACGCTATCTCAAGGCAATATGAATACTGGACTAGCAACCTGTGCCAAACTATCATCCACAAGCATTGCCATAACGGCTCCAACTGAAATTCCTGCTGTGGCACCAGTTCCACCCTTACCTGGCAGGGCAAGTACTGGACCAGCATTCTCTACGACACCATCACCAGCAGTATCCTTAGCAAGAGCTTCTTCAGCAACAGAACACTCAACAACACAATTAGCTGCATCAACAACCAATACAAAAAATGTTAGACCAGCAACTTTTGCCAAGGCATCATCAGCTATACCCCGGGTGGTATCTGAAACTTTACCACCAACCTGGACTGTTTCTGGTCATGCACTTTCTTCAAAGCCAACAGCTTCAGCAGCCAGATCAAGTGCAATGTCATCCTCAAATGGAGACAATACTTTACCCTCCTCTGAAGCTCATTTTAGCATCGCCAAATCACAATCTGTTCAAAGAGAAGAAACTAGATTGTCGGCTGTGACAACTCTGTCTGGTAATCACTCTTCTGCTAATATTTCAAAACAGTTGGAAAAGCACTGAAGTAACTAGTCGTAAGTAAGAGAGCAAACAAGCAAAATTCATGTTTGCATGAACGTGTGGATGTAAGTTAATGACAATGTAAAGTAATCTCTTAGATTTCTCAGCACCACAGAAAAGCTGTGCCAGCTTATTTACTGGTGCTATATGAAATCAAGTTCGCTAGAACCAAGTTGTGTCAGGTTTGATGTCAGGCTCGAGGAGAGACGACATGGTTCCTCGAATGGTGTTTCTAGCTGAAAGCAACATGTGCTGAGTGCTTCCGAGACCGTTTCTAAATGATGGATAATGTAATGTAGCTAGTATTGTATTGTATTTACGAATTTATAAAGCACCTCTCGCAGTACAACCTAATCAGAGGCGCTAGGTAGTAGAGCATTAAGCTTGGATCATTGCTAAAGGAAACTCGCCATAAGTGGGTTAGAAGGATTATGACTCACCAGAGTAAAATACTGTGAAACTATAGCATGGTTTTAGAAGAATAACCATGATTATCAACATTTTGACACATATTGATGCGGGTGATGGGGCCTACATAATAACACTGATACACAAATGAGAACTAATGAAATTTACTGTGTAAATTGATGCTGACAAATTGTCCATGAAGAGATGTTGACTTTGATCCCAGCCAATGCACAATTTTACAAATTTCTGTTCCACTGCATTAACACTTATGATACTGGTATTCAAAAATACAGTCTCATTTCTAATAAGATGAATGTAAATTGCCTTTGTGTTTACACAATGGTAAAGTAGTCAAGCGCTTACGAATGTTCATGGGACAGATACTGTGTAGGTATTAATTTTAATCTTTAAAGCACAACTGCCTAAAGCACCAAACCACTATATTGGTGCTATATAAATGTAATAAAGAAATAAAATCTGCTTCAGGTAATGAAAAAGAAGTACTGGACGTTCCGTATGTTCATCAGAATTTTGAAAATTTAAGTTCTCAATCAGAATGTACTTCTGAAGTATCAAAAGATCAAACAGAAGGTAGGATTTCAAAGTCATCCATTTTTAGTGTCATACTGTCATAGTGTGTGAAGAGAAATTCACTTCCGATCGTTTTATACTCTAGATCGATTAATAATAAACTGAATTGTCAAAAAACACCTAGATACAAAAAAGCATGATGGAGATTGGTTGATGTGTCTGTGAGAAAATTCAGTCCGACAAGTACTGGTAAAGTATGGATGGTTTTGAAAATAGTGTGTCATTTATCTCAAGTGCATGTATGATACTGCAGAATGTTAAACTTGGACTGAGGTGCATGTATGAAACCACAGAGTACTCGGTGTTGGGTGCCAGTTATAATAATAATAATAATAATAATAAGTTATTCTTTAATTAAGTGCCTGCAAACGCACTGCGCTGTACATGTACATGTTATGCGATAAACCGTAACTACTAACAGAACAGACAGCCTGCAATACACGGCGCAAATTGCAGCCTACAAAGCATGTCCGCCTATGGGACTCGATCTCTGTACCTCTCGCACTCTACGCCAGATGTTATCCAATGCGCTATTTAAATAGTAGTTAAATAGTTCATATTTATTTAAAATAGTCATGTAAAAGGTGCAATAGAAATAGAGTTTAAATAGTATGTGTATTTACTATTTATTACAAAGTAAATGGGCCATTTATTCAAATTTGTCCTTTTTATCCAGTAAAGCCTGTTTGTGATTTGCACTGCGCACATTAAATGTCTTAAGAGTTTATCAACTCTGACATTACCTGCATTTACAGGATATCACCAGTATGCATAGAATAAATGTAAATTTACTTCTGTAATAACGTATTAAGTTTTTTAAGTCTAGTGAATATATTACCTCTGTGTTTATGAAACTCTGACTTAAACTTAACCAAATATAATAACTGAATGTTAATAGAGTAGAAAATTGCAAGCTTTCTAAACAATTATCTGTACGAGAAAGCCATAGTCCACTGCTATTTACTATTTTAAATATTATTTAAATAGTTTCCTACAGGTACTATTTACTATTCTATTTAAATAGTCAGTCTGACTATATATCCCAACACTGAGAATATTAAACTTGGACTGAGATGCATGTAAGAAATTGCAGAATATTAAACTTTGAATAGGCTGGAACAAATAATTAATATATACGAAGTTATGGTTGTTAATTGAAAGGAGTGCATCAGAATGCACTATATTTTAATTACCAGTGAATGATTTGAGACATGTAGCATTCAAACAAAAATTTTAGTGAGTGAGTTGAGACATTCGCAGGTTAACTGCTGCCTAATCAGTCAATCTGTATCTCTGAAACAATTAGTACACTTAAAAATTAAGAAAATTATACTTTAATAAAACAGAGTATTTTAAATACTAGGCCATTTGTGTCAAAGTCAGAATATTAATGTTAAAACGACAGAGCTTCTAATTGGTCTACAATAAGCAGAGTAACATGCATGTAAATGTGTTAAATGATGTTTAATGTAACTGTGTCCATTTGATAGATACATTTGAAAGTGCTGAACCTCTGCCTGAACTCAGTGCTACAAAAAGGGCTCACAAAAGAATGACTCATATAGCAAAATCGATAAAGTTAAAGGCAAAGCCATCACCTGCCAACCGCTATCAAGAGCTCTGCTCTCACCTGCTCATGTTACAACGATCATTCAAGGTAAAGAACAGTGTTAAATTAACACAAATATTTTTATAGCAATGAAAGGTGTATATAAAAATTGCTGCTGCAATTATGAGATGTATTCCAAAAATGTAACTGTCATTCAGATAAGCACAGCAGCCAATATTGTAAACAGACGTAACTGGATGGAGCTATTGACGGTACAGAACACAAATGTAACAACACATATTGAATCAACCAACACATCATGCTCAATTCATCTGGTTTGGTACCCCTCAGCAACTCAAAAAGCTTGATTTCGTGCTCCTGTCTGATAGGTTTCCTCACTTCACTTTCTCGTCCAGTGTTCGTGACTTAGGTGTCACTCTGGACAGCGCGCTCACTTTTGCTGAGCACATTTCCAACCTCACCCGCTCCTCTTACTTCCACTTAAGGCGTCTCCGGGCTATTCGGCGGTCTGTCTCATCTTCGACCTTCACCTCAATTGTTCATGCATTCGTGTGCTCTCGGATTGACTACTGTAATTCTCTCCTTATTGGCCTTCCCAAGATCCGTCTTTCTCCTCTCCAGTCCGTACTCAATGCTGCTGCTAGACTCGTTGCCCGCCTTCCTCGGTTCTCTCATATCTCCACCTTCATGGTTGAACACCTCCATTGGCTCCCTCTCTCTGCCCGTATACAATTCAAAGTGCTTATTCTTGTGCTTAAATCTCAGATGGGTCTTGCTCCACAGTACTTACGTGATCTGTTTCAACGGCCTCATTCTGCTGCTTCGCTGCGTTGTCTCCGATCTTCTGATCGTCTTGACCTCTTTGTTCCTCGTGTCAGGACAACTATGGCTCAGTCCAGGTCCTTTGCCTGCATAGGTCCCTCACTTTGGAACCGACTTCCTCCTTCTGTCCGCACCACCATTCTCTCTGGTAGCGTTGCTTCTTCCTTTTCTCACCTTAAATCCTGCTTTTTCTCTCGGGGTCTCGCGCACTGGGAGCGCCTCTGAATGGTATATACCGCGAGAGGCGCTTTATAAATGCCCATATACAATACAATACAATACTAACACCCAGATATATTCTACAGCTGGTATTTAAACGTTAATTTTTACAGTAAATATATAGTTTATAGGTACACTTGATTAGGTATGGTATAAATATTTATGTATAAGATAGACTGGATGTACGCACACTTACATGTAGAATATGTCCATATAAGCAACTGGTTGACCAAGGTGAAGTAGGGTAAAAGACCATTTAAATACAAAGTTGTCCTTTTTGTCCATTAAAGCCTGTTTGTGAATTGCACTGTGCATGCGCCCAGTAAATTTCTAAGAGTTTATCAAACACTGATATGCATTACGTGCATATGCATTACGTCCATTTACAGGATAAAACGCAGGAACTTCAGATCCTGGAAGAACTTCTGAAAACATCCGTGATGACTTCAGACAAACTTAAACAATTCTGTCATGAAAACAGAGACTTTGCACAAAGACTGACTGGAAATTCAACGGATCTCGGAGAAAGCTTTGAGAGGTAAGACAGAGAGTGGACAGAGAGCATTCCAGCCAGTATGACCTTAAAACTTTGCTGATGTAAATGTAAATTTTCACAGTTTTCTTTAACGACTGTAAAGCCGTGAGCATTTTCGAACCTGCTCATGAATTTATCAGATGAGATCCTTCACCACTGTGTACAAGACAGTGCAATTATAATTTATCTAATTGTTTATTCTCGAATATCCTCGCCGTAAAGGTAGAAAATTGTATTGAATATTCAACGAAGAGGAAGCACCAAATATATATATCAACAACCGCATACAACTTTACACAGATTTACTGTTACCACCAATTTAAATAATTAATTTACCAGGTGCAACAAGATTCCATTTTTACTGTGGAATAATTTGACAAGGTCTAAATTTCAGTTGGTCTAAAGTATGGGATTGCACCACTAAGATAATACTAACAACAGACCACATTTCAGATTGTTCTGATTCAGTTCTTGTTCACAAGTTCACAAGCACGGTTGTAATATAAGTGTAGCACTCATTTCCTTATGGAATCAATATCTTGAGAAGCATCCAGCCAAAGTAGTACAAAACAACAGTCTAGTAATGGGACAACGGTTCTGTTGTCAAATGGCTTGTCTGATTCACTTGATACACAGATTTGACCCAATGATGCAGAGGTGAGAGGCAAAACAGTAATGGAGGACTAACCTACTAGCCTCTGTGAAATTTGAGGTATAAACCAAATATTCTCTTGCTGATGTAAACTGCACTTTTTCCTTGCAGTGACACTGAGAATCGTTTGGAGGGTGCGTCATTTGTGTGAAAGAATGACCCAGCCTCCAAGAAGAATCCTTGCATGTTGGGTCAAAGATCAATACCAGACTTGTGAACTGACAGATTCTTAATGAAAAGGAATGGCAAGTAGTCAACTTATGACAGACACATGGTTTTGTTCACCAGGACACGTCAAAGACTCCCATGTCCTTCAGACTGTTTGCAACTCATATACAGTATTTGTATTACTTGGATATAACCATAGTATAATTAATTTGTTAATACATTTTGCTAATCACGTCCAGAATATGAATAAGTTTTTAAGGATATTCAGTCCATGTTGAGGATAGAAGTTGGATAGCTAGGTTGTTAAAGCCAAATGTCTATTGGGATAATAATTTTGTTCAATTTTACTTTCTGTACTGTATGATGTCGAAATTAGAAATTTAACTCTTGTACCTATTACCATGAATTTAATTGTACATAATTTACAATAAATTGACCACTTTTGTACAAGTTTTCTCAGTCCCAGTCGAAGTTGACATATGTAAGACTGGATGCATTAGATCTTTGTTGCTTGCACAGATGGCCATTTGATAACCTTTATATTTTGGTTACAAATCTACTTCAAAAGCAGGTTATCTCTTGGTTAGAGATGGCCCATTTCAGCAGTAACTCTGATAACAAATGCACCATCTGCATACACATTCAGATATTGTGTTAAATATATTGCCTTTAACAAATACAAAGAATAACCAACCTGATGATGTTTTAGTAAGAGTATAATGAACTTTTTGTTTTTGGGATGAAGTTTCTTAACAACAGAATGAAAATGTTTAGTCAGCACACTGAAATTCAAATTACTGAACACTGACTGCATTCCTCTATCAGTGCTGGCCAACCACATTGCAAAAGAGTTGCTCATATATAATGGCTCAGAACAATTAGAAAATTAAGCAGTTTGATACTGATAACAGGTATTAGGCATGTATTGTGCACTGTAATGACAATCTTTAATATGATAAAAACATACTGTAGTGACAGTCATGGACGATATTATATTAGGGATTTAGGATTACGATATATATTAGTATTATTATGTAGGCCTAACATTAGTATGATGTGTTGCTTAGTATTTGATGTAGGCAAAAGAACACTAATGAATTATGTAGAGTCAAGATCAGATAAGACTGACTGACATTAGGGCCTGACCGGGTGTCATAAGAGGGGGAGCAGGGAGAAGGAGGGGCGAAGGAATGATAGCGCGACCGAAAGGAGAGCGAGATTGGGGGAGAGATGGATGAATGACAGGTCAGGGCGAAAAGGGAGAAGGAGGATGAGCGAAGACTGAAAGGAGGACGGCATTCACTCACAGGAAGAGGAATCGGTCAGACGTACGATTCACTCACAGGAGGAGGAATCGGTGAGACGTATACGATTCACTCACGGAAGGAGGAATCGGTGAGACGTACGATTAACTCACGGAGGGAGGAATCGTGTGACGGAAAATTGCAGACGCAGAAACTGTTATGCAACACGAAGTGAGAACTGTTCTAGGTGTACATACGTTGTGTAAAAATATTGTATAATAAGAATTGCAAAACATACAAGAGTACTGTCTTCTAACTGTCTTCGCGAGGTGAATTACAAAAACCCACGTGCTTCGAACGCTAACAAGACCCCCGAAGACTAGCCTAGCCGCTCGATTACGTAACACCGCTGCCACCATAACTGAAGTAACATCTTCTTTCAGTACACATACCAATCACAAACTTACAATATACTGTTTGACACACTAATAATGACAAGCGTGCACTAAAATGTATGGAAAACTAATCCCTCTATGGTTAATTGGAGATGTCACTAATTCTATTAAAGCAAATGTGTTTCCACAAGGCAAAACTATTGTATTATACACACAGAAGTCTAATGTTATAGAGTTTATTGCAAAATAAGTCTAATGCAAAACATGTCTAATGCAAAATAATTTAACCAAATACCATTTCATCAGGATGCAATACGTTACATATTCATTTAAAAATACTGAACATCGTGAAATATACTTCACTAAAATATATGTAACTAATTTGTAATAGTTCACAATCCGAAACGTTATAATTTAGACCATTTACTCAAAGCATGTAAAAAATATAAAAATAGAATTCTACAATCTACAGAAACCCAGTTTGTGAACTATCATAAGAGATTCAGGATGAACACATTTGATGTCAGCATTAAAAAATCTCCTTTGATGTCTGGGTATAAAATCCCACAACAGAAATGCATCTGTATATAGTGAAACGTCCCTCATTTATTTATTTATTTAAAGCACTTCTTATGTGTGCATGTCAGTAAATCTGAGGCACAGATGTGCGTTGCAGCACTCAATGCAAAATTCAAATCAAGAGATGTGAGAAGAGATGCTACCTGTTTTGATACACAGACCTCGTTTGGTACCTCTAGCAGCATTAGCAAATATTGGTATCCCACCTGCACTTGTCAGTTCAAATCACTGTGTTAATGTTAAACTAATGAAATAAAATTCCCAATGTAGAGCTGTAATTACTTATCAAGCCTCCATTAATCTGCAGTGGGACACACTGGATGCACTACTTTTCTGGAACTATCCGCAGATGGCAATCTTCTTATATATAATGCACTTTTAAAATCTCAGACTCCAGGCTGAACATATACAAGTTTCAACGGACATGCTGAATTCCTTCAAACTGAAGCTGGTACCAAACTGTTAAGCTTAATCAAATCAAATACTGTGTAAATTTCTTTACAGATGGAAACTGCTGTATCAGAACTTCATAATCATGCAGCCACAGGACAGGTATTTTGAAGACAGAAAACAGTTGGTTTGACCCTGGTAGAAGCTAAGTTCTACCAGAAGATCCAGTAGACTGATCACAACCTCATATCTACGTTTTTATGCATAGCAATCTTGGTTAAAGTTTCAAAACATACATCTTGTTACAAAAGCTGTCTACCACAGATGAAAAATTTCTTCAGACAGTTTAGAATATTTTCTGCTGTCTAAAGTGGCAGGAAACTTCATGTTACCTGTTCCCTCTTTAGCAAACTAATTGTCTATTCATGCAACAAATATTCACCTAGCTTAAGGAATTTTGTATATGAAAAGCAAATTCAGCAACTGTCCTTTAACCCACAATATGAAATCCTGAAAATCTCAATCATGTTGTCAAACGATATAACAGTACAAAGTTCTCATGCTGCCATTCTTTCTGCATTTCTGCTCCTTGAAACCGGGAAGGTGATGTACGCTGAAGTTCCAGGTTGATTTAAACAGTTCCATAGTCGTTGATGAATCTTGTTGCACTTGCCTGTATCAACATTAATTTTTAAAACTTTAGAAATAAAGGGAGCAATGCGACAGTCTCACAACTTAGTTGCTTTGTATTCAATCATTACAATCATCATCATCATCATAATCCATCTGTATTGTACACAGTAGCTGATTGGTTAGTATACTCTGCCTCTAACACAAAGAGTACAGGTTCGAGCCCCCACTGCATTTGATAATGCCCTCCTTCCAAAGTTCGTAAGTGCGCACGCAACCATAAAACAGAACATCAATGGTGCTAAGCACCAAGAAGCCTCCAGTCACTGTGTATGGACAATGAGCAAGTCCTTTGCTCACAACTGTTCAGCACCATTGGTGTTCAGTCATATATAGTTGTGTGCACTTCTGAACTTTGGAAGGAAGGCAGTGTCAAATACAGTTACATTGTAGTGTTATTCATTATTTAAATAAGTAATTATCATTATTAAATCCCTAATGCTACTAGACATTTGAACATGTACTACTTCAAACCACAGTATTAGTATTTATTGCAGACTAAACATGCACATCCATGATGCATTTATTTGGTGATGTTTCACAGGTAAACTTGAAAAATCAAATTGAAGTACAACCAGTATATAACAGTCAGTCACTGGAACTAAACATCTGGGGAAATTAGATTAATTAATGAAAACTTCTATTATTCAGACTTACACTTCTTTCCATCTGACGTGCTTCAGGATAAAAGACCATAAAAATCGTCAGATATGGAACCATAAACAAAACGACCTAAGCAAGAAAGACAAATAGACTTACAGTAGTACCTAACAAATCAACAATTACATTTAAGAGGTATGACAAAATTTCTTGTCAACTAAATTTCTACAGCGGGCAGCTTATAAACTGAAGTTTTTTGCCTAGTGTACAGGTGTTTAGAAAAACTGTTCCAGAGGGTTTAGAAAAATACTGCTCCAAAGGCTTTGTTGTGACATATTTTCCCCATCAGTGAGCGTTTAGGTTCATGGCCCAGACACGTTGTAGCTACTGTGACAATATATTCAATATAAATATGAAAACTTAAATGTTCAGTCACAGTCACATACTTTCTGTAACTAATTTACAGAAGTTTCTAAGCCATAAGTAATGGAGCTTTATTAAATAATCGGCAGTATAGTTAAAATTCGAAAGTTGGTATATTTTATTTCAATCTTGATTGCCCTTAAAACTTTTATAGAAAGCTTACAGAAATGTTCAGTCACTTTACCAACAATTGATATTCTGTGTCATAAAGTGCTAATATGATTATATTTTATGACAAACATACATACACTGGAATCTTCCTATATAATACACTTTTGAAGCCAGAATAATTCTGCATTTTAATGATTTTGCATCATGAGATTGCATGATAAGACTGCATAATAAGACCACAATGCCATAATCTGATTGCAAAATTAGCTCACACAATGACATAATGAGATCATGCGATAATAAAGATGGCACAATGAAACTGCATAATGAGATCTCGTAAAATCATCTTTTGCATTGACTACCATAATATGATTATATAGGAATATTCCAGTGTATGTGCATTTGCTAACACATATCAACATAGCCTACCATCAATATCCTAACAGTGCTATAACAAAATTTCTGTTATAATGAAGGTTTTGTGAAATAGTTCCACTGTATGTAATTTTACTTGCTATGCAAAAATCTAAACTACCCATCTTTTTTCCATCATGTATTTGATGATTCCTGGATCCTTGAAGCAATCCTCATAAGACATTAAACCTGCCTAGTAACTAAATATATTAGGCCTATTCAATCATATCTAAGCTAATTGTATAGCACCATTATGCACAAGACAGTATTTCTCAATGGTACACCACAAGCCTAACCAGTCAAATTCCTGCTCAGTCCAGTTGGATAGCATACGAGGCTAAGCACATTGTTTCAAGTATGCCTTAAGATCAGAAAAACAATTCAGACTCTGCAGTGCAAAAATAGTAGGGAAGTGTATTTCAGGGAATTGGCCGAGACACTGGAAAAGTTCTCCTGGCGAAACCAAAAGTTTTTAGTTTTAATACAGCCAGGATTAGGCAAATCAGAAGTGATCACAAGTATAAAACATGTCAGACAAGTGAAATAGCTTATCATAACTATAAATAAAATTATATAAATTTCTAAACAGAGGATGAACTAATTTAATTAATTTCATTCACTCACTTATTCAGTGCATTTATATAGCACCTCTTAAAGATATCTACCCAGAAGCACTCCCAGTCCAACCCCGAAAAATAAACAAATACTAACAATGTAACAGGCATAGACTGTAGTATAAATGACTTGATTTGACATCTAAAATAAAAAAACACATGTAATTTTCAATGACTGGTAACTTTCTCAGCACCAACTGAAAGCCGGGTCAGGGAAATCAGCCTATACCCTGGCATTACATAAAATCATGATTTACAGTACCAGTTTCTGGGTCAGTTTCAGTACCTTGTCAAAATCCAGAAACCAAAGCCAGAGGAGACAGTGTGATGATAAGGCAGAAAGTGATTAGTCACATACAGACATTACTTTGATAGCTGTCAGTTACTAACCAAGATTTTCAAAAACCCTTGCTTAAATATCTGCCAAATTTCAATGCAATCTCTTCAAGCTAAAGATAATATATATTAAGCAGTCAAATCACAAAGATAACAGTGAATCTTTCTTTGTCTATAGTTCCCAGCCTTTATATGTCAGTGATACTGAGTGCTGACATTAATTCTATAACTGTCAGTTACAAAGCCAGATAATTAATCAAAATCTTATTCACAAGAAACTAACAAATTTCAATGCAATGTCTTAATGTTTAATGATAACAGAAATTAAGCAGCCATACTCACAAAGATATCTGCACAGCTTTCTTCTTCACGAGATACTGTAGTTAAAAAAACAACCATTGTAGAGTTTAATTGATTAGTAAGGGAATTTGCAATCAAATTTGTTGCTGAATAACAAATCTTGTATACACAGTTTGAGCTGCAGCCAAATTAAGCTATCACACAAACAAGTACCAGCATACCTTTCACCCCAAAATCTACATTACTGAGCATTTGTGCTATGAGTGGATGCAAAATAATTCTGTACCAAGATATGCAGGTATTGTCAATTTAATATACTGTCTCTCGACACGAGTTAACTAAATACTGATAAATTTACAAGAGGCTGAAAAAACACCTTTTATTAAAAGGTAACAGAAATTTACTAATGTGATCCAAATCACATGACTGACTACTAGTAGCTAATAGCAGCAAAACTTAGAACTCTGCATTTTGTATATATCAGGTAAAAAAAGTAATGGTAATACATATGCTTCTTCTCAATAAAAGAACTGTATAGACTTACAACAGTACAGGATAAGGCAGTATAGAAACCATGCAAATGATGAAGCCAGATACACAGACAACACACTAGAAAAATTTCAACAGAAAACAGTTAATCAAAATCAACAAGAGTTATCAACAGATTTTGAAAATAATCAGCATATTTAGCAAAATCTTATTTTATTTTTCAAACATCTTGAAATTAATGCAAAGACCAGCTCCTCAATTGATATAATTTTAGCCCTTTATAATCAGCAGGGTTGCCTAATCGAGGACTTAGTACTCCATTGGAGTGCAGACACAGGCAAATGGCTGGGGAGAGTAATGCCAAATGCCGACAAGGGGAGTAAGGGGCCAAAATAAGCCATTTATTGTAATTGTCCTTGTTCTTATCATCCTCACACTGTCAACATACATTATTGCAGTCTTGTGGTCAAGACCTTAAACCTTAAGACCAAGACCAAGACCAAGACCTTGAACCTCAAGACCAAGACCAAGACCAAGACCTTGAACCTCAAGACCAAGACCAAGACCTTGAACCTCAAGACCAAGACCAAGACCAAGACCCCCAAAAATCACAGTCGTATCCAGACTTCTATTCCTTACTAAAAATTGTCCAGTCGGACTACTCGTTATTTTAATGAAAACATGAGTTTTTTCTTTTATTCAAGCAAAAAACTCTAAATGGAGACTGCAGAGAATTCCGAATTCGTATTTACAAAAGTCCTTCATGCGAAATGCTATTCCAAATGCCTGTAGAATTTTATAAAAACCAATTTGCTCAGAATTTTCTGACCAAGACGTGACCTGTGAGGCCTCATAAAAATTCTGCCTTGTGAAAAAACACGGTCTACAAGTGCTGAAATCGCTAGCACACAAAGCAGCTTTTCAAGAACCGGATGTAAATGTACAAATTAATCATGAGTATGTTTTGAAATCACTCCATGGTAAATAACCGGAAGTCAAAATAATTGTCCAAAACAACAGTGAAGTCTCATTCACACCGTGTAAATACTAAAGTAATAACTGTATGAGTAATTATTGGATAAATTTTTAACATTCTTGCCGTTTATTAAAATTAATGATTGTTCATATTGACAAAAGTCTTGGTCTTGGTCTTGGAAAACCAAGACCAAGACTTTGAACCTCAAGACCAAGACCAAGACCAAGACCTTGAACCTCAAGACCAAGACCAAGACCTTTGGTTTCAAGACCAAGACCAAGACCAAGACTTTTAAAAACGAACTCGAGTGCACTCGAGACCAAGACCTTGGTCTCGAGACAGCTCTCAGTGTTCTCAGTGACAGATCTGAAGCATACGAATTCAGTGCCCGGTTTCCTCATTTTGTCAATTCTTTCATTTCATTCATGTCCAAATGTACAATTCATCTGTTTCAACTAGTTTATCCACCACAATCTGACACAATGCATTTCAACTTGGCTTCTCAAGTGGATCATGACTTTTGACTGGTTTCACTTGATGCAATTGTCAAATAATCTTGTGTGCTTTATGATAAAGGAGCTATAGAAGTCACTCAATTAGATAGTTAAGAATGGTTTAAAAACTTCTTATCATCCTCACACTGTCAACATACATTATTGATTGTCGAATCCATCGATTCTTCAACTCCTGATCAGCTTCAAATGTTGGAACCAAATTAACGTATTTGATGATTCCGGGCACAAGAACAACAACACCGAACAAGTCAGTGATCGACAATGTCAACTGACGCCAATCTACAAGCAAACTGACAGAACAGTTACTTAAGGGCATGACAGCCAATAGAACATTCTGAAGCATTCAAATACTGCATTGAGGATGAAATTCTACTGAATTTGGTTTCGAACATGCACACCTTCACTTACAAATAGGACAGTTATCAAGATGTTCGACCTGAAAGTCAGCAATCTGTTTCATTTTATGACTGGCCTTTACTACAACCATGGTGAACAAGGACGAAATTTGTGATGTGACTTTTGGTAATTTAAAACAATAATGAAAGCAATACCAGCAGAAATGTTGGACAATATTGCATCAATGAGACTAGGGTTCTTGCTTAAACTAAAGTGCTGGCAACAATTTTCCTACGAGGATTGGCCCACTTTCTTCTACTCTTTTTCTCCTACTCTGTGATTTGTAGAAATGTTTCTACAAGTTACTGGACGACATAACATTATGTTAAGAATGAAGTCAGCCACTCCAGAGGTTAACCCACATGTATAATCTATATAAATAAAGCCAGCTTTCTGTCTGTGTGTGTGTGTGTCTGTCTGTCTGTCTGTCTGTTTGACCGGGCTTAACTTCTACAATTTTGCACCTTTTCACTCGAAACCTTCACTACTGTTTCGGCCTTGGCTTCGGACACCCAGTGGAGCGGTTCGCGTCCCCCGTTTTCACCCCTACCATGGTGAAAATGCCCCAAAACTCTACCCACCCGACCGTCACGCGGAAGTTCGCCTATTCCACTGCCAAGCGGTTCTATTTATGGCGCCGGTATTCCCCAACGTCATTAATAATCCGCTTAACGACACCGCGGTTCTATTTATGGCGCCGGTATTCCCCAACATCATTAATGATGTAATACGGGCTACCACTGTCAACCGTATGCTGTACTGTTCCCAGGTATGGTTAGGCTTTGCTAACAAGCAGGAACTTGATCATTTGGGCGCAATTATCCGTAAGTTGGTTCATCTCGGCTACCTCCCTCCTTCTTTTCCTACTTTTGATGAACTTTGCAAAAAAGCTGATCGTGATCTCTTTAAGAACATTCTCAAAAACCCTAGTCACCTCCTCCACGAACTTCTACCTCCTGTTCATAAGACCGGGTATGATTTGCGCCCACGTTCTCATAATCTGGTTCTCCCTAGATTTGACTCCCTTACCCGACGAGGTTTCCTGGGTAGAATGCTGTACAGCTAGGCTCTGTTGCTATTATTTTCATTTATAATTTAACGTCATTATTACTGTTATATTTTTCTGTCCTCTTTGTGTATAATTGTATGTAAAGCGCTGTGTGTTTGCTAGCGTTTAATAAAGAATATACTTACTTACTTACTTACTTTAATAATGCGCATCAGTTGTTTACTTCGCACAAAATTTAATGACGATCGATTCGAAGTATATTCATCGTTTTACAACAAAATTTTAACACATGTATGTTCAAAGACAAAGATCTAAATTATTTACAGTATATGAAACAACCAGTCTGCTTTACTAAGGGCGAGGGCCTCGCCGCCAGAGGGCGACTGCGAAGCAGTCACTCCACGGCAGAGGGCGTCTACAAGACTGCGAAGCAGTCTCCGCCAGAGGTCGCCAGATGCCACAAGGGCCTCCAAGACTGCGAAGCAGTCGCCGCCAGAGGGCGACTGCCAAGATTGCCAAGCAGTCGTTGTTGTTGTTGTTGTTGTTGTTGTTGTTGTTGGTGGTGGTGGTGGTGGTGGTGGTGTGAAACTTATAACCCGGGCAACGCCGGGTAATCCAGCTAGTATATAAATAAATATATATTGTGTTAAAATGAATTAAACAACTTCAATGGAATTATAAAACTTGCATACGCTGGCAGTCTTCAGTGAGTGGTGTTACATAGTTGATGAGAACGATGAATTCAATGATGATACAGACACAGAGGAAAGTAGTGAACCTTCGGAAGTTTCTACAAGGCAGCACAGCAGCAGAAACATGAGAAATGTGAATTGCAAAATGTCCAAGTTATCTAAATGAAACAAGATGGTTTATTTGAAGAAGAAAAAATAAAAAGCCATCTCGGTTTCAGATGGAGCATCTGTCTTGTAGATGTAAAACGATCTTTGTACACATTTCCGTAAACTGGTTTTACTATTTGAAATACCAGTATTATTTTCTGCAATTAAAATACTCATATTTGACAGGTTTTATTACAAAATATCAATATTGTGTTAATTATAAATGTTATTGTTAGAATAATAATCACTGTAATTTGGCATTTTTCTAGCACCATTTTGATAAATATCCCTACTGCAGGTCCCAACCTGGACGTACAAAATACTACACAGCTCAAGCTGCTACACAGATAAAGTTAAATTACAAGATAAAAAATAATCTTCAAAACGTTTATGTGGGAATGGTATATATCCAATGTTTCAAGTAAAAAAATTATTCCATATTATTATGAGATGATGAATAGTTCATAATGTGTTATATCTGTCAAATATTGCTCTTAAAATGCATTAAATACTAAGAGATACTAAATGACACAACAAATCAAAACCGAAATTAAAGTATTCTGCATTGTGACCCACTTTCACCTGCAGGGCACAGGATATCAATTCAGTATTAGAAATTGTAAAATTTCATCTTTTTCTGCATGTACTCAGTACATGTTATTCTATTCAGACCTTGAACAAAGCTTAATCAGCAAATGTTTAATACCTTTGAAAGACATCAGTCGTTAGTTTGTGATGAAATACTTACTAATAAAGATTATAGCAACAACAGAAATCGTGCAAATTTGCTGATCTGCAAGTTGATGCTTAGCACAGAAGAAAGCAATTCCTCAAAATCTTACTCTCGTGCACGAGCCTGCTCTGGATGAAAGAGGTTTGCCTCGCACCAGTAGCAGTGAATCAGCATCAGGACCTGAACCAATCTCAGACACTGAGCGCAGTGCTCCAGAACGTGAAACCATTTGTAATCAACATACAACATGGAGTGTATGCCGCTAGAAACAAACAATAATCAATAGGAAAGTAAATCATGTTTTACTACATCTATACCAAAACAAGCATTTTGATTTATATGCACATAGACAAACACTTGATTTACCTCATCATTTACCCAAACATATATTATGATTCATCTCTACACAGAAAGTTTTACTTAGAACACATTGATAAAGTAAAGTGGTTAATAAAGAATATACTTACTTACTTACTTACTTACATGTGTTTTACAACATTTTTACTTCATCTACATCCAAACTCATGACAGATTTCTAAAGCATCAGCTGGATCAGTTTCAAGTGTACTAGTTTACCAAACCATAGAGACTGCTAGGATACTTCACTAAAAAAACTCAGGTTAGAAGGGCTTGGGCGGCTAAACGAGCACAGCTAGCCCGGTCAGGCTGTGGCCTACGAGCCATATGTTGGAACAGCCCGACATAGACCATACAAGTACCCAAACGCAAATTTCAAGCCCGACATAGACTGGTCATACAAGTACACTGTTCCCACATGCAAATTTCAATTTCTCTACACACAGACCAAACAAGTTTCAGTTCACCTCTCATTGCACCAATACACACAGACCAATCACAAGATCTACTGCAGCAACATTATAGGCCAAGTATAGTTTAACTTCATCGGCACACTAATAAAAGCAAGTTTAACTTTGTCTACATAGCAAAAGCAGACTTCCCAGACAACAGTCATGTTTCACTATCTACTCTATACACAGCAAATGGAAGCTTCACTTACAGGCACATGAATTGTAGAACTGACGTCAGGTAGAAAACGTGCAATGACAACACTGTTTCTTCAACTCTATAATAGCCACTCAAGCGGTAGATGCCCAGCACAACGAAAATGGCACAAAACAATGTTAATGTGCCATTTCTACAAAAGAATGAAAAGCCTTGTAAAAGCTATGCAAAAATCACACTCTGTACGCTAGCAACAGAAAAACAAAGAACAGTAACACAATGAAAAGCAAAAACTGATGATATAATTGAAGCAAATAATAATGAATTGCTATTGAATCCGCCAAATCATTACCTGCATGGTCTCTCCAGATAAGAACAGTTGGCACTCCACCACTGAGATGAAAACAAAGTTGCAACTCTATAAGTTTTTTTAATGTTTTTTCAGTACTCCTCTACAACTGTGAGACTTGAATGACCAAAACATGATGCTTGACAGCTTTGACAAGTGGTGCCTCATGAAGATCCTATGGATTCCCTATATAGATCACGTCAGTAACTTGGCATTCAGGAGAATGGAATCAGTACCAGTCTCTGCCACAGTCTGGAAATGCAGACTCGGCTTTCTCAGACATGTCACACAAGCTCCGGAAGGTGAGGACCACTGGAGAGACCTATGGTCCACAATGAACAAGCTCACGAGGGATTGGAAAACACAGTGCGACCAAGCTAGGACCACTTTGTAGACTTAAGTAGTGGAGAACGATCTGATAAAATCGAAACAAGCCTTCTACAGCATGGATGAAGGTTACTGACAAAATAGCTGGGCATCACATCATTGACACAGCTACATTCAGCCAAGTTTGCCACCAGAAGATTTCACAGCTTTAATGACCATGCCTGTGCCATACTCACATCATGCAATCAGATGGTGCTTGTGCATGCCCCAAAGTATATGACCTCTATCATAACTCAAATGTCATAGTTAATGGTGTTTGACTGGCAATTACTGTTTGTACTTTAAAAAATTTATTCTAATATTTAGAGTATTTTGTAACAATTGCTACATACTTAAGTTTATAAGAACTGACTGTTACTTTATATGAAGTACAAGTATTCATAGGCCTTGTCATGCAATCATTTGTCATGTCCATTTCTTCTATGCAACCACTGACTCTGCCACCACAATACCACTACCACCATCCCATCCTCACTCATCATCAATTATCACTGTCACAATTGTCATCATCTTCCTTTTCTCTTTTACTATTTTCAATGTCATCGATAGCATTACCGCTATCACAACCATAACAGACAACTTGCCTTGTGCATGCAATAGCATCAAAGTAGGGAGGATAGCATCCCTCAATGACAACATCTGACATGTTGTAAACCACAGAACTATCTGTAATTATTATGACACAATGCACAATTACTACATAGCATATCTCAGTATTTATTAAATTCTAAATACTTACTCACCACTGGTCAGATAACTTAGCATTACCAAAATGAAGGGAAGCCAATTGGTTTTGTTGATAGGACACTGTCTTGAACAGTAAAGTTCAGATAATTAGCCAAGATTGGCAGTGGTAGCCGGATGGGTAACAATCCATAAAAAACTAGTATTCAACTCAGTCATCCATCCTTCACTGGTTAGTAAACGAGTATAAATGCCAGTTGGAAGGTTACAAATGTGTCCTGTCACTGGATTACTGTGATAATGTAAGTAACTCAGCAAAACGATTTCTGACCTCCTCAGTCCTCACCTCCATATACTCCTAACAAGTTTCTGTACAGGCATTTAGACACGTGTGTTATGTTTACTTTTTCCGCCTTACTACATTCAAAGGCACACATGTGAAACAACAAAGGAGTCAACATCAGCCAATTGGGGCAGGTTCATTTAGCATGTACACCTTACTAGACATGACTTAGGATCCAGCGATGTTGTACTTACTGCACATTCATAATTTGCTGTCATTCTTTTCCAAGTAATATAGAGATAACAGTCTGCAGATGCCAGCAATCCAATTTTATTAAATAACTTAAAAGAAGTCTATTATGATTTATAGTCTCTGTGTTATGTGGCGCAACAGTAGGCCTAAATGTTATATACAGCAATATTCTGTTGGCTGAAAGTTTGATCAGATTCATTACTGCTGAAGTATATAATCTAAATTAATGTCGAGTAATAGTGGAACCTAATTTAACGTTAACGTTAAATAATGAACCTACTGATGTTAGAAACTAATACGTGCACACTTAATAGACCAGTCCACACACGATCCACGCCATTACAGTTTGAAGCAGCAACTCTAGGATAATCATCACCGCAGTGCATATTTTAAGGAATTTGGACTACTGGGACAAAATCAGTCGAAGAACTTTTTTTCATGTCCGCAAGACTTTTTTTAGGAATTCATCTCCCAAAAAAGTTGATGACTTTTTTTTTTAGTCATCACCTTTTTTTACAATTTTTCTCGGGTCTCCCAACCAACAATAAGGGGTCATTCAACAATAATGTCATACCTTTCTCCTTTTACTACTGGGACAAATCTTAAAATTCTTCCAACATTTGTCCCACTAGTTACACTTTACACATACATTGCCTGGGACAAATCAGCCTGACTACTGGGACAAATCCTAAGACTACTGGGACATTTGTCCCACTAGTTATACAGTTAAAATATGCCCTGCATCACCGGTGAGCATAATTATGTCTTTCAACTGTCTATCCACAGTGACTTTCTAGCCTAGGCCTATATGACCCCAGCTGACATAGGCGTAGACTCTGGGGGGCAGCCGGGGCACGTGCCCCCAATAATTGAGATGGACTGTACACCCAATGCAACAAGTGTAGAATGAATAACCAAATCCCCCCACCAATATTTTGGACAAGTTTACGCCAGTGCCAGCTGGTATTCTCTTCACCTTAGCCTTTGCCATTTAATTGTTGTCCCCTTATATCAGCACATTTCTGAATCGAATAAAAACAACTAAGAGCTTTAATTAAGACAATTTATTGTGCTTCGTAAGCACTGGGGGCGATCTTGTTTGACAGAGGGGAAGGGACACAGGACATTTTTTAACTGATCTGGTTAAAAAAGAGGCGAAAAATTTGTTGAACTTTTTGGTGTTTCTTCAAAATTTGGGGGTCAACTGTACACTGTGCCCCCCCCACTGTTAAAAGTGTGGGTCTTGTTCCTCACGACCCCTCTCCCCCAGATCGCCGCCCATGTTCGTAAGCATTTTACCATGAACGTATACAATGAACGAGACTATTCTAAAATCTCTGTAGGCCTATGGATCATATCAGTCTGTCAAACTTATTTCATGTAGGCCCTATTAAAACAGAAAAGTTAGGCTACTCACTCATTCTACATCAACCAAATTCCTGTAGGAACAACAGATGCACTAATTTCTGCTGAAACACATACAAAATCACTCAACAGCCTTTTCAAAGCTCGAGACAAATCCACAAGATGCGATGAACTCGACGCAACACAACAACAACATAACCTATCACCCCAATTAACCCTGCCTATAGCATTCGATCAGCAAATTGCTTAACTCCAAACATTGGTCCTTGACTTAAGCCCATAGATCACTTCCTACAGCTTTTGGCCTACTTAACTGCTGCTCCTCTCTTCAACTTGACCTCTGACATTTCATTTCTCGCAGTTTTACCCACCTTCTGGTTCGGGGAGGAGACCGTGTTTAACGTTCCTAAGCAAATGACTCAGAATGCCTTACAGTAGCCTACGTGAAGAGCTACCCAAGTTCTTACTCACATGAACCCCCAACCTCAGGGCCTTGTGTACAGAATACGCGGCATCAATTGACCTTGCTGTTTTAAGCTGCATATTAATATGCTATCATATCGATCACATCGTCTGCTTATAGCCTAGGCTACGTATACTTACTTCTTTCTTTTCAAGGCCTGTAAGCCACACACAACTTGTGTCGGCTGTATCCACTGGCGTACACTTGTCCAAAATATTGGGGGTGGGGGGACATTTGGTCATTCATTCTACACTTGTTGCATTGGGTGCACAGTCCATCTCAATTATTGGGGGGCACGTGCCCCGGCTCCCCCCGAGTCTACGCCTACATGGCTTTATCGTAAATATTAAGACTGTTTAAAGTAACTGGAACTCATCAGGATAAGACGACATTCATGTCCTCAAAATTTCTAAAGACCTTTTTAGTTGCTAACGCATTTTGACAATAGGCCTATCTTGGGCCTTTTGGCGGTTTTTGATTTTGGTGGATTTGCCAGATTGCTGACTGTTTGCCAGTAAGCCTGTATGCTAATTTGTATACAATTCTGGAGAATTACATTTCAGTCAACCTTATTATCTTCAGGTCCAACCGTCCAAAGACTTCACTCTACTCGATCAGGTCTTCTGCCGTTGTCAATATCTGACTACTGATTCGTGTGCCAGGGCAGCGACTTTCCGTTGCAAGTCCTAGACCAGCGGTTCTCAACCTGTGGTCCCGGACCACTGGTGGTCTGCGGCCATCTGCCTGGTGGTCCGCGAGCAAGGCCTATAATTTATATTTTTACAATTAAAAACATGAAAACAGACAAATTTTGTCAAGTTTTTAAATTTTTCTATTATTTCAAATGCTAGAATCGGCTAGATGGCAGCATGGAACTAATAATACGCGGATTTATGGACAAATTTCTTTTATATTAATTTGTTTTTGGCACAATTTTTAGTGGTGGTCCGCGGCCGAGACACAAAATTTGTAAGTGGTCCTTGAGTCTCAAAAGGTTGAGAACCGCTGTCCTAGACCATTTAGGCCAACTGATCACTTTCTGTAAACGTTCGTAGGCTCTTTCCGTGTCTCCTCAGATTCACTTAATTCTTGACCTTGTCCGGAATCACTCTGGCAGTTGGCATGCGCAAAGAATTTGTAGCAAGTCGCGTAGGGCTATATATAGGCCAAGTTACGCAGTAGCTAAATTAACGCAGATATCCCGAGTGACGCTGCTGGTACTGGTAGGCCTAGTGCATGGTATACAGTGGCATCATGCCGTCTCTTCAAAATATACAAGAACGCCGATGATAATTATGAAGAAGCTTATAAAAATAAGCACTTACGGAAGCACGGAAGGGCACAGAGTCAGGAAGCGATACCGACGGAAAAGTCGAGATCTGTGTAGAGACGAGAATTAGAAACTGCTGCAGAAGAAGTGACAAAATCGATGTGTTCGAAAGTAGTGCTGCTGTATATAACACTAATCATCTTCAAATTAAATAATTTAAAATGTGACTTTGTCGGCGTGTCGCTTTGTAAGTCATAGGCAGTCTTAATTGTAGGCCTAGGCCTATAGCATTTCTTCGAAGATCAATTAGGCCTACAACTGCCATGTATTATAAGATTGAGCTATATATAATTTCACGATGGATACCTGGGGGCAGTTAGGGCTCAGTTGGAGCCTCACCTGTTAAATCGTCAGTGCTCGGGTATGACTCACGGTTAGTTAGTTGATTGTCGAACTGTGCGTAGCCCCGAAGGTCAGCATGCATGCATCTTCTATAGATATGGGTGCACACTGCACATGCTTCTTAGCCGAATCGTATACAGCTCATTCACATGCAGGGCCTACAGGACTGGTGACAGACCATTTGGCCGTGAATATCGGACTCAAGAAGGGTATACAACATTCTTGTCTAAGATGACGACCGCTCGTCAGTGTTTAATTTTCCAGTTAAATAATGTGACAATTGTAAACATGTTGACTTCACGTGACAGATGAAAGGGCCTATCCACGTACGTTGCAGAGGTGAAAAGGACGACGTGATTGTCAACATCGATAGACGAGACCCATTTACTGCAGCTTGGAAGCGAATTGTAGGCCTAATTATGATTAAAAACTACTATCGCGCCGGTGTATAATGTAGGCCTATAAAGCATCAACCGGTGGAACATCACAACCAAGCCGTAGGCCTAATCAGGTCAATATCCAGAAGATCGATCAGTCCGTAAAAGACAGAAGCGATCGACTAAGGTCGGCTAAGCATTGATGACATAGGCCGCTAGGCGTAATTTATGGGTGGTACGAAAGGTACCAGTACCCTTCCACTTTTTGGAGTGGAGGGTACCATACCCCCACGTTCATACCCATTCTTTTTGCCCATTATTATTTTATCTGAGGAAGCCCCCAAGATTCAAACCAATTACCGAGCATTATCATATGTGTGATCACCATCATCATCGTTATTATTATTATTGTCGCAATCATCATCATCATCATCATCATCATCATCATCATCATCATCATCATCATCATCATCATCATCATCATCATCATCATCATCATCATCATCATCATCATCATCATCATCATCATCATCATCATCATCATCATCATCATCATCATCATCATCATCATCATCATCATCATCATCATCATGAATTTGTTGTTGATTGGAGCCTGAGCAAATTTGATTATGACTTAATTAGGGAAGGGGAAGGGAGAGAAGGGAGGTAGATGTAGGGAGGGAAGGAGAAAGGGAAGGGGAGGAGAAAGGGAAGGGAGGAGGAGAGAAGGGAAGGAGGCACCCAACATGACAGAGTGCTCCAGGGCCCAGGGCCCCTTAACACGGGCCTGTCATCATCATCATCATTAGAATGCTTGTAAAACAAACGATGCAATGTAATTATTTCACAGTCGAAATTTAATAACTCTCACTTTCTAGACCAAAAGTTACGCCCCTAGAATAAAGGCCTATTATTACGTCATTACAATTATGAAGCATGTTTTTGGTCGTAAATTTAAATTTTAAGAATAAAGGCCCTCTGACGTCACTTTAATTTATTATGAAACACGTCTATTCTATAAGTTTTATTTTTAAAACCAAAGGCATATTGTTACGTCACTTCATTCATGAAACACTAGTAATTTTTTAATTTAGAGAACAAAGGCCTTTATTACGTCACTTCAATTAGCCTACGAAACAGTGTATATGTCATTTACAGGCCTTTGTTACGTCACATCAGCTATGAAAAAGTCTACTGTTATTAAGATAGCTTAAATTTAGAAAATTAAAGTTTATTCATGGGCGTCCGGATGGAGAATAGACATTTCCCCCCCCCCGATTTTGAAAATATTTTACAAAAATTAAATCTATTGATTATTATGATTAGTACACAACAGTCCCAACACGATTTTCAATGCGAAAAAACATTTATTTAGGTAAAGTCCTTCACCACTGTTTATTTTGAAAGTTGTCACGTGTTCTGTGTTAATGAATAATGCAAACACGTCATTTGCTCTTCCCTACAAGTTTTGCCCCCCATCCACCCAAATGTTTTGCTCCCCAATTTCCCCCCTAAAAAATTCCTGCGTACGCCCGTGGGCTAATTGCGTCATTCCAGTTGTTGAAACGTCATTATTTTAATCTCAGATTTAGAGAATAAAGGCCTTTGAATTGTTACGTCACTTCAATTATGAAAAAGTCTATTATCTTATCTTATCTTATATAATTATTTATAAAGCGCCTCTCACAGCATAGACTATTCAGAGGCGCTCCCAGCGTGTCAGCCTCGAGGGAAAAGAAAGGTCTTTAAGCAGCGGAGAGAAGAAGGCGAGATCCCAAGCAAAATCTTGCTACGGAGAGAGGGGGGCAGGTCATTCCAAAGGGAAGGGCCAAGGATGGCAAACGCACGATGCTGAGCCATCGAAGTCCTTGCACGAGGGACAAGCAGATCAAGGCGGTCAGCAGACCGAAGAGGGCGGGAAGACAGAGCAGATAGAGGTTTGCGCATTAGGTCACAGAGGTATTTAGGAGCTTTTCCCAGTTGAGTCCTAGAGACCAGGAGAAGAACCTTGTATTGGATGCGGGAAGCAACAGGAAGCCAGTGAAGTACATCAGTCATAAAGGTAGTTATGTGAGAGAAGCGAGGAAAACGGGCAATGAGCCTGGCAGCCGCATTCAGAACAGACTGCAGAGATGAAAGGCGCGCTTTAGGGAGCCCAGCAAACAATGAATTGCAATAGTCAATGCGGCAGCAAATGAAGGCATGGACCATAGTAGTAAACACTGAAGGAGAAACTGATCTTCTTACAGCCCTCAAACGCCTCAGATGATAGAAACAGGAACGTGTCAGATGGGAGAGGTGTTCAGAAAACGAGAGGGTACTATCAAGGGTGACACCCAAATCCCGAACACTGGATGAAAATGAAAAAGCAGGGTATATTGACGACAGAAGTGGGATATCAAGTTTAGAAAGTTGCTGTTTAGTGCCAAACCAGATCAGTTGGGTCTTAGAAGAGTTAAGGTTAAGTCGATTTGATGACATCCAAGAGTGGAGATCATGTGACAGGGAATCAATGGATCCAACAAGGGAGATCTGCTGAGAGGATGGGCCTTGGACAAAGATCTGAACATCATCTGCATTGTTAGTAGGTTTAAATCTAGAGAATAAAGGCCTACTGTTACGTCACTTCAATTTTGATCGACACACGTCTCTTCAATAATGAAAATCGTCTATTGTCAGTAATTTTAAATTATTATGTTCATTTTCATTATTATATAATTATTATTGTTAGGCCTATTATATTTATTATTACGCTTATTATTCATTATTATTGTATTAATTTTTATTGCTATTACTATCCAAAACATGTGTTAAGAGTCTTTCTATACACTTTGATTATTATCAGCATCATTATCATTGTTATTCGGTAGGTTATTGCGCATTTAAATGGCGCCAAATATAGATTCATTGAAAGCCATTATAATTATTTAACAGCCTTGAAGGGGAACGATGCGAATTTTGTACCCCCACCCACTTTCTACCAGTCTTGTTGTCAAGACCTTAAACCTCAAGACCAAGACCAAGACCAAGACTTTGAACCTCGAGACCAAGACCAAGACTATGAACCTCAAGACCATGGCAAGACCAAGACCAAGACTTTGAACTTCAAGACCAAGACCAAGTCCAAGACTTTTGGTCTCAAGACCAAGACCAAGACTTAAAAACGAACTCGAGTGCACTCGAGACCAAGACCGTGGTCTCGAGGACAACAAGTCTGCTTTCTACACCAAAGTTACGCCTCTGGTCTTGTTTATTATTATTCTGTTTATATTGTTTCCCACTATAGCAAATTATTTTCTCAAATCATTTGATGAAAATAAATATCTACATGCCGATATAAAGTGCCTACCCCTTGCTTTTTTAACCATTTTTTGTGCACCGAAAAAGAGATAAACAAATTTTTTCGTGCGTGAACAAATATTGACCCCACCTGACAAACAAGATCGCTGCCTCTGACTTCACCTAAGGTCCTAGCACTCTTGTAAATGTAAATGTACACGTTTTTATACAGCGACCATATGGCCTCAAGTTCAACCCTGGTCATATTTAATGTATTGATCGGGTGAAATCCTTCACCTCTGCTGCCCGCTTTGAATTGGCGCCATGGCATTTAAGGTTCCCGGTACGGACCGTGCTAGCCATTGGCGGCGATCCCGGGGAGGCTAGGGGGACAAGACCCCCACCTTTAACAGTGGGGGACACACTATAGAGTTGTCCCCTAAATTTTTACGAAACACCAAAAAAGTAAACACTTTTTTTGTCTCTTTTTTGACCAGATCAGTTCAAAATGTCCCATGTCCCCTCCACCTGTCAAACAAGATCGCCGCCAGTGGTGCTAGCCAGAGATTTAAATCTCTTAAATAAGTCACCGTCGCGTTCAAATTCCCTTCAAGAACACATGACAATAAACCTGTTACATGAAATGGCCAAATTTAAATTAAATAAAATCAGTTGATATTACCACATAGCCAGAACATGTTGCATTGCCAGTAAACCACATTATTTGGCTCAAAATGAATTTAACGGTATATGTGTACGCATGATGTAAGAACTTACCCGAGAAGAGCATTCCAGACCACCGAAGATGTATCTGCAACAGACTGCTGGTACAGGCCTACATATAGACTCAGCAAATCAACCCACAGGCCAGAATATGTGATGTGGTTGATATAATATGTAGTTCATACAATATATCTCTATAAACACGTATGTTTGTAAAGCCATCACAAAAACTGCACGATGTGAGGAGCCATGCCACCAAATTCATCCGTCCTTAATTGCAGTCTGTTTCCTCACTTCATGCAATTACTGATAATGTCCTCATGATCAGTCCATTTAACTATCATCATTTATGAACAATTCCACATCATATGTACACTAGACTTGTTGGACTTGTGATCGAGGACTCGGATAACCTGGATTCGGTCAAATGTCGGCTGCACACATTAACAATGAAAGGGCATAACATATACAACAAGTTCTACAAAGAACATACATCATTGACAACTTTGACAAGATCTGCTTGCCAAGAAAAACAGCTTAAATTTACGAATATAGCAACTCAGTTTAAAATCCAGGCATAACTAACAAAGAAGAAAGACATGCACAACACACACACACACGCACACGCACACACAAACTAGAGGGGAAGATACACGCAAAAGAGACAATACGTACAAATGTATCCATGTATAAATCAAGACACTTGATATAATGTCCTTTACCAATCTAATCTAATCTAATCTAAGAACTTCTATAGTGCCACAGTAATAAAGCTCAAGGCATCATTTGATGATTGCTGCTACCGGTAAGCTAAATCTTTGTGCAACCAAATTCCAGGGAGCTTCCAGTCAAAAGCCAAGAAAGGAATCCAAGCAGACACAGAAACAGCTTATGAGTCCAGAAAAAGATGAGCTTTTAGTTGAGATCTGAAGGCTTGAATAGACTGCAAAGTGAATATTTGCTGGAAGAGGTTAGCGCCAGCAACAGAAAAGGCCGAGAGCTGTACTCGTCCATGGAATAGTCAGATTGAGAAAGTCAGAAGACCTGGTCGAGCAGAGAGGTCTTTGGAGGCAGCATAGACTGAAGACAGTGAGGTTGACTGATTGCAGAGTCTTGCATACAATTAGGGGCCATCCATATATTACGTACGCAATGAGGGGAGGGTCTTCGGATTTAGGCGATTTGCGTACAGGTGCGTATGGCGGGGTCTCAACAAAACGTGTACGTACGCAAAATAAATTTCTAGTTATGAAATATTAAAATCAGAACTAAAAACCAAATCACTGACTATATTCCTGCTTTATCAATTTTATGTAGTATTAAAACTTATTAAAATGTGTTAGTGTTGTTAGTATTTTATTTCTTCATAACAGTTAACAAATTTTAGCTAGCAAATATAATGTTTAACAAAAGTACTTAGTAGCCTACAGTAAAATAAATGTCTCATAGATGACTTTAGCTAATTAACTTTTGTAAGGGGGGTAGAGAAGCTTAGTTGTACGTATACTTGGGGAGTCCACAAAATGTACGAGGTGAAACAGGGGGAGGGGGTATGAAAATACGAATTTTTTGCATATGTAATATATGGATGGCCCCTTAGCCCAGTCTTGAAGGTTATTAGCATTTCTATTGGCAGCCAATGCCATGATTTTAGGATTGGTGATATCTCTGGGCAACCTCTCTGATATGATGCAGCACTCGTATATATATGCTCATGAATATTAAGTGTTCTCATACATACATACATACATACATACATACATACATACATACATACATACATACATACATATAAGCTGGTGCGCTGTGTTTAGCTTAAGAGTAGCACTTTAGAAACTTGAAGTTTGCAATTATGCTATGTGCTCACATTTGGGAGTTTTAGTGACAGCTTAAGGTATATATATCTGCTATTGTGGACTGATGTAATTTAAGAGCAATAAAGTGATCTTTACTCTTCCTCTCTGTACTGTTTAGCAACATGGACATAATTTGTTCTAAAGGCAAATGTGAGCATATAATGGCTTATGGCTGCAAACTTTCTGAAGAATCAAGTGAACCAGACTAACCAAGACATCTCATAACTAATGACTTTCCAGTTCTTCAAAAGTTCTTCAAATATCGGGCATTTATGATTTATTTCTCAAAAGCTCAACCTCAGTGAAGACAGGTGACAATCAAATGCTTTATTATTACTACAGAATAAATTTTTATTGCACCACAAATACGAAACATTGTCCAAACTTATGTCATCATAACACAAAGTGTAAAAAAAGAATGCTAAAAGTGAAAATTCAAGCGACAGTTAACCTCTCAAATGTAATAATCTCTATAGCAACTCTCACACAGCAACCAATCAAGGCAACATTTTCCAACAATTTTCAATATGACTAGCACAGAGAGTTGGCATAGAAAAACAATTTTATTCATTTTTCATTTTGTGTTAATCTTTTGCAATGCCCAACTCCAAGCTTAGCACAAAAATTTCTACCTGAATGTTAAAAACCAAATATTAAATTAGGACCACATTTCCAAGGCTAACTCAGTCCACCCAAACTGCAACTTAAAAAAATATTTTTGGAAATTTGTAAAGACTGCCAAGTCATTTTTTCATGTATTGGTTAAGTTCTTTTATTTTTGAGAATGTTTGATAATAGAAGGAATAACAAAGCAATAATAAAACTGACTTAGTCACAAAAATGATCAGAGCTAGTTTTGGAAATGTGCTCTTCAATTTTAAACAATAAAGATATCACTTCACAGATTCATTCTGTAATAAAATAATTAAATACACTACATTTTTATATTACCTTTAAAAATTTTACATAAAAAAATTGCCTCATTATCTGTATATTTCCCCCAAATCCTTATATGAATATCAATCCCATGCTTTGTAATGAAGTTCTAGCAAACAAATGCAATAGCTTTCTGGATATTAAAACAAACAGACATTTACATGGTTTCAAAGCATCTGATTCTTCCAGGCAATAAGCATACACTGTGCCTTGCATTTATCAATATATACACATACATCTTAAAATAAATGTACCTACAAATGTACCTCTGAGTAGATATCTTGAAGGGGCGCTATATATATAAATGTCTGATAAATAAACAAGTAAATGTGCAGAACTAGATGAAAATAGACAGGAGATCATGCACACTTTATATAAAATATTACAAGTTACGTTTTTAAAATGCAGAATTTGCCATGTTCCTTTTCTAAAAACCAGTGGTTCTCATCTGAATCTGCATGTCACAGTATAGAAATCTAACTACATGTATATATAACGAACGCCTATGATCTACAGCTGAAGTGCTATAACGTAGAATAGTGCTATAACCTGAAATAAAAGATCCAGTTCTCTTTGTTTATAAACCAATATCCTTTGAGCCTACTGTGCACAGGTTTTTAAGCTAGATTTGAGACCCACTTCCATTCTTCCAGAATCTCATCCATGATCCTTACTTAACGCTTTAACGAGAAGATGCATTGAAAACCCAGTCGCTGTTAGTACACTCTCATCGTTATAAAGTGTTAAGTCAGCTCTTCCAGGCTAATCACTGATTAATGAGACATTTTTCTGAACCACAGCTCAGACTCCTGATTCTAAAATTGTGCTGCATATTCGATGGCTGCTTGAAATGTTGGTTTTTGAAAATTTCTGTAGTTCGTGGATTGGAAAACTCTATTACACGGGAAAATTCAGTCCATACATCTTTTTGTTTTAAACTCAGTCAGTCAGATGACGTCATCTTCATGAAAGTCAGCATCATCACAATGAATACTTAAATTACTCCTGAAACAAAAACAATACACCGGTTACAAAACATAGTCACCATACAACATAAAAGCCCATCAATTACCAAAGATCACAGTGTGCCCTGGGAAGGGCGTCAGGTGTAAGGCGTTTTCAGCAATAAGTTAAGAGTACCACTGTTTTGCACCATGAACTGGGGCCTTGAGCAACAGATTAATAGTACAGTACAAATTTGTTTAAATAATGTACCAGAAAAATTTATTTTGCAAGCCTACCACTAGGTATACAAAAAAAAGTACTAAAATATATAAAGAAAACAACAATATTGGTATTCATGTATAACAGATTTAGATAACTTAAGGCTTTTAAAAACGGCTGCAAGATTTGACTACAGTTTCCTTGAGGCAACCATCAATTCATTCCTTGTGCATTCTGACAATAGCAATAGAGAAACCTTTAAATCTGATTTATTATTCATAACATTATACAGCTTAGAAGTAAAGGCATCAAGCTCAGTCAGCAAACTATACGACAACCTCACCTTTGTGGTGCAAAAGAGTTTAGGCAAGATGTAACGCAACAGTTATTTGACTCGGCGGTGAAGAGAGAGTCTGCATCGTCTCTGCATTCATCCGCAAAAGCATGCAGACGAGATTTCGGTGTACCATCTTGATAGTTTTTCTATGCATAACCAAAGCAGAAAATTACTTCAGTTTTATTTATTGTTATTTTCTATTATAAATCTACACAAAAGTCTTTTGGAATGTGATTGCATCGAATGGCTAGATCATTTTGGCATTGTGCTGGAAGTGGAAAGAGCAGCCCAGTGGTATGAAAACTCTGGTGATTAATTGGAGACTGTGCCATAAGCTAAGCAATTAAATCAGTAGAAAGCTTAAACCAGGAGGAAACTTATAGATTTAAAAGTTTGCATGCCTAACTTTTGACTGTCAAGTTTACTGCATCATCTGTATCCTACCTAGACAGTTTCAGGTAGATATGAAACAGCAAAAGCTTTCACAACTGTCACACAGGAAGGCTTATTGCATACTAGTCAGGGACACGAGTTATTTGTTTACTATTTGTTTACATCTAACACACAGGGCTGTAGTCGAGGGTATACGTGGGTATACAGTGTGTACTTACCTCTAGAAACCGTATACTCACCTCACAAAATATTTATATTTATTTATATTAAAATACTGTAGCATAAAGTATACTCACAAAATACTGTAGCGTATACTCACCTCTAATTTGTTTCGGAAAACTAACCGGTAGCGTGTACTCACCTCTAGTTTTCCCACTACAGCCCTGCTAACACAGCATATCTCAAGGCATTCAAAAACTATATTATTATTAATATTATTGTTATATTACTATTATTACATGATCCCTCAGGTGTAAGATACTAATTAATAATGTTAACTCTGGAGTGACCGTCCTTGTCAAGAGCTGGGAGAATGAAAGTGCTGTGGAAGGCGACTGTGTGAAACATTGAATTATGATGGACAGTTTAGTTTAATTATTATTACTGTAGCATTTTTATTACTCCTACTTTAGCATGCTTTTGAGACATACTAACTCTGCTATATTACGGTAAATGTTTTGATAAATTCATGCATGCATCATCGCATGCATACATACAAACATACAAATACAGATACATGCACATACATTAATACTTATGTTTTTGTTGCAGAACTTGTGTGTTGTTTACCTTAATTGTCTCATAGGTATCCATGATGACAGAGATAAAAACACTGAGAATAACGTAGATGAAAAGACCGGTGAAGAAATAGAGATACAAGCGACTGAACCACCACATGACAGCGTTTGCTTCGCTCATCGTTGCAAAAGTTGTGAAGATATCATCTCCGTTGATGAGACTGAAGAGACATTCAGACGCTGTGCTCAGCTTTCTGAACTGCAAAACAAGGGAAAGTTCGACCAAGTAACACCAACATAGACTTAATTGATTTATCATTCTTTAGGTTTGTGACGCCAAGCAGTTAATCTTCTGCTCGAGCACTTCACATTACTTCACATTCACGGACTTCACAATCATCCATACAGAAATGGATGGTTATATGTAATCAGCATATGATGAATATGCTCTTCTCAGTTATACAGAAAATACTGCATGTCCAAAAACACATTTATATTTGGCCAAACAGTCACATTTTAAATTCAATTAATCCTACATTGTCTAGTATCCTACCTAGGCCAGCATCAGAATTAACTGATTACTATTTTCTTAGCTATTTCAACTCCCTCGTTGACATGAAGGATCTGACTTGTGGGTTTCTGTACAGACAACTCGATGCCATACAGCATTTTGTCGTTCAAAGATACGAAATTCTGTTGCTTAATTACCAGTCAAACTCCAACCAGACTTTGTCTTTGATGCACAGGCTGAATCTCCAGCCTTCATCTTCACAATAATTCTTCTCACAGCTTCATTCACAGTTTCGCTAGACCACACCGAGTCTGGCTACAATCAAAGTCTGTAACCCACGTGCTGATCCAATGACAAGCAAATTCCTTTGAGATGCAAGTTGCCTCCGACTCAACTTATGTCTCCTCCAGGCTCGCATCAATGTCACTGTTCACTCAGGACGACTATATAACAGCTCCACTAGCATCAATTACTCATTGCGTACACTTTGCACAATTCCACAACTCAAATATCATGACCAATCATCGATACAGATTGAAATCACTCGATAGGAACATTCATTTCATAGTTCACTATGCTTGATCAGAAGTTTTGAGGAAAGTCTTTCTCCTTTGATGGAAATCAGACAACTTAAGAAATTGACTGCCGTGCCAGGCAAAGATCATCTGCTCCGAATCAAATGACCAAGTGCCAACCAGTTTTTGTTTTAAATTCAAATTTCAACTGAGTGAATGGATTAAATTCAACAACAATCTCCATATCTCTTCTTGCCTTCTGCATTATTATTATTGCCTGATAGGTTTCACTAAACATAACCAGCTCATCTACAGTGATAATGTGATGATTTTTCATGCTGCTTTTGCTACTAAGACTTCTAATCCTAACGATTATCTACAATAACAGAATGCTAACAGATATAGTCTATTATTTCATGCTACCACAACATCTACACAATAATTAAGAGCAAGTATTAACCATAAACAAACATGTACCTAGCCAATCTTATCTTATGCATGAAGTATTGTTACCTTGATGTGGTAAGGCCCCAAGATAACCCAGCCACAAATAGCAAATCCAAAGTAGAAGACACCTGCACAGACGAGAAATCTCAGAACATTAGGAGCAGATCTCTTCATCGTCAAAAGGAGAACCTGAAAAACAAAAGTTATGCTTTGTAATAAACATTAATCAATCAAAACTCACAGTATGGCAAGAAGACAATCTATAACAGATTCTAATACAGAAGCATCTTGCCAGTACAATATCAGTAGATTCTAACGTATGTCAAAAGTAAGATAAAACGAGATGCCAAATTCATCTTTCTTGCTTAAATCTTACCTTACATGATGTATAAGTAATCAAACCTGAACAGTTTAAAGTTAATGTTAATAAGTGAAATGACTTACATTGTACTTTTTAAAGAAACCAAGGTATCGTAAAACACCAAACCAGACCAACAAGTTTGCTGTGCCAAGGAGAACGCCACATGCCTCATAGGTTTCATTGACCTAGTTGATTCAACAAAGTACAAAAAAACAATAAGCAGCCTATCCATGCTCTAGGTGCAAACAATAGCCATCAGAAATAGCACTGGTCAGACAAACCTTGATAAGGCCATACTAGCAGGCACATGAACGTATGCACCATCCGAAAAGTGCCTACAGGTGCATAACTGGGTCAATCATTCAATCATATTCTGGTTCAGTTGTAATGTGCTATAAAATAATATTGTACTCTTCCTGCATAATCTTATTGTCAACCAAACTATTAATTCAAAACACAATAGCACTTATATATTAAAAAATTCATCACAGCTGTGTTCGCCAGACATCAGAAGCTCATTCTAAAAGAATCACACCTACTCCCAGACTAAGCCAATGAAAATGATTCATACTACATATTGCAAGTTGAATAAGGTTCATTACATTCTTCCACATATTCTGGTACTCAAACTGAAGCAGAGCAAACCTTATTCTCGATAAGGACTTTCAAGATGCTGCCAATGATTGTGAGGAAGTCGTTGACTATGATTAGGATGTACCACATGTTTATGAACTCAAGTTTATCGTTGAAGGTAAGAGGAGGAATGGGATGGTATACGTCAAAGAATTTGACAGTTTCCTGAAACAAAAGGCATTCAGTTTTATTGCCAGTGCATTAATCCATCATGGTGAGATCGTACGGACCCGATATGAGAGGCATTAAACAGACTAGAAACTATTTATAATATCAACATGTCATACCTAAAAATAGCATCAGTGTTGAGGTCCTGAAAATTTCTCGCATGTTAGGGTCTAAGTTTTTGACAAAAAGTTAGATATTGCAGTGGAAAAACAAGTTTGAAGTGATGGGTAAAGGTATCTCAAGCCCTGAAGTTTTGATATTGGCGATGAATTTTCATCTTTTGACGATGAATTCATCGGAGATTTGAAGATCGCTGGTGACCGAGTTGTTTTTGATGGGACTGGTTTGGGATTTGGAGCTAAGTCTGATGCCACACCTTGTCTTTTGGACATGGGATTGTCGCAAAAAATGCAATGTCCATTTGTATATTGGTGACTGTTTTTTGCATGTTGGCATACTAAGGTTGCTATATAAATCAAGTTTTGTTCACAATAAAATATAAATTTCAGAGCCAGAAGTCTGCTGATTCAGAAAAAATATAATTTATTATGCTTAGCTACAACCCCTGTTGCATTATTCTTGTTGCACCATGGGTACCATCAGTTTACTCGTTTTACGAAAAAAACAATTCAGGCGGGAATGGGTTAAAAGATGACTGAGAGTCTTAAAGGGGCTGTCTAATTACAACTCACTAACAATAACCATATATATAATGGACCAGGTACTTGGTACTGATAATCATAGTGTTGTGATCACAATAGGCAAAGGCCTGATGGATCAGCTAGACTCAATGTCTGGGTACCTGCATGAGATCAACAGCTCGATGGATTGACCTGCTACAGAGGACAATTGATAGGATGCTAATGAACATCACAAATGTGTCAAACAGTGTTATCATCACAACACCCAGCTGGTCATCATCTGAAAAAACAGACAAAATTTAGAATAAGGAATCATCAAACAGCACAGCTAAGGCTTTAATTTCTTTTCATTTTTAATTTAGCCGTGTAGAAAACCTGTGCTAGGATGACAGCCATGGGATCGTGCTGAGAACTACTTCATAATGACCTTGGGAAATACTGTGTAATGACCTTGGTGCAATTCTGAGTAATGAACTTGGGGAAATACTGTGTAATGACCTTGGGACTCTTGTCAATGCATTATTGCTTCTCTCGCCAAACTTTAGTATGCAAGTTAAACATTCAGTTGCTGAGACAAATGACTTTAAAGACTGTCTCATTGCTAATTCAATTCAAAGGCAGCTGAAACGTTGTCAGCCTGGGAGTAATTAACCTGTCCTGCTACGAACATGTATCTGCACAAAGTCTAGGTTTAGCTCAATGTCATCCGAAAGATGTAGCAAAAGGTAAACAAAACTCAACATCACCAGCATAGCTCAACAAAGTGCATTGCTCTGCTTATTATATGCTCTGTTCATTTAGCGGCTGACCCACCTGTAATGATTCAAACTATGACCTCGCATATACCTTAACTATCTAACATTCACAGCAACTGCCAAAACATAAATCTGCTGGTCATCTGTTGGCTGATTTTTCACCAACTGTGAGGAGGAACGGTTTGAATATAATACAACCATGGCAAAACGATATTACATATTATGCAGTGGAGTAGAACGAAAAACGATGTCTATCTTACTTGCATAATTGACAACTCCATTGCAGGTCAGGACTTGTTCGTCGGAATCAAGAGTCACAGCCATCTGACCATTATGGTCTTCGTTATCGAACATAATCTGTTAGCATATCAAACATAACCTAACTAAACTAACGACTTCTATAGCATCGTTATCATAATGCATTAATCAGTATTAATCAATGGTCACTTCAAAAGAAATCATAGCTAATGCTACAATCAATTACAGAAGCCAAGTCAAAACCCTAAGTCAGAAAAACTTGAAGTCAAGCTATGGAGGGTACTACAAGACTGAGGGTAGCATGAGGGATAAGCACAGAGCAGAGATAGGTCAAGCAAGTTGAATGCAATGTTTTGTGAACTGCACAACAGATTTTAAACTAAAAACTGTCCTCAAGGAGAAGCCAGTGTAAAGAGTGCAATATTGGGTACAAAATATGTTGATACTTATGGGTTTTCCTTATTGCTCCGGCCAGTGAATTTTAAACCCATTTGTAGTTTGCACAAATCTCTGTTAGCAATACCAATGGGAAGTTGCAGTAGTCAAGATGGCAAACCACCAAAGTAGTTGCAAGTGAGACTACTACACTTTGATGCATGTAAGACCTAATTCTAGGAATATCCAGAATGTGAGAATGAGCTGCTTTACATACAGTTTAACATAGTCAGGGAAAGACATTGTGGAGTCAAAAGTTATGCCCATCTGTGTGTACATTCAGAATTATCACCAGTCAATCAACCTCACTAAACACTGATGTACAGTGTAAACAAAAGGGGCAGAGCATAGATACTTGTGGAAATCCACAGTTATCACGTGAATTGATTGATATGGACTGGTTGAGAAAGAGGATGCAGGTAAGACACAAACTAGCTCACAGCAGGACCAGAAAGGCCAAACCAGTGTTCGAGGCAGTGAAGGAGTGAAGAGTGGGGGGGGGTCCGTAGAGTAATGGATAACACACTGGCGTGAAAAGCTGAAGGTACCAAGATCGAACCCAGTAGACCCCGTAAGGTTTATTCAGCCTTCCACTCGCTAGGTGGCAGCGGTGGTTAAATGAATAGTAGGCCATGAATGGCGCCGGGTGGCTACCGCTTAAAAAACAGTTATATTAGACTCCTGTAAAACTGTTATCATGTGCTTCTACTGTATACATGTATGTAAGGTGCCCTGTGTGGCTGCCATTTTCACTATATGTATGTGCACTGTACAGCACAGTGCGTTTGCAGGCACTTAATTAAAGAACAGATTATTATTATTATTATTATAATCGACAGTATGAAAAGGGGTAGAAGGATCAAGTAAAACCAAGCGAGTATTCTTTCTGTTGTTAATAGAGCTGATTATGTGATAATGAACAGTGAGTTTCAGTGGGATGGTATTCATGGTACAAAAATTTGAAAGGGATATAAAGTTTATGCGATGAAAGGTGACGATTCAAGCGGTTTGCAGGAGTTTGGAGATGAAATTGAGATCAGATATGGAGCAATAGTGTGATAGATCTTCTCTCAGAAGAAAGAGATGACTTCAAAAGAAAAATTGGCAGGAAAGAGCCTTTGGCAAAAGAGGCCGACAATGGTTTTGACAATTGGGCCCAAGACACCACAGCATTGTTTTAGAAGAACAGCAGGAATGAGTTTTAGTGTGCACTGCATGTCAGGAGATGAGAAGATTAAATTACAAATCTCAGCCAGAGTGGTATGTTGGAACTAGTTAAAAGTCGGTGGAGGGGACCTAGTGTATGATAAACCTACGATGTTACCAAGCATATTCTATAAGATTAATACAACATGGTAGCTTTACTGTGGTCAGCAGATCATTATAGAACAGACTGCCATCCAACATACGTTTCTTGCCTTGTTCTACCTGTGTATTTTGCCAACTTGGTAAATGACCATTCTATTAGACCATGGTCTAGTAGTATCTATTGCTAGGTCATCATAAGTGGGAATATTCTTGAAAAGGCGTTATGTAAATGCACAATTACAAAGATGAAGAAGTGGTTTGCAAGACAAAGACATGGACTGATCATGTTCATCTTTAAATAAAATTAAATCAACTGCTCATGCTGTTATCAATTTTAGAATGTGCAAAAAATACAAACAAATATAACAATTATTTTCATTTACAAAAACTGTGTAAATAACTACCACCAGTTGATACGACTGGCAATTATCATACCTAATGTGATAAGTAAATAAAACTGAAATTAATCTGCTGATAAGCCACCATGTAAAGTTCTTGTAATACACAATAAAGACAATCAGCAAAACTGTCAGTGCCTACCAGTTATCCCATTAAATTTCCTAATATTTTCAATAGTTTTCTTACATTGTTTATATTTAACATTTAATACTTTTAATATTTATCAGAATTATAGGCTGAGCCTGTGACACCACATACCTCAATGTCGAACTGGTAACAGTCAGGAGTATTCACTTTTGAAAGCGACTTCAGGTGAATTGTTTTCAAGGAAAAGTTCAGCCACAGCTTTATCAGCCTTCAAGAAAAATAAGATGTAATTTAAAATAAGTTTTTTCATTTACTATTTTTAACACAAAGGAACACATCCCACGGGCATTATGCAAAATTACTTCATTAAATACCTGGAATGGCTCCGGTCATATGTGTTAGGCAATTCTTACCACTGTTCCCACTTTTTACCAAAAGGTTAAAATCCAAAGGGCAAGTATAAAATTAAGTAGATCTAGGGAAAGCACAGCTCTTAACTGGCTATAGTTATTTCTCTCAGTATTGTTATCTTATTTAATTTTATCTGGAATTAAAGACAATAGCATTTTTATCATTGATTTGAAGTTTCTTTCTGGTTTGTATATGCATGTCATGCAGATGGGTCCAAATTTCCAGGTTCAGCTGTTTTTGGTACAACAAGATTTGAAGCATGATGGGAAATTTTTTTCAGCCATAGCTAATTGAGTTCATTTGGGTTACCTGTAGTTAGTTATCTACGCACTAGATATAGCACCTTTGTGTACCTTAAAAAGTGCTAACCTAAACGGTTTAAAATTCCTTACGAACAAAACGTTCCTCAGTAAGCAACCAGTGCTCAGATAATTACAAGACAGACTTATGCACACAACAGAAGGCCACACCAATGCTGTAAGTACAACTGATGCCTTAAAATATCTTCACACCCTGTCATGAAGAATTCAAATTATTGAAGATTTAACAGTCCAATGCAACAGACGATTTAATTACTGGAAATATAATACAGTACACTACAATTGTATTTGATATTGCCCTGCCTCCTAAGTTCAAAAGTGCACACAACCATACGACAGAACATCGACGGTGCTGAGCAATTGTGAGTGAAGACCTGGTCAAGCGCCCAACTGCCTCGGGAGAGATTCGAACCTATATTCTCCGTGTTACAGGCCACGTGCTCTAACCAATCGGCCACTGTGCCACATGGTGGTGGTAAATGTGTTCTCCAATGACTAACAAACAAAATATAACCTAAAGTCATTCTGCATCCTTGCCTGTCAAAGTTGATAGATTTGTTGACGCTTTCCAGGTATTGCTGTGTGTCATATTTGAGAGTCCCGTTAACCTCCACTGGATACATAGGAATACATTCTAAAAAATGAAATTACAATATGTATAAACGAAATTCCCTATAACATCACAAGGCTTGAACTCTATTGTCTGCTTCTTGTGCAGGTATTTCGGCAAACCCAAGCCAGGATTTGAAAATGTATAGATTTATAATGGAACATTATACATATAAACGAAAAATAGGCATAGAATTTGCATGTAGGCCTAACCTAAATGAATTTTGTGTTCCAGTTATGAGTCAGCCTGGTCACCAATCAATGCACTCTGCTGTCCACGAGTATGTACAGGTTCCTTCAAATTAGCCTCTTTCATCAACCAAGTCACTGAAAACTTTGTCTTTGTTTGCCATCACAATCATAAAATTAAATGAAACAGACTGCCGACTTTGAGGTCTAAGTTTCCGCAATTATCTCACGATCAATTGGATAATTGTAGCTCATCTATCACCCTAATTAACAGTGCACTTATTTACACAGGAAAGCACACTAAAAATACGAAATTCTGTGCCTGTGTGTGAAAACTTTTGTTACATGGCACACAAAGGGTTAATGCATCTCATGATATTACTCTCAAAGGTAATGTATTTTAGGAAGTTCCAGTCTACATCACACTGCATTAAGATTACTTTATGTCACAAATTATTAAATCAAAATATTTAGTTTCCGTGCATAGTAATAAGAGCGTGCCTGTATCCTGTGTTGAGTCAAAAATGTATGATTCATTGAATGCCCAGATGACACCCTGTTCGTAGAAATTCTTGCACAGTTGTATTGGTTCCATTGAGTTGTTGGGCATAGTGAAGTGGTATGTACCAATGGCAATTGTTTCTGTTTTGTTGTACTGAAACAAGACAACATAAAGATAGATGAGTAAAGGTAGAGGAAACACAATCTTACACATGTGGAATTGTACTGTATTATATTTGGGCATTTATAAAGCACTTCTAGCGGGAGAGCCATTCAGAAGCACTCCCAGTGTGAGAGACTCCGAAAGAAAAAGCAAGTTTAAGAAAGGTAAAAAAAGAGGAAGAGACGTTACCTTAATGTATTGGTTATTGCATGAGTTGTTGTATGCAAATCTGTGGATGCTCAAGTATGTACATGTATATATGTATGAATGTATGTAGGTATGTATGTATGTGTGCACAGTTACATAGAGTAGTTTATATGTATGTATGAATCTGGCCATTTATACAGCACAAGTCATAAACCTCTAAGAAGTTCTACTCTCTGTGCATACTACCGGTACACTTAACACTAGAGTTCAATTATAATGTTCAAGACTTCAAGGCATAGTTTCAGGCCTGTAGAATCATCCAGTGGAAGCAAAAGCATTGTAACAATCTGGCCAAAACCAGTTCATTCAGACTGCAAACCTCAACAAAGAAATTTCAAGATGACTTCATGTGCTGATACTTGAATCATGAATACCGCAAATTATAGCCATATTAGCAGTTAGCACCCTTGAACTACACCCATTAACGTGCAGTATTGAAATCTATTTAGTAGTAACAGCAGTAGTAATTTCATTAATCAGCAAACACTTCAAAATGCACAGACAATCTAGTTCACATCAATAGATGTCAACGGGAGAACTTAAAAGGAACCATATGAGTTTCGATAAGCAGATTCGCCCAAATACAATGTAATGTTGTACAGGTGGTAACATCAATTATTACTTTCACAAATACAAAGTGTTATGTCAATGGATAGTTTGTATTCAAGTCCATTACGCATTGATGATCATTATTCCAATGTCATTAAGTACTTTTTTAGATGAGCTTTAACTGGTGCAAAGTTGGTAGCTGAGTAAGAGCGTTTTGGACACACTCGTAACAATTCAGTGCTTTAGGCAGTCGTGGTAAATGAACTGGCAACAACCCATGGTATAGCATCACCAGAGGAAGAGGAAATGAGCTGCTAGAGCATGAATCATTTAGACAGGCTACATGGGGGGAGGGGGTTGTGTTTATATCAAAGTAAACCAATTAGCACTTAGCTAACTGAAAACATGATACAGACTCTGCACTTAGTTTTACATGTACACCAATGTTGTGTAAACATCATCAACAAAGATAATGATGGACCATCGATGAAAGTTGATAGGCAAAACAATTAAGAGGAATACTGTTTCCCTTTTCATTAAACACAGCTGTCACAATGCGTCACATTTAATTAATGATAAGGAAATATAGCCAAACACCAGAAGCAAAAATATGATAACAGAGGATTAATTCAAAACAGTGTAGAACATCATCAAGTTAATAAAAAAAGCTCATCAGTAATAGAATTCTGAGTGTAAAGGATTGTTGACTGAATCACAAACTGGCAGCAACTGGTGTTATTGCTAATCCAAATGTAATGTAAGGTCAATGTATACAGCCCTGGCAGCAACCTTTCCTGTGAGGAAACAGAAAACTTGCAATTCACTTGAAGGACTAGGATTTTAATTCAGACTCAGAGCTGAATGTTTGGCAGAATCCCAGCCACCGTGATACTGTCACCAGAAAACATATGTCAAAATGCCTTCAGTTTGAGTTAATAAGGATCAATATAACCAGTACTAACCCGATCAAGAACAAAGTTAACAGCATCATAGAAATCTCCAATTGTGTAGACTGCGTAAGTTCCCATGGCTGGTGGGTACGGCATTGTCTCATATGATGGGCTCCATTCTTTTAGGTACAGATGCTTGAATGCTATTTCACTCGTTTCCAAGAAGTCTATGTGTCCAGCACGTGAAGTTCCAAACATGATGAGCTGTAAAAACGCAATCAATGCCAAAGAAAAACTCAGCGACAATGAAATTCAACCAACTTGCACTCCTCTGTGGACTCTATGCAAAACGTACAGGCTGAGTATAGAGACTCTATGCAAAACAGGCTGAGTATAGAGACTCTATGCAAAACAGGCTGAGTATAGAGACTCTATGCAAAACATACAGGCTGAGTATAGAATCTTCTTGAAAACAAACACTCCAATATAATAATATTTTACCAAAACTCAAATATGGAGCAAGAGCACGCTAGCGCAATGTATCAGAATTCATGCAAGAGGAAGCAATGACATCATCATTGAGTTTCTCGTTTCCTCTTTTCTCAGCTTTAAGAACAGCTTGATTCTAGGGACCCATTCCTGACTGCAGATTTCTTTTGGCCATCAGTCATTAGATTTTCATACAAACTGAAGCATAAAATCCTGGCACTCCTGTAATTCTCTGGTACAAATGTTTTACCCAGTTAAGTCACTCACCTATTCAAACACCTAAAAATATTAATCAAAGACTTTTTTAATTGTCAAAAACATTGTCAGAAACAGTGGTAGACAAGATCAGAAAAAGAAGACTGACATGGGTCAGGCATGTAACAAGAATGGACGACAACAGATTACCAGCAAGGGCATTACATTGCCACGTGTAGGGAACACGGAGTCGAGGAAGACAAACAAAGACATGGAAGGAAAACTTGATAAAAGATCTTTAAAAGCAAGACAGGGACATGAGGACGGCCCTGGATACTATCAGAGGCAGGAAGAAATGGAGCCACCTTGTATATACCTCATCGTCAGCACACACCTCACAAATAAAGACAGAAACGAAGAAGAATTGTCAAAAATGAAAACTTACCTGCACAGTAACAAGCACCACCTTAACCAATTGTAGCAATAACTTCCATGGCAGCCGACGTTTTGCCACAAACTTCTGACAAGGATTCATGAAGAAGTATTTCAACTTTCGACGCAGCTCATCTTCAGCTGTTGATCCAGTACTTTCTGGAAAGGAACGGAGGGAAGCATCGGAAAGAAGACGATCACGCTCTTCACTTTCCATTCTCTCCGAAAAAGCCAACGTTATCTAAATGCTGCTATAAAGCACACCAACTACCATGCAATAGTGATATGTAACTTTAAGCTAATTTCTGGGGTTTTATCAGTGGCTGTCTTGTTTTGTTAATACTGGTGCAGGCAAAGTGAAGATAAAAAATCGAGCCAAGATAGTAGTCACCTGGTTGACCGTACACAGGATAATATGTTTAACCACCATAGACTAGCGTCTCTCTCTTTCTGTCTCAAATGATTGATCTTCTTGATGTTGACCTAATTACTGCATGGGTTTGGTGTGTCATCAGTGATACCTTGTGCATTAGACAGACTACTCAATTAAACGTAAAAACGTAGCGTTCTGTTTAGCTACACTGTTAAAGAGTACGTTTAGGCGCTTCTATACGGGTCCGGCCCGAATCCCCGAAAACGCTGAAAATACAAAAAAGCCCGATTTCCCGAAAACAGTTTTATAGAAAGCGGCCGAACTCCCGAAAACTATTCAAAGTTAAATTGTAAACTCTTATGTATACATGACATAGACCTGCCGCATATCTATCGCGGATTATTTCAGATCTGAATCTCGGGCTACTGAAGTATATATCAAATGGCTTGGCAGTCATTCAAACTATGATGCAGAATATCATCCAATAAATTCATTGAAAAATTAGCAGAGTCGAAGCCATACGCTCGCTATAGAAAATCGTTCATATTTACCTGTAATTGTTTCAGCGCTATAAAAACTATCATCTGACGCACTGAACATCTGTCGAAACGTTAATGCTTTTTATCAGTTGTATACACAAGTACATCCAAAACTGTAAAATAACACGCTTCGTACACTTATAATTAACATTTATCTTGATTTATTATGCCAACTATAACGCCCTCAAATGATCATCCATCAATCAACAGAAACAGGACCGTGACCCAGAATTTATTGGATTGTTTAAAGACGCCTTCGTAGTCTTTGTCCCTACGCTCAGCCGATGCTCGCAACAGTTTGTAAAGACAGGTCTTATGACCCGTCGTATTCAGTCACATGCTGCACCGTAATTATATCGGAGTAGGCGGCACATCTTCCGTAAACATTTTACTCACAATCTTCAGTTTCTCGAGAACTGGTCACAGAATATGTTTTTGTCTAAGCGGTCACTCGACAATTTTTAAGGTTAAATTCTATCTGCAGTTGCCCTTGCACTGAATTATGGATTACGGCTTACGCAAAGCCTGCAGCAGACGAGTCCAGACCAGAGACGGCTGGTGTCATGGTGGTGCTATATATATAATTTATATATATATATATATAATTTATATATATATATATATAAATAATTTATATATATATACACATACATTATATATACACACGCACGCCTCCAAAAATGCATCAGAATTAATTAATGGGTCCTTAGACAACTCCATGGAAGGGGGGGCTAATTAAGGTACGAGGGCCCAGTGTGAGAACTGTGAAAAAAGACTATGGGTTTGGACTTCGATGAGTTTGATCCATGCAGAGTTGAATATTTTATCTGGAGGTTGGGGGTTCAACCCTAGTCTTTCTTAGGACGCCCCCAATTAAGTCTTCATTGCATACCCCACGGGGGTCGTTTCCAACCCCTCATGCAGTTGTGATAGTATTATATATATTGTGCATATATATTTTAGCATTTTCTTTCACAATTCACTTTGTGAGTTACTAATAAATAAGTAGGCCTAATGCTCTGGTTTATTGTGAGATTTGTGACCATGTGAATTGTAGACTAATAAATTTGGTGATGTCATCACTTTAAGGAGTTATAAGCTTTCTATTGCATTTTTTAATTTTCTCAGTTTGCAAAATACAGACAAAATATTCAACTCCACATGGATCAAACTCATTAAAGTCTAACCACCCCCCCACGTCTTTTTCTACAATTCTCACACTGCAGGCTTTAGGCCTACTGTAAATACTATATTGCACTCTGTCTCGGCCTTCAATCTCCCAGTCCTATATATATCTCTGTCATGATTTGCTCACGGTCAGGCCACTTAAATCACTCAACCCGATCTTCTTAGACTTCCGCTCTATAGCAAACACTTCTCCACTCTTCCTGCGAGTTCGCTTTTTGGCGATGTATATCTCGATCGAGATTACAATTTCCTGCTCTCAAATTCTGTATCTGCTCCTAAATCCATACAAGACCTACTCCCGAAAGATCCCCGTTGTTCGTTTACCCCTCCCCTTTCGCCTGTCAATCTCGATCAGCACTCCCCGCTTTTCCTTTCTTTCTGCAGCTTTCCACTCATGACTGAGTCTTGAGTTGGAACAAAACTTTTCAAGATATATGAAATACTCGATCGAACCTGGTTCTGCAAGCTTCTACATCCCATGGCCACGACCACCGACGATTTCCACCATATATATAGAAGCTAGGCACTGTGCCTAGGGCCTATGAGACTTTCAGGGGCCTACGAAAGTCTGAAAATGAAATATTGAATGATTGACCAGGAAAATGGAAAAAGGAAAATTGCAAATAGCAGCAAATTCAAATTTAATAACTGTTGTAGTGTAAGTTAAGCTCCAAAGTTGGCATTTGAGGTCAACGAATGCAAGAATGCATATACATAAGCCTATGACAACCTTAAAATGGCCCTGGGGTGTGGTGGGGTGTGGAGTGTGTAGTGGGCCTATAATCGATAGGCGGCGGTGGGGTGAAATCGGTTCCAGGTTAAGATGAGGTGGGTGGTGAGTGGTGATCCTCGCTACACCACTGAACGCCCATTGTTTCGTCTGTCTTAAAGACAGGTCAGACGACATCAAGTGGTCCATGAAGTGGATGACTTGCACCATGTCGTTGATAGTCATGTCCGCATGTAGGCTATAAAAAGTTGTGCCAGAAATAGCTGCAAACAGATGATCGTTGTATTCTCCCAGACCAAGCAATGTCAAATTGCAGTGCATATGAACCTCACATGACAATATTCCCATATAAAAGGCCCTATATATATATATATATATATATATATATATATATATATATATATATATAATATTAACTTAGGTTGGCTGTACTGGGTGATTCACATGAACTAACCTGTTCATACTGAACTTCCATCAGCCGTCAGCGGCATGACCAATGGGTATGTTTCTTACCCTGGACAACTTTCCCCAAAAGTAGCCAATAAACCTTGTTCAACTAAGAAGTAACCAATAAGGTTTGTTCAACTGAGCCTTATTATAATACTAGTGTATTTGCCCGTCATATTATGACGTCATATTATAGGCCTATAGGCCTATGTATCGTTGGTTATCGTCGTCGTCAAGACAAACGGTTTATGTTTCACAATAGAACAGAACCCGTTTGTGACGTAGAGTCCCCCGACAGACGGACACTATATGGATATTACATGTATATGTATATATAAATGAGGCCTAATTCAATCACTGGTAATCTTATATGCCAATCAGGATTTAATTACTTGGTCCTGTACATAATAGACTCTGATTACCGGTTAGTTGCATTTTGGTTCTTCTTGATATATGTTATTCACCCTCCAGATCTTACTCAATGTACCAAACATCACAGATGCAAGTCCGATCCTGCATTCTATATCTTTTGTACATCTGCCATCCTTTACAGAACCCAGGCCAAAAATACATCACTCTGAAGTCACAGAAATTAGGTAAGGGATGTGCAGGCTGCTTGCAGTGTTAATGAACCGGTGTTGCTACTAGGATGATTATTCTGAACCTCAATAATTACAATTATAACCTTTGCAAAAAGTGACACAATATGTTTGTCAAACAGATTCATAAGGCAACACAATCACCAGATACATAAATTTATCTTAACTGACTTTGCATAGTTAGCCTACTATTTACAATTAACAAATTTCAGTTTAAAATAAAATAGAGCAGACCATATACTCCATTCCATAACAGGGCCAGGGTTGCTAGGCACATGCAACGTTGCCAAATGGGGGCATGTCTTCTGATGCTTCTTGCAGCACATCCTGGATGTCTGTCCACAAACACATACAACTGGCTCTTCAGCTTTCTGATGATCAGCAAGATGAACATGAATCAGCAAGATGAACATAAACCAGCATGAACCACAATTGCTAGACGAATTCCAGGAGAGTTGGAATTCAGATTCAAAATACACTGATAACAAAACTTCGATCTTACTGTGGTTTCAACCAATATGTGATACACAAAAACACAACAGTAAATTTAAAGTGCCTTCCCAAAAATCAGGAAGTAACATGCTGTTGACTTAGGTAATTTGTGACCAGCAAAGTTCTTCAGTAAGAGTATAAAAAAGGTCACAGTACTCGTCAAGTGCATATTTAATAATGCTTCTTAAAGTAAACTTGAGAGGTGCTGTCAGTCTGAGAGCACAAGGGGACTTCCAAGAGGATGTCCCCAAAGAAACTGAGGGATGGGTTATCCAAATGCAGACTAGTGGGAGAAGGGTTATGCCCAATGTGGACGTCTGCATCTAAATGCAGTCAGTTGTTTCAGCACAGTGGGTACTTTATTGAACAAGAGTGTATTAAAAGTGACTGAGAAACCAATGCAGCTAATTGTTAAAGCGTTAAACACTAACTCCATTCAGGCAGCAGTCTGTACTGGGTTGCACCCTAATTAGAGACCCTTCCCTAGACCCACAGTATTAAAGTGCAGACGTCCGAACAGGGATGGGGAGGGTAAAATCAAATGCCTACATGGGGAGTGAGTTTCAAAGTAAGTTTCTGGATACGTTCTTTATGGGCTACCTCGAGACCCACATAACACAGAATGGTCTTCAAGACACAGGCAGAGAAAATACAAGGAGCTCATGTTGCAGGATACACAGCAGCCTGTTTCATATTGATGTGAATGAATCAAACGTGAAGAGCAATATGTGGAAGAGTGTGAAATTACAAAGCATTAGCAGTAAATGGAAACAATTCAAGTGTCATGTTACACTGTTTTCATCACAATCTCATATAAGTATTACAATGACAACCTCAATGCAACAGATAAGGTAACCACTTGTCATAAACCGGTTTCCACATTTCGTCATTATAAACCTGGGTTACATCCCAAACTGATAAATCTATGAAAAGGTTTTCACAGACTTATACGTAGGCTTTTTCATCTATGGATACTAAAACATGATCCAATTGTTGAGGATCTTTTTAGCTGAAGCCCAATGATGACCGATACTGACACTGGTTAAGGTTTGCCAGCATTTTCAGTTTGGCAACAATGCCAGCTTTATGGTTTTATGCACCAGTAGCTTGCTGCATTGGTAGCAGATTGCATGTGAAACCACAGGTGACAGGTTGTTCCAAATAAAAGCAGCTTGGCTTCTCTGTTTCACTGCTTGGTCCATAAATGTATGTTCTATCAGACTTTGAAAGCAAACAATGTGGCTCCCAGATTTATGACCAGGGTTAGAGATTCTTGTCACTTATGTCAGCGCTACAACCAATAGAATTTCACTCTAGATGGGTTGTTTCAGCAAAGTACCCTAGCTGGAAAGCTACCAATCTCAAAATGCATCATAATTTCATCAATACAGTACAGTAAAATTCATTTATCTTAGAATGGAGAATTACAATTAAATCAGTCTGCTTATCATGTCCTTATGATGCATAACTGCACTGTCCTCTCACGTAACTGCCTGGAAGGCATTCAATTTCAGTTCAGTGGTCTATTTTTCTGGAAATATCTTCCTGTAATTATATGTTTTGATAAAGTTCTGAACAGCATTTTTTTCCATTTACTATAGAACCAATACAATGATTCAAAAGTCATAAAGATACGCTGCAAACACTGCATATCCACAAAATTATAATGAGGTCAGACAGTGAAACCTATGTAAAGTCTGTGGAAGAAAAGTAAACTGAAAAGTGCACTTTATGTAAGGACCTCATAATCAATGCCAACTCCATGTTTTGCTCACGACTTGAAACCAATTATATAAAAAAGTTAATTGCCAATTATTAACTTCTGTCACTCTGAAGTTTAAAGCACCACAAGGCCATCTACCAACGGCACACCTATCAACTTGTTCCATGACAAGTTTTTCTTCTGCATATCTCACCAAAATAAAACAGCAGCAAAGCAAGTTATAAATCTGAAAGACCAGAAGAACGATCAAATCTGTGACTCATGAAATACTGTGATTTCATGTTTTAGGCCAAAGATCAGGCTAAGCACCAAACAATCATACATCAAAGCTTGTTTTATACGGTTTCATATATGATTACGTAGTAATGAGTGACAACAATATTTACAGACTAGAGTAATAAAATGATTTGAATTTTATTATCATGCTTTATCATTACCTTCACTTTCAACCAACAAATTTCTACATAAAGTAAACATTACATGGAGCATTGTACCAGCACTCTAACATTTAAAAATAAACAATCAGAAAAATCTATATATTTTCATATGCTAGACAATTTATGACATATAAAAATTCTACAAATTTCAAAATATTGGTCACATTTCAAACATGTTCTGCGATACTATGCAGGATTTTACCAAACGCTCCTCTCAGAAACCCTGACTTTATTATAATGCCAGGATTGGCACTGATTAGACTTTAGGACGAAAGTGGTATTTGTCCTGCTAGCATGAAGCAAATAAATCCCTTCACTCAATAACTAGTCCCTATTCGGTTTCACCCTACGACGCGTTGACACTAAAACCTTACAACAAATCTCTCTAGTGGCAAACTCAGTTGAGAGCAGCTGTATTCATGATACATGACTCTGATCGGTTTACAACAAAAACATGAGCTAAGAATAGAGAGTTTAAAAAATAAACAGTAAAATTAAAAAGTTTCAAGCACATTAGCAAAGGTTACACCTTGCGCGAGGTTAGATAATAACAACACAATAGAGTCTCATCTACCTAATAATTGTACTCAAATCGCCAACATAACTGTCACGTACTAATAATTATGTGTATCTTTGAGGAAATTTTGAAAACATTCATTTCTATTTTAAATATTGTGGAAATAAAAAGAAGAAAAGGTTCACATTATTCATATTTTTAAAGATTAATAACCAGCATCCTGTATTATTTATCTGTATGCAGGCATCTTCATTTTGTGCCTCAAACGACAATTGGAATTTGACTACATATTGCTTACCACCGATTTTCCCATACATTTATTATTAAACAAAACTATAAAACAGATAAAAAAGATGAGCATTAATGACTAAATAATCAAACATACAAATTGGATCAAATTTAAAGAAATTCTGAAATTAATCAACTTCTCAACCAATACAGTTTCAAGTGTCATGAATGCTATGAATCACAAATACACTGCAGTTTTCCAGTGTTTTACACAGATAATTATCTACATAGGGGTCATCCATAAAGGACATCCACAATGGGGGGGAGGGTCATCGAAATGCGGACAGATGCGGACAAGGGGGAGGGGGTAATTACCAGTGCGGACGTCCGCATCTGAACTTTTAAATTGATAGTTTTCTAAACACCACTTTGTTTCAACCGTCCCCGAAAGACAAAAAGGTCAGCGAGGTGATAGTCTAAAAATGGTATAAACTTTACTGCAGCTTTAAAGAGGCTTTTGTTACTGCAAATCGTGAAATGAAACCCAAAATGTCACCTAAACGTGCACAGGAACTGTGGAATAATTGTAAAAAAATGAAGATGACATTAAAAAGTGGCTTTGGTGTGCGGACGTCCACAAGGGGGAGGGAGGGAGATAAGGTCAAATGCGGACAAGGGGGAGGGAGGGGTCTAAAGTAGGTCATATTTTGTGGACGTCATTTATGGACGACCCCATAAAATGCTTGAAAACTTTAGATTTGGTGTCCGTACATCCATCAGCCAGTAAACAACTGATGCTACTAAAATTTGGACATTTCCAACAGACTTTTAAATCAAAATGATAATTCAAAATGTGACAAAACATTTCTTACTTTTCACCTTACCAACTTTCTGCCCAACCACATAACTGCCTGCTCAAAGGTATACCGGTAGTCACACTGAATCTGACCAACTTGTCTCACCATATAGCATTTGATCAATTGCTGGCAAATTCACACTTCAGAAAATGTACATTAATTCTAGTTTTTTTTATACTACCCATACATGTACCATGTCAACAGTAACATATCTAATCAGTCTTTATAGAGCTTAGGATTCATCTAGCACCAAAATGCTATGCACCATTATAATTTTTATATTTTCCTTTTCAAAACACTTCAAATAAATTTCTCTGTACATCACATTCCATCAGAATGGTCAACAGAACAACAGCTCTACCAGATAAAGCCACCAAGAATTACAGATTACTTTAATGATGAGCATGTACTAAAAGTGGCTGGGAAACCAATAGCGCTCGTCGTTAAAGTGCTAAAGATGAATGCCAAATTATTGCTTCAGTGTAAACCCATCTGCAAAAATATATAACAGGAGTTTTCATCAATGCCCATTCATTTAAATATATGTATTTAAAATCTCAACTGAAAAATGACATTCCAAAGTTCAAGCTCAATGAATAAAATTACAGTCAAAACTGAATTCGTTGTAGGGACCTGCAAAGCTTCAATATTCGATTCGAAAACGAATTGGAGGCATTATTCGATTCGAAAATAACATCATGATTTGAAAAATGATTAGGTTCATGAATTAGTAAAAGTGTGATTTAAGCATTAAAGTGTATGACTACATTTAACGAACATGGACCCAGAACAGAATGGTATAATTGGTTTCAATTTTTTTCTAATATTTGTTATCTTAATTCTGTTAATTAACTTAATTTTTAGTTTAATTGATTTTAAACTGCAGAAAAGTTATTAGGCCCATGTTGATATCTAGATAACTGCATTGCATTGGTACATCTGTGCTATCAAGTACACACTACATGAATATCAAACTGGTACTCGCTGATTCGATTCGAGATTTGATTCAAATTAGAACTTTTACACCCCGACTCGATTGAAGATTCGCAGATCCCCAATTCGCTGTACCATCTGGCAATTGTTTACCAGGTTTACTGGATTACAGCGACAACATGAGCACAGAACAGAAAAGTTTCAAACTGAACAATAAAGCTAAACCTAAAAGTTCCAAGTACATTAGCAAAGTACAGTATAACTACTTAGTTTCATCTTCTACCTATCAGTTGTGCTCAAATTCCCAACACATTCAGACCTTCTACACTGAGTAAGTCAATGAAGAATGTGAAAGAAGCGGCTCCATTAATTATAGCAAATTTGGTTCATGTTACGAGAAGATGGTTAACCACAAACACAGTCTTAACCGCTGAATTCTGCAAAGTATCGACTGTAAAGATGGTGTTGGAGCACATTCCACTTTTGTGATTTCAAAACATAGAACCACAGTAAGGTTTAAAGATTCGTTTCAAATTTGTACTGCAATGCAATTGTACATTTCTATTTGCATTTTCAACTGACTTGACTAGGAGACCACTCATAAGTAACAAATTCAGATGTACATTTTATCTGCTCAACACGTCATTTTCTATCTTCGATCAAGTCAGAAAACACATTACGACATTGGACGGTCTTCACGAAACCATTACCTTAAGATCTCCTTTGAAAGCCACTTAGAACCCAGGTCACAGGGAACCATTCTGCACAAATTCTAAACCAACTAACACAAGTGATACTGTTAAATACACTAACACTTTGATGTTCAGGAATGTTGAATGTTTCATTTACCTCCTCCCATGATTCCTATCAACTGGTTTAATCTCAGACACTTATTAAAAACTTAATACTAACTACTGATTAGCAAAATACTGGTTTACATCAAGGATGTGAGAACAGATTCAAAAGACAGAAGACTACATTACACAATCTTAGATTCCAACTCAATATACACTAAACATTTCTAAATCAGACAAAATCGCAGGTACTTCAAAGAAAATTTTTGTAGAGAATACAAGATCAATCCTGTCCTTCAACCTAAAGATGTCACTTTCACAGACAGACATGGTAGAAATCAGAGGGCAACGATTAACTTTTATAAACAAAGATCATCAACTATGTAAGAGCACAGAGCTCTGGAACAGTCTAATGGTGGAAACTTAAGCAAGGGGCTGCTGAAGTCCTAACGCAATTTGCAAAGGAACAATGAAGACAAAAAAACGAGTGGATGACTAAGCAAAACCCGGCATAACCAAAATTCCCAGATGGAAACAGGGAGTGAAAAGAACTCTGAAACAGTAGACAGTATACAGAAATTAAGTGGTGAACAGAGAAAAGAGGCAGACACAAAATACAAATCATATGGTTTTGTATTCTCCATGTAAACATAATACCCAAAACAGCACTATTTGCAAACAATAAGTTTTGGGTAATATTCCTGTAAATAGAGTTATGATTCTAAGTCAATAGTTTTCCATACACATTTCACAATAAAAATATTTAAACTCTACGCCTGGCATACTTAAACACATTAACACTACTGTGCATTATCACACAAAAATAGCTCACGGCTTATTTCAGCAAATACAGCAGAGAACTGCATGTAACCATGCTTAGTACACTGGAATTATTCTTTCTCATTATGGTATAGATGTGTATATTAAAATCATGTATTTATATATTATATATAGTATATAAGTAGACATAATTATGCAAAGTAGTACATATGGATATAATATGTGCCACTGTACACAAGTTCAAAATAAACGTACGGTAACGTTGTTGTTCATAGACAGGTTAATCGCAAAAACTGCAGCACTTAAAAACTAGCACACAAATACAGCCAAGGTACAATGGTCTTCAATTAAACTGAGAATATGTGTTTGTATAATCACATAAAACCGAATACAATGTGTATTAAATAGAATGCGAATAATACACAGTAACTAAGAAATAAGGCACCAGGACCTGATCCTTTTTTTTGGTCAATCAAAACTGGGACATGACTATAGAAGTTTAAATATGATGTTCAAGAAAACACAGTATGAAAATGTTCATCATCATTGCACTGACATTTTCCTCTTATGCTTGGTCAATTTGTCTCAGCGCATCTTCCAGTTTTGCTGTTATCTATAAAACAAAAAACAAGTTGAAATAACTGTATTGCAATAATAGATATCTAATGCCACATGTCTTGCCAATGCACTGTAAATGTAGCGTAACACAGATGCTGCCATTTACAGTATACACAAAGTGTGACTTGTGCAAATGAAGGTTACTTACTTAAAACATTCTCTGATTAGTGAACACTGTGAGAGGCACTCGTAAATGTTCAGATACAATACAATGCTTACTTAATATTGCAACACAACTTCACGGACACAGAGTCATCGAATCAGCCATTGCATGATTTGTAAAAAAAGAAAGTCTTAAAGGACATTTGAATTGAATAAAACCTTCTCACCAGCCACATTGAAAGCACAATCACCCAAACACATCCAGACTGCTGTACCACACTTGTACAAATAACAGCAAGGCAAGAACACTCAGAGACATAAAGGGTCTTGTAAGAGAACACAGTTACAGTGGTTCTCAGTCAGACATGCTTATGCAATAGCTACAAACTGCTACAAGATTGCTTGTAATTATAATTATCAGTCACAAAATAAATTTGAAATGCTCCCACTTAAGAGCATATTCTGTGTGATACCATTCCTAAGATTAAAGTGTGGATCAGTACGTAAAAAGGTACGTAAATACACTAGAACTTTCTTATATGATTCATCATAACTCAATTCAGGAATAACATAAACACATAAATACAAGAAATGCTTTATTTTAGCTTTAGAACACAACCTTGTAACAACGGATACTCCTATGGATCATATATTGCCATATCAGGAAGTTTGAGTGCACATGCAAAAGGAGACCAGAAACCATGAGGTCAGTCCTAACCTGCTTGTAGAACTCAATCTGGCCACCAACATAGGTCCTCAAATAGCCCTTGAAGTCGACGACTCGGCGTTGATTGAAGTGATCGATCTCAGCTAATACTGTATACGTTACGACGTCGGCACGACCCAGCACCACCTGCTGCTCGGACTCTGAGAGTTTGGCCGCTCCCTCCTGAACCTTTGTCATGGCACTCTTTAAAAAAAATACATACAAATCATTTCTAATCAGCGAGAGAATCACTCCTGTTATAGGTGATCAATCAGCTACCAGCTCGAGTATTCATGGTAGCTGGTTACTTCGAAATGTAAATCACTTTCAAAAAGGCATTTCACGCATCCTCTAATGATATGTTACACGAATTCAATGATTTGTGAGGTTCAGTGCAGTGTATTTCAGTACAACGCTTTTGAAATGTTCTCGTAAAGGCACTGTAAAACTATTCCATACATATATGTTACACAGACATAAACATAAAGAAATGTGCTTACCTTCTGTACCATAAGTGCTTCTGGAAAGGATGACAGAAGACCTCGGTATTCGTGAAGACCCTCAAGAAGGAGGTGCATGTCATTCGGAGGCTATTACACCATGACCAAACAACATGATGGAGATTACAGAATAATAGACTGTACATCTCCATAAGTATTATCAGTTTCATCATCAGTATTAGTAGCAACAGTAGCCAGTAGCACATCAAGCAGCAGCAGTAATCAATATACTGATATTAGCATCACTGACAGTGGTAGCTATAATTGTAAATGTTTGTAAATGAATATTACCAACCAAATTTAATCCGGTTTAATTAGTTAAAATCCCTATTACAATAGCTAAATTTGTGACTAATTATGAATATATCATACACAACCAACAAAATTATTTGACTACACAAAATACAAGTCAATACAAACATGCAAAAAATATATCCTCTACACATACACCCTTCGCCCTAGATAAGAAAAAGCAGTTATGCACACATTGTTTATTTATTCAAAACAACTAACCATAAGTATGCATGTCAATATTTACACGAAGCCTATCTAGAAACTTTCAATCAAACAGGAAATTATAGTACATATGCTTACATACACAAAAACACACACCAGCACACTTACCTGCTTCTCAAACAGTTGTCCAATGTCATTGTATGTCTGACCAGTGTTCTCCATGGCTTTTGTCAAACTCTGCGACACTATTAACATGACAACCATAAACTCCATCAGCCACAAAATACAAAATTAAACAAATTTTATCTTTGACTGTTACACATTAACTTAGTATTATATAATACCCAGAAAAATTACAAACTCAGATAAGTTTAAGTTAGCTAATGTAACATTGTACTGTATTGTATTCGGATATTTATAAAGCGCTTCTAGTGGGAGGGCCATTCAGAAGTGCTCCCAGTGCGAGAGACCCCGAGAGAAAAAGCAAGTTTTAAGAAAGGTAAACGAGGAAGAGACGTTACCTGAGAGAATAGAAGAACGAACGAACGGAGGAAGCTCATTTCAAAGAGCAGGGCCAATGGAGGCAAAAGACCTAGATTGAGCCAGAGAAGTCCTGACATGGGAAACGAGGAGGTCCAAACGGTCAGATGAACGAAGAGGACGAAGAGAAGCAGCAGAGTGAGGCAAATGAATTACCGGTAAGTCACATAAATATTTTGGAGCGAAACCAAGTTGAGCCTTAGAGACAAGGATGAGGACCTTAAATTGGATGCGGGCAGAAAGCGGGAGCCAGTGGAGTTCTTCTGCCATAAAGGTGGTAATATGAGAGAATCGAGGAAGATGGGCAATTAATCTAGCAGCAGCATTGAGAATGGACTGATGACATAAATCATTGCAATGTAACAAAGAGATCATGCATTTTCTTCTTCATGGCAGATTCTTAACAGAAAAGCACGATGTTTTCACATCTTTGAGTATACTGTCAATGATTGCTCCTAGTAAAACCATTCATTTAAAAGCTCTTTAAAGCATAATATATATATATATATATACACATATATATATGTGTCTAGTTTACTTTAGTAACACGTTTAGCTGTCAAGAATCTTTAAGTCTCATAACAGACCCGAAAAGGGAAGTCTATTTAATTGAATTGGGTAGAAGCAGGTAAAAGAAGCAGATGTTTACATGATGCATCAGGAATAAACTTTGACAGCTAAGCAGCAGAAAAAAGACAAGTAAGCTAAACAAAATTTTCAGTCATCCTCTGTATGGGGCAAAAAGAAACCATCAACCAACAGAACCCTCTCACCTGTTCGATCATCAAACGCAAAAGATTTTGCAAGACCGGTAAAGGCATCACCAAGTTTCTGAAATTCTTTTTTAAATGCTAAAAAACAAGTATAACTAAAATTGAATTGATTTTAAAACATCTTTGCTATGTTTTGCTGCAAACTCTTGACAAGAGATTTAACGTAAAAAAGAAAACATCATACAATATTTTTAGAAACAGTTTTAAAACCAAGTTTTCCCAAAGTCATTTTTAATATTTATTTTATTTTCAAAGTCTGCAACAACCTGTTCTATAAGCATAAAAATTGTTTCAAGAAAGAAGAAAAACTTAAAATTATTCCAGTATAAGTGTTTTAGTAAAACTGGTTTTGAATCATGTTGTGATGCTACAGTTTGAGACATCATGTAACTATGTTTTCCTATTCAAATTTGTAAGACAATATCTCATCATCATACTTACGACCCTCATGCTTCTTAGTGTTACTTTCGCCAACTTCAAAAAGGCGCCTGACACCTTCATCCATGTTGCGCATAAGTTTTCCGAAATTTTCAATGTTGGTTTCTCTACAGGAAATGCATCTTTACAGTTACTGAACTATTTAAAATAAATAGCCATCCCATATAATAAAGTGACAAAATTAGATTCTGAATAGAAATCATATATTGCAACAATATATTTCTCCTCTTCCTCTAACTGCTTCCACAACCAAAAGTGAAAGAAGTGAAATTTGAAAACACTTGGACTAAAGTGAATTAAAACAGTACATACTTCAGAACTCCTTTACATGGAAATTGACAAGAAAGGTGGAAAATGGGCTTACTGGTAATCTTTTTACCTAACAGCCATTTCTTGGTTCCATGGTTTAAAAGTAATTTCCCTTTACGACCCTTCTATAAGATGCTAGACAATACTACTCTCCTTTCTCCAACCTGAATTCAGAATTTCCGTACATAATACGATATTCTAATAAATCATCAACAGAAGACCAGCCATTCAAAGACTGACATACATTCATAGAATTAGCGCCAGATGACACAAATACTCTTAGAAATACTTCTTGAAAGTAAACATCTTCCATGAATCCTCAAGTCCAAAGGAAATACAAAGAAGGAGAATGGGAATGCTTTACAGCTGAGACAAGTTCTTTTGCCTCTTCTAAGCTGAAGTAAGTGAGGCACAATACCCAAGTGGTTAGATCACTCAGCTTGTAATACGGAGACTATGGGTTCGAGCCTCACCTTAGACGGTTACTGTGAAGAGAATGTAACGTAAGTGAAAACTTGTAAATTGCAACTTCATGAAAAACATCAGCAGTGCACCAGACCAAGCAGGGACGTCCCACGCTCAAACAATACAGATTTCAAGCACTTGCAAAACACGGAAGGTGACAGCTCGCTTCTGATTTTAAAAAGAAGACTATTCCAGGATACAGGACCAACAATGGAAAACTTTTGTGCTGAGTAATTGGACAACCTAGCCTGAGGGACGACAAGGGGCGTGGTGGCTCAGTGGTAAATTCGGCGCCTTGTGACCGGAGGGTTGCAGGTTCGAATCCCACTCTAGGCGCTGCGTACGGACCTTGGGCAAGTCCTTCACTCGCAATTGCTCGTGGCGCTTCGGCGTGAAAATTCCGACACAGTATCAAATGCTGTAGTCGGGAGCGCCTCTGAGTAGTAGTTGACTTCGAGAGGCGCTATAGAAATGTCCGGAAAAAATAAAAATAAATAAATAAATAAGGGTACCCTTGCAAGTGTAATAAATGCAATATAATAATAATAATAATAATAATAATAATGATGATAATAATAATAATAATAATAAGAAGAAGAATAATAAGGTGACAGTGGCCACTCAATACATACTCATTCTTAAATCCTATTTATAAGTACAAATGAAATGTTACGATTGTTTGCTGTCTAGTTGTTGATCTGGCATCTTCACTGTCAGAAAGAACTTCCCTCCACAATATTCATCCTTTTCTGCTTTTCTCTTTCCTACTTTCCATTTCTAATTTAACAAAACAAATTAATTTACATCTTAAAACAAGATTTGTCAAGCATGCATATCTCCAATGGGAATCCAGTTGACAGATCATTCAAATCAAGACCTCATAGTGCATGTCTTGAACAAGTCTTGAGCGATTAGCATCATACAACACAGAATGAACGCTTCAATAATCAAATACTGTGAAAACGCATTTCTTGTTTGCCTATAACAGCTCCAGCGACCAAAAGCGCATTCCATTGTCAATCAGAAGCAATTTTATAATTTAAAACAATGTTAGAGTTGGAAATTAGGTAGGTCCCAGTTATGTTATCTTTCAGGTCATGTGCAAAGTACTGCAAACACAAATCCAGCAAATGGGATGATCACTTTCTTACAGGTTTTAATTACTATCATCTAAACACTAAATATATATATATGTATATATATATCCATCATTTATTAAAATATATAAACAATTTCTTCTTGACTCTTTCTGACAAAATCCCAGATTTTTAGAAGTACAGTTTGGGGTAACTTTTTTACCCCAAAAATTACTTTTTCCAAAAATAGGTAAAAGGATGAAATGCTAAAGAATGAAGTATTCTTTATATCTATATGTTGAAACTGACTGAGATAGCATAAGTTCAAATTGTTTTATTTTAGGCCTTTTCTTCTAACATTCTTAAATTTTTATGACTAGTCTAAATATTAAACAATTGCATCTCATTCACTTCTTGAAACATCTCAAAAATTTCTTTTTTATTATGCCAGGAAACAATTCTGCAAATTTTTAGGCTCAAATAACATACTAGACGATTACCCATCCTACAACGGTTTAAAAACAATTTTAAAATGTATTTTCCAATGTGTTTGTTCTAATCTGGTGCTATATAAAAAAAAAACGGAACCTTTAGAAGGAAGCCATTTTCAGCTACAAAACTATCAATTGCATAGAATAAGTTCACTTCGTGAATGACTTCGTGACTTTGTGATATTTCAATAGATTAGAACAAAAACAGAAAGAAGCAGTGCACCCTATGTATGATTACCCCCCCCCAACCTAGCGAATAAGACTGCTACTAATACTGCACCCAGGCATTATCCTTGTAGCAACTTCACAGGTTACGTTTGGTTACTAAGGGGTTTGTTAAAACCACAACTAACAGGGAAGATCACAATGCACATGCATGATTACCACAACGAAATGCAATCCAGTTTTCCGTAAGATGACCTTAGAAATGAACACTTTTCCTTCTGGCTTCCATGGCTCAAAATAAAACTGTCAGTTAATTAACACTTAGCTTTTAATCCTAGCGATTAAAGGCCACAGAAAAACATTAGGCCGACACTTTTAATCATACATTAGTTGCCTACTTTTTCATCAGTGCAGGTCATAAAATGATGCATGACATCTGACTGAGCGATGACTGGATGCTGACACATACGGTCAATCCACAGCTGCAGTTGTCGTAATCTCTGATTTACGAAGTCATCTTCAAATCTCCCTTCAGTCAAACAACAACTCAGTTCAGCAAACAGTAATCAAATAATGGCATTTCCTTAGATGAGTCATACAGCTACGTGCACAGTGCTTGGTAGATGCTCTAAACAGGAGCTGTGTAAGTCTTCATGTCTACACAATGTGGTGCACTTTAATTCAAAGCAACGTATTGCTCGTCTTAAGTTTCTCTGAAACTTTCTCTATGCAAACTAGGCCTTCAAATGACATAAAATTGCTAAGGTAACAAAAAGATGTATAGGGCAAATTATTCCCATACATTTTGAGAATTTTATAAATACTTGCATCCAAGATAAGGGCAACGCCACTATTACATAGCCTCTGTTTATAGCATAAATTTAAGACAAATTCTTTATGGTCTCCAATTAAAATCTTCTCTAATTTCCTTTCACTAACAAATTTGTGATTTAAAAATTCCTTAATTTCACAAGAATATACCATGACATAAATCCTGAAGGTGAAAGACCATCTCTTATAAATGCAGCTCTGTTGCCTCTGAGTTTACCCTTAAAGTAACAACATTCACAGACCTGCAATCTGTTTCTCAGGCAGCGGTGGAACAGCCAGAACTGAAAATTTCACTGCAAGACGCTGCTGTAACCAGTCAAAATGTTTGTATCGTCGACTGACCTGAATGTTGGAAAACTGAAGAACAACAGCAAAATATTTATATTTGTTATACTGTAGCAAATAATAATAACATATAAAAATGAATAATTTTAGAGAAATAATAATATGAAAAAGAGAATAATGTGCCGGACATCATATCAAAAGGATAGTAATCACATCATTTCTAACATTAACATCAATATAAAAAATCATATTAATATGAGCAACATTACTGACTCATAGAATTACAACTCAAAGTAAATTTGGTTTCCATTATGCCCTAGTCTACAAAACTGGCAGAAATAGCAGCAGAAGCAGCCAAATTTCATTTAAGCCACAAGTAAATAAATTGGAAATCAAACTGTTAAGTACCAGTAAGAAGTAACTTTTTTCGAGAGCAAAGATAACTTTGAAAGTGGTTTAACCACAGCAATACTCCTTTCCAATAATATGCACTTTGACTCACTCCTTACAAGTCTCTCACAATTACTAATGGTTATAGTTAAATAACTTGTTTTACAATTACAAAGACTTCTACAATACAATACTAACGCTTGGAGTCAACTGATAGGCAATGAATGTTTTTATGCCGTGAAACTTTGATTCTTTTTTAGGTGATGTTATGATGCAGCCGAAAGGATGGTCAACTTTTTTCCACATTGGACCATGACTACCAACCTAACAACATCAAAAAGATACATGCAACAATGCATATAAAAACAAATCACACAACTCAAGCACAGCTCTAAATCCATCCAATCTGCTGTTCATATGTTTTTCTCACAACCCATCACAACAGCTTTTCTGTCTCCATTCCTCTTTGGTCTCCCGGCGACTAGATCCTGTTTTTCATACAGCATATCTAGAAACCCCTCTGACTTGACACACTACCTGTGAATGTGCTGGCACCCTGCATTTACTTTTTAGTAGCACTTCTCACATTTCTGAATCAACACGGTAAACACCGAACAGCAGTATACAGACTAGATAGCAATCTTTAGTCATGATGACTCGCATTCCAATTCCTATCTCTCCCATTTAAATATGAATGATTGGTACATGTAACAATCTCCTGTACAGCACTTCTTTTTTGTTTCTTTTCTTTTGTTAGTTGATGTTAGTGAGATGTATCACATATGCACAAGTTCATGCTATCGTTATTTTCTATATTCATATAATGTTTAAAATTAGATAATCTTAGCATAGACTTAAAATTACAAATGGTGGATAGCAAGCATCAACATTTCTACTTGCTGTTATAGATAGTGTACATGGTGGAGAAAGCTGCTAAAGAACATGGGATTAACATATCAACAATCTATGGTTGGATGAAAAATGAAGTCAAACTATGTGATTTTGTAAAACATATTGATTCTGGTGTCAAGCTTGAGTAACAACAGAATCTGTTAGCAAGAAACTCATTTTCACTAGTTCTGACATACTAACACCCGACATCTGCATAACACCGGACTTTAACTTTAAATTGAAATCAGTTTGCATAAATGCAGAATGTTAAAATGTTGGGTACTAACTACAATTGATGAAGTTTTGTCTGAATCAGGTACGTTAAACGTTTCGAACAGATACGAATCAACTCCTGTTCGAGTGAACTGCGAAAATCTGAAAAGAGAATTTAAAAATTAGCCTCACAACTGCAAAAGGACAAACATGTATATACAATATACCAATAAAGCTGAAGAATTACATACTGCTAAACGGTAATGAATTCCGTTAGCGAACACAGAGCTGCTAATCAGACCTCTTTGAAAGTTTACAGCTTTTTTGCAATTTGTAATACATGTAATAAAAACAAAAAGTGTTCAAGTGTCTATAAAAGATGCCCATGAAAACCGTTGAAAGTCAGTTGGGCAGGGTAATATGCATGCACTTATTGCATGTAAAAACCCAGCACAACTGACTTTCAGCAGGTTTTCATGGGCATCTTTTATAGACACTTGAAAACTTTTGGTTTTAGCCAAGGTTAGAGTGGGGGGCTTTTACGCAGACAAAGTTCTGAAAAAGGTGCTATTCCAAATGCTCTGATAAATCTTGTCAGCACTCACAGAATTTTTAGGCAGCTCTTAAAATAAATTGAGGATTATCCCCTTAATTTTAAATTAGTTTGGCAAACACTGTAAGTCAACTTTAATTCAATTTCTTAAATACTGATGACCATGAGAGTAGAACCGAGATGGATCTTGCTTGTTCATCAATGTCCAGGACACCCGTGTGCTACACTCGTTCAGTGCATCATAGTCAGTCAAAAGTCCGACTATTACCAAGTCAGTCCACCCAGGAAGGAAGGCAGTCTCTTGTGAGTAAGTCTGTCGAAGAATCAAAGTGAGCCTATGAGATAGGACATACTCAGCAGGACATCTCACCAGGCCCTTGGCCAGCCATCTGTCCACCCGTCCTTTGGACGGGTGAAAATTATTTTGGAAGGGCATAACTTGTGTATGATTCTCCTCCAGCACCATCCAGCTTCTTCTCTAGAGCCACTGCGATAGTTCAGATGACAGTTCTGTAAGGAGCACGGGTTGATATTAGGCTCTGTAAACAGCATAGGGGCCCTGCTGTTGGATTCGTACGTCGGCGGGACTTTGGGCGATCACGACTTCGTATGTTCATGGCGTCAGGCGGTCACTACTTTGAATGGTTTTGGATGGGCTACTCTGTATTTCTGGCTAAGAGCCTGCATCTCACCCACCCACATACATGCATTCATACATGCTCATGCACAAACCTGTACAAGCAACTGCATTAAACTCAATCAAGATTTTACCGGTTTAACGTAATTCGGACACTTCCACCCTGTCCTTGCGTTTTGTCCTGCCGGCGCCTTACAACGTTGTGGTTTCCATTTGGATCATTTGGCCCTCTGTTTGCTTCCTGAAGCCAAAAAACAGACTCAAACACTACCTCCAACAACCTAAAGCCATGTGAAAATAACAATAGACACCAATGATCACATATACCACAAAAATTTTTTTTTAGAAATGCAAGAAAACATTATGCAATAAAAGCTATTTAAAAATGCAAAATTGCAATAACACTAGGAAAATACATACAATCATAAGATTATGAAGATAAGAAAAGTCAAGGTGATCATTCATTTTTGCATGCCTCTTGCAACTTTTACATATTGAAAATAGCCCCCAGAGGAGTGATCGCAATCAATCATGGAATTTATATAGCGCCTCTTCAAGGGCTCTACTCAGAGGCACTCATAGCCAGGTCTGATCAAAGAGAAAGGTTGAGGGAGTACACAGTGAACAGCTGGTTGAATGTATATATGTGCACATCTGATTATTTATATAGCACCGTGCAAGAATCTCTTGAAGACAATCATCACTTTCCTAAACGATGCTAGACTTCATTAAATACTTCAAGTTCATCAACCAACAATCTGAGGTAAGCTTAAAATGTCTTCATAAGTAGGCATACGTGTACACAGAACAGATTGTCAACAGGGTCTCGTTCTACATCGATCACTTACATCATGATCAGGGATTTTGGTCTGTGACTGCTTCCCATTTAGCGCAACTAAACTGTAAAACTTGGAAATGAACAACAACAACAACAACTCACAGAGTCGCCAACACTAGAACTGTCATCATCATCATCCCAATCATCGTCCCAGTCTTCATCTGCTTCATCTGGAGTCTTGGCAACTGGCTGGCTGGCTGGTTTTGTCTTGGATGCTCTTGCCTCTGAAGTACTTTGCTGCCATGCAGAAGGGGCAAATGCCTTTGGCACTGGAGGTGGAGGCATTTTAGGTTCTGGCACCTGAGTAATCTGAAATACACAAAATTAAGCTCAGGCATTCAAAAACAATTTTTAATAATCAGTAGTAGTAGTAGTAGTAGTAGTAGTAGTAGTAGTAGTAGTAGTAGTAGTAGTAGTAGTAGTAGTAGTAGTAGTAGTAGTAGTAGTAGTAGTAGTAGTAGTAGTAGTAGTAGTAGTAGTAGTAGTAGTAGTAGTAGTAGTAGTAGTAGTAGTAGTAGTAGTAGTAGTAGTAGTAGTAGTAGTAGTAGTAGTAAATGAACAAGTGTTTCCTACTAGAAATGACGAACATGACAATCTAACATTTCAGACAATTCTACTAATGTTTAGAATATTTTTAGCCTTTAAATCCCGTTATTTAAACAGCCTTACAAGGATGCCGTGTATCAGCCTCATTATGTAATAAAGAAATATAATAATAAAACATTATGCAATTTGCAAATAGTTCAGAAAAAAATTAATACTCAAATTTTAGTATGACAAATTCTAGATGCTTTAGCATGGACTACTTCATTATAATGTTATGGTTTCATATGGTTATATATAGCATTTACTCAGGACCCAACAACACTTTGAATTTTGACCTTTGAACCACTGCTCAGGGCATTCACTATTCCCAGTCTGATTAACTTTTGCCAGGCACAGTCAATTTAGAAAAGGTACTCAGTCTTCTCAAATGCCTGTTTCAATCAAAGTTAACAAACTTAACCCTTTAATGACAAGAGGAGTAAGTTTTCCATAGATTTTAGTGCACACACATCATTAAAGTGTTAAAGACTAAATGGTTTTCTGACTTTCCTGACTAGTTGCATGAAGAACCAAAGGTAGTTTTGAAAAGCATTATCACCGACAGGGGCGTCTATCTCCCCCTAAGTCATTGGAGCAACGTCCCTTTTCCCCCTCTTCCCTTTCCTTCCCCCCTAAAAAATGGTGGCACACACACTGACAGATCTTCCCCCCCTATTTCGTGGATGGAGCATTTGCTCCAAGGTTTCTATGGTGTAGACGCCCCTGATCACCGAGTTACTATACAATCTACAGAGTGGATTGTATGCTGAATATACCATATACTAAAGCCAGATTTACACATTGTGATAAAGCAGTGGAGTACTTCCCAGGGTCTGTTGCACAAATCTGAGCTTAACTGATATCAGAGAAGCACTTTGATATAGAAAATGTGAGTACAGCAGAGTGAATAATTCATTTTCTAATACACAAAAGTAACAACATACCTCTAGATAGGATTCAGGTACGAGCCCTGACTCTCCACGGTTATTAACTGCTTCCCACCATCCTCCTCCAACATCCTGGAAAAAAGGCAGCACTTGACTTAATGTAAGCTGAAACATGGCATTTCAATAATATGCGTTTGCCCATTCAGAATGGAAAGGCATTATCAGACAAGTTCAGTTTCATTTAAATTTACATGCCATAAAATTTTACATTAGAACTTCCTACTTAAAATGAAAACAGAATCAAAATAACACATGCAGAAGAAAAGCAGTCCCCTAAGTTAGCCCTAAGAGCAGTGATGGGTAAGATGTGTTAACAACTTCAGTTTCTCATAGCCTTGGCATATCATGGTAGGTGATCAGACCTCTCCCTCACTGTCTGATCTTCTCAATGACAGGGTACGGTCAGTGCACTCATTATAGCCAAGTTGGCTTAGGGCAAAAGTGTAGCTGAAATCCTGAAACAAATTTCTGCCTGCCCAAGCAGGGATTTGAACTCCTAACCTCTCAATTGACAGCTAACCACTAGACTACTGCACACCCACACAAATATTAAATATTACCTCCACATCAATGGTTTTTCGAACACACATTTTTTTGTATAGTTCATTACACTTTTACACAAAATGTATGAAAATTCAAGGATGGAGAGGACCTATCGGATAGCCAGAGTAGAGCGAATCCTCACACTTCACGGAAACGCACGCAGAAGTGTAAAGCCTCTGCAGTAAATTGTTCATTGGAGATAAAACAAGCAGCTGTGACATCATCAGTTCTAACCACAGCCTGCGTTGACGTCTAGCCTGGTATGTGACATTTTCCATCAGTGAGGGGGCTGCTTGTTGACTGTCTCGTGTGTACGAGCGCTGTCGCCCTTCGCCGCCGCTCTGGCCCAGAGACTCTGAACACGTATACCATCCATCAGCTGTCGATGGGAATCCGTGGCTGGTTCCTCGTGTTTGCGCGGATTCGCCACTGGTGACTCTTCTCAGTTTACTGTGCATTGTTTTGTTACATAACATATTCGGTCTTAATGACATTGTTTTAACATCTAACGCAGAGAGCGCCTCTGAGTAGATATCTTGAAGGGGCGCTAAAAAATGTCTGATAAATGAAATGAAATATTCAGGAAGGTTATAATTATGATAATGGATCATTGTTAGACAGCAGCAGTTTTACTTTGTCACTCGATTCTGAGAAAGGCTCGTGAACTTCAAAGCCGAGAGTGAAAGCCACTGTAAATATGATCACTCCTGAAGTGGCTGCAGCCATAGATCTGACCAATGCAAGTAACAGGAAGGAATCACACATATTTTCTGCAATAGCTTCATCAAGACAGCAACAGCATGATCCAGAGTATGTCATCATTAGCCCAATTGCCGTGCAAGGAGAGCACAAATGTGAAGCTTACAGAGCATAGGTGAATGCAGCCATCGACTTTGTAATGCTGCTGGCATTGTGATGGGATGGCAAAAATTATGGAGGACTTTACAGGCCCTGGAAGAAAAAGAGTAGACCGGCTTCCTATTCTGGTCCCTGGACAGAATGTAGTAAAGCTGTTGTCTGTCCCAAAACTTCGCGACAGAACAGCAGCTGAAATGTCAGGAGCAGTGATTGACAGCATGAGTTTGCATTGATACCACCGTTTCAAGCACTGGAACAAAAAAGTGGCGTTTGCTTTCTGTTACAGACAGAAATACAAGTGACAGGAAGGCTGCTCGCATATTTTCTGCAATAGCTTCATCAAGGCAGCTCCAGAATGATCCAGAGGAAGCCGTCATTAGCCCATTGTTCCCACTGGTCGGAAGCTCCGACATTCAGCATGCCATCATCACATCTCAGAGATCATGCTGGCGATTGGTGAAGGTGGTTAGATTCTATTATGTCTCAATGTCTCCCGAAAAAGAACTGTTTGGCAATTTCAAATATTTCCATTATCGAATAGATCAATCTTCATTCTCCACAGCCCTTGAGGATGAGAACATGGCATTATCACTCCATGGAAAGACAGTGTCATAGACTTTGCAGTAGCTCAGCAGGAAACATTCCAAGCGCGAGATTACTACCATGAACAGCTGCCCCCAGCTGGAGCTGTCGATTGTTTTCTTGGTGGAACGTCTTCCAGTGGAATCCATTCCAATATCCAGGAGCAATTCACCATGCCTATGGATGGCCAGAGCCATTTATTTCATGAAGATGTGGCTATTACGCAAACAGTATGAAACATTGCAGCAAGGGTCCTCTGGATTACCGAAGGCGTGTGGTCCCTCATATTTTGAACAAATAAGGAAGCATCTCATATTTGCGAACAGATAATGAAGTATCTCATATCGCAAACAAATTTGAAGCATTTCATATCAAGAACAAATAAGGAAGCATCTCATATTTGCGAACAGATAATGAAGTATCTCATATATCGCAAACAAATTTGAAGCATCTCATATCAAGAACAAATAAGGAAGCATCTCATATTGCGAAGAAATAAGGAAGCATCTCAGTGAGGCATGTTTTTTATTGACTGAGCACTGTGTATGTAAAATGCTGTTTCCAGATCCCATCATATGCAGCTGCCCCAAGAAATGACCTATCCCCCTTGCTATGTTCTCGGTCAGTATACCTAACCGGGAGGTTGCAGAAGCTGCCACCACAGCATTTGGTGGCCAGTTATATGGTACCTGTCTGAGCGGCTGTTAGGTTTGGATTCTTCGACGATAATGTCTTGGTGGAAGAGAAGAGATTAATGATTGTAGCTCTTCGAGATACTTTCATTTTTTTTATAAGTGCCCAACCTTCAAACCCTTTTATCAATTTCACATGAGAGAACCTGGGATTTTAACCCAGAACACAGAGGTTAACATGCAATGGATTAGCTACTCTGTCACAATGTCACATCTCTGATAACTGAAGGGTTTATGAACAGTTCTCTCATTCTTTTCCTATCTCAAATGTCTGATTGGTTTTTTTCCAAGATGGTTTTTGACAGGGTCAGTAGATCAATGCCAACTTCAAATACTACTGATAGTTAATTCCATTTCTTATGTAATATGAGAATGCTCATGTTGCTTAAATTAGCTGATCCCACTGTACTCACAATGACCATACCACATACCACCCCTCCCTTGTGTGCATGACACCCATCACCATGCTTTGTCAGTGTCATACAACAATTAATGCTCAAGTAGAGTAGATGGTCCTGCCTGAGGGTGCCAGCTGGCAATTGAATTACATTAGAATAGCAACTACCGTTAGGCCCACTGTAAGAGGCTCACACTGTAGAAAAATACTTTGTAACGAGCAAGTACTATCTAATCTAATAAAATGACTTCCATATTGCCTCTATCATAATGCTCAAGACACTAATTTATTTATTTATTCCGGATATTTCTATAGCGCCTCTCGAAGTCAACTACTACTCAGAGGCGCTCCCGACTACAGGATTTGATACTGTGCCGGAATTTTCATGCCGAAACGCCACGAGCAATTGCGAGTGAAGGACTTGCCCAAGGTCCGTACGCAGCGGCTAGAGTGGGATTCGAACCTGCAACCCTCCGGTCACAAGGCGCCGAACTTACCACTGAGCCACCACGCCCCACGGTCACTTCAATGGTCACTTCAAGTGAAATTGCAATCAAAAATCATAATCCATTGGCAAAGTGATAAAATTAAAATCTGCAATGAAACCCAATTTTAGGGCATAACCAAAGCCAAGATAAGTAAACTGACTTTGCTGATTTTTGGACTATCCAGAATTATCCGGATCCGGAATGCCTAACCCGCCAATTGTTTACAGTTTTTTTCGATCCTTCGCTATGGATGAATAACATTTATAGGCCACTCACATATAATTATAATTTTTATTGATACTACTTACTAGGGCTGCGAAAGGGCCCCAGAATAACCAACAATTTATAGGCCACTCACATATGATTATAATTTTGCCAAGGGTTACATCCGGGCACTTAAATCAATTCCCGAAACCTACCCTGTATCTCCTACAGTCTGCCTGGGTCGATGACCGTTCGGCCTGTCAATCAGTGAAGATATATATAGGGAAGGGGTGACTGACTGGCTGCTGTTCTATCTTACTGCCTGTAGCTGATGCTAAGCCATTAGACAATGATGACTAACTTGGAATTAGGCTTTAGTGCATAGATTTATTACTAGTCCAAATCAGAATTTGCAAATAGTGGCCTATACTATCCGGTATCTGGAAAAAAACAAAATCGGTTATGCCCTATCCAATTTATATGTAACAAAACAGACAGATCAGAGGAAACAATATATAACTGAAATACTGAAACTAAATGCATTACTTCATTATCTTCATTACAAGTAAATGTATTTCTACTTTATAATACTTCTTTACACTTATAAGTACAAACATGTTCACTTAAATATAGTAATGCATTATTTTTACTATGTTAGTGTTCACCACTGTAAATCAAGTGTTCTTAACTTCATATATTGCATTTTCTTGCCATGGTCTAAAAACTGTCAATTTACATTAATTACAAGACACTTCTACGCTGCAAAATTGTTTAAGTCACTTTATAAATGTCTCCAAATTCCATACAGCATATAAAAACATGCTGCTCCATTACTGAAAAAAGAAGCAAATTTGTCTGCTGACCTGTCTAACAACTGTTAGGACTTCATTTGTACCGAAGCTTAGTTCGCCTGCTCCTCCACTTGAAAAATCAAACAATGCCTTGGCCTACAGCATAACAAGGTAAATTATATCAACAACATTTACTATCATGTTACAGCCTTAAGGTAACATGTTATATAAATGTTAACCTTCACACAGGCTGTATGGATTAACAACCACAAGACCAGGATTCCGTCTCTATTTGACAGAAATTTCTTTTTTGTGCATTTTGCCAAGAATGTTGTTGCAACAGTAACAAAATTATGATAATAAAACGAAACTTGCAGTGGAGAATTGACCTTGTGCAAGTGACTGGAGGTCAGTGATTTGCAAAAGGCTGGTTGTTACATTAATATAGCACCTTTATGAAAAACTCTCAAAGGTGCACAATATACGTGACATGATCATATACAGCAAAACTTCATTCTATATCAAAGTCCAAGGGACCATTGTTAACAGTTCAAAATATCCAAGATTTGAAATCAGTCAGATAGATATTCACATCAAGCTCTATTTGACTCTACACAAATTGAAATGTACATGTTGTGAATAAGGACCATATGGCCTCGACCCTCCTCAACCACCACTGCCCATCTGAGTGGGAGCCACACCTTCTAAAGTCCCCTGTACAAACTGAGAGAGAGAGCCAGATATTCAAATCTCTGGAGCCACTATTCCCATGGAAGCCAGTACCCTGATGTACAATTGTACAGAGACGGATCTAACTGCGGATAAGGCATACACTCTAACCAGTGTAGGCACATTTTGGGTTTCCTGACATTTTACATACCATCTGATATAAGTACTTCCCCTTCCAAGCTTTTGATGCAATTGGGGCTGGTGTCAGTAGTGTCTCTGTCACCAAACCCCCCCCTGACTCTGACACTTGACCTTTCAGAAGCTCTATGATTCAGGTCAGTAAAACAACGCTAAGGTAGGAAGGCAAAATCAGATAACACTTAGCCTCAATTGACTGACCCCCTCCCAGTGACCCAACATAAATGTGCATCAGTCTTCATCTTATATGATTCAGCAAGTACAGCATTTGATAATTAGTCATCAGTCAGCTACAACTAGGCCAAATGTATGACATCATAGAGTGGCCGTAATGTAACTTAGATATATCTGCCAGTCAACAGTTCGATAAGGACCAGTTATATTTGCATGTGTTTGCATTGGTTGTGGTTGGGCCTTTGACTGTTATTCGACATAACCTGAAGTTCGAAATATACCAAATTTGAAATACGAAAAGTTTTACTGTAGCTAAGTTTCAGTAAACTGTCCATTTATACTCAAGAGATACTCCAGATGGTTGAAAATGGCTGTGCCGATGATCAAACAACCCTGAAATATGGCAGTGTTTTATTCAATAGATGAAGAAGTTACTGACTGAGCCTATGGCACAAGGACACAGTCACTAGATGAGCATTCATCTATTTATTGCACTTATTACACGTATGGTCATTAATATCGTGTTTTAAATTGGCAAACCGATTATTGATTGTAGAAATCCGATATATAACCGATTATAGTTTTTTGGCCTTCATAGAAATATATTATAAATTATAATATAATGCAAGTTACTTAATGCATCATGTACTGTAACATACGTACAAGCAATGCAGTGCCGACACTGAATTGTTTATTTCTACTTAGAGAGTTAAATGTCAAGCTATAAACTATTAACCTAGCTATAATGCCTACTTAACGACCGGTCGACTAAGCTGATAAATGTATTCATTAACACGTTTACACGCGGCAAACTTGCGCTATTGGGGTCCCTAATGTTAATGAGACACATCCTTTCACATCGTTCTTCTATTACCTCATTGTTTCACACCCAAATTCAACGGGATTATGCATTTCAAGAGGTCACATTTTGACACTAATAAGCCTAGCTAAAAGGAAGGGTATACCTGTGCATAGTGTTGTTTTAGTTTTGCATTAGTTTCATGTGCTAGGTGTTTTAGTTATTATTAGTTTTCGTTTTTGCATTAAGGTTTAGTCTTAGTTTTAGTTATAGTTAATAAAAACTGAAACCTCCTACTTTCAGTTTTCGTTTTTCTAGTTTTAGTTTCAGTTATTTGGTCGCCGATACTTAGCCATCGTGAATGTACATCAATTTATTACAAAAAGCAATCATTAGGTTTACAGTATGGCAATATGCCAAGTACATAACTACATACACATGTTTAGCCTTTTAATGACTACTGTGTGAGCCTGTGAGGCCTTTTGAGAAGACAAAGGGTGACAACTGATGCATTCAATTAGCATCAATTAGAAACACTGCGGGAATGGCAACTTAGCAGTTGGGATGACTTGCGCTGGCCACGGTTTATCTCTTAAACTTGATTGGTATCACTGGACTGGTTAGCTATCAGAAGTGTCAGCCTCAGCCTGTCGCACGAGTGGACCGAGCGGCCAGAATTACTTCGGCAGGTGGGGACTGGTGGGGTTGTGTTCTATAAACCAATCAATTAATCAATCAATCAATCCTTTTATTGAAGCCATTTGAAGTACAAGGAAAAATACAACATAAAAGTTTGAACTTTGGCAACAGGAGGAGACCCAAAAGGGATCTTGATCCCGCTTAGCAGGGCCACCTAGTTAACATTTATCGTAATACAAGTAAATGGCAGCACAATCAATACTTTTAACGGTAACATCGATCAAGTTATATGATCAGGAGGTAAAAGAAACAATGATAGAACTCTTAACTAAAGAACTTAACTATCAGTACACATGGATTCCAACTAAGGTATACAGATTAATTTTCATTAGTTAAAAGAGATGAAAAAAACAAAAAAACAACAGTACCTGTGCAAATAAACACATAGGCCTAGGCCTAATGCAGTCATGTGAGTGCATCCAAGAGATAGAGTTTCAGTTTTTGTTTAAATTGACGCATAGTAGGTAAACCAGTAACTTCAATAGGCAATGAATTCCAGAATATCGGGCCACAGACTTTGATGCTATGCTGCTTAACAGTAGTGTGGACACTACGTTGATGGTACTTGTTGAGCGATCGCGTGTAATGATTGTGTACGTCAGAATTTTTACAAAAACAATTTTTAAAATTCACAGGCTTTTGAGATGTCATTCACATATATCAAAAACAGCAAAGGGCCTAAAACAGAACCCTGTGGTACACCACAGGTAACATCAGATACATAAGAAATATGTCCATTATATGAGACACATTGCCTTCTATTTCTTAAGTAGTCAGAAAGCCAGTTAAGACAAACTCCTCTAATGCCATAATGTTCAAGTTTCTTTATCAGAATGTCATGGTTCACAGTATCAAACGCTTTAGATAAATCAAAAAAGACACCCATAGAGAAGTGATTGTTGTCCATAGCTTCGGAGATTTTGTCGTGCATTTCTAGTACGGCCATGTAAGTAGAATGACCTGAGCGAAAGCCATGCTGGCCTTTAAATAAGATATTCTTTGATGTTAAGTATGACGTTAGCCTTCCATGAACAATTTTTTCAAAAAAAAGCCAATGATCCCGGTAGGCCTACAGCTAGCTTTTCGTTATTAAGCCTATTAGTTTTGACTGTTTTAGTTTTAGTTATCGTTTCTCATGGGTTCTGCTAGTTTTAATTTTGTTATCATTTTTGTGTAAGTTTACGTTTTCATTATAGTTTTAGTTAACTAAAACCTTAAGTTCCACTAACGAAGATTTTCGTTTCGTTACCGTTAACGAAAACAACGCTACCTGTGCACCAATGACGTTAGTGTTATGGTGAGACCTCTTGGCATACATAGTCACCTTGAATTTTGAATTAGCGCAAGTTTGCCAACAAATTAAACAATTTAATTTTTATGGTATTTTTTTTAATTTTCACTAGAAAAATGATTTTTTTAAAATAAATTCGATTACCATTTGTAAATAAAGAAACCAATAATCGTTTTCAAAAATGATAATCAGAATTTTGATTTCCATTTAACAACCCTAATTACACGATCATCATCTGAACTCTGAACCTGATGTGCAAGATATGCATTTGTGACCAACTTATGCAGGGTCATTACACAGAGTCCATTCAGCCAGTGAACAGCATCTACAACGAGTGCATGCAGTTAGAGGTTCATGATGGAGTTGGAAGTGTGAGCCTACATACTTGGTTGGAATTTGTCTATTACAGTTATAAAACCAAAGCTGTGGTATGACAGTCAACAAATACTGGCATCTGCTTTTTACCAAGTGCTGCAGCTGGAATTTGAATCCCGTTTTAATGGTGTAAAGGTAACTTCAGCCAAAGTCTCTGTTAACCAACCTATGAGGGTTGAGATTGACCAAGCCATGTAATTTTAACTACCATTCCTCACACTAGATTAACTAGCTCTCTGCACATAATTGGAGGTAAGAAATAAGGAAAGGTAATGTAAAAGAAAATTGCTTTCTGATGACATGCCCCCACCACCAAAGCTCCTCTCAGGCATGGCAAGAGAGCAGCAATTGTATAACAAGACTGCCTTTCTACATGAATTATACAACTTTGCAATGTGTATCACAGAGCCACTTTTCAACCTCATACGTAGAATAGTCACATCACCTATCGATTGCCATGCAACTCAATTATTTGAGAACTACAGCACTGCACGACACACAAATCCCATATGCGGAGGGGAATGACCAACACGTTAGCATCAGCCACGACTCAAAATGCACACCGTTTCCATCAAGATAGAAGTAGACTGAGCAATGGCGCATAACATCAAGGCTTTAATAAAAATCCTCTGCTCACAGGACTTCCGCCTTTGAAATCACGACTGGCAGTTCATGATGTCAATGGACCGCACTATTAGTTCTCACTTGACAATATGTTAATATTCACTGCAGTGTGTCGCATCTTGTAAACCAAAGCTAGCATATTAATATCACCCATCTCAAGTAAAAGACTTAACGAGCGTAGGTGGGTGTGACGACAGAGAGGTTTATTCATTTATTTATTTATCCTACATCTAATCAGAAAACCGCAGCACAACGCTGATCGTGACACAATGCCATTTAAATGCATGAAGAAATAAATTAAGTCGGAGAAAGAAACAGATAACCTAATATATTCTTAATATTGTGACTACGTTTACAAATACCTGAACAGCCGCCATTTTTACTCATGCCGCACTACTGCTGTCACCTGTTGTCAACGAAATGAACCAGTTTTCTGGCGTCACACGATCACAGTCATTGATTTCGATTTTGGGAGAAAATAAGTATGTAGATTTTATTGTCAAACCGCTAGACTCGTAATACATTCCTCTCCAGCATGTCCACAAGAAGCCCATATAGTCAGGCCTGTAGTCGAGGGTATACCCGGGTATACAGCGTGTACTCACCTCTAACTTACCGGTACCCAGTCTTGTTGTCCTCGAGACCAAGGTCTTGGTCTCGAGTGCACTCGAGTTCGTTTTTAAGTCTTGGTCTTGGTCTTGGTCTTGAGACCAAAAGTCTTGGTCTTGGTCTTGAGGTTCAAGGTCTTGGTCTTGGACTTGGTCTTGAGAACAAAAGTCTTGGTCTTGGTCTTGGTCTTGAGGTTCAAGGTCTTGGTCTTGGTCTTGAGGTTCAAGGTCTTGGTCTTGATCTTGAGGTTTAAGGTCTTGACAACAAGACTGACCCTAACTCGATCACCTGATCCTCGGATCCGCCTTCAAATTCTTCTCGCCCTAATTACCGACACCGGCCTTAACAGCTGCTCTGCTTCTCTTGCTCTGAGCCTCTGACCCTCTGGAAACTGCATGGACTCAGACCTCCTTTGGACCATTCATTGGAACCCCCTCTGATTTGACATAGCGCTCGTGAATAAGCTGGTGCCCTACGCTTGGTCTTCGAGTAAGTAAGTAAGTAATCTTTCATTAGTACAAGACAAACGCTCATACTTTACACTTTGGTTGGCGCTCTAGAAGTTTTGAGATTACGATTATGAGTAACATATTAGAGTCGGCTACCTGAAAAGATCTGTGGATAAAGTAGGGTGCGCGAAACGTTTTGAATTTGAATTGAACGTGAGCTTTGTTTTCCAGCGTCCGCACTTCTTGGTCGCCGTTCACTCCGTTCCACCGCCCGCGGTGACTTACATGTTCCTTTCGCTCGCACTGCAACCATGCAACAGCGAGCATTCTCCGTTGCCGGTCCCACTATCTGGAATGGCCTTCCTGTTGGACTGCGGTCTCTCCCTCGAGACTCATCCACCTCTTTCTTTTCTGCTCTTAAGGCTGTTCTCTTTCGTCGAGGTTGGGCTGGGAGCGCCTCTGAATAGTTGCCTTGAAGAGCGCGCTATATAAATGTCTAATTGATTGATTGATTGATTGATTGAATTTGCTCGCCCTCAATGTTCTGCTTGTTCTTGTTCTACGTCGACATAATGTGCATTTCCAGTTAAGCCCGAGCCCTGTACCGAGCAGTGGAGGAACACGCCCAACCGGAGCTTGGACGTCTTCGAACCTGATGTGGTGTGGGAATTTTTTGCATATGTGTGGTAAACAAACCAGCTGATCAGAACGTAATAAAATGCAGGTACATATACAGTCGTAAACATACTATGCAGGTCTTTATTTTAAATCATGTAGTATGTGCCTACGTTTTAAAATCACAGCATTGATTTATTTCATATAATGGTCATTTCTTGTATGCCATGATGATGTCGTAATTCGTAATGGGCGTATGCGTCGTATGATAATTGCTTTCATTGTGTACTAAGTAATGGCTGCTTGCAAATAGATGCTGAACCTCGTGTTTATTAATTATTTAAGAATTTTTTTAATGTATTGTCTTAAGTTCAGTATCAGTTACGTTCACTATTGTAATTTCACAAATTCCTCTTAAGAGAATAATAATTACGTTAATAGTCTACTTATATTTCCTGTAATGTTTATTCTAATGTTTTGATAAGATTTTAACCAGGGCTGACAGGTAAGGAGGTCGAAGTGTTTGCTCACTTACAAGCTCTCAAGTGCATACCACCTTTGTTGTCCATGTCAAGTCCTTATTTATGGAATTGTAGCTCATGTCCAAGTCTTGACTTGACCAACATATACATGCATGCTGTTGCACAGCTTATGAATCAGCCATTCATTTGTGGCAACAAAAGACATCAGTTTAATGCTTTACAAAGAATGCTGATCATTCTCTGAGAGTTAATCCTGTGCTGAACGACTCCTCTGTGCTTTCCTATATTTCTTGGAGTTATTTCATTAACTGCACATCTTCTACACATTCCATGTACTTTATTGGTGATTTCCTTTTTCTAGCTACAGCTCGGATGACTTATTACTCCCGTTCGTACCTGGCATCAGTCTTTCGTCCATGGTTTGCTTTATCTTCTTACCTGCCCCTCATCATTAAAGATACGCTTGTCAACTGCAGCATATACAAATTATACATATTTTCCTACATATTTACTCATAAGCAGTGCTGGGTAAAATACTCTGTAAATGTATTTCAAATACTAAATGCAAATACATTTTTCAAAAGTATTTGAAATACAAATACAAAATACATTTTTCAAAATGTATTTCAAATACAAAATACAAATACATTGTTGTATTTTGTATTTCAAATACAAAATACATTTGATTCAATAGAAGGATACATGCTCCATTAAGTCATCATGCTGCAAAAACACAATGTCAGGTTCGCAAAGTTTTCAAAAGAAAAAGTTTTTGTTCTGCTGTAAAAGCCACAGTTTCTCAAAAGTTGCCTCAGAATGGATGGGTTACAGCAGCCTAGATATAGTGATCAACACTCAGTCTGGTAACTAGGCCTATACAAAGTTCACCAAAGATCGTAAGTTAGAAGACCACTGAGTTATTATTACCGAGAAAATATTTATGTTGCGTGAAACTATGAGAGTAAGTAGGTAATAAATAGTATTTCTAACGAAGTATTTGATATTTCAAATACAAAATAGTCTGAAAAGTATTTCAAATACAAATACAAAATACATCACTTTAAATGTATTTGAAATACAAATACATAAATACTTAGATGTATTTCAAATACTATTTCAAATACTTTGTATTTCAAATACTCCCCAGCACTGCTCATAAGCAGTCGAATCATCTTTGCCTTACAAACCACTGCATAACCATTCGTCTTTTCCTTACATGTAGGGCCTGTGCCACTTATCAATCTGTGTAAGTCTTTCAGTCGTTTAGGCTAATAAATCTTCTACACAGTTCCACACGTTGTTGGATGCTAATTGTTCATTAGATGTCCTGCACAATATGCTTTCATATGGTTTCATATAGTACTACGGTAACTATTTGTAATGCTATATAAATATAGTCAAATAAGCTACGTCTGACTAGGCTAAGAAGATCATATTACATCACATAAAGTTATATTTCTGTGCTGTAAACACCAAACATGTCTTTGTAGAATACTTGCAAATTATGTTGAAAATCAGACAATTCAAAGTTCACAACACAAATAATGCCTATCTACCTAAGAGTGGCATTGATCACTAATCAACATATTGTCAAGGATAAAGAGATCACAGCAGATAAACTAAATGAATGTTTTACTGAGGTAGCCCGGAATCTTCGTACTAAAATACCAACCACTAACTCTAACTACACTGACTATCTTGCATCTCCACCTACTAACTCTTTTGTCTTGAACCCTACTTATCCAGAAGAAATGTACTTGCTTAATAAATCCATGAAGGCCACACATAGCTCAGGTCCGGATCACCTTGATCCGAGTATTTTAAGTCCTACTTTTTCATAAATCATTACTCCATTGAGTCATATCTTTACATGCTCACTTGATACTGGTATTGTGCCATTTCTAGAGGGAGGTTTGTGTACTGTACATGTATTCGTACCATAACAAACGTGAAATTAAAAGTCAGCTATTTGCAGATGTTGATTTTCTAAGTTAAATAGATTCCCTGTAGCTCTCTATAAAATTAACTGTATTAGCGCTAAGTCTGAATAGAGAAAACAGTCTTGGAAATTGAAACAATGCAAAATGTTTTGACGATTCCAAACTTTTTCACACCACTGTATTAATTATGGAACCTTGCTCATTTACTTGGTTTCTGTGTGATGTTCAGTGCTATTATGCTTCTTGCAGGCATGGCAAATCCATCAGGTGAGAGACTTGCAGAAGCACTGAAGACAATCTTTGACGAGAACATTGATGCAGCAGAAAGCTTTCTTCCGGAGAAGAATGAGCCTAGTCTTAACCTCAGATCAGTTGGTAGAAGCAGAGTTGTTAAGAGTACAAAAGGCAAAACAAAGCCATGTCAGCAAAAGAGATATCCCTCTGTAACAGACGAATTTCTAGACGACAACTCTGATGACATTTTTGGCAGTGCGGTATTAAAACAAGACAGTGATCAACCTGCCAACATAAAATTTATTAAAGCAGGCATTGAGCAGCCTTCAGTAGATGCTGATAAGTCTGTTGGCTCAGAAGTTAATTCTTACGAAACCAAAAATTCAGATTTGTCATTACATGCAAACGCAGCAGATATGTCTTTATTTGGAAATGAAAATGTGCAGTTTAATTTCTCTCTGAACTTACCTGAGAAAGACCTGCCCAAGAAAGAGAAGACGTTTGAGAGTATTTCTAAATCTTGCACATCAACGTCGTCGATTCCTCCTGACGAAGTTGTTATAGAAGCAATGAGGCTCATCTTTGACGAGAATGTCGATGCAACAAGAATTTTTGCACTGGAGAAGAAAGAGCCAACAAGGCTTAATTCCAGTTCACATGGAGAAGACAAGGAACCTGGAAGAGTAAAAATCAAAGCAAAGCCAAAGAAATATTGGTCTGTGCTTGATGCTTTATTAGACGATGATAGCGATGACATTTTTGGACCTGCATTTTCCATGCAGAATAAAAGTGCTCCACAAGCAGAAGTGAAATTTGCTGAAGGAGAAGTTAAACAACCTCAGTTGGCTGTGGAGGAATCTTTGAGAACTAGCTGTGAATTTGTCCCTGAGAATGCAAAGATTAGTGGGAAAGAAAATCGAGAGCACATTGTGGATGTAAGTTGTGGTTCTTCAGAAAGCAAGTTAATACGAAAGCATGAATCTGATGCAGCATCAGACTCTACTTCATCTGTTGGTGTGCCACAAGGACTGTATCCCTGTAGTGAAGTTGATCTAAATGATTCAGCTAAGAACAGTAATGAGATTGAAGATCAGGAGAGCATCTCTGATGTAAAGTGGAACCTTTGTTCAGTGGAACAGGTCACAAAAGACGAGTCTGATTCAGCCTCTGACCATGCTGCAACTCTGAAAGTGCCATTTGCCAGCAGTCCATTCGACAGTAAAGTTATGCTTCCTGACACTGAAATAAAAGATTTGCCTGCCAACAAGAAAGTAAAAGAAATTTCTTTGCTTCAGTATGAAAAGTTAGAAAACAATGTGCCTTTATCTTCTCCAAATAAAAGGAAAAAGCATGATGTCTCAATCAGTCATGAAGAGCTTGATGTCATTTCCAGTAGTTCTGTATCAGAGGAGAAGGAAGATGCAAATCCTTGTAAGAAAAGAAAACAGACTGACTCAACGTTGGAATCGGGGTTGATAAGAAATGGCGACACTGAATTAGAAAATATGCTGACCAAAGCACCAAACTTTAATTTTCTTGATCATCCAGGATTGGATCTGACTTTCACTGGATGTCAGAGGAATGTTGAAGAGGCAACAAATGATCAAGACAAGAAGGAAAAGTTTGTGCATTTCCAAAGGACGAGGCCATCAAAGTCTAAGCCATGCCAGCCTAGTTTTAGATTTGATGATAATGAAATTGAAGCATTGTTTGGTTCTGTGAAAAGCAAGAACATCCCCTTTGTTGAAACAAGATCTCACAGGGATGTCGTCAAACAGACAATGGAAACAGCGCATTCAGTGAAAGACATTGATTTGCTTAGGATTTCAGATCCACTCCTCAATACTGATTCCTCTACAAATGCAGAATCACTTTTGAATACAGATTTGCTGAGAAACAGAAAGCCAGAAAGAACCGAGAATCTGCACGAAGATCCATGTTTGGCTGACACTGGAGTTTTATTTACAAGAAGCTTGGAATCTTGCTCTGAATCAGTGCAAAGCGCAAAATCTGGTATAGAATATCCACTTCAGCAAACTCCACTGAAATCAGGCCAGGATGGCACTTCGTCTTTCATTTTCCAGCTTCCACCTGAATTCCTTTCAAATGCCTTTCTCTTGTGTGCCACTGGCATTTTATTAATTGCCGTGCCATCGCTACTGTTATTCTTGCCAGTCTACGTCCTAGCTCTTATCAATGCCATATTTTTAATAGGCGTGCTGATAGTGGGAGCCATGGTGTTTAAGAGTTACTGTAGCAAGGAAAAGAAGCGAGCAAGGAATAACACGAATGCACAGGGAACAAGTGTGGAACATCTGCAGCTGCCAGAAATTAAGTACTTTAAAGCCCCAGGTGATGTTTTCCAGGTTTGTTGAATTGTTGACATTATTCTTAGCTAACAATTATGTTATCAGGAGAATATCCTGGTTTTCAGATGGTAGAAACATGGGATGCAAAATATAATATTGAATGCAATCACATAATAGTAGTGTCTGTCGGACACATAAATTTTGCTAAAACCAATGATCGGAAACAATTTAAGTAAACTGCATTGTTACTGCACCGTCTCTTCCTCCTATTGTTATTTTTGTTTATTAAAGTTATGAACTGTCAAATACTAAAATTTTACTTGCAATAAGTTATGAGGTTAAGGTTCTGGGAAATATATGACATAAATTTATGTGTCCAGCAGACAATACCCGGTACTATTCTGTGATTTGTTCATATGATGCTACAAGCCTATACAGCACCGTGATATCCCACGCTACATCCCATCCCACGATGATTCTATCAGGCTTTTTACCATCAGATCTGGAGAGGCTATTGGGTTCTTTGATCACTTGATAAATTGTATTTTATATTATTTTTAAAAACACTTGTTAGTTTTTGTTGTTCAAATAAGTTGAAATTGCTCTTTAAGTAGTTTCTTTAAAGTTGAAAATAATTTTTCTGATAAAAGCTTTCAAAACTATTTATATTGCTGCTTTATTTTCATTTAAAGATTCTTTTGAGAAAGTATTTCATTTTTTTAAAATGCCGATGTGCTTGTAATTTATTTTGTATCTCCAAGATAGTAAATATAAGAACTTTGATTAACACTGGTTTGATTAATTGTTGAATGTTTGCAGGGTTGGATGAATGAATTAAATGGTTCCTACGACGTCAGCAACTTTCACATCAGTCATCTGCGCTCTGTGTATGTGTCACTAGATGGCAGCACCTTACGATTACGAACTCCGAAGAAGAGAATTCCAAAGCGAGCCATCGGCAGTGAAGGCTTGCCTGTTCCAGGATCATTTATTAAGCAGCGCTTCTATGACCTGAGTGGTTCAAAGGTTACAACCTTGCCTGAAGGTCTTGTTCTAAGGCGATTGTGGAGCAAGAAGTATCCAATTTGTATTGAAATCCTGGCAAAACGAACAAAGAAAGAAAATCCAAGTATTGACCAGACTGGTGGTTGTAGTGCAGGTCAGGAAGTGGAAAAATTAAATGAAAATGACTGCTCTCACCTCTTCCTATTTGCAAGAACTTGCAGAGAGAAGGAAGAATGGTTTCGTAGATTCTTAGCATCTGCTTCGGGGTCTCCATTTTCATCATGCCCAGACAGCTTGGTCAAAAATACACCATCAGGAACTTCCATTCAGCCAAGCTTTTCAGAAACTAAGAAGGACACTTCCTTTGAATCCGAGTTTGAAGAGCTGCTCACAACAAATGATGACCAGAATTTCTCTAATTACCTGTTTTCCATGTCTAAGGTGCTGTCTATGAGTAATGAGTCGGTTTGTGACCCACAACTGCTGTGGATAAACGCTTTCATTTCAAGATGCACAATGGATGTCTTGCAAGAAAGCCACTGGATTGAAGTGATAAAAAGGAAACTTGAGAAGAAATTGTTAACAGCTAAGGTAAGTAGTATCTTTGCTTCAAAACCTCTTACATCAATGCAGGTGGCCCTAGATTGTGACCTGACAATGACCTCCACATAAATGACCTCTATAATCTCATGGCCTCCCTGATGCAGATTTCCTGTGGTGCTGAGAATTGGTTTAATAGATTTACACTGCATTATATTTAACAGAGGTGCTTTTGCCTCCCCTTATTACCATAAATGTAATAATTTTTTGCCTGGTATTTTTCCGGATGGGCTAATAGTCTGATGGTAAGGAAAGGTGGGGCGTATGTCATGAACCCAACAAAGGTTTGGTAGGGGCAGATTGAATGCATCATTAAAAATCACGATGAGCAAAAATGGTTCTTTGTCAGAGATTAGAAAGGTTAAAATGATTGTTAGAAATATAATAAAGCACTTGTATTTTTTTTACATTGCTGCTCCTTTCAAACCTTCTGGATCTGCCAATGCCCCCACACTCTCAGAACTGTGCTAAAACCTCTGAAAACAAAAAAAGAAGTGGTACATCAAAATGATCTAAACAGAGTGGCCAAGAAATTACCGTAGTTTGATTGGAAGCCTATGACAGCAGTCTGGCACTAACTGTTAAACCAAATTAAAAGGTTACTAGGCGGGCATGGTAAGATAAATTCATGTAATGAAACTGACTATTTTATTGTTCCTTGTAGGTATCTATGCTGTACCATTAAGTTTTCACTTGTTGCAAGCCTCTGTCAGTAGTAACACAGCTATAATTCTAGAAATGGGTCCAGTGATCATTAGTTTCAGCATCTGAATAGCTAAAACAGTTTCCAGCACTCATGAATAGGCTGATGTCCTGCGCTTGGCTTTCGAGTGGTGCTTTAGAAATTTGGAGTGTACAATTATGATTCTAAAACATTAGGCATGGCAGGCACATCGCAAGTCTTTTGAAAATGACCTCTATTAACTAAACTGAATCATATATGAATAAAGAATTTCTTTATATTTACAAGTTTCATGCAGAAATGCTGTTATTTGCTGTCTGTCAGATTCCAAATTTTATGGATGATGTTAGACTGATCGGGTTTGACCTTGGAAAAGAAGTACCGCTGATATGCAAAGCGACGCTTCCTTCGTTAGATGACCAAGGCCTGTGGATGGATTTGGAAATCCTCTACACAGGCAGACTTCGGGTTACTATAGAAACGAAATGCAATCTCTTGAAGTTAAAAGGCATGTCAACAAAGGACGTGCCAAGAGTCTGCAAGAGGTTTGTTTTGATGTTGCTTCTGAAATTCTGTGTGCTGTCATTAAAATACATTTACTTGACACTAGAGATTGATGGTCTGTGAAATGTTGAGATTTAATTGAAAATTCACAGTTCATAGAGCCATTTACCTAACCAGAAAACTTTACTTGTTTTAAGGTTTCTGTGTTCTGTGCATATGCATTCCAGAGCTGTAATAGTTACAGAATTCTGTTGCGTATAATATTGCTCCTCTACTGCTGTCTTAACAAATTGACTGTTGTGTGTTAGCTCGGCAGCAACGAACTCGGACGAAGAAGACAGTGGTGAGTCATCAACAGATGATAGCAGTGACAATGAAGAAGACAATGATCTTGAAAGGTATGGCGACGTTTATGATAAGGCAGGTATGAGGTAATCTGAGGTAAAAAAAATCTAATTGCAAATTGGTATAGCACCATATGAACTGAAACTCCTCTTGGGCATACCTGAAGTGACAACAAGAAACCATGATTGAAAAGAATAGCGTACATGTGCTTGTGCAAAAAATATAAAGACAGGCTAAGGAGCTCTTATGGCAGGTGGCTGGAAACCTCATTTCAGACCCTGCAGAGCATCTATGCTGGACTGTTGAAGTTTGTTCTAGTGCGACTACCTGGTCATCATGCGCAAAAGGGAGGACAGATCTGTAGCTGGGATAAATGTATCAGGGTGCATAGTTCCTTGAGATTAGATGGAGTACAACCTACAAGCTAGTTTACTATAAACATCAAGATCTTGGACTTGTTTTGTTTTTGCATAGATAACCACTGCAATTGTACCCAAATCTAGGTGTAACTTCGATCAGACTTTTAATGTAAAGTATTGCGTAGAAAATTTGGTTGGATTTTGTAAAAAAAACTGTTTTCAATCATTTGTAATGCTACTAAAGACAAGAAATGTTGATAAACAGATAAAGGATAAGAACAGTTGATAAAAAAATCTGAAAGATGACCATAAATATTAATGTGGAAAGCTACTGATATATTTATTTTCTTAAACATTTGAGGATGGTTGTCTAGTTTTTATGTGTAAATATATGGAAAACTTTTGTACTCATTTTATGCTTGAATTTTGCTAGATGGTAATGGAGGATGTCAAAATATAGCTATAGAACTGTAGATCAAGAGGAGCAAGTGACTATAAATTTGGGTTTTTCAGTAAGCATTATATTTATATGTTTATTGTCAAAGTTGTACAATCTTTGTAGAAGGAATCATTAAACTTTGTTATGACCTGTATAAGTGCATATTATCTGGGGATGGGGTTATGACCAGTGCAGACATTCACATCTAAATTTGATACATAGTTTTCCAGTACAACCTTTGGCTTACATACCAACTTCAGTCAGATGACAGACAGTCTGTACTAAATTGGTTCATTGTCATTGATGTTTCGTTCCAGGTAACCTTTTCATCAGCATGCACAGGGATTGTAGAATACTAGTAAAAAGAATGATGTGACATTAAAAAGTGGATACGACTTTGGCTTGAAAGAGAAGCAGAAAGGAAAATTGGTTAATGGGTTATGTGAGTCTGTGCTGTAACACTGCAGAAGTCTTATAGCCAGTCGTCCCTCTGATGTGGATGTTCGCAAAGGGGAGGGAGAGAGGCTAAGGCCAAATGAAGGATGAAGGAGGGGTCCACAGTAGGTCCTTTTTGTGGACATCCTACTTTAATAAAACATATATTTTGTGCAAAACTACATTCGTTTGTTATAATTTGTAATGAAATGGTGCTTATTAGACAAAAACCAAAGGTCAATTGGCTGCTGAGGTTGGCTGATCGCATCACCTCTTCTCGGCATTTTCAGAGCGCAATGAAAATTGAGCGAATAAAGAAAGTAATGGAAAACGTATCAAGCAAAAGTTTGATGCTGTCAGTGGAGCTCAGCGGCCTCAAGGGAACTATGGCAGTCAACATACCTCCCCCACCAACTGACCGGATCTGGTGAGTCATTTCTCATGGTTCAGAATTTGATAATCTCATCTGGCATAGCTGGTTCTTTTGATGACAATTGCTTTTTCAACAAGCTGACTGTGTTGGCAGTTAGGCAGTTGTTTTTAATGTTGGGCTGACCACGGCCTAAATTCAGTGGTTCATTGTGTAAGTATAACACAAAGGTACTGGGAACAGCCTCGCTGCCTTATGCTACCAAATGAAGAGATCTGCAGCCTGAACGATATGGCTTCAAGATGCATAGCTCTGTGTGCAGTTGAAGAAGGTTACATTTCATACAAATGAGTATAGCAAGGTAAAACATCAAATCTGTGCTATAGTACAGTGGGACATAGTACTGGAAAGGGACAAGTGTCAAAGGTATAGGTAGGAGACTGATGCACTTAACACTTCCAGATAATGCCAGCATCTCACTCTACTGCTTGTTCCTGTTAATGTGTAAATTTAATTATAAAAAATAAATGTATTACCTGATGAACATTCATTTTCTTTGACAAACCTTACCATAGTTATGTAGTATCAGTGTTGTTTAAAGTATCGGGCAAATGTACTTAAGTAAAAGTAAAAGTAAACAGGTTTTTATGTACTTAAGTAAAAGTAAAAGTACTCATCAAAATTTTTACTTAAGTAAAAGTAAAAAGTATTCTTCGAAAATAATACTTTTAAAGTAAAAAGTAAAAGTATCAAACATTTTTATAGCGTCCCTTCAAGAAAACTACTCTGAGGCTAATGAACCATAAACACACTCGACTGAACATCTTTTTCTCTGACTGCAATATGTTGAAAAGAACTGAGTCTTATTTATACTTCAATCCACTTACTGACTTTCAAGAACACCAAAATCTCAAAATGCTTGTCATGCAGTCGAGTGCGTTTATGGTTCATTGTCAAACCAGCGCAGCTGAAAAGGCGTTCGACTGCTGCATTGAGTAACGAACATTGTAACGATTATTACACAAATTGTAACGAAGTAAAAGTACTGAAAACTGGCTCAAATTTTACTTCGTTGAAAGTAAAAGTATTTCCGTTTTTTGATACTTCGTTACAAGTAAAAGTACTCAAACTTTTACTTAAGTACAGTAACGCGTTACTTTTACTTTGTTACTGTACAACACTGTGTAGTATGACTATTATTCATTAAGTATTTTATGCTTTTGTGAAAGGTACGGGTTTCGTCATATGCCTGATTTAGAAATGTCAGTAGAAGTCCAGGTTGGCCAGCGTCAGATCACCTTGACTCCTCTTACCAACTGGATAGAAAAGAAACTTATCGTTGAACTTGAGGTGAGTGTGATGAACTTTCTGTGCTATGTTTAACACTTTAATGACAAGATAATAAAAGCGAATGGGAAACCAATGCAGATCGTCATTAAAGTGTTAAATGTTGTCTGTTGGCCATATAGTATTTATGAATTGTGTAAACTGTGTGTGTTGATTTATGATTTGTGTGTTACTGTAATGCAACATAATCTGATCTGTGTAAAATATAGTTTAGGCTTAGTGCTTATTTTCTCATAAACTTTTCTGCTATGTGAACCACTAATGCAGTGTTTTTTTCATTGGAAAACCTATAAAAAGTAAAGCTGTCATGTACTATAAGGAATGTAGGGGAGGCACTCATTTCCTTTACTTTGGTTCTTCAGGATAAATGATTTAAGGTGTCTTTATTTTAAATATTTTAGTGTTCGTTTTTGTAGGTCTATACGTTTAGTCACTATACCTACGATATTACACAATGATGTAACGTGGTCACCTATAGGAGAAAATAAAATACAAATATTATATCACCTATGTTAAAAATAAATATAATATGTGATTAAATAAAAAAAATGTAAGATCATGTAACAATTAGTATGATCTTTATATGTACTGTACCATCAGTACATAATGCTGTATTAGTGGTACTTGGAAGAGTAATGGTAAGACAATTCAGTATTATAATTAATACAGTGATATTGTTTATTATAATGAATATATGGATTGATTGTTTTTTCCAGCGTGCCTTGGTTATGCCAAACATGGACGACATCCTGTTTCCATTGATGTGTGATCACGTGACCAATGTACATGTCCCTCCAACTGGAAACCCAGAATAGAAACATTGGCAGAAAAAATGCCACGTCACCAAAGTCTCGGTTGTGATAAAAACACTGTTTGCAGCACAATAAAATGGCAAAGTTGAATTATATTTTAAGTAATTTAATTGGTGTGTGTTTTTAGCATAATATTCTGTAAATTTACCCTGATAAGTTAAATGTTGGAGGCTTTTGTAATGCTTTAAAATGACGCTTTATATCTTATCATTGAGACCACGTGCTGATGCTCTGGTTGTTCCAGCATTAAGAGTTATATGATATTAGTCGTTCAAGGTGTAACATAAAGAACGGTTGTAATTGGAATTTTTTGGTTGTTGCACTGTTTTGTTGTATAGTTTACTTTTGTGTAAATGTCCTAAAGAGGTTTTTTCAGGGACTGAAGTGGTTAACTGTTGATGCAAAATAAAATTCATTTTTACGATGAACAGCATTAGCAACACTGTTTGCATCAACTGTGGAGAAACTTCCAGAATGAATGGATTTGTATTTACGAGATATTTCTATATCTAGTCTTAAAAGAAAAGCAGTGTGTCACATTCCTGAAACTGCTATCCAGGCTGTCAATATTTTATTTGATTTGAAATGCCGGGCATAATATCTGTACTTGTACTTTACACCATCTGTAAAAGCTGAGACACTTGCTAACAACACACTCGAGTATCCCAGTGTGTTGGGCTATTTAACTGTCCTTGCTCACTTGAGCACTGGTTGACAGCACGCAAATTAGCCATTTCCCAGAGCATGCACATGTAGATAAATTATAATCTGGTCATTTCATCTTGACAGGAGGCTTTAATACCTGAATAGCCTTTGTGTATTGAAATGTCTTGTATTAGAATGATAAGTACATGTAAATGAAAGCTGGGGTGTCAGCACAGAGGGCCCCAAACATGCTGTCTGAAATCTGGGTAGCAGAAGTCCATTTTTCCTCCTCCCACTTTTGGCTCGAAGAATGTTAACTAATGTCAAACCCTTAAGTATAGAATAATGGATAATATTCAGTAATGGAGCCTGTTTGATTTTAAATGTGCATGCTATTGTAGAGTGTTCTGCATAGGCCTAATTAAGCAACTCGAGTGGTCATTTGCCTTCGTGAAAGACGTGGATGCATGAGCTTTACCATTTCTGAACTCCAACTCTGCAATGCGTTTCTTTGGAGATCTGTTTAGCTCATCTAAGTGGCTGTCTGCATTTGAACTTTAATATTGCACGCCTCGGGCTCCTCTATCATCTCTGAGCTTTCCGCTCGAAACTAGTCTCGCCTTTTAAAAAATTTCTACCCTGATTCATCTGATCGTCCTCCTCCCAACTCTCCTCGACCTAAACGACGCCCACCTTAACACTTTAACTGGGAACTCTTTTGGTTTCACTGTTGCTTTAGTACACTCTCGTCGTTTAATAAGTATTCACATGTTGACACTGCATGTATGCTCAAAGTTATCGCTGTGCATCTCGATTAAAATCCAGGGGTCCAGATCAAGAGAGGAGGCAGAGCGTCTCCTCTCCTGATCTGGACCCCTGGAAACTGAGCTTGGACCTCCTTCTGAGTACCCTTTGGAAGACACCTCTGACTTGATGCAGCGCTTGTGAATAGCTGGTGCCAATAGCTTTCAAGTGGTGTTTTAGAAATTTGAAGTGTACAATTATGATTACAATTGGTCAGGGATCATGGGATCACCCACAAGCTTTGGAAGGCCAGAAGTCCTTAGACCATATTTTAGTAGGGATTTTAATTAAGATGCACAATAATAATAGCATAACCATATTTTAGTAGGGATTTTAATTAAGATGCACAATAATAATAGCACAACTTGAGCATACAAGCAGTATCAACAAACACCAAAACAAAATGCCAGACGGTTATGCTATCCATCACATATACTATTTTGATGCATCATGCAAAGTAGTATAATTTGTATATTGAACACCAGAACAACATTGCAAGGTCAAAGTAATTGCCAAATCATTAAATTTAATTGGTGTGAAGCGGTATTTCTTACATCATGGTGTGAAGGGTAATTCCAAAAGAATCAGCTGTTCCACTGCTTACATAATTATGCCTCCCATTTCCACCAGTAATTGATGGTGTGTTACATGTAAATTGTGCATATGCTGGTTTCATATGAAGCAGTGTGAACAAGATCATACATTTTGATTAAAGGAGATTTAAACCCTGATATTAAATTGGTCCAAGTGGGTAAATTAATTATTTCTCATGGCTGTGAGTTTAAAATGGATAGTCAGTATAGGCCTATATCAGGCCTAGCATGGAGAACTGTTAGGCCTACTGAATTATGCAAGTTCTGCTATAAGCGGGTTCGACATCTCAGTGACCTATTTAGGTCACCTCGACCTACATAGGTCATTACTACCGGAAGTATTGGTCTTGCTGTGGTAAATATAGATAGGATTAATGATTTAGATGGTTTCAAACGTTGGAATTTGGAATATTTATGTATTAAGAAAATTTTCGGGAATCTGGGATTAGCAATTATTCAATGTAGTAAGAAACAACAGTTGGTGGCTTTGTCGTATGCCGCATTTAGCCAAAACTACATTCGGCAGCGCAACAGTACCGGTATGACCGATCAGCTGATGTCCGATCAGCTGATGTCAGTCTTGAACAGAGGAATACGAGTCGACACCCAGGCCTGGTACCCAAGTAGGAGACAGGGAGAGGGTTGAAACACTGCTGAAGAAAATGCGACGTTCTGGCCTACTTTCCCCATCCATTCAAATCGCTTCTGAGTTGACAAAACAGACAGATAAACGCCTCCTTAAGACAGCCATTACAGACCACGGCCATGTTCAGCGACCATATTTTCCACCTGATCGCAATAGCCCTCATAATTTCCGGCCACGGGCTCATAATTTCACATTAGGCCTACCTGATAAAAACGACAAAAACTTTATCTCCCTTAAGCTCTATAAAAACACTCATTAACAATTAACTATTTTAGCACTATACTGCTTTTCTTATATATGTATAGGGCCTATAGGCTACTTTACTTTAAAATCTATTAATCTCTTCAGTCTCTTTCATTAACTGTTTTCTGATTTCAATGCATATTTTAATGAATTTTGACTAGTGGGACAGTCAGCCACGACTAGGGTGTCTGGGCCGAAGCCCCAGCGGACAACGCATTTTACAGCATTGGCTGCCAAATGGAGCCCATTTTAGCCACTTTATTTTACCAAATTTCCTTTCTATTATTATACATATCCTAATTAAAGTCATGCATAGAAGTTTGAAAATATGACATAATTAGTTCAACCCAGGGCTGTAGTGGTAAAATTAGAGGTGAGTATACGCTACCGGTTAGTTTTCCGAAACAAATTAGAGGTGAGTATACGCTACAGTATTTTGTGAGTATACACTACAGTATTTAATATAAATAAATATAAATATTTTGTGAGGTGAGTATACGGTCTGTAGAGGTGAGTATACGCTGTATACCCGCGTATACCTCGACTACAGCCCTGGTTCAACCATACTACCAACATAATTGATAAAAGTAAGTCAGTGACAGGCTGAGTGACTGTGACCCAGTGGATGAGCTGCAGGTACAACAAACAATGAGAGCTTTGACTTCGGCAACCACGATCAACTTTATTTTCCAATTTGGTTAAGCAAAGAAAACAAGTAACAGTCGGTGGCTCGTTCTCAGATTGTCATAGTGAGAGAGAGAGATCACTCGTTTTAATATTGTAATATTACATTAAAAGTAGTGTTACAGAGACAAATCACCCAAACTATACTGGGACAAATCCTAAAACTACTGGGACTTTTGTCCCCCTAGTTATAGTTAAAATATGCACTGTATGATTTATTTTCACTTGCAATTATTGTCTTTGTAACACTGTGAAATCCCATCACGTGTCGACGGAAATCTTTCAATAAACAAATATTTAATTGATTGATTGACATCACACATCATACATTATGCTAAACGTTTTTATTGTGCTACTGATTTTGTTCTGCCTGTATACTTTGAGTTTGAACTTAAGCAGATTGAAGAAAACACGTGGTCAAAGTAAAAGTTCACTTTGGTTTGTTTTGCACATGAAGTTTTTACACGAGCAAAAAAATTATCTCTGATAAAGTGTGTGATGCCACTTCTGTTATCAAGTTGATAATGGAGGGCAAAAATGTTACTGCTGATCTCTGAGATGTGGCCATGAAAGGAAAGTGGAAGAAGTTGAAACATATATGTGGTTCAAAACTTGGATCATGAAAACTTAGCAGTTCCAACAGGAATGTGGCTTCATAAGAAACGTTCAGTTTTGTGTGCTTCACCAGATAGAATTGTCACTTAATACTAGTTAATAGATGCTGTGGCGAGGGATTGTTTGAGGTTAAGTGTCCAATTAGTTTTGCAGACATAGATCCTGCTGAAACCACCTGTGCCATATCTTGTGACTGCTGATGTCATGTTAAGTCGCACTCATCAGCATTAAAAGTAACACATATTCAAATGCAGATAGCAGTTCGGTAATAGGCAGTGGTGTGATTTTTCAGTAAGTGTGGCTCCTTTTTTGAAAGAAAATTGTTTAACAAATCATTCTGGGATGTTTGCCAATCAATGCTAGAGACTTGTTTTAATACTTTCGTTTTCCTAGCATGGTGGCATCTGTTGCAGCATCTGAGAGCAATGCACAAACTTAACCAGGAAATATTAAAAGTATTAATTAAATTAAACTTCAGTACCCGGGTATATTTAATCTTTTTACATAGAATCAACACCTGTAACCATTTCGTACTCTGTTGCAATGACTGGTAGTGAATGTTTCATTAAAATTTAAATGTATGCGATTTTCTATAGCAACCGTATATGGCTTCGACCCTGCTCATTTTTCAATGAATTGATCGGCTGAGATCCTTCACCACCGCTGCCTGGTTGAATTGGTGTCACGCCATTTAAGGTCCCCGTGTTGGGACCGAGCTAGCCCGAGATTTAAATCTCTGAAATAAGCCACCTTCGGGAAGCGAAACGCGGTCCGAAAAATGATGTTTAAAGATGTTTAATTCAGACATCTTAACATTGCCCGCATGCATTCACTAAGTAAGAGTACTCGAGTTGAAATTATGCTAAACACAGATCACAGATTCGTTGATCCAGACGAATGGATTTTCATATTAATTTTTTGAAGCAATGCTGCAAGGCTTAAACATTAAATGCAATCGACCTATAACGACTTGCGTGGTTTGTTGACAAAGTTGGTAGTAATGACCTCTTGGACAATTAAGTGGGTCGGGTGACTGCGCATGCGCACTCGACATATCGATAGGGCTTATTCTCTGGTATCCTAGTAAATTAATGTCAATTAGAAATAAAATTGAAATAAACCCAAGAAGTGGTGTGTTTCCAGGCACAAAAGAAGCAAGAGCCTGAAGTCCTTTTGACAATACATTTTAGCTTAACCTCAAAATTAGTTGCACAAGATAATGTCATAACACTGGAGCACAGTGTGCTCCAGTAATGAGATCATCTGGACACGGGCATGAATACATGGGCATTCGAGATTTAAAAACATGGCGACATTTCCCCTCTTGATCAGTAAAAGCATTTAATATCGTCCACTTAATCATAGATATCGATGTCGTCTATAGATATGTAAGCGCGTTGCCCCACGGTTGTGATGTTCTATAACCTCGTTGGTTGCGGCAAGGATTGTGGCAAAGACCTATTATGTAAACCAGTTTCAACTGGTAGCTTCATAGATTAGCTGCAAGGAATCTATTTAAAATACGTCAGCAAGTGTGGGTTCTATGTCAATAAATTGTCTTAGTTGTCCAAAGTGTGAGTGTTAGTGAGCGCGGGAGTTGAATAGATTTTCGCTGGAGAAAGATGGTTCATGCTCAAAGTTCTGCTTCTGTGTCCGGTTAGTATTTTCAGAAACAACAAAGTCACCGAATAACTGATTTTTCTAAACAACAGCACCGCCCCCTTTTTGTGGTATAATGTTAATGCATTTAACGATGGTAATATCTTACTTGATGAAGCCGAGTGAAGCGCGGGAATACGAAAGAATATAATCGTGATCTCGAGATTTCTACAGCGCTTATCAAAGCGAAGTCGTTAGTCAAAACAGTTGATAGATAGGTAGGGTCAAAATCGGTTCCAGGTCAAGACCTACACGGTCAGGCCATGTTAACTACATTCTTAGTCAAATAAGCCAGCTGGCGATACCTTCTTCAGAAGGTTCAGTCAAGGCAGCAGGGCCTACATGTATATCTCGAAGCTCGAGGTCATTTTTCAAGCGATAGTTATTTCAAGATTGATGTATGCACTACCTGCCTATACTGGATTTCTCACCTCACCTGATATTACACCCTGTAATGCAGCTCTGAAAAAGGCTTGCAGATGGCAAATATGTCAGTATCAGGTATCAGTACTTTTTTTATTGCAGCCAATTATAATAACAGTCAATCACAGTAATTGCACAAGATAAACGAAGACATTGGCTACAATGGGAGGCCCAGAAGAGATTGAGATCCCGCTAAGGAGGGACACCCAAGCAGTGATGATCACAAATTCAAAGTGAAGACAGCCGATCCAGTTAAACCATTATAGCAAAGTAATTCTAGATTTGTGACTTGCTCTGGCAAAAGGAGGCTGTTGTCAAAAAATTTAGTTTTGTATATTTTGGGCTTAAAATGATAAATAATTATTTCTGTTTAAAATGTTGAAAAAATTATTATTCTATCTTTATTGGTTCCAGAGATATGAATTTTAGAATGTTTTGGTACTTGGAAGTACAATTTCGAGAAAAACGCATGCAAATCTTAATACAAATAAACATAAATTGCAAAATTTCAGTGTTTTTAACCCTAAATCTATGGAAATCACTATGGAAAACCCGCCAAATGAGGCTATTTCAGCAAGCGGATTGCATAAGCTTTCAAATGACGTATAACACATGGTATTCCTAACAGAATAAAGGCCATAAAATACTTTTGAAACTGGTTAAAAAAATTATTTTAAATTCCCGGATAATTGTTATCAATCACACAAACTTATTAAATGTGTCATGAAATAGGTGAAATATTATTAAATCAATACTTTTTTCATATAATATAAGATCTTATTTATCGATATATGCAAAAGACCGATTATTGAAACATTTACATCTGAGTAGTGTTTTGGCTAATTTCTCTGTTTTATCATTGGCGACTTCCGCCTCCTTTTGCCAGAGCAAGTCACATTTGTCCATGTTAACAAGGTTTATGACAAACTACAGTTACTGAACTATACTCATTAGTATCAGTATATAATTATCTGAACTACATGTGGACATAAGCACCAGTAATTATAATAATATTATATTCAACTGTTAATGAGTGAGGTGCGTAGTCTATTTTTAAATTCCTGTGGGTTAGTGGAGAGTCAGATTCCAGAGGGAACTTGTTCCATATCGAGGGCACCTGAAGATTTAACATTGAACCTATGTGAGTGAGAAGATCCACACTGCAGAAGAGCTGAATGCTTGATAGAGAGGAAGCTCTTCCAGAAATCGCAGTTCTTTGGCCGCTCTTGCCACTTCCTCGTGAGGACAAGTACTTGCTTCGCAAGAGAGGATATCCTTTCATGCTGCCTCTTGTTAAATCTAAATTCTTTTAAAGCAGCTTTGTTAATCAATGTATCTTTAATTATGCTTAGTTGTGCATGTCTGACTTTATAATCAGGTCCTGTTATAGTTTATTTTCAAAATGTATGTAATCACTGTACACATGTAATGCATGTGCACAAGTCAGAAGCTAATAAAGGCTACTTATTTACTTTGATGGCTATGTTGGATGGTGTTTAGAAGTGAAGCAGCGAGAGAGGCAAGTGGTAGAGGAGGAATCAGGATAAGATTTTTGAAGAGGAATGTGTTGTTCAAAGGGGTTGGATTGTGAATAAACTGACGAAGATCAGGCCCTTAGCCACCCTGTCCTTTGGACGGGTGAAAATTATTTTAGACGGGCATAAACTGTGCATGATTCTCCTCCAGCACCATCCAGTTTCTTCTCTAGAGCCACTGCCAGCATTCAGATGACAGTTCTGTAAGGAGTAGGGGTGATATTAGGCTCTGTAAACAGCATAGGGGCACTGCAGTTGGACTCGTACGGCGGGGGACTTCGGGCGGTGGCAACTTCATACGCTCACAGCGTTGGGCGGTCACGACTTCACTGCGTTTGAACGGGCAACTCTGTATTTCTGGCTAAGGGCCTGACAAAGATAGGAGGGCTGGGAGAATTGAAGTATGTTGTCGGTGATTGATAGGACTATTCATTCAGGTATTTTAAGCCAGTGGAATGATATAGGAGAGGAATTCTGTGATGGTATTTGATGATGTTAGTGATGGCTTGATAGAGAGCATTCTGGATAGCTTGAATGAAGGCAGTTTATTTGAGTAGTGTCTATATTCAGGAAGAGTGAGTTGCAACATTTAGTCAATTTTAGCATGAACTATGGATGTAGCAACAGGATAATCTGTAACAGTGTGTTTTATGTATGCTAAATTTTTCACAATGAGAAGTAAGTACAGACAGTCGCCTCAAGCTGGCATGCATCATGTGCAAAGCAGGTGCAAATTATCTGCCACTGTAGCTATCCTTGCTTACATAAAATTGGACTTTTGCCTGCTTATGGCTGAATACATATAAAAAATGGCCTGTAGAGACTGGGAGAGAATAAAGACCTCTAAATACCAGCATATTATGCCCATATTGCATTCATTGCACTGGTTACCCATTAACAAAGAATACATTTCAAAATGTGCCGTACATTTCACAAACATCTGCCATCCAATTCACAAAGTAAATCCTTTCTGCTGTTGAATTCACAAAGTACTGCATTTTAACCAAGTGACCTATCTCTGTTTAATGCTCACCCTTTGTACCAATAAATATTGCACTTGATCAATAGTTGATGTGACTCCTGATATGCCCTGCACTCAAACAGCGTTAGGCTCTCGGGGATTTTCAGATGCTGGTCCAAAGCTTTGGAATTCACTGCCCAAAACAGTTCGTTCTGTCAAATCTTTAATGTCATTCTGGTTACCCTGATCTATCATATTTGACCTGGCTTCTGCAATGAATTTTTATGTTTGTGATTTTGTTCTAAGCAACCATCGACTGATGTATTCGACAGTATGATAATAGCACTATAAAAGGCTGACCTTGTAGACACGTGTCACTGTGGTCCCTATTTCTGTAACAAGAGAAGAACTGATGTATGACCAGTGAGAAAATAAGATTCACATTATAATAGTGTTTACTTTGATCCTGACACCAATCAGACAATAGCTAACATCTTTGCTTGTATTTTGCATAAATTAATAGCCCGACTTCCTTGCTCGTCTCACATTTCCTCTTTTGTGTTTGATCATCTTCATTGGCTTCCCCTTACTGCTCGGATGCAGCTTAAGGTTCTCACTTTAGTCTTTCGGTTTTATACAGGCTTAGCGCCCAAGTACCTCTGTGACATCGTTCGTCTGCCAGTTTCAGCTGCTTCTCTCTGTCCATTACGATCGCTTAACCACCATGATCTTGTCCCACGAGCTAGGACTACTATGGCCAAAACTCGAGCCTTTGCTTGCATTTCTCCTGGTTTTTGGAATCAACTCTCCATTGACACGAGCCTCTATTAGCTGGTGGCTGAAGTGCCTGTTTTAAAACCACTTTCTATTCACTGGGTCTTTTGCACTGGGAGCGCCTCTGAGTAACAAACGCTGTGAGAGGCACTTTATAAATGTTCAGATACAATATAATACAATAAATGTTAAAATATAGTGGAAGTTCATGGTAAATGTTTTATATAAATTTGCGTTTTTGCTTTCTTATTTGCTAACAGAACTGTCCTCGAGTAATGGCAGTCCAAATGGAAGTGTCTCTGCCATGGAGATAGAGGAACAAAATAGATCTCCAAAGACATGCAATATACAGGGAGCCAGTTGTCAAAGTTCCAGCAACGGTAAAGCTCATGCATCCACTTCTAACGGAAATGGCAAGCGACCACCAGAGACAGGTGAACCAGACGGGTTGCAGAAAGTTGAAACAGAGGAAAAAAGAGGTGACAATGAACTGGCAAAAGGCGAGAACAAGAGCCAAAAACAGAAGGGGGCTCCACTTAAAAATCAACCTGACATTATGTCAATGTTTGCAAAATGTCAGAACAAAAGAAAATCTTCAAACGACATCAAAAATGGCAGCATGGAAGTGGTAGAAAATGATATAAAACCTCATGATGACAAACGTGTTAAACTTGAGGAGACTGTTGAACCAGAAACTCCAACTCCAAAGCCTGTGGCTTGTAGTGAAGAAAAAGAGAAGCTGTCACTTGCGAGATGTAAGGAGTGTCGCCAGCTTTTGAACAGTGCAGATTTGAGGTTGTTTTCGGGTGACCCAGCGGAGGCTGTCGAGGAATTTATCACGCTGACCAATCCTAGCCTGTCTCTCTTCACTGGTGATGAAGATATGATCAATGAAGCAGATGAAAGACCACAGCACAAGATTACAAATTTCAGTGTCTATGACAAGTGTACGCATCTTTGTGCATTTGACTCGGGTCTTATTGAGAAGAATGTTGAACTCTATTTCAGTGGGTATGTAAAACCAATCTATGATGAAAACTCAAATGTTGAGGGAGGTATTTGTACCAGAAACATGGGTCCTATAAATGAATGGTGGACAGCAGGGTTTGATGGTGGCCAGAATGCACTAATTGGATTCAGCACTGCCTTTGCAGAATACATTCTTATGGCTCCAAGTGAAGAATATAAGCCTTTCATGGATGTTATGATGGAAAAGATTCAGCTGAGCAAAGTGGTAATTGAGTTTCTGAAGGACAATCAACTTGCGAGTTATGAGGACCTATTGAATAAAATCCAGACAACTGTTCCACTTTATGGCATGACAAGTTTCACTGAAGACACGCTTCTGAGGCACTCCCAGTGGGTCGTCGATCAGGTGGAAAGCTACGATGAAGCCGCCGATGAAGATGAGACGCTGCTCGTGACAGTGCCTTGTGTTAGAGCGCTGATCAAGTTAGCAGGTGTGACACTAGGGAAGAGACGAGCAATGAGGAAGGAGATGCGAAAAGAAGTGAAACAGAAGAAAGACAAAACCGCACCTAAAGATTCCATGGCAACTGTGACGCCATTGGTGCAGAGGATCTTCGACAGTATGTTCCAAGGCCAGATCGATGAAAAAGGTCATGCCACAAAACGCACACGCTGTGGCATCTGTGAGGTGTGCCAACAGTCCGACTGCGGTCAGTGCCGTGCCTGTCTCGACATGGTCAAATTTGGTGGCTCAGGGCGATCAAAGCAGGCATGCCTTCAGAGACGATGTCCAAACATGGCTGTCAAGGAGGCTGAGGAAGATGACATCCTGGATGACAATGAGGAGTCAGATGATCTGTGCAAGACCATCCAGACAAAGGTGAAGGACCTTGCTCTTGGTCGGCCCAAGACAGAGCATCTTTTCAGCAAAATTGCCAGCCAAGTGGAGTGGTCTGGGGAAGTTATCCAGAAGGAAGGTAACAAGTTGTTCTATAGGGTTGTGCTTGTTAATGGTGAGAGAGTGGAAGTAGGTGAATATGTTTGTGTGAAGCCCGATGATCCATCTGTGCCACTGTACATCGCCCAAGTGCGCTACATGTGGGAAACTGCGGCTGGAGAGAAAATGTTCCATGCAAAGTGGTTCAACCGTGGTAGTGACACTCTTTTGGGTGAGACGTCTGATCCTTTGGAACTGTTCCTTGTCGATGACTGCCAGGACACCCCGCTTAATTTCGTCCTCTACAAGGCCAAGGTCGTGTACAAAGTGCCATCTGCTGACTGGTTTATGGTGGGTGGAGTGGAAGACAGAGAAACAGAAAATCTCGTTCCAGAGGATGATGGAAGATCGTTTTTCTTCCAAAAGTGGTATGAGCCAGATATGGCTAGGTTCGAAGATCCACCTGAGGATGATCTAAAAGTAATCGATGATGCAGCTTCCAACTATTGTCCATCTTGCACTAGAATTCAGGAACAAAAACTCACCGAAACTCCAGTTTTGGGCAACATTGCTGAATCGCCGAATGATGGGTTTAAAAGTTCAAAGATTTATTACAGCAGTCTTCGCTACCATGGAGAAGAAATCAGGATAGGTGACTGTGCATACTTGAATCCAGAAAGCTTTAGTTTTGCCATCAAAATTCCTCCAGCTAAGTCAATCAAACAAGAACGCAACAGAGATTTAGATGAAGATCTGTATCCCGAGGCATACAGGAAAGGAGACTATATAAAAGGCTCGAATGAAGAAGTGCCAGAACCTTTCAGAGTTGCCAAGATATTGAGTATCTTTGTGAATAAGGATGCTGGCAAGAAACCTGACTGCGAGGATATATATTTTACAGTTCAGAAATTCTACAGACCAGAGAATACTCACAAGGGGCAGTTTGCTGGACAGACGGCAGATCTGAACTTACTCTATTGGAGCAGCGAGCATGCAAAAGTTGGCTTGAAGGACATGCTGGGTAAATGCCAAGTGATCTTCACAGAAGATTCGATCGAGAGTCGGGCAGCCATTGATGATTATTTCAAGGGTGGACCTGATCGGTTCTATTTCACAGAAGCCTACAATGCAGAAACGAAGAAGTTTGAGGAAGTACCTGCAGGTGCCCAGGATCACCTTATTCAGAAGGGGAAGGGTAAAGGAAAAGGGAAGGGAAAGGCAAAGTCAGCCAGAGAGGAGGTAAAGGATCAGTTGCTTGAAAAGAGCGAGACAAAGTGGAGGAAGCTGCGATGTTTAGATGTTTTTGCTGGATGTGGAGGGCTTTCTGAGGGATTTCATCAGGCTGAAGTGTCGGAGTCGACATGGGCCATTGAGAAAGAGGAGCCAGCGGCCCAGGCTTTCCGACTTAATAATCCAGGATGCACCGTCTTCTCTGACGACTGCAATGACCTGCTGAGGCTGGTGATGAATGGCGAGAAGATGAATTCCATTGGACAGCGCCTGCCACAGAAGGGAGAGGTGGAAATGCTTTGTGGTGGACCTCCATGCCAAGGATTCAGCGGAATGAATCGATTCAATTCACGCGAATATTCCAAGTTTAAGAACTCCCTCATATCGAGTTATCTTAGCTACTGTGATTACTACAGACCGAAGTTCTTTCTGTTGGAAAACGTCCGCAATTTTGTTTCCTTCAAGCGGTCTATGGTATTGAAACTTGCAATGCGTTGCCTCATTCGAATGGGTTACCAGTGTACCTTTGGTGTTCTTCAGGCAGGAAACTATGGGGTGCCTCAGACAAGACGCAGGGCTATAATTCTTGCAGCAGCTCCAGGTGAAAAACTTCCACACTTCCCACAGCCTTTGCATACGTTTTCACCACGAGCAATGCAGCTGTCTGTAGTCATTGACGAGAAGAAGTACGAGAGCGGCATAAAACGTGGAACATCTGCTCCATTTCGTACAATCACTGTTCGAGATTCTATGTCTGACCTGCCAGAGGTAAAGAATGGTGCAAAGGCAGAGGAAATTGCCTACAACTCTGATCCTCAGTCACACTTCCAGAAAATGATTCGGGGAAACCAGTATCAGCCAGTCTTGCGAGATCACATCTGTAAAGAAATGAGTGCTCTGGTGCTGGCTAGGATGCAACACATTCCTCTGGCACGAGGATCTGATTGGCGAGACCTTCCAAACATCGAGGTTCGACTATCCGATGGTAACAAGACAAAGAAGCTTCGCTACACCCACCACGACAAACGAAACGGAAAGTCATCCACTGGTGATCTGCGTGGTGTCTGTTCTTGTATGGAAGGCAACCCATGTGATGCAGTTTATCGTCAGTTCAATACATTGATTCCTTGGTGCCTGCCACACACTGGAAATCGTCACAATCACTGGGCTGGCCTTTATGGCCGCCTGGAGTGGGATGGCTTCTTCAGCACAACCGTTACCAATCCTGAGCCAATGGGCAAACAAGGTCGAGTTCTGCACCCAGAACAGCACAGAGTCGTGAGCGTGAGGGAGTGCGCTCGTTCCCAGGGTTTTCCCGACACATATCGCTTCTTTGGCAACATTCTTGACAGGCATCGACAAGTCGGAAATGCTGTTCCACCACCGTTGGCTCGTGCAATTGGACTGGAGATAAGGAAATGTCTTGAATGGAAAGAAAGCAAGGAGCAGTCGATTAATGGCAATGATGAAATGACGATGGCATCATAGTGCTATGTTCAGTTGTTTTAATCATAACTTTAGTTGCAGTTGCAGTTTTTCAACTGTGCCTTCTGTTGAATTATAGTTCAGTGAGCATAAACACTGTACAAGCATTTTTATCACATGTTGCACAGAATATGTTTTAATGCCTATGATCTAACATACTACGATGAAGTTACAGTGTCTGCCTTTTTCTAGCAAGTTTGACTGACTATTGAGAGAGGACAGTAATTTACTAGTTGACTCTTTTACTACAGTATGTGCATTTCTACTAGCATTTAAGTGTTGCTGTTGTCAGTAATAGACTGATTTTATTATGTACGTGTAGTTGTTTATCTCTAAATGTGATTTTGCATGTGACGGTCTTTTTGTCACATTATCTAGGCAAAATACAGTGCAATCAGTCAAGGCGAAAGAGTAAAAATCTTGTCTTAACCTGATTTTGTATTAACCATTACGCAACAGTAGATGCAGCATCCACCCAGAAATGCGGCTGCATGACTTGCCAGCAGCAATTATGTATAACCATGTACGTGTGTATATATATATTAGGATTACTGTAGGCTGCTAACAGATTAATATTATGCAGTCAAATTTATTCTGCTTGAAACGGTCAGCAAGGATTTTAAATAGAATAAAGTCTTATATTATGTGTGACAGGCTGTAGTTCGAACTGTAACCGAAAGCAGAATTTTGTAGGACTAGAGGACTGTCTAGGGTTTTTATTTCTTGGTTGTCTAGAACTCTTTGATATAACGTACCACACAGTATCAGATCGCATGTCCAAACGGTGCCCATATAGGACCCATATTTCGATATGGGACCCATCTAATGCCCATGGAAATGCTGGCAGGAAACAGCTAGCTACAAACTAGGCTACATGTAATTGGTCATGTTCTAATTTGTTTTTGCACTGCCCTGAGATAATTTTCTGTTTGATAAAATACTTATTTTCATGACAGAGTTATGCATCTTCTCCCCATCTGTCTGATGCGAAATACCTTATATTGTTGTAGTGTACATGTAATTTAAATTTTCATAAAAAATTTGCATAGAATTAGTATTTGACTTGATAAACTTACAAGACAAAATTTCAAAGCTGAGCCTTGTTTGTCATTCCATCCAAAAGTAGACAACATTGCAATTATATGCCTATCACTATAACAGGAGATTGCCAGCAGACAAATTGTGGTTCATCCATCCATCAATAATCGTGACTTTGTCCATTGATAAAATGGATTAATCAATTGACTGAAACCAAGCTGTAATGTTACCATAATCATAAATTCCAAATATCTAAATCGCTGCTTAAAGCTAAGAACAGGGCACTAGCTTATTTATTCTTGAGTGATATGTAAAAGGTGCCAATTGGAGGTCCAAGACTCCAAGATCAGGGTCACCAGGCAGAGAAGGAAGCAGAGGCTCCTGTTTTTCCAGCATTCAGCCTTTATATGGGATAAAATATAATTATGGACTTTTTATGTATAGCGACCATTATAGCTTCAACCCTTGCTCATTGTTTAAATGAATTGATCAGGTGAGACTATTATAATACGAAGTACAAAGTCATTATGTGTTATCAGTGAACATTTGTGACACAAGGGCTCAAAACCCGTCACATGTATGTCGGTTTCTGACCTTTTTATTCAGTCATGTTCTACAATAAATCTGCTTCAAAATAATTTTTACAGAATGAAAATATCTTTTTTCTAACTGAAGTTATACTCGTTGATTCTTTCATGAGAATAATCATAACAATTGAGAAAATCGAATAAGAAGTTTCAGAATGTTCGTGTCATCAAAGTCCTTAGCAGCCATTATTCTGCAATTTTGCTGGGCAATAAAGGGCTATATTCTGTATCATATGAAGGAAACGGCTTCAAAATCGGGCTACTACTTTGCAAATTATGGCAAATTTATAGCCATCTGCTAAATTGAAACAATATTCTATATTTTTTACCCCTCTCACCTATTTCAGCTTCTAGCACAAAACATAGGAAGCGACAAGCGACGGGTTTTGAGCCCTGGGGTCACATTTCGTCTTAAGGACTTTGTTGTATTCATGGCACTGAAAAATTATTCAATAGTCAGGAGAGTTCGCTACAACCATCAATCTGTAGTTCAGGTTGCAATATGTTGCCATTGAATGTCCCACATGCAAACATGATGTTTTATAATGCACATCGTGTCACAGCTTTGTTGTATTCATGGCACTGAAAAATTATTCATACATGTATTGCATTGATCCCAGAATGAACCACGTATTTATTTGGATTATACTTAGAGTCATCCATTTTCATCTTGTTTTGCACTGTAGTAATGAATAATTGTTAACACTGTGTTGCCATGTAAATAGCACTCTGGAGTTGAAGATGGATTTTGGAGCGATTGTACCTTATGAACATGATGTGGTCTCTTAGGATTTTATATATATTTTACAAAAGAAACAAGAAAACTGCAGCCGTAAGCCTGTTAACACTGGGTTGTTGTAATGTTTATGGAATCATGCCATTAAGGCTAAGTTTTTGCTGTAGCTATCTGTGATGGCAGCTTTTTAAAACATTCAATATTCCACACTTGCAAACATACAGTAGTTTGCAAGTGTGGAATATGTTCTTATTCACTACACACAAGTTAACATATCAAATGCACAAACAGAATGCTAAAATGGTCACTTCTGATTCAAGACTTAAGCGCAGTTAAAATTTGCATTATGAGTTGACTGATTTGCAAAGTGCCGATTCTGTTTTGAGGTTAATGAATCCTGTTCTGTTCAAGAGTCTGTCAATGTTACAAGTAACTTATAAAGCTCGGAACTAGTCAGAGCCATTTCACGTTGCCTCAGTAATAGCACAAGTAGATGTACATTACGGGGTTTGGCGCAGCACCTCACTATTCTATCAAATTTGTCAGGGGATGGTCTCCACCCCCACATTTTTTTTTGTCCCCATTTAGTGTACGAATTGCGCCACCAAAAAACCTGCCAGCCAAAACAAAAAAAGGATCGTGGATTGCCTTAACACATCAAACCGCAAAAGTCCCGTTTGCTGCCGGCCGAGACCCTCCCACGAGGCCGGCTCAAACGCAAATGAAACTCATTTGCGAGTGTAATAGTAAATATAATGGCCCCCTAATCGTACGGCGGTGGCGCAGTCGCTAGGTGGCGTTCTAAAGCTTAAAAACCCTTGCAAGGTAAATATGAGTGCATGGGCTAACACAGTGCGCCACAGAAGCCCGGGCGCTGGAGAAGACTCCCTTGGCCCTATAGAAGTTCAGGGCTTTGGGCGCAGTCAGCGATCAAACAAGGAGTGGCACTAGCAACGTGCTGTGCTGTCACGTATATATGATACTCCAGTGCATTAGTGATATACTACATCCTGTCTATTCTCAGCCACACTGTACTGGACGACTTCAACATCCTGCGCGCTGTGCGAATCTCAACATCCTGCGCGCTGTGCGAATCTAAGTGTCGACCGCGACACGATGGAATGTGTGCGTAGGCGTTGAGGATGTAGTCTGAGTCAATGGCATATAAGTCCACGAAGGCACTCAGCGACCCGTCACCGAGATACGCTGTGCGAATCAAAGTGTCGACCGTGCCACCAAGGAATGTGGCCCCTGGGCGTTGAACACGCTGAGTCAATGGTTGAAATGCCTTTGTGTCACAAAACTCCACCAAGGCACTCAGCTGTCGGGAGCAGAAACCGAAACCAAAGTTCAGACCTGTTTACGAAAACCATATTCTATAGGCCCCTATTGTGTTTGTGTGTTTGTCTCTGTGTGTGTGTTTGTGTGTGTGTGTGTGTGTGTGTGTGTGTGTGTTTGTGTGTTTGTCTGGGGGTGTGTGTGTGTGTGTGTGTTTGTGTGTGTGTGTGTGTGTGTATGTGTGTGTGTGTTTGTGTGTGTGTGTTTGTGTGTGTGTGTGTGTGTGAGTGTGTGTGTGTATGTGTGTGTTGAACAATTGGTCATATGGTTATCGGCCTGCGTGTGCAATGCTGTGCATGGTGGCTGGTTCATTAGCCGGCGTGATAATGATGCTGACTCATTTTTATATCAGTTATGTGTATGCAGGGTGAAGCCACCATTACGTGCGTTTGTAAAGAAAGCCATCGAAAAGCTATGACCGTCCTGAATAACCAATTTCTCTAACAACGGAAAACAACGGTTGTTGACAAACTAAATTTCATTTATATAGCACCGCTCATACTAGTTAAATGCCTAAATTAATCCTTAGACTGAATAATCAAGTTATTATTGATAAGCCTGTATTATCTAATCGAGTTTGAATTATACGTGTGGCCTAAATGTTATAACCTCACCCATAGTTTATGGTGTATAAACTTTATAGATAGAATAGAATAGAATATTCTTTATTAATCCAATTGCGAACCGCATTTTGGTGTACATAAACATAGAACATAAAAAACACTCACACATACATACAAACCTATAGCCTATAAGTAGAGTTGAACTCAGTAACTTACCTCGAATAGCTGACTTGTTCACACAACTGTAAATTCAGTATTAAATAAGCAACGAAAATAATAGCTGGCCTGCGTTGGATGTTTACAGTTAAAAGTAGCCTAAACCGGTCATATTAACCATCAACATCCTGTTACTAAGCCGGCCGCATACAACAGACATGTACGCATACGAACGCACAGAAAATTAGGTCATGCGTTCATTAACATCCTGTTGCAGAGCCGGCCGCATAGAAACAACGAAAACATGCCAGCTGCATTCGCGTGACACATCCCGGTATAGACATACGCCTCAGAACAGGCCAGTTTAAATATATATCAGCAACAGGATGCTAAGCAGATGTCCAAAGTCAACCCAAGTGGGTCAGCTGGCTATCAAACCACGACTTTTGAAAAATATAGGCCCTATCATTTGCTGCCACGACCCGTTATAGGCCCAAATGGTTTCAACTGAAACTCATTTTATAAATTTATATTGCGCCTCCTCAACAAACTCGTTCATTCTAGAAATTTATATAGCAGCCTCTTCAAAAAAGATATTCGTTCTAGAAATTTATATAGCGGCCTCTTCAAGAAACTCGTTCATTCTAGAAATTTATATAGCAGCCTCTTCAAAAAAGATATTCGTTCTAGAAATTTATATAGCAGCCTCTTCAAAAAAGATATTCGTTCTAGAAATTTATATAGCGGCCTCTTCAAGAAACTCGTTCATTCTGAAATTTATATAGCGCCTCTTCAAGAAACTCATTCATTCTGAAATTTATATAGCGCCTCCTCAAGAAACTCATTCATTCTAGAAATTTATTTTGCGCCTCTTCAAGAAACTCATTCATTCTAGAAATTTATTTTGCGCCTCTTCAAGAAACTCGTTCATTCTGAAAATTTATATAGCGGCTCCTCGAGTTTATATGGCGCCTCCTCAAAAACAAGCATACTCATTCATTCTAGAAATTTATATAACGCCTCTCCAAAAAAACCTACTCGGAGGCGAGCGGCCTCTTCAAAAAAGATATTCATTCTAGAAATTTATATAGAGACCTCTTCAAAAAAGATATTCATTTTATAAATTTATATAGCGGCCCCTTCAAAAAAGATATTCATTTTATAAATTTATTTTGCGCCCCTTCAACAAACTCGTTCATTCTAGAAATTTATATAGCGGCCTCTTCAAAAAAAGATATTCATTCTGAAAATTTATTTTGCGCCTCCTCAAAAAACAAGCATACTCATTCATTCTAGAAATTTATATAGCGGCCTCTTCAAAAAAGATATTCATTCTGAAAATTTATTTTGCGCCTCTTCAACAAACTCGTTCAGAGCCGCCTCCCACGGGCCATTTTTCAATTTAAATATATGAATAGGTTGTGGTATACATAAAACATAATGCTAGGGCAAAACTTTTGCATTTGGCTCGGTATAGGGAAAACAACCCTCTGCTGTCGCAGGTGCATTGGGGAGTACTGTTTCAAACATTTAGCACGACTGCGAAACGGTTGCGGGACGAGACCTTGTGCTAAATGTGGAAGGGGTATTAAAAACCATTTAGGTGAGTGTATACGTTGTGGTTATTACGTCATAAAATCAAGAGTACGACGCTGCGGACTAACCCGTGAATTCGAGAAAGAATGGAAAAGACTATCGAACATTTTAGTAGAGTAACAAAATTCTCTATTAAAGAAACGATTCTGTTATTATATTGAGATAATACAGATGAGCAAGCGACAATCGAATATCTAGTAAACAAAATTTCATTTTAAACAAACGATTCTGTTATTGTATTAAGAAAAAGTTTGCCATAGTAATATAAAATAATTTATAACTATGGCACTGTCTACGAATGAAAAAATCGAACAATTGTTGGGTGAGTTTACCGGTCCCCCAGCTCTTCGAGCTGTTCTAAAAAATATCTTAGACGAACCTATCCCAGATGCAGTCAAGCGGCGCTTACTACAGCCACTCCTTCCAAGGCCAATTCCTCCAGTGCGCAAGCATAGAGGGGCGAAACGTAAGGCCTTTCTGGCAGAATTCGACCCACTCCTAATTAAGCAGGATAGAGGCGGACCACCACCCTTTCTAGTGCACAAAGAGCTAGCCAATCAGCATCTGAAAGACTTCCGCGCAGAAGTACCTCTAAACCACAGGCTGGAAGGAGATGCGTTGACTTTCTTGAGTGCAATGGAGCACAACATTGAGTCGCAGCTAAACGAAGAGCTCTTGAAAAATGGCGGTTTGAAATACACGCAAGTGTTGACTGTTGATTTGGAAAAGTTGGCACCGACCGTCGACATGTTGTACGATGGAAACGCGACCCCGGGTACTATTACCAACACGGCCTACTTTCGAAGCAAAGCAGAACCAATTACCAATGCGGGTAAAATCCAAGGGGCTGTTCGGAAGGCCAAGGCCGAAGTACTAAAACTCCTCGAGGAGTATACCAATGAGGGATCGGGGTGGAGGGTGAGACGGGTCGTGGCGCTAGACCTCAGTCTTGCAAGATATAAGCCTTTCCGAGGTAAGAGCTACTTTCCCACACCAAAGTATATACCCCCTCGTACGGTTATTAATGTAAAGAATAAAGATAACCGATGCTTCGAGTGGGCCATACTAAGCGCAATGTATCCAGTAGAAAAGGACCCTCAACGCCCTACTAAGTATCGTACACACCTCCTCGAGCTAAACTTCGACGGTATGGAATTTCCAGTGAAGGTCACTGATATTGGTAAGTTCGAACGTCAGAACCCAAATATAAGCGTCTCAGTCTTCGGGTGGGACAAATCTTTGTATCCAATTTATGTCTCAAAGCAGAACAATAGAGACTATAATATCGATCTTCTACTGTTAGTCAGTGGTGAGAATTACCACTACGTCTGGATTAAAGACCTTGGTCGAATTCTTAATCAAAACAGCAAAGACAAAAACAAGAAACACCCATGTCGTCGCTGCCTACACATATTCTGTAGACAAGACTTACTGGATGCCCATACCAAAGATTGTCAGGGCATCAGTGAGAAGCCTCAGCGGATTGAGATGCCAAAAGAGGATGAAAATATCCTCAAATTCCAGAATCACCACAAACAGATGCGCATTCCGTATATCATTTACGCAGACTTCGAGGCTCTAAACATACCAATCGAAGGTGCAGTCATGAACCCCAGCGAGAGCAACACCAGACAGATAGCTGAGCAGAAACCGTGTAGCTTCTGTTATATAGTGGTTCGATACGATGGCCGCACCAAGAAGCCGGTGCTATATCGTGGAGAGAACGCCGTTCAACAATTCCTACAACGAATACAAGGCGAGCTGGACTCTATCAAACAAAGGCTGGCCACCCCAGCTAAGATGGTTATGTCAGCGGCCGATCGCCAATCATTCCGCGAAGCCATCGAATGTCACATCTGCGGAAATGCACTCGAAGCGGATAGAGTTCGCGACCACTGCCACATTACCGGTAAATATCGAGGTGCCGCTCACAACGCCTGCAACCTCAAACTTCGAATATTTCCAGATAAGTGTAAGGTACCGGTGGTCTTCCACAATCTGCGAGGTTACGACAGTCATCTCATCATGCAAGCGATCGGAAGTTGTGAGGCCGCACAGGATGAGGAAACTGAAATTAACTGCATCCCAAACAATATGGAGAAATACATGACATTCAACATAGGACAACTACAGTTCATCGACAGCCTCCAGTTTCTAAACAGCTCATTGGATAAATTATCAGGAAACCTGTCGCTTGAGGATATGAAAGTCACAACTGCGTATATAAACGAAAATTTCGCTCATAACGAAAGGTTAAAATTAGATCTGTTGAGGCGAAAGGGCGTTTATTGTTACGAATACATCCACGATTACCACCGCTTCGAAGAAGACCGACTTCCACCTAAAGAAGCGTTCTACAGCAGGCTCTCCCGAGAAATCATTTCTGATGAGGATTATCAACACGCCCAGCGAGTATGGAAAGAATTCGAATGTAAGACCTTGGGAGACTATCACGACTTATATCTACGAACGGATGTACTCCTACTAGCCGATGTATTCGAGACCTTCAGATCCACATCGATGAAGCACTACAGTCTGGACCCGGCTAACTACTTCAGCTTACCAGGAATGGCCTGGGACGCTTTGCTGAAAAAGACGAAGATCGAACTCGAACTTTTAATCGATATAGACATGCATTTGTTCGTAGAGAAAGGTCTCAGAGGTGGAATCTCGATGGTATCTAAGCGCTTCGCAAAAGCCAACAACCCGCAATGCCCAGATCACGATACCACGAAGCCAGACAACTGGATCATGTACCTCGATGCTAATAACCTCTACGGCTGGGCGATGCAACAGCCATTACCAGTTGGAGGATTTAGCTGGGAAAGTCCAACTCTCGACGAAGTGTTGGAAACTCCAGACGACGCGCCTGAAGGCTTCCTACTTGAAGTAGATCTTGAGTACCCGGAGCAACTCCACGATACACATAGCGACTATCCCCTAGCACCAGAGACCCTGACAGTCCAAGAGGAGTGGTTGAGTGACTATCAGAATGTGCTTATGAACGAGTTGGGAGGCAAGTTCACAAAGCATGTGAAGTTAGTACCAAGCCTACGACCTAAGGAGCGGTATGTGGTCCATTATAGAAATCTCAAACTCTACCACTCGTTAGGGCTACGAGTTTCTAAAATTCATCGTGTCATTAAGTTTAGACAGGAGGCATGGATGGCTCCATACATCGAGATGAATACGAAATTGAGAGCGAAGGCAACGTCGGAGTTTGAGAAGGATTTCTTCAAACTGGCTAATAATGCGGTCTTTGGAAAGACCATGGAAAATCTTAGAAAAAGAATCAGAGTTAACCTGGTACCGACCTCAAAAGTTGACAAACTTCGTAAACTAATTGCCGACCCGGCCTACATATCACACAAAATCTTCAACGACCAACTCGCCGCGATTCACAGTTTGAAGAACAAGCTCAAGTTAAACAGACCTGTATATGTCGGCCAGGCTGTCCTCGACCTCAGCAAGCATCTGATGTACGACTTCTGGTACAACGATGTGAAAAACGAGTACGGCAACAATGCTCAACTCTTATATACAGACACTGACAGCCTGTTATTTCAGGTGGAAACTCCGAACGTCTATGCCGATATGTGGAACAAAAAACACCAATATGACCTCTCAGAGTTTCCTAGAGACAGCCCATACTACGACGTTGAGAACAAGAAAGTCGTGGGCAAGTTCAAGGACGAATGTAACGGAGTTGCCATAGCCGAATTCGTGGGACTGCGTCCGAAGATGTACTCGATCTTAAAATCGGGTGGTTCAGAGATCAGGAAAGCTAAAGGCGTTCAGAGAGCAGTTGTGAAGAAGGATCTGCACCACGAGCTATACAAGAAGTGCCTGTTCGAACGAGAAGAGATGCGGCACACACAAGTCGTGATTAGAAGCCACGACCACCAGATCGGAGTGTACGAGCAGAATAAGATCAGCCTTTCTCCATTAGACACAAAAAAGTGGATATCTCCGGATGGGATAACAACGCTGGCATACGGGCACTACAAAATCAACGACGGTTGAGTATTCTATCGGGGGGTAGCTCAGTGCCCATAGGCACCAGAAGCAGCTCCTCACGTACAAAACCGCGGCCAGGCCCATCAACTAGATGGTATAAAGCCGGTTTACCAGCCTGCCGAACAACATCCAAAATAGCGTGGATGGTGAGCGACCAGTTAGGATCGGTGGCACGTTTGCTTCCACCTTCGAGCTCGCCGGGAGCGTACAAATATCGGACGAGAACGTCGTGTCCGAGAATAGGCTCATCCAAGCCCCACAAACGCGAATGAATTTCATTTGCGTTTTTAGTTTGTGAATGAGAGGGCTTCTGTGTCACTTTAGCAGCTTTCATCGCTTCAACCGGCTTCATGTCGAGCAAGCGCGTCGGCTCATCGTTTAGTGCAGCTACAACTTCGGGCAATCGTCGAACCCATTCCACTGACCGTTCGGATGACCCCCTTGCATCCAGGAGCAATTCCTGAGCGTATTGAGCACCGAAGAGTCGCTCAGCTAGAGTACGGTTAAAGCGTTCAACGATGCCCTGTTGGCGATGATTTCCGGCCTGTCCGCGTCTTACAAGAACGTCGTGCTTCGCCAGCAACGGTGTAAAATCACCCATAAATTCGCGTCCAGGATCGACCTGAAAGAGTCGAGGCCAAGTCAATGGACCCCTCTTATAGATCCGGCTTAAAGCGGCGGCGACTTCGGTCGCACTTTTGTTGATCAATGGTTCAGCTTCTTTGTATCGTGAGGCAACATCAACAACAGTGAGAGCGTATTTATAAGTCTTTCGACCTACTTTATCGTGAGGTAAAAACAAGAGATCGGCTTGGTGTACGGCGTTTGGTCGATTTTCATCGAACTTTGGACGCGGTATGCGGCGTGGAACGGGAAGATAAATCTGCCACACCGCTTGTTTCTTCAGCCAATCACGAGCCTCCGCCTCGGAAACTTTGGCGGCTGAGGCTAGTTTCTTCACCGCAGCCTTACCTCGCCAGTAACCTCTAGGGCTGTAATAGACGGCTGAAAGGTGCTTAGACATTTCAGTAATACTATATATTACAAACAGGTAAACACATACACAAATGATTTTCATTTGCGTTTTCGCTGGCTCGTTCTGACACCCATCCCCAGCCTCGACTTCGCTGACATAATGGCCGATACGAGCCGGGCATCCTTCTTCTCATAATCTGGAGTTTCATCGGTGAGTGCGATCTTCGACGCGGCTGCAGCGAGGATGTCATCTGCGTGGTTACGCCCCGGAGTATCTTTATGAACTGCGTATGCCACATCGTGGTGGAGGCACGCACGGTCGAGCTGATTAACACCGTGATATCGCTGTGACAGCCGTTTGTCGAGTTTTGTGAATGGTCCACAGTAAGAGTACTTTCCCGTGTTCTGAAAAGAACCTCCCGGATTATCTTCCGAAGACATACCGGATGGAAGGCTCATATGCATCTCAGGCAGAGGCAGAATATTAAGAGCGCTATTCAGTAGCGAGCCTCCGCTAGACTCATGAGTCTTGCGCTTTCGCACTTTAGAAGGCAAAATTTGGCTCTTCTTTGCACCGCAGACGGCACAGGTTCCCTTCTTGGCTGGCCGACCGTTTCGTAACTCGACGATTGTTTCATTTGAAGTCTCAGTATGTTTCTTACATCGTAGGCAATACATTGTGTTCGTTGAATACAATCATAACTCGTTGTCTCTATATGGAAATAACAAATTTTGACCTCGAAGCCGACGATGGGAAAAAACACCACCATTGGTTGTTGCCATCCAGCATACGGTGTATAATCTGCGGGCCTAGCGGATGTGGGAAAACAAACCTACTACTCAACCTCCTTCTGAAGAAGGGGTACCTACGTTTTGACCGGCTCTATCTATACTCAAAGTCTCTGGGACAGGAAAAATATCAGTTTCTTCGGGACTGGATAACAGAACTCGAAAAAGTTGCCGGGAAGGAAGTGGCTTCCTTTCACTCTTGCTCAGATGAAATAGTTCCAGTTGAATCATTAAATAAGAATGCCAGAAGCCTTCTAGTTTTCGATGACGTCATGCTTGAAAAACAGTCGCCCATTGAAAGGTATTTCACTATGGGTCGACACGGTGGCGCGGACTGCTTCTACTTAACTCAAAATTACTTCCGCATTCCGAAGCAAGCGATCCGTGACAATGCTAATCTTATCGTCCTCTTCAACCAAGACAGCAAAAATTTGCGAGCCATTCACGATACGTTCGTGGGCGGCGACATGTCTTTCGATGAATTCCGTACGTTCTTCAGCGAGTGCGCTGCCCAACCATATGGATTCGCAGTCATAGATTTGACGTCCAAAGTGTACGATGGAAAATATCGCTGCGGGTTCGATCGCTTCTATAAGCCCAAGGCAAGTATTTAAAGACATGATATAGGCAACATATAGTCGACATATAAACGCGATGTGGACAAAAGTTTCGTCTAAACAGGAGCGAGACGCGTTAACTCAGGATTATTTAGCTCGCAGAAATCGATTGAGACAGCGTTTCGTGGATGAGAAGCTCGGTGAAGCCAACCTTCAGTACGATGCGGCAAAGCTTTTTAAACCAATAGCCACAGCCACGGCTGAATCCCAGGTGGCTACGTCTAAGGAGCTGCAGAAAGTTACCAGCGCTTTACAGGATTTGCCGGCGCAGATTTCAGAGTCTGCTAATTTTAACCCGATAGCGGCGTTGTTCGGCGATTCAGCAGGAACAGCTGCTCCAGCGCTTCCAGCGCTTCCAGCATCCCGAATCCCCCCCGCACTGTTAGTTGATCCAAACAAATATCTCAACGTCGAGGCAATCATAAGGCACGGTTTCAGACCTCCGAGCGAGCTCGATTTAGCCGACAAGGCAGGTGCTGAAAAGATAATCGGTGAGGTCAATCACTATAATCGCCACACCCTGGGCAAAGAGAAAAAGCTGGCTAAAAAGCAAAAAGACGAAGAAAAGGTAGATGAGGTGACTGCAGATATTGAAGCCCTAAGGGAATATAAAAAGCGAATCCATACACTGCTAGCGGGCCACAGCCTCATCAAAAAGGGAAAGGGTTTCAGTGTCCCAGCCGTTCCTCTTAAATTACAAGGTAGCGCCTTGGGTGAGCTCTCCGTCGACCCCGTCGCGCTGTCTGCTGGTAGACTAAGAGTGTTTAAAGGTGGGAACCTCGTTCTCGAATCTCCGGCCGATGAGTCGTTGTTCAGCCTGTTAACGAAACGCTTCGTTAAGACTAAGCAATATTCGCCTCAGGCAATTGAAACTTTCAAAAAGCTCGTACAGATGTCTGGTCTGCCTATTCATGGCCGGAAAAGTAAAAAGTTCCAACTGATTCGTGGCGGCGCGGTGCAATTTTACAACGACCCAAACGCTCTGGTAGAGAGGTTGCAGCTTTTGGTGGCCTCTAAGGCCGCGGGAAATACTGGTCTCGGCAACGAAATCTCCGCCATTCTTGATGAGTTACTGCGTTCCGGTGCGATCTCCAAAGAGCTGGCACTCGAATTGAATAGAAACATGCTCATAAAATAAAGTACACAAGATGGAACACTCAGAGAAACTACTCGAAGAAATTCGAGACCTTTTGGAGCCTAAGGAAAATTTTAGTATAGTTGTTTCCTCAGATACTACAGGGTGGACCACGGCTTTCTCACCACCGCTGTACCTGAATCCAAAAAGACGCTATGAGCTTGCTTTGGTCAATCTTGAAACTTATAATTCGATTCCCAACATCGATAGCACAAATAACAAGTTCGTCTACAGCACCGACAATGGTGTGACGTGGAAGACGATCATTTTGCCCGACGGAAGCTACGAGATCGCACAGATTAATGATGAAATCGGCAGGCAGTTAGAAAAGCAAAATTCTCCGACGGGTGTGACACCACTCGGCTTTAATTCTCCTATTACCATAGGAGCCAACGCATCTACCCTTCGCGCCTTCATAAAAATTACGAATGCTCTATATAAGGTAAATATGGCTCAATCTACCATCAGGCAAATGCTCGGTTTTAACCCTCAGAGGCTTGGTAGTGGTTATAAAGAGGGAGAAAATCCAGTCGATATTCTCCGGGTGGACACAATCCTGGTAAATTGTGACATTATCTCTGGATCGTATCGCAATGGTAGCCAGCTGCCAGTTATCTACAGTTTTTTCCCGGATGTGTCGCCCGGCTACAAGGTAATCGAGTCTCCGAAAAATCTGGTGTACCTACCAGTTGCACCTGCTGGCAACGTACAGGGCATTCGTGTTTGGCTGACTGACCAGAATGGTGAACAATTAAACCTCCGCGGTGAGACAGTAACTATAAGGTTTCACATCCGCAGTGCGTAAATGTTCACACTTAAATATTCTAATGTTGGTTCTTGGAATTAAAAAGCGGCGTCGTGTAGTGGGTGGTGGACTTTTCGACTGGATACCCAAAATCGCGGGTTTCCTTGGCCGTGCAGGCTCCTTCATTTCGGCGAATAGAGGCACAATCACAAACGTTGCCAAGGCGGTTGGTAATGTCGCGAAAGCCGGCGCCACAACAGCATCTGCCGTCAGGCAAATTGTTGATGCCGTGAAAGCGAGACGCGCTGCGGCCGTAAATGAAGCTCATTTACGAAATGAAAACTCATCTGCCGCGCCTGTTGTTCCCGCACCTTTGGAGAAGGCGCTCAGCGACAAGAGCATCGAATACTTAAAACAACTGGCTGTGAGTCCACCACCCGTTGTTCCGATAATGGCTGACATAAACAGCCGCATTGCTGGATCCGGTTTCAAGACTATAAAGCCGAGTCGCGGCGGTAAGGGTCTGTTTCTCGCAAAATGAAATAAAAATATTCACAAAACGCAAAAAAGCTTTACCCACCACACATGAAATTCATTTACAGCATGATTAATAATTGAAGCTTGAACTTTTTTACTTATAATAATGGCAGCATTTGACGTGCCGAGTGAAATGTTGGACATCGCTTCGGCGGTGCCCGATGACAATAGCATCGAATCGTTTGAATACCGCGAGTATGAGTCACAAAATCCCTCGGCTATTAACAACGGCCAGGCCATACAGATAGACATCCAGAATCAAGACATTTTCACGCAACCTTCCAAGAGTTACCTTCTTGTGGAGGGCAGGATTACATCAACTGGCGCGGGTTACAACGCAGACTCGTTGGTGTCATTCATCAACAATGCTATCCCGTACATGTTTTCTCAAATTCGATACCTGGCTAACAATACCGAGATAGAGAATGTCATGTCACCTGGGCAAGCCACGACGATGAAAGGCATGCTGGTATACGGCGATGATTTTTCCAAAGGCGAAGGTTTAAACATGTGTTGGCAGAAGGACACGACAGCGGCAGCGGCGGCTGCGAATATCGGCTTCGAGGCCCGTCGACTGATGATCATTGGAAAACCCGTCCCTATTGGAACGTTTTCATTCATCGTTCCCTTAAGACATCTATTCGGTTTTTGCGATGATTATCACAAGGTCGTATACGGGATCAAACACTCTTTACTGCTGAGCCGGCAGGGGGATGCAGACGCGATCTTCAAGGAAGCCGCTGCGGCCAATGGCCAGATCGCGCTGACTAAACTCTCCTGGTTCATGCCGCATATAATACCCGCTCTGGAGTATAAAAGCATGCTTATGAAGCAGATTGAAGCCAAGGTTAAGGTACCTGTAGCATTCCGCGCCATGCAATGCGACAACATTGCGGTGCCACGAGCGACGACTTTTTCCTGGCGTTTGAGCGTTAAGTCGGGCACGGAAAAGCCACGCTGGATTCTTGTTGCTTTTCAGACTGGAAAGAATGCACATCAAGGCCAGAATCCGGCACTGTTTGACCATGTGCAGGTTCGCAACATTTTCGCTATGCTCAACAGCGATCGCTACCCGGTTGTTGACATGAATCTCGACTTCACCAAGAGGACAACCTCTCGCGCTTACAAGGCCCTACGTGACTTCAAGGAAGAATATTGCGGCATAGACGCGCGTGAATCGTCATGCCAACCGACACCAATCGAATTTGTAGATTTGTTTCCGATCTTCGTTCTGGACGTGCGGAGGCAATCTGAACGACTTAAAACCTCTGTACAGGACATACAAATCAAGGTGGACTTTAACGAAGGGGCACCAAATAATACGACAGCATATGCCGTCTTGATCAGTGACCGACTCCTGAATTTTGAATCGGATGGCAGCAAATTCAACGTCGTTTACTAGAAATCGTTTTTCACATTTAGATACAAGGCCCTCTTTTAGATATATTTTTTCCAAAAATGAAAACTGAATACGTTGCGTTCGGCCTTTCACTGACCGAAGGGCAAAAGCAAACATTAGCTAGAGCTGCGCGCGCCGGCACTGGTGCCACGATCCGACTCGCTCATGGCCAGCTTCGCGGAAACGATAAGCTCGCGCTTACGAAGGTTCAAGCCGCCCGAATCGTGAGGAAGATTTCGGAAGGCGTTGGCATGGAGCTGAGATTCACCAAAACGCAATTGAAAAAGATGACAAAATCGGGCGGCTTTCTTCCACTGCTGGCTCTCCTCCCACTGATTTTTAGTGGGTTAGGCGCGGTGGGTGCCGCGGCTGGAGGGGCCGCCGAGGTGGCAAAGGCCGTGCACAACAAACAGGCCAGCGATGCAGAGGCTCTGCGCAAGAAACAGGCCAGCGATGCGGCCCAAGCCGAGAAAAAACGGATCGACGACGCGGCTTTAGCAGAGGCCGCGCGTCACAATCGCGAACTCGAAGCTCAGGTCCGCGGGACCGGTTTATATCTCGGGCGTGAGACTCGTGGTGGCTGTTGCCCAATGTGTAAAGGATCGGGTCTCTACATCGGACAAAAAAACTAAAACCTCTTAGCAACTTCGATATAGAGAAAGTTGCCAGAGCGCTGCCGCATTTCCGCGGTGTTTTCATGCGAGATGGCCTGCCCGCCGTGGCTCGTGAGAAGGAGTGTGGAGTTGTTAATCTGGATTCCGGTTCTGGTGATGGTACTCACTGGGTCGCCTATTGGATAGATGGACCAAAAGCCGTCTATTTTGACAGTTATGGGCTGGATCCGCCTCTCGAAATTTCTAGATATTTAAAAAATCCTATAAGAACACAAACATTTCAGCTACAGGGGCCAGATGATGTGGTATGTGGTCATCTCTGCCTAGCCGTGCTAATGGAGCTCGCTGCTGGAAAGAATTTTGAAGATATCGTGCTTGACTTATGTTAGACTTCCGTCACCTTTTTGTATATAAAAAATGCCGGTTGATAAATTTGGAAGAGACGGTGGAGGTGGGGTGGGAGGGGGGCAGATAAGCGCCGCTGGGCTCGTCCACAAGGCTGGTGATACCATGATGGGAATTCTGTCGGCTGGAGGTTTTCGACTGACAAACGTGGGAACGCCCACGATGGAAACAGACGCCGCGACAAAGGCTTATGCAGACATCATAGATCAGGACAACTTACAAATCACCGGTGGAACGATGTCTGGTGTTCTAAAAATGGGTGGTCACAAAGTTACTGGCCTGCCCACAGACGCAGAAGCGTCTGAAAGCGACGCAGCGAGCTGGGCACAAGTGGTAAGATACGCGGACCAGAAGGCGACCGCAGCCGAAAATCATGCAGACCAAAAACTTATCGATGCCAGGCAGTACACGGACGAGAAGAATGCGGGGCTGAGAGATTCCGTTAGGCAGTATGCAGATGACAAGGACCTTATTGTTAAAAGTTATGTTAACGAGCAAGATGTTATCGTCAGGAATGCGTGCGTGCTCAAATCAGGCGGCGTAATGACTGGAAGTTTAGTTATGGGTGGCCACCGAGTTACTGGGCTCCCAACAGAAATTTCAGGATCCGATAGCGACGCAGCGAGTTGGAAACAAGTGTCAACAGCGGTCGCTGGCGCTCTAGTAAAACTCGATAGAGTACCAACGGAGTCGTTGCATGTGGTGAATAAGCGGTATGTAGATTCCCGCGACGCTTCTTACAGACAGTACGTGGATGAGAAGGTCACCACCGCTAGAAGATATGTGGACGAGAAGCATGCTATCGTAAGAGGCGGGCATGTGCTCAAAACCGGCGATTCTATGACTGGTGATTTGACCATGGGTGGTAAAAGAGTGACTGGGCTGCCAACAGAAATTCCAGGATCTGATAGCGACGCCGCGAGTTTGAAACAGGTGACGCAGCTGATCAGCAACGCCACTATGAATAATGATACGGCGCCGGCTGGACCAAAGTACTTGACTAACAAACGGTATGTGGACGCGAAAAACGCTGAGATTGGAGCTTCAGTTAGACTCTATGCGGACCAGAAAGCTGAAGCTGCTAAGACGTACGCCAACGAGCAAGATGTTATCGTTAGGAGCGCATGCGTGCTTAAAGCTGGTGATGCAATGACGGGTGATTTAACCATGGGTGGCAATAGAGTTATTGGGCTCCCTACGGGCGCAGCTACGTCCGAAAGCGACGCGACGAGTATGGCACAAGTATCGAAGCTGATCGCCGACAACATGACAAAGAGTGATAGAGTACCAACAGAACCGTTGCATGTGACAAATAAACGATACGTTGACGTAAAAAACGCTGAGATTGGAGCTTCCGTTAGACTCTATGCGGACCAGAAAGCTGAAGCTGCTAAGAGGTACGCCAACGAGCAAGATGTTATTGTTAGGAACGCATGCGTCTTTAAATCCGGCAGTACCATGACCGGTGATCTGGCTATGGGTGGTAAAAGAGTGACTGGGCTCCCAACAGAAATTTCAGGATCCGATAGCGACGCTGTGAGTTTTAAACAAGTGACGCGGCTGATCACCATCGCCACTACGAATAATGATACGTCGCCCTCGGGACCATGGTACCTGACCAACAAGCAGTATGTGGACAGTGAGATAGCTAATGAAAGGCGATACGTGACGGGCATCAAAATTCTCAACTACAGCGGCCATATTCCGCCCCTTTCCAGAAACGTTTCCGAAACGGGTTTTATTGCCTCAGCCAACGAATCTTTACCCACTAACCCGCCCCATATGGCATTCAACTCGGGTGTGAGAGGTGAGTGGAAGACGGCGTCCACATCGAGAGCCGATTTTGCGGGTAGTGGGACTTGGTTACAGATTGAGTGTCCGACGCCTGTGCGAATATGGAAGGTTAGTCTGGCCGGGGGATCTAGTCCTACTGCTCCGCGTATCACGTCCTGGAAGTTTTATGGGGTTCCAACCACCGTTTCACAGAGAGTCCCTGCTCTCATTTCCTCCACTGTCGCTTTGACTAATTCTGCACAAGAGTTCACCTTCACTTGTGACACAGTACACAAAAAATTCAGGCTGATGGTCTTGGCCACCAGCCCACCACAACCTACTTTTGGAATATCACACTTCCAGATCTATACATATTTTAAACACGAGGGACAGTCAGTAGTATAGAAAAATATGACTGACACGCACTACAAGATTCGGGGGTATCTCCGTCAACACGGAGAAATAGACATGTGCAAATACAGCATAGACAGTCTAGGTGATGTGGGCCACTGGGGGTACGACATCCTGAAGCCCACCGCAGAGCTATTGACCGCGGTGCCTCAACAGCACATCGACTTCGTGTCTGACGATTACCACAACCGCGATATCTATACGGCGGCCGGAACGGTAACCACCAGTGCGTGGCAAACTCTTCCATTGACCGCTGCGCGTTTTCCGTGTATAAGTTTGCAAACCACCAATCAGGGGGTTTCGTTAGAGGGCGGGTTCTGGAAGCTTACAATGTTTGGTGTTAGTACCGGTGATGCGTCAGTTCGCATTATTACAGCCGCGGGTAGCATCGATCGTACAGTTGACATTCAAAGTGGACAGTTTGATGCATCTAGGGCAATATTCATTCCAGGACAAACGAGTTTTCGAATTGAAGGAAAAAAGAGAGGCGTTTTAAGTACTTCAACTATTGAGTTAAACGTAACGTTACTGATAGAGCAACTATAAAAAAGTATGTCTTTGTACCCACCGCTGATGGAGTCAACAATTTCGTCAGACACGACGTCGCAAACATTTCGCTTGCAGAAGATCGGCGAAATAGAAGCATTCCTGAGGTCTGAGGCGATAAGTCGGGGACAACTGTGTAAAAAGTATAAGAGGGTTGTAGATGCGGCTAATGGGGCGTCGGCCGGCCTTGCTATAGTTAGTCTTGGAACTGGGGTGGGTGGGGCAGCTATGTTAGCCACTGGTATTGGTTTTATTCCTGGTATTGTTCTGGAGAGTTTGGCCATAGCGACGAGTTTTCTGGATATTATTGGAAATGTTGTTAGTAGAAGTTTTGTTGCTAAAGCTTCAAAACACGACGAAATTTGTATTTTGGCGGAAAGTAAGCTAAACACAGTTCATGACCATATTTCTCGGGCGTTAGAAGACACAGCTATAAGCGACGATGAATATAAACTTATTCTGGGAGAGGAGGAGAAATATAGAACGATGAAACGTGATATACAAAGCAAGAGCGGAAAAAAAGAGTTGCCGAGTCAAAGCAAAGACGACATGGTGGCGGAACTAATAAAGAAACTAACCAGCACTGGGACTTGTCCGCGAACCTCAAAATAAAAGTTTTCATCGTAGGTGGTTGGAGTAGTGAGTCTGTTGTTATTCCTAGCGCACCACCGCCGTACGATTAGTGGGCTATAATTTTTACTGGCACACTCCAATGGTTTGGGCCGGCCTCGTGGGAGGGTCTCGGCCGGCAGCAAACGGGACTTTTGCGGTTTGATGTGTTAAGGCAATCCACGATCCTTTTTTTGTTTTGGCTGGCAGGTTTTTTGGTGGCGCAATTCGTACACTAAATGGGGACAAAAAAAAATGTGGGGGTGGAGACCATCCCCTGACAAATTTGATAGAATAGTGAGGTGCTGCGCCAAACCCCGTAATGTACATCTACTGCACAGGCGTTGGTTGTTTTACTAAAACGCATCTAGATATTAAAGTACCTCCTGTATGGCAAGTTACTGCTCATCTCTTACTTGTGTGAACAGTAGTATTGTTCCAAGGCCTGGTCATTTTGGGTGTTAGATCACTTATACAGGTACATTTATACATTTTTTAAAATATATTAGCCCTCTACTTGTGTTAGGCAACGATGAGCTGCATTGGCTTCCCATTCGCTATTAGTGCACATGCAATCTCATTGGTAAAGTGCTAAATAAATACTATAGGTTCGGTATTAAACTGTGGCAACCAACACTTCCATTGAAGCAATTATTTCAGTGTGCAGGTTTCTGAACTGGCTGTGTAGAAAGCCTTTTTTCAGATGACAATTCTATTGTTGAACCACTTTTGGAGTGTGGATACAAATACATGTACATTGTACAACTGTATTTGCCATTGCCCTCCTTCCAATAGTTCAGAAATGCATATACAACCACACTATGATGATGTTGAGCAGTTGTGCATGAAGTTCCTACTGACGCTGCATAGTATCTGCCTTAAACAAACCCTTACTGTCTGCTTTACACGCAGAGTGCTCTAACCAGTTGGATACCATGGAGCCCCAAACTTGCTGTGCAGCCACACAATAGGATAGGTCGAGTCTTCCATATGGAAATTTGTTATCTGAAGGATTACTTGCTTTCAAGCTCATCTACATTGCAAGAGTGATAAAAACCTGACCAGCTAACCACCACAACGGCAAGTTTATCATATACACCAACGCTGAATAATTTGCTACAAATTTAACCAATATCTGTATCAGCATATCTGAATGTAACTTTCTGAGGAATTGTAAGTTGTGAAAAATCCAAAATGCCTAACATGTAATCAAGCATTATACTTAATGGTTTGGATTTGGGGCTGAATGCTCTGGAAATTTGAAAAGCTGCAAAATCTGGATGCCTGAATCTGCAGGAACTCGGGTGGCTTACCGGATCGACGTTTGGCCTAGGCCTGTGACAAGACACCCTATGTTGGACCATATCAAGTGTGACTGCTGTCTGTGCAAGCATGGTTGAACACATGCTGTAGTGTGTGGGGCCTAAATGTTGCTTTCTAACTGTTGAAAAAAAGGAAAGATTGTGCATTGGTCTACATCATAAGGTGACTAGGATAAACCATATGTGACGCCAGGGCTCAAAACCCGTCGCTTCCTAAATATTGAGCTAGAGCTTCCTAGATATTGAGCTAGAAGCCGAAATAGGCCAGAGGGGTCAAAAATATTGAACATTCTTCAATTCACCAGTTGCCTATGAATTTGCCATAATTTGCAATGTAGTAATCCGATTTTGATGCCGTTTGTTTTATTCGATACAGGATATGGCCCTTTATTGCCCAGCAAAAGCAAGTAGTGGTTGCTTAGGACTTTGATGACACGAATATTCCGAAATTTTTTACTCGATTTTCTTAGTATATTTTAATGAAAGAATCGAACGAACATAACTTCAGCTAGCAAAAAGATATTTTCATTCTGTAAAAAGTATTTTGAAGCAGATTAATTGTAGAATATGACTAAACAAAACGGTCAAAAACCGACATGTGACGGGTTTTGACCCCTGGCGTCACATATGTGGTAAAGTGAAGGCAGCTTCATCTCCAGGATCTGTCATTCTTATGAAGGGCCTAGCTGTGTGCTGCCTGTCAATCGGTTTGTCTGTCGGATGACCCATAGGCTGAAAGTCTGTTTGAGCTGATCATCTACCTGCGTTTGTAAGTATTTATATACTTATGAGGTGACACACTCATCTAGCTGTTTTTCCATCTGTCTTATACCTATCTATGTGAAGGTAAGTAGAAACAGCAAAACTTTAAGAAGCACAATTGGGCATAGTTCATTCATGGTATGAAAATGCAAGGGTGCAGTAACCCCAGTTCACATAGTAAGGTAAGCGTACCTTGAAATCATCTCTATGCCAAGAAACACCCTTTGCTAATAACATACATGGGCTTTATCCTGTAAAACAAAATTCCATTAATTTTCTTATTATTTCTGACATTAGAAGCCAAACTGAACCTTTTTCATGTTTCTTTGATCAATAACAAACTGCTACAAGATTCCAAGTGTCGCTGAAAGTTGCTATAGTTTAAAACGTCCACTACTGTATTCAATCTAGATCGGCCATTTCCATTGGTTTGGAGGTGCTTCCTTAGCCAAAGGCTCCCATGACCTCCACTCAACCATCCTGCGAGCTAAATTCAGCTCGCGCTCTGCCTGTAGAATCAGTTCTTCCACCTGACCACCGTTGATCTTTGCTTCCAGTTTTTCCACATTTGGTTCAGACTTTACCACCGCCAGACGATCTTGAACAAGACCCTAACACAAAGAACCAAAACACTTAAAACACAAAAACAGACAGGACGAAATATCATTTAGTACAAAAAGGAAGCTTGATCTGTTCCCATGTCAAATTATTCGCTTGAGACAAAACTGATAAGATGAAAACTGATTATTATGAAAATGAATTTCAGACCCATGAATATTACTCAATGCAAAGTCCTACAATAAGATGAAATTTGGTAAATTTTGTTTTTGTTGCAAAATTTGGTCAAGATGAAATATCTGGTTTCCTGTCTTTCATCTTAACCGATTTGCACTGTAATCTTGTGTTTTAAGTGAAATAGCATTGCAAAAGTTTCAAAGCTGAAGCCATATTAAAACAAGATGCAACAAGACAAAATTAAGAAAAAAGAATGTTTCCCAAAGTTCAATTTAAGGAAATAACATCTTATATCTAGATAAACTAATGGAAAAATTTGTACTAAGACAGACAATACATATATTCTAAGTATAATACTTTTAAAAAACCACTGTACTACTGGTAATTTGGTGGCATAAATTTGCATACTGAACTAAATGTTCCAATAGAAGTGTAATGATATTCCAACAGGACAAAGCAAGAAACAGGAAAATTATTAGTTCTGTCTCAGACTTTAAATGGGATACTAAGACTGGGGTATCAAGACAGACCGACCACCTGAGGTCAAAGACTGGGACTTTTCAGAAGACAAATCCAAAGTACAACAGAAACCATACACAGATCCGTTTCTAAGTGTGATCGTTTTAAACACCATTACGTTGTATGAATACAAAATCCCACAGCATAGTTCACGTAGATGTGCATGAAGACACGATACGACCTTTAGAAAAGTTAAACAAATATATATTAAATTCAGAATTTCTGATAAGGAAGCACTGTGGCCTGGTAGGTATATAATTAAACGTTCAACAATGATAATTATGCCTGATGCACAAAGTTTAAAATCTAAAGTAATCATTGAAATCAAACAGAGTCTAAATTTACCATTTTGGGCTTAAGCATTATCTTACACAGCTTATCTTTTTAGTTTTCCAGATCAACTAACCGTGATTCAAGTTTAGCAACATTTGATTTTCAACACCAGTACTATTCCATACCAATATTTAACTAAAGATTATTATATCGATCTGCAGCATAAGCTGTCAAGTGGTCCAATCGTTTCAATAGTGGTGCTGTTACACCAGCAGCAAGCATCATCAACACTTACAATTTTTTATAATTACAGATTTAACAACATATACCATATATATTGATTAGAAACAAATTTGAAATGCATTTAGACACTAGCTGCTGCATGCCGATTTAAAATGACTTGCAATAAACAAACTGCAAACAATAAGTTAATATCACGGTAGAACAATGGTGTAAAGCTCCACGTGTAGCAAGGTAGAGATGTATATGTCGCAAAAAACAATAAATTTTTCAGAACTTTCACAGCATTTGCACATCTGACTTCAGAGTTACCAGATCTGATTGCAACAGTCCAATTTTGTAGTGTAAGAATACAAGACAGTTTGCGCTTTACTTACTGAGAGTCTGAGACCACTTATTCAGGACAAAACAAGACTTCTTCTTCAAGACAGTTAAAAAAGACAAAACATGACTCTTAAGACCGAAACCAAGACAATAGGTCTCCAAGAGTCTTGGGCCAAGACAGAGCTACACTAAGACATCAAACACCTGTCTCGAGACCATACAACCCTCATGTCGACCATCACACACTGCAAGTGCAAGATTCTGCTGTCTCGACGAAGTTTACCAAATAATTTTAGAACATGAATTCTGAACATGAATTCAGAATATGAATTCTGAGAGGCATAAATAGAATGTGACCTACGCAACTGAAGATTCTTGAAAAAAGCAGCTGAAAAGATTGAAGAACATCATAGAAATCGGCCAAGCAAACAAAATTCTGGGTATTATGACTTCCATAAGCTGAAATACACAATACTCCTAAAATTATAACTTCCAGTAATGCTATGCACCACCAACCATCATCAAAAAAGTTCAAAACCAACCTGTGTGTGTTGGCGGTAGACTGCACTTTCTGGCATTTTCTGAACAACTCGAAGTATTTTCTCATAGACAACAGAAAGTGTTTTATGAGGGTCTCTGGCTACGGCAAGACCCGTGAGTCCAGTTGTCTTTTTCAGCAGCCCAGCCATTTTCCCTGCAATAAACACTCAAGTTGAATGTGATGCCATTGAAATTTAGGCTTGTACATGTTACTCTTTACTAAGTTACTCAGTTGAGGTATTGATGTATGTATCAAGAAATTTAATGCAGCACATTTTTTGTACCTATAGATCAAAAGTGCTGCACCTATGATTAACAAACTGATTTGAACATGTGTGCTTTAAACCTGCCTTTAAGTCTGCCTGCCTAACTCCTTTGGATCTTGACTTGGAACTGATTTTTACGCTCCCCCGCCTATCGATTTTATTTTGACTAAGCGCCTGTGAGTAAACTGGTTCCTACAACTTTGCTGTTTTGGGTAGCAATAGAAATCTTGAGAATACGATTACGAAAACAGTTTGCAAATGTACACTGCAGTCAAAAACAACAGTACATATTTCTAATGCGTGTTCCAGTAAAACATTCGAACACTTGAGAAGGCATGGGGATCGTCCATAAAGGACGTCCGCAAAATATGACCTACTTTGGACCCCGCCCTCCCCCCTTGTCCGCATTTGTCCACATTTGACCTTACCTCCCTCCCTCCCCCAATGCGGACGTCCGCAAGCCAAAGCCAATTTTTAATGTCATCACCACTATTTTTACAATTATTCCACAGTTCCTGTGCACGTTTAAGTTACAGTTTGGGTTTCATATCGCAGGATGTGCAGTAATAAAAGCCTTTTTAAAGTCGCAGTAAAGGTTATACCATGCACGTCGTTTTAGGCAATCACTTCACTGACCTTTACGTCTTTTGGGCAAAGATGGAAACAATGTGGTGTTTAAAAAACCATCAAATTTAAAAGTTTAGATGCGGACGTCCGCACTGGTCATAACCCTCCCTCCCCCTTGTCCGCATTTTGATGACCCCTCCCTCCCCCTCATTGCGGACGTCCTTTATGGATGACCCCATGATGGGCTTGAACTGATGTGTTCAAGCATGGCACCTGCATATCTCTATGGGTTGCAGAGCACAACAATCGCTGACTCAGCTGACTTCAGACTGGAACACAGAGCTCCATGATATAAGAATAAGCAGTGCCAAGAAATGACACATATAAAGATAACCTTGAATGCAATGCACTCAGGAGAATGAAGCCAGTGTAACACTTGTTGCATATATTCCACTATATGCGAAAATTTCAACTTGCTGGCTACTACCTGAACAACAGTTAAAACAGGCCCTTAGCCAGCCACCCGTCCTTTGGACCGGTGAAAATTATTTTGGACGGCCATAAATTGTGCATGTTTCTCCTCCAGCACCATCCAGTTTCTTCTGTAGAGCCACTGTGAGCGTTCAGACGACAGTTCTGTAAGGAGCAGGGGTTAATATTAGGCTCTGTAAACAGCATAGGGGCACTGCAGTCCGACTCGTATGGCGACTACTTAGGCGGTAGCGACTATCTACACTGACGGTGTCGGGCAGTCACAACTTTAAATCCTTTTGGACAGGCAACTCTGTATTGCTGGCTAAGGGCCCGAGCTAAAATGGATTGGATCTGGCACAATCAGAACCTTGACAGGCCAGCAAGGATAGAATTGCAATAATTGAGGTGTTTATGGTTGCATGCCATTCCTGTGGTAAGTCGAAGTTCCATTAATTAGTGAATATTATTAACATCCAAACCTGTTGTCACTACATGACAAAAGTTGCCTTGGATTCATTCATGCCACCACTTACAGATTTTAACCATCATCACTCTCCCATGCCCTATCCCATGATTAATTCATATTACTATACGACAGATGCATATCTCCCACCATACAAGCCGGTATCTTGACTCGACTAGACTACAGTCATTTAATGTAAATGTCCTAAATTTCTCAGCGCCACACAAAGCCAAGTCAGGGAGACCAGCTTATTCACTGGCGCTATATCAAATCAAGTCCGCAATAGCCAGGCTGCCTTGTCCACTGCGGTGCCAGGTCAGTCTGGGGAGGTCAAGCTGAAGATACAGCATGGTGCAACGGTGGTAATTGGTGATGATGGTGGTTGTGTGGTGGCACAGGAATAGAATCAGGATAGGATACCTTGAAGAGTTCGGTTTTCAGTGACGAGTGCAAAGCATCGGAGAGTGCACGCAGAAGAGAGGTTAAATTAACAGGCAAGACAGGAGGATGAGCAAACTGGTGGAGATCTTTTGCGAGTTCATTGCAAAGAGCTGGTGCATCATAGACTAAGGAGCAGTTGCAGAATTTCAGAGAGGAGACTGGAGGCCGAGAAAGATATGATGATAAGCGAGTAGACCAGGACGAAGGTCACATATGTGCATATAGCAGGTTCTAGATAGCTGGGTGATGTTGTCTGCAAAGGTCAGGTTTTATTGAAGATGATTCCAAGATTGCGGACAGCAGAAGAGTACGGTACGGGGAAAGTGAGATCTGTCTGCGGAAGGATCTAGGTTACTTTGCTTAACTGCTCGCGGAGGCCAATAATGAGGAATTCTGTTTTGATGAGATGATTATATTCGTTTATTGTTTATAAAGTAAACACATACTGACAATGGAACAAAGTTAGACAGAGTTTTGAGAAGTAGATAATGTTGAGTATAGTGTTTGGAAAATAAAGTCTCTATTGTCTTTAACTGGAAGACAGTACTGGTGATTCTGGGGATACGATGAAATGAATATACAGTTTTATGGACTGGTAGTAAAAGCTCTAAGTTCTTAATAGATGTAAATAATCAGCAACCAGCAGAATTGCAAGGTCAGCTATAGTCAGTTGTTCGTTGACAAATCTCATTCTCCGCAACCTCCTGATAAAACATTCTAATCTTATGCGATCTTATGATGAGGTTAAGCCCAACCACACTGGGACAGCATATAGAGTATGGCCCAGTTGTTGTTCTCATAACTTCTAGAAGAGCATCACTGGAGAGTGAGCGATGTGTTAGTACTCTTAAAGCATATAGTGATCTAGCACAAATTGCTAGGGTTGCGCTAACATGGCCCTCCGCTTTGAGATTACCAGACATGTAGACTCCAAGGATGTTCATGGAGTCGACTAAGTTCTTTCCGAGGTTGTGGAATCGTTTTGCACCTGGCTTGTGGAATTATCACCTCAAGAGATTTGGTTCAGCCACAGATTATGCATGTGAGCCCAATCTGCGATATGTGCAAGCTCCGATTGTATGGTCTGGCACGTTGATGATTAGGCAGGTATCATCCGCATATTTGGCCATCGAGTTTTCTGTATGTAACGGTTGTAGCTCTGATGCATTTGTTTTACTTTTGCATCACCACGACAGTCTTGCGCAGATAACTGAGGTGCCCCGAGGGGGTCCGGCCCGAATCCCCGAAACCCGAATCGAATTTCTGCCGGATCCCCGAAATCGATTAGTGATGAAAATGTAACTGAAAGTAGAAGTCGGATGAATGTAAGGCCACGCTAGATCTATATCACGTATAAGAGATTACAAGTTAACTTTGAATAGTTTTCGGGAGTTCGGCCACTTTCTATAAAACTGTTTTCGGGAAATCGGGCTTTCGAGTATTTTCAGCGTTTTCGGGGATTCGGGTTGATCCCGCCCCGAGGTGCCCCGATCACATCGCTTCTCATGCCCTTCACCCGTCCTATGGAACTAAATGGAACTAAAGCTTTCACTTTTACACAGATTTCAAAAGCAACTTTAATAAGCGGCAAAATTTTCATTAAATGTCGCAATGTCCAAATAATAGTGAAATAAACAAGCAAATGTAATAAATGAACTAACCCTCTCCGTCCTTCACAAGAGAACGTTCCGAAATTGGGTTAACCGGATGTTAAACACACTATTTAAAAGGCGCTAATCCCATTCGGTGCCGTAACTTTAACTCTTCAGCAACATCTAATTCATGCATGCACATGTTTATTTATCTGGATAAATGTGATTTATTTTGTCTGAAATATTTGAATTTGCAGGTGCCTTTTAATTACTTTATAGTTTTAATTCATTTTAAAACTGAAAACCAATAAGCTAGGCGGCACATAAATGTACATCTTGTGCGCATGCGCGTTAGAAATTTCCTGTTGGGAAGGTCACTGGCAAAATGTCCCAGTGGTTGCTTACAATTCACGCATTTTTTGTTTAGATTAAACAAATTTATTTCGGCAGTGAATAGTGCACTATGGCGCTAATAGTGAGTCGATGCGGAAACGGCAGAATCGCGTGTGTTGGTGCTGTGTTGCGCCGTCATGCCGTTGAGTGCCCGCGTCTGATAGTGTACGGGTCTGGAAACACCATTCAAGTAGCTACACTGAAAGCTACATACGGAGGAAAATATCCGTATTCAAAGCCCTTCCCATATGAAAAGAAAAAGTTCGGGCTCCTAGAGAGTTTTTATGACAAGACGATTCCGCGGCTTAACGAAAACAGCAAAGTTATTGTTGTAGAGGGCAACTTGGGAGTTGGTAAAACGGAGTTTGCAAGGAAATTGGCCACGAATTTCGACATGAAGTTCTTTCCACCATCCACAGATCGTGATTGTTTTATACGCGATGAGTACGGATTCGACATGCGTAAGCTGGATGAGCTGCTGCCACTTAGTGCTCAGTGTTACGATCTGGCGAAATTCTATGCAGATAAGCATCCAGAAAAGGGGTGGGTGGGAAAGTTGCAGCTGCGGTGGTATGAGAAGAAATTCTATGACTACATGGATGCTTTGAAACATTTGCTTAGTACAGGTAATGCTTTTGTTGGGTGCATAGAGAATCCCGAATCGTTGAATAGGTATTACCGTTGTTTTGTAAAGAAAAGCCATATCAACGAAAATGCTGTTCGTAGCAAATCGCCAAATCCTGAATTGCCGAACAGGAGTTCCCACAGGATGCCCGAAACTGTTTTGTTAAGAAAAACCATATAACCGAAAATGTTGTTCGTAGCGAATCGCGTATCGAACCGCTTGGTAGAAAACTGCTTTCGGGATTCTGCCTATTTTTCAGTCCATTCACTTTCGGTGAATCGGGATTTGGCGATTTTGGTCCGCAATAGGTTTTGGCATATCGAACGCTTGGTAGAAAGCTCTTTTTGACAAGTCTGCTTATTTTGCAGTGTTATCGCTTGGGATTCTGCGATTTGGGTAGACCCTGCTTTTGTTTAATGCCTATTACTCGTACTGCTGGCATGAAATTGATGTATTCCTTGTAATATTGGAAGAGCCAGAAAGATGATTAGTGCAATAAGAGACTATATCGATTTTTGACCCAAAGAATGCTGTGAATGACTTGACAGTGTAAATCGAAAAGTGATAGAAGAGCTGAAATTCTGTAGTTGTAGCACTGTAATACATTGTAAATCAGAACTTTACTATTATAGTACTATTAACAGGTACTGCTAGGCCAGCCTAAGTCTAGGAGTCGAACTCCAGTTTTAGCAGAGACTGGCAAATACTTGAACGTGGAATAGCAGAGGCAGAATGATTACTACCTGTAGTGCTGGTAGAGTACTTTAAAAGAAACCTTAGGACTCGCTGCACTGCTTCATCAAAGCATTGTGAGAGGACTCGTTCTGCAGATAAAACATTTTGAATCTTTAATGACGAACGTACATGTACTAAAGTGTATGGAAAAACTAATCCATCTCATCGTCGAAGGGTTAGCAAGAGAAATGAAAGCTGTGGGCAGGCAAGGGGAAGATAGTGTTTGGTTGTGGACCAGAAATATGTTTAATATCTAAAGTAGAAAATTATTGAACCCTGGGAAATGGGACTGATTGAATTGATTGTGTGATTGTTGTCAAAGATGTTGTTTTCATACATAACTGGCTACTATATTTAGAAATGCAAGATTTTATATTTGTAGTTTGATAACTCGGATCTCTTGGTCTTGGATCTCTTGGTTAGTTTTGTTTTCATTTATAGGTCAAGGAGTTGTTTTGGTGAGGTCCGTGTATTCTGATTTGGTGTTTGTTGAGGCCTGCCGACGCCTGAATTGGCTGACACCAAACTGTAAGAAAACTTCCTTGTTTTGTCACGTAATGTCTAGTGCAATTTATGCCAGCCAGCTAATACAGTGAGGGGTGCTAGATTGATGGTTGTAGCTAACTCTCCGAACTATTGATTCCTTCTCTACATGAAAGGTTACCTTAATAAACTTAGCTTTATTAACTTGCATGCTGACTACCAATAGTTTAGAGGAACTTTGAGCAGCAACCTGCAGTTACTAGATGAGGTTTTGAACAAGGGACAGGACAGCACTTGGTCAATGCTTCTAGCTATACAGGTGATGGGTAGTTAATATCATTCTTATCTGAGGGCCTGAAGCAGTAATATTGCCCTTATGTGAAAGCTGTAACCTCAAGATTGTAAAATGTATCTATTGCCAGAAGTGTTAATAATCAGAGAGTTCAGGCAGCTGTATTAATGTTCTAAGATGCATATAAGGTGTGTGGAATTGAAATTTTGTGAATATGTATTCTGAGCTCAGGAATGAGAACAAAAGAAATGACACAGATTTGCTGTGGCTTCAACTGTTTCGCCATTCTGCTTCATTTTCTGTTTCAGTTTTGAAATACTACTATGAACTCCGCGACAACAGCATCTGTGAGCTTTGGAAGCCACATCTGACCGTCTTTCTCGATGCTCCAATTGATGTTCTTCGTCAGAGGATCAACAAGAGGAATGATGTATGTTTCCAGTTAAGTTTACATTCTTATAGAGTTCTGTGTTTATATTAACTTGAAAGTCCCAGTTCAGTAAGTGCTGCTTTTATTTTCCCAAGGCATTAGTTTAGTGACTGACCCAGTATTCAAGTGCATATATGTGGGTTTAGTTTATATAATTATGTCTGTGACTGGCCACTGTTTTATGACAGTGAACAGAACATCCTTGTATGGCAAATCATACAAAATATGCTTTTTTAGGAGTGCTGTAGATTATCGAAGTGTTTCTCAATAGCCAGAAATTATTTATATATAAGTCTATGAATGAATTTAATCAGCAAATATTAACCAACAACAATGGAGTTAAATGTCTTTGCTTATCATCAGCAAAGGTGACATGGAATCCTTTGCATCTTGGAAAACTTCAGCAATTTATTGAAGATTTGTTATCCAGTAATGATTTGTCAGGCTTTGTTTGTTTCCCATATGAAAAATTTTGTCTGTCAGATTGTCCAAGATTGTATTTTCATTTTGTTATAACCATCTTTATAACCATCTTGTCTGTCATTTTGTAACAAACAAGTTTGACCTGAAAAGCAAAGTTTGGAAGAACAACAGACAGCAAAGCCCGTTTCTCTTTCCCTGCCTCGTAATTACTAACTTCTTTTATGAATTCTGATGAGTTACTTTACCTCAAGAACTAACGTGATTTATTCCGTAAAGGTGAAATAAATCATTGAGAGTGCTTTTGATCTTACACATGAAGTATGTACAAGGTAACAGAAACCTAACTGAATGGGCAACTTCAGCTTGTCGTTTGAATGACTCGATAAAAAAACTGTCATTGCTGCCTAGTGTACTCCATGATTCAATGCTGATTATCAGACTTGTGCAGGTATTTGGTAAAGTGAAAAGTCGGTGAGTCAGCCACCCCACTACCTGTCTGGTAAGCCTGTGTCTATCTGTTTAATTACTTCCACCTTCAGTTTGTGCAACTATGGATTCTGTATTTTGACAGCCAAGGGAAGTGAAGAGCAAAGTGTTGTCTGACAACTACGTGAAGACCATTCAGAACGTCTACCGGGATAAATTTCTTCCTTCAATGAGGTAGCATGACAGTGAAAATTATGCTTAAACGACTATTTGTCATGTTGATGTATTACAAGTTCAAGATTTAAATAAACTGTAAAACAGTTGTTTTTGTTAAACTTTTGTGGGTTTTTAGTTTGATGTTATTATATATAGTTATTGAGTATCTTTTTCATAAATATTTTCAAGAGTTGCTGCAGTTATTGTTTATTATTACTGTTTTCTATTGTTGGATATTGCTGTAGTGACAAAAATGCAATGCTGTTGAAATTCGCTCTGTGTTTTGTTGGTGGTAGAGTAATTTCTGGAAAGATTGTAGTTCAGGTTGCAATATGTTGTCATTGAATGTCCCACAGGCAAACATGATGTTTTATAATGCACATCGTGTCACAGCTCAGTATTTGCTTAAGTACCTGAAGTGTGTACTGACAACTATAGTACATGTTTAGGAAATCATACATTGTTGCAGGGAATCTGGAGAAGTTGTCGAGATTGACTGGTCAGAAGTGGCTAATGAAATGGACATGGAGATGGTGAGTGACCATACTTTTTCTCCAGTTAGGAATGGTTACTAGATATTGTGGTGGGATTCAACAAGCAGCAGTTTTTCCTTCAAATGAATGTGATTAGTTAAGTTTTGTGTAGGATTTTATGTAGTCTGTGGCTTATTTGATTCAGGGCTGAGTATACAATATAGGGATTGACCGGAAACCGTTTCGGATACTCGGTTCGGCCGGAAATCCCGTTTCCGGAAGTATTCGCCTCGGCAAATATTGTAGACGCAAATAGTTGCAAAAAATTTGTTTCTTTCAGAATTTATATTTAATAAACCTACGTATATAAAATTATTAATGTTCAGCCTTAAAACAATTAAACATCCATTGAATTCAATTCCATTATCTTGAAATGTATCAACTATTAACTGATCCGAAAATGGCGTTGCATATTGTAGCGCTAATTGAGGAAAGCTACAACAACATGAAAATTTGAAGCTTCGCATATGGAACAAATGGTACCGGTTCGTTTCCGGCAAATAGTTCATCCAAATACTCGGTTCCGGTTTCCGGTGGAAAATCTCTTTCCGGTCAATCCCTAATACAATAGTCCAAAATCCTATCAGCTAACACAGTGAAACACTGTTAACATGTAGCCAATGGGTGGCATGCTGTCAGAACCACACATTACACGTGCTCAGCTTAATGAGTCTACCAGATAAGTATAGCAGTAATGTACATGTATGGTGTCAGGAGGCATGGTGGCACCGCATGTAAACCGGACTTGCGTGTTAGTAGTGCACGTGTTAATGGTGTTTCACCATAGTTCTTTCTAAGTCATGTGCGTTAATGCACATGATTTATAGTGTTCTTTTCAAAATGAACTTGACTACCTGACATATAAAAAAGCTGTAACTTCAAGTAGACTTCAGATATATCCTGGGCTTTATTGGTGAGACAGAAAGTATTGTCAGTAGGAGATTATCATGTGATAATTCATTGCTTGAGAAAATACGTATGATTTTCATGTTTATTTCTATGAATTACTGTTAAGAAACTTGAAAATGCTGCCATATAAAGTTAAACTGAATTACATATCAGTTTTTGCTTGTTTCAGATAGTGGAGGAGCTGCAACTGCTGACACTTGAGAAAGAAGACAGGGACGATACAAAGTTTGACGACTGGAGCCGAAATGAAGAAGATGACTACATGCATCTCCGCAGATTGTAAGAAACTATATCAGTGATAAATGGCTGGCACTTGATTTGTGGGACTGGGCCTAATTCGTTGAATTACCTGATTTCTAATTGTGACCTTTCTCCATATTTGTTTGTACTGCATGTAAAAGTTGAAATCTTAAGGTGCAGAATAGTCTAATGGTTGGCATTTGGTGGATATTTGAACCCTCCGACCCAGCGGTCACGAGTTCAGAATAGTTTGCTTGTCAGTTATTCTCCCTTATCACTTTATCTTCCCACTGACAGTCAGCATGCTCATTTTATTACCAGCAAGGAGACACAAGTCAATCAGAACTCTTGAAATACCTTTCTGTGTCTTGGCAAAAACTGAAACTACAAAAACTGCATTACAATGTATCTGTAAGCACTATAAAGAGTTCCCACCTTATTTCCATGGCTGTATTTCAAGGCTACCTCGGAAGACGCTCTTCTGCCATACAAGTCAGCATTGATTTAATGTACTAGTGTAAATGTATTGACTGGAAATGGTGGGAACTCTTTACAGTGCTTACAGATACATTGTAGTGCAGTTTGCCACAGTGGGTCCTATGATCCTATTGGAAAAGTAACCACCCATCTGAAACATTATGCTTACCAAACACTTGTGCGTTTTATTGATCTGAAGGTTGAATGTTGTTGCAGCATTGATAATGAGGCGTTGACTACTGGAATCTTAATGAAGGAATTGCCTTTCGAATGTCCTGAAGTCATGCCTACCCAAGAAGACGCTGCAGAACTCAGTAGACTCATCATGGAGGTCAGCCCAGTACAGAATTAGTCTAATCTATTGAACTTCTGTAGTGTCAAGAATCACATCCACTATGTTTTCCTGAGTCAGAGTGATGTAAAATGGCAAAGTTTTTGTGAAGTCAATACATCGCTTTGGAACGTAGGGTGCAACCAAGCAGATTTCCTCTTATAACGTGCATGTGTGCACTGACGATTACCTAAAATACATGGTATCGTTGGCAAATACATGCTCACAAATAACAAATAACTTGAAATAATTTTTGTGCACTTGAAATTAAAATTTCTCTCGTATTCTGGGATGTCATGCTGTTGATAACTGTGGCTGCAAGCAGCAGTCACTAACTGTGTGTAAACAGTTATCTGTTTGGGTTCTATTTAAGGACAAATGTTGGTTGAAATATTAATCTATTCGTTGTAATCAAAACGTACTAATTACTCAGGCTATGTAATCAGCAGCTGCTAGTGTAATAAAATTCAGAAAAATAGACATCTTATTTAAAAGTAAAAAAATATTTGTAATTGCTTCAATTGAACAGGATTGCCTTAAAGTTGTGCTGTTTAAGCATTTGTTCGACTTCTGTGCCTTTATCAAAGGATACCGAACGAAAACGAGTACCATTCTCTGGAAACATCTGTGATGTTGTAATTTGTGATGATTGATGACAAAATATATGGCATTTGCAGGTAGCAAGTTACATTTGTGGTACTGCACAATGTGATTGAGTTGTAATGGTCATAATAGCACCTTTGGATGAATGTAATTAGTTTAAAAATCAGTTTTAATTATGAAATGTCCATATAAATGGGCAGCATGAACCTTTCCTCAGAGTTGAAACTAATGCACAGTGTATTCGTGCTATTGTAATGACAATGATAGAAGCATCTTCCTGTATTACAGTAACTAGTGGATTACATTACAACCAAAATTATATAAATTTGATTACCAACGAGTAACGTAGTGTTTGTAACGTTTTCTTTTTCAGCATCCGGTTTTCCGATATAGAGCTGGCTGGGCTCCAGATCTTGGTCACCGACCTTACTTGAAGTTCTGATAGAATATTGAGAGCAACTAGTTCGAAGATCAATTACTGCTACACTGCTACTGCTACACAACCAGTAGATGATTATTAGGACAGTCCTAGATATATGAGATGACTTGTCATGTAGTGCAGCAAGGCTGGATTATGTTGGTCTGTTTTTTTTCTTCAGATTCTTCTGTGTGTGGCAAGAAAATAAATATTAAGCAAGAAATTGCTTTTAATGAGGTTTATGCAATTGATTGAATATATGGCTTTATTTGTATGCAAATTTTGGGTCAGTTTTATAGGAACTGAATGGTAGATCACCACTCAACAGATACATACCAAGTAGAGTAGCCTGGCTACCTTTACCACCCTGTGCACATTTGACATTGTTAGCATTTGGTACAGGGATGCATGCAACAACTTTAAACAGTCTCGACAAATGCTAGCTAGAATGCCAAATTGCTCACAGTTTGTGAACCAGTTACAGTAAAATAAAACTTTGGTATTTCGAAATTCAGTTTTCAAACTTCCAGTTATATCGAATAACAGTCAAAACCTGGCAATAACCAATGCAAACACATACAAATATAACTTATTGAACCTGATTATGTTATGAGGTGAAGGTTGATGCACATGTATGTCTGGTCAGTGGAAGGGGTCACCAATTGAGGCTAGGCATTGTCTGATTTTGCCTTTGTACCTTAGTCTTGTTTTATTGACCTAAATCCTAGAGCTTCTGAAAGGTGTGTTTAGAAAGACAGAGGGGTTTTGGCAACAGTGACACAATTGCCTCAGAGGCAATGAAAGTGGTAGTAATCGGATTGTGTATAAAATGTCAGGAAAGTATAAATGAGCCTATGGCCTGGCTGGCTAGAGCATGCGCCTCTGCTTCAGGGTGCCAGCTTAGGGGTCATCCATAAAGGACGTCCACAATGAGGGGTCTTCGAAATGCGGACAAGGGGGAGGGAGGGTTACGACCAGTGCGGACGTCCGCATCTAAACATTTAAATTTGATAGGTTTTTAAACACCACATTGTTTCATCCTTCCCCAAAAGAGGAAAAGGTCAGTGAAGTGATTGCCTGAAAGCACATGCATGGTATAACCTTTACTGCAACTTTAAAGAGGCTTTTATTACTGCACATCCTGCGATATGAAACCCAAACTGTCACTTAAACGTGCACAGGAACTGTGGAATAATTGTAAAAATAATGACATTAAAAATTGGCTTAGGCGTGCGGACGTACGCAAAGAGGAGGGAGGGGGCAAGGTCAAATACGGAAAAGGGGAGGGGTCCAAAGTAGGTCATATTTTGTGGACGTCCTTTATGGACGACCCCTTAGGAGATGTGAATAATGGGCTAGCATGGTCTGTACATGGAGTCTTTAAAAGGTGTGGCTCCCACATAAAGGTGCAGCGGCGGCCGAGGCCATACGGTCGTTATACAAAACCTGTGCACTTCCATTTGTGTAGTCAGAGCTTGACATGAATAACTGTCGCTTATTTTGAACCTTGGATATATCGAACTGTTAATGATGGTCTCTTGAACTTCGATATAATGAAGTTTTCTTGTATTCCATTGCTTTAATTTTATTAAAACCTGAAGAAAAATCATATTTCGAAGTCATGCCAAAGTTTCAGATTCCTCAAATTTCTTGGCAACCCAGCCGACCATCATTGTGCACCAAAAATAGAACATATATTATATACTGCCGACAGTTTGCAATTTTAACTTGGATACAGTGTCAGTGGTGTATATGTGAACAATGGAATTGGGTCAAGAGTTTGACTAAGTAGAAAAGGCCAACAAATATTTTATTCATATAAGAATTACACAAGGTTTTTATACAACATGTTTCATTCAATTTGTCTGTTAACAAAAAGCAAGAAAATTTCTGTAAGCTACCAGACCTGCTATTTCTTGGCACAATGGGTGCCTATGTTATGTACTGTACATATATTACACTTTCATTAAATTAACTTTGGAAGTTCGGGCAGGAATGCCGTCAGTGTCAAAGATAAACATGTCCTACCTGAAGCACCATACCGGTAAAGTGTTATGAAGCCTTCACTAATGCACTGGAAGCACCAGAATTGAACATGACATTGCACTCAGTGGCCAAACATTGTACAGACTTCCACAAAGCAAACCAGCAGACCAGCCATTGTGCACCGAATACAAATTCATTTAGAACTATTGAGCAGGATACATATTTATTTGCATGTACATGAGCACTTTTACGTACGTAAACGTAGTCTTATGTGGATTTGTTCAATAAGATTTGGTTATGTATAAACATTTGTTGCCCCTTGAGACATTTTATGTACTTGTGTGGAACTTTTACAATGCTATAAACTAACTACTGAGCCTATGTGCAATATTTTATTCTTGAACACTCACAAAGGTTGCAAGTTAACATTGTTATATTGAGTCTTTCCACAATACAGTACCTGAAAATCCAACAAGTTAATAGCCTACACAATAGTTCTTGCCGACTAGCACCTCTGCCCCCCAAAATTGCCCTCTGTGTATCATTTGGCAGGCTCAAAACAAACTTCCAAAATCCATAAAATCACAATAATTATATGAATACTATGCATCAAAATTTCTAAATAATTACAAAATTATGCTGTAAACAAAGTGCAACACTGTCAACACTTAGTAATATTTGCACATAAACCAGTGCAATGACACCAATAGCAGTGTTCAAACATTAATGCCATCAGAGTTATTCGCATAATATTTATAAAGCCAGTTGCTTAAAATATTACAGAAATCAAAGCAATAAACAAGTCCGTGACTAGTTACTTTAGAATTCAAACAGACAGAAGATGAATTATTAACTTAGTTACAAATAATCCAAATCACACAAAATTTAACCCTTCACCAGCCACAAACTACATGTAATCCATAATGGCACAGAGCTGCCACTATGATTGGAAAATGTCAACAGCAGCTAAAATATTTTTACAAGCTGTGCCATTCAAGACTCTAGCACCTTTCTTTCCTCTACTTTAAGTATATTTTTGACTGCTAGGCACATTATACAGTACTATAACTTTCTATGAGTGCTATGTCCACTCGTATTTTCTGGGATGTTTGTATTCGTTAGTAATTACAACAAACGTAGAGTAGAATTAGTGCAGCAGTAACTGTAAGACACAAAAATTTATGCAAATCAACTACATTAAAAAGAAAATGCTGACACCATGACTCAAAAATGTAAATGTCTAAAATCATAAATTTATATTATTGGTCCACTATGTCAAGCCACTGGACATGACAAGAGAAAAAAAGAAATCACAGCAGACATGACTATATGAGATAAATAAAGAACCATATTTTACTTGGCTATTACCATTACCAGTACACATGAATACTGTTTGTGATTTTATTTTGAAAAAGCAGGATTAAAGTTCAAGACTGATATTTGCATCCAAGACACAGTTATGATTATATTCTTTTTGTATTTTATTTCCTTGGCTTAGTTACTAAAAGTTTTGACACATTCAGTGGCATTACATTCAAGTGTTAGGCAGATATTTAACAATTTCCAGATAGTTAATTGTCTCAAAATCTTTGAAGTTGAAATTTATTATTTCTGATACATTTCTGACTCTTTTCGATGGTAATGTAACATGTTTAAGTGCTACCTGTCACATAGCTGCTTTTAAGGATTCTGTTAATTAAAATAGGAATGAATTGTTGCTATTTACAGCTGAAAATTTTGTCAACAGGATAAATTATCTCAGATTTAGCAATCATCTTAGCTTCACAGAAAAGACCTAGCACAGTAAATCTCACAAATCCATTCATTAGACACTGTGAATGAGATGAGTAAATTAACACAGGCTATAATTCAAGCACATTTACATTAGTTATAATAATAATTATGCATTTACACAAATCTACACACAGCTGTGCACGTTAACGCATGCAAATCTCGTCTGTGCATATAAACGATATACACGAGAGTCATCACACGCGAGTTTTGTTTCTCATAGAACACTCCACATAGTTCATAAAATTGCATGTGTTTTACACGATAAGTGAAAAGAAATGCACAAAGCCAGCTATTAAGTGGACTGCTCGTAAAATGGTGCATTTGCACTCAGTGCTCGAAATGGACCGGAACGCACCGGAACGCCGTTCCGGTTCGTCAAATGAATTAGCGTTTCCGTTCCGGTTCGTCAAATGAATTATTGTGGAAAATACTATGAAATTAACGTGAATGCTCCCATATCTTTGACTAGCGTTCCGTTTCGTAAAATTTTCCATTTCGAGCACTTTTTGCACTAACACTTGGAAGACTGTCATGGATGTGCTGAAGGGCTTAAACATAGTCACTGCAGTTGCTTGATCAGGAAGACTTCAGCAAATGGCAAGAGAATGCAAGAGTACAGTGAGATCTGTTCCACAGTTGGTCCATATTGCCTTTGGCAGTGCAAACGTACTTCCACAGGTTCACAAAGGGCTTAGACATCTCCACTGCAGTTGCTTGATCAGGAAGACTGCAGCAAAAGGCAAGAGAATGCAAGAGTACCGTACATGTGAGATCTGTTCCACAGTTGGTCCATATTGCCTTTGGCAGTGCAAACGTACTTCCACAGGTTCACAAAGGGCTTAAACATCTCCACTGCAGTTGCTTGATCAGGAAGACTAGCAAAAGGCAAGAGAATGCAAGAGTACATGTGAGGTATCATGTATGTAAGACAGAGATCAACCAAGTACACAACAACCAAATACATGTATGAGACAAAATGTACCGGGTAATACTTTCTTAATTTAATATTTTAATTTCCCAAATTATTGATGCAATGGTGCCTTAACATACCAAATTAAAAATGAAGAAGTACCTAACTGAACAAGTTTACCATTAAAAACAGACAACTCGACAAATTACCGTTAAATGTAATATATTTCGTAAGAAATCACAATGTAATAGAACTGAAACATAATTTCCACCAGAAGTTTTAGTCTCATCTGCATTTATTTATTTGTGTCATTCTCTTAAATTAAACTTTTTCTGGTTATATTATTTTAATGAACACTGCTCTTTTCTTGAAAGCAACTGCTCTAAAGGTAAACTGTTACGTGTATTCTGGATACCAAAACGACATAGGTTAATTGCATCAATAATTTGGTTGCTAAATGTGCTAAATGACCAAATACTGACCATGTAGTACCTTGGTAACAGCAAGATTACCAGTAGTAACGGTAAAATATTCAGGTAAGTTAAGCTCTATTATAAAAACTGATTAAAAAAGTGAACCTAAGGCCAAATGATCTTTTGCATCATTAATTGCTAAAGCACAAATGCAATCTAGAACCTTGACTGCAGCTAGGTAAAGGTAAAGCTAATTAACACGTTTGTTAACCATATCCATTGGAACTGCTCTGAAGCATGGTCCTGGGGTTGAAGGACCTTTTGGCTTAAGTGTAGTCCAACAGGACTGACAATGGATTGCCAATCCCACCAAACACCCCAGATTTCAAACTCGGGACATAGCAGTAAAAGTCCAATACATTTTTATGGCTACTTCCCACACACATATGGACAGGGATCGCCTACCAACACACATACACAAAAAGTGAATAGCCATATAAAAACTGACCCATGCATGCAGGAAATCAGATAAACACACATGAAGGCGGCCATGGCTAAACACAAGGTTAGGAGAAAGTCATCGTGTATACTGCTTTAAAGAGGCACCTAAAAGGTGCTATATAAATGTCTGATTACATTGTACTACTAACTCAATTTGTAATATTTAAACTTACCTACATTTAGCCTCACTTGTAGCCACAGGAATCAAGAGAGATAAAAAAAATTCGTTCAAACACAGATTACAAATAAAATGAGAGTCAAGTTCTCAAATCAGAAAGGCCTTTTTAGCCTATTTGTAATTTTGAAACTGATGACAGTAACTAATAACAACAGTAGTAGTGGTGGTGGTAGTCGTATTATCATCATTGTTAACAATAGTTAACAATGACAATAGCAACTAAAGAATTATAGTAATAATAGCACCAATGGACCTAAAGTACTAAATCATGCTAATACTTCATAAAATTGCATATCCTGGATCATAGTTATCAACAATAGTAACAATTCCAACAAAATTAAGCTAAAGAGCTGGAAATTTGCAAGAAAACAGTTATTCTTGAACAGTTTAAGTACCAGATAAAATCACACACCTAAGATGTTTATATTGTGTCATCTGAAATCTCGCTAAGCACCATAAAACCCCTAAAATTTCGTGTCTTTACAAAACCGGGTACTAACTATAATTGCACAGCAGAAGATGTTGCCACGTTAGAGGAAACAGGAACCTGACAATTCAAACAACATCAGCCAAGTCAGCATCTCTGTGAATATTTTAAAAGTTCCCAGACTAAGTCTGTTACTCTAAGTTCAGAATGGTTACATGTTTTCAGAAAACCAAATGCATTAAAACAATAAATAGTGATTTGAGCTTGCCAACTACAACGCCTTGGCCTAAATTTGGGTGACAATTGACCATTCAGCTGGCACTACTTTATTCACTGCACGAGAAATTGATTTCCAACTGCAGTAGTAAATGGCTCAAATATTGCAATCAGCCACCATTGTAAAGACACTGCTAGACACATGTGTCTCACGTCTTTGAGGTGGCAAACAGCGAAGCAAAGAACTTCACCAAAGGTAGAAGAGGCATGACACTTTTTAGACTCTGCATGTCTTGGTGGCAGGCACCTGAGCCTTTGCTAAAACAAACCTGTCTACAAGAACATGAAAAATTGAATGAAAACTGGATGCTATTGGAAAGATAACCACTTGCACTTGAACCCAATGTAGCCACAATGAAAAATCGAAACAATGCATTAGCATTGAGCTTGTAACCTGTAACTTGTAACCTAATCCTCATACAAATTATACAACATTCTACAAATGTGCAATGTCATAACTGACAGGTCAGGTCACAAAAGGGCGGAAGACACTGGAACCAGTACAAAACATACGAAGCTCTGTGCACAGAACCAGTGCAATTAAGCATTTTTAAGAAAATCAGCAATATTTTATTAGGCAATGACAAGAAAGCTAATTCTGTCTAATCTCCTGTTGGTCTTCCTACGACATTCCTTATGCCAGCTCCTCAGCAGATGTAAGCAAGACTGCTTTTTCATTAAGCTTGTTTCTTGTCAGTCCAGGCATGATTGCTGCCGGATTCTGGTCTGCAGCAACAACGGCATTGGCTGCATCTGGTTGGCCTGGCACAACAGCAGCAACAGGAACTTCGAGAGGCTGTTCCTGATAGTGACCAGCATTGGCGCCACGTGCTCGTGCCAGGTATTCCTGGTAGTAGTATGCCTCCAGCTCCTCCTTCGGCACCTGCGAGTCATGCTGGGTGTACTGCTGATAGTGCGGATGGAAGTTATGGATGGCATCAACCATGATATCCTTGGGATTCATTGTTTCCTTCAGGTTGCTTGAGATGCTTTGCAGAGAACCTCCACCTCCGCAGCTAACAGATGTTGGCTGGTTCTTGGCATATGGCCTATGTGGAAAGGCAAAGTACATGGCGATAGCACCAAAGAACATCTCGATGCAGATGAGGAAGTTCTGGTAGCCAGCAGCAACGGTTCCTACACCAATACTGATCATACCGTCATCAACATAGACTGGGCTGAGGACTCCTGCCATTTCCAGTATTGCTAGAAGAACGCCTTTAAAAATGATTGAGAAACAGAAACACGAAACAAAGTTGTTACAAATAAGTGAGTCACTGTAACAGCATAGAACAACATCAGCAGAGATCCTCTCAGGCATCGAAATGGCCTTAGAGAAGGCAATGATTGAAGAAGAAACATTTCAAAAGCAATCTAGGAACCATGCAGACAATCATTCCCTGCAGGCTCATTAACAATTAACACACAGCTGTGAATAACATGACACATTGTCAATAACTCCCACTCTGTCATAATCAAAACTACGAAGATGCATCCAGTATTTCAAGATGCAATATCAAACCATAACTGGTCAGTAATCAACGATAATTAGCCCTTTGCTAATTAACATTTATGTCAAATAAAAATACAGCGTAACACACAACGTGATGTTGTACTCTGCATTGCCTACCGCTGTCAACTGGTCCTATGTAGCTAACACTGTATGTTTGCTACTAATAAAACTGAGTAGTCTTCATTAACTTGTTACTAACTGATTTGTTGAGTATAGTAGCTGATTGGTTACAGTGATTGTCTAGTAACTTCAATCTCCCTTACGCAGCTACTGCGTAGAGACCGTGAGCAGGTCCTTCACTTACAAAGTGCTTAGTGCCATCAATTCATGCTTACCACAGCCACTAGATAGTGATGATAATAAATTCATAATAAATTCAGAAATAATAATAACTTGTGAAGTTAAAGTCAGCAATCATATATTACATGCATATGTCAATTCCTTAAATGTGAGTTCTGAAAGTGAAGGAATCTCTCAACACAAGAACACACATAGCAACAGCAACTGAACAACTGGACAATGTTTCCTTCCTCTGACAGACATCACTTGACAATTAATTGTCAATGTCATATGCATCATCAGACCCCAGATGCAAAAGGTGAAAGGTCAATGCTTCAGCAATCTGTCACTGTGCCACCCATTCTAACTTGTGGTCTTTGTCTAATGACTGATCTTACCTGGCTAATGAAACTGGTTACTCCAGGTTCTAACTGATCTCCAATCACTTCAACTGGTCTTTCCTGGCTAACACACACCTGGTTGTTGCAGGGTCTGACTGATCCTCACTGACTTCACCTGGTCTCATCTGGCTACTAACTGGCCCTACATAACTTACAAATTACACATTTTTACTGACTTTGAGTGGTCTCAAATGCCTACTGACTACTCTAAGCTGACTTATGACTAGTCTTCGCAGATTTTCATTCATTTTTAGCATTCCATGATTTGACTGTGACATAATTTCTGGGTGACATATAGGTACATTTATCCTCTAATTCTTACTTACTTGTTTGTTTATATAACAAAACTAGATCCTCTGATTCTTACTTACTTACACATATGACAGATCAAAAATTAAATCAGCCTACAGAAGCATATTTTCTTACCTTGCCAGAATGAAAGGAAGATGATCGACTTGACTGACAGGAACTTGAGGACAGGATCATAAGGTCGTAGAAGTTCTTTAGTGGCGAAATAGAACAAGAAGAGTGCATACAGCGCCAAGCTGATACTTATGTTGTAAATGATTGTAATGTAAAGATAGCCACCATAGACACTAGAAAAAAAACAGCACAGAAAAACTACATGAAAAAATCAAAGCAAACCAACTATAGCAGTTATTTGTGTACTATGTGTATATACAAGTATACAACACAATACAGATAAGTATCATAGGGCATAGTAAGATTAAGGTTAGGTCAAGGGGAGATGGAAAACAGGGACTCAGTTTAAGAAATTTGAAGTGATGCTGGTGTTTGGTCCTTTGCTCTGGAGCAGACGATCTTTGCCAAGCATGACATGGCAGTCATGACATTTCTTCAGTTGTATGTTTCACATTATTATTATTACTAACATTTTTAAAGCGTGCAAAGTCACATATAAATGCTAATCAGAGGCGCAGCTAGTCAGTCGCCACGTGAAAAGCAGTTAGATATCCAGATGTTTGAAAGCCAATGAGAAATAACAAGTTTTGAGGTGTATCAAACTCATCAAACTTAAGATTAGATCATAGTGAACCGTGAAATGAACATTCCTACTGAATGACTTCAATCTGTATAGTGACATGGTCACAACATTTGGGCTGTGAAATCATGCAAAGTGTATGAAATGATAAATCGATGCTAGTGCAGTGACATTTTCCAATGAACAGTGACATTGCTAGGAGACATAAGTCGAATAGGAGGCAATTTGCATCTGCTGTGAAGCTGGTCGTTGTTGGATCAACACGCTTTATAGAGACTTTGATTGTCACCACAGTCACTGCAGTTAAGCTGAAGCTGTGAGGTTGCCAAAAAGAATTTTTGTGAAGATGAAGGCTGGTGATTCAGCTTGTGCATTAAAGACAAAGTCTGGCTGGAGTCTGATTGGAGCTTAAGCGAGAGAATTCCTTATCTTCAAGGGATAAATTCTGTCCAAAGACTATCCATCGAACTGTCCACATGTGAACCCACAAGTCAGATCCTGCATCTCGGAATGGATACATAGCATAGCTCAAAAATAATAATCTGTCAATTCTGATGCTGGCACAGGTAGGATATAAGAGAGTACAGGGTAAATTGACTGTTTGGTTGAATGCAAATAATAGGTCCTGCTTTTGGATATTAAGCAATGTAAAGTGCTAGAGTAGATCAACTTTCTGGCATCACAGCTTTCTTTAACACATGAAGGAAACAACTGTTTTTAATACAAAGCCCACATCTTTTCATAGTATATTTCTGTTCCCTTTTAACTGCTATTTCTACTACTCGCTCTCACACCAGTATCTTTACAAGCAAAAATTTATTTAAAAAAACAAGGATAATAAACATACGTAAAATCTCCATCCTTGTAAAGGCCAAACGGTTGCAGAATCAGAGTCAAAATGGCCATCAGTGGCTTAACGATACAGAACTGGAGTGTTGCCTATAGAAAACAGATAAACACAAAAAACTAACATGAAAATGCTTTTATTTATCTTGAATCAGCCTCTACAAGTGTGTGTGTGTGTGTGTGTGTATGTGTGTGTGTGTGTGTGTGTGTGTTTACGTGTGTGCATGTACGTATGTACGCATATATGTGTGTGTGTGAGCAATTGCAAGTTTTCATGCAAGTGCTGCCGTTACTGGCACACCCCTAAAACGAATTCAACAATTCTAACAAGGCGCTCTGGTAATTGTAACTGGGAATTTATAAAGCGCCATTTCTTCACTTCTACTCATCAGAGGTGCTCCCGGTTCGATGTCCCAGAACTAGTTGGGAATAATGCGGTCTTCAAGCGTTTGTGGAAGAGAAGATGATTGTCTATGTGGTTGCTAGATTGACAGCGAGAGATGCTCCTGTCTGAGACCAGAAGGGAAGGCATTCCAAGAGATAGGCCAACAACCGCAAAGCTGTGATGCTGTGCTGTGCAGTGGCAGTTCAAATCTTGGGGATAACTAGGTCTCCAAATGTTCCTAATCACTGTGATTTGGAGCATTTGGAGGGACATTGGCCAGGGACACTGGACACACAGTTTCTTTTATTAGACCAGAGCTCAACCAGTAGCGTTGTTCTTTACAGAATATCTCTGAGAAGCTCTAAAGATGACCCATGACAATTTTTGAACATTAAATCATTGTTGTGGTCATCACCATCATCAACGACATTCATCATCATCCTTGCCACTGCCACTACCACCTTCACTATCATCTTCAGACACGTACCTGTTTGCAGAAGCGAAGAAAAGTGATTGTGTATTGTCTTCCAGACAAGCAGCAGGTGCAATAAAACCAACTGGACCTGTGTTCAGACAACGAGATATAAAGACAATATGTAATATAATGCACTGTAGTCTATTTCGTTACGTTGAACACCTGTTCATGTGACCTCAGACACAAACAAAACTGCTCAGAAATGAAGTATTCTTTTGGAACATAAGCCAAAACTACTGGTAGGATTTTTATCAGATTTTATTGCACAAAAATAGGAAAAACTACAAAGAATGCCATTAATAAATATCTTATTTACTGACTTCTATAGATTGAATCACATACAAGTGTAAACTGTCAATCACAGTAGCAAGTTAGCAACAAATAAGAGGAACTGGGCCAGATAAATAAGTACCATGTTGTTTATTTTGCTGAATTTTATTACAATGGCAGCTGCTTACTGGATAGATCTATAGTAGGTACAGTTCAAACTTGTTCTTAATACTAAGAATAGATAGACTAATATTTCGACCAATATTTGTCCTAAATTATAACTCAAACACGTAATTGTTCATATACAGTTCTACACAGCTGGTGGCGGCTGCTTGCAGCCACAACTGATCAACAATATGGCCTCCCAGTCTACAGAGAAACTAGAGTGCAGCCCTTTGATAAGGAATTCACAGATTGTCAATATTGATTTGCTGCATGACGTTGCAAGAACAACTGTATGTCTATTTCTAAGTGAATTTCTCGTTTAAAGACTCACAATAGGATCCAAACCATAATGACAAGTGTGATAAATATAATCAGACCATTCATACACAAACACCTGCTTATTTATTTGAAGCACTTATAGGTGCACATTCCCTAAAGTTGAACGAGGTGCTGAAGAATGATGGCTATAGGGGTCAAGATACATTACTAATTACACATCACTAAAACACAATAATGGCGTTCACCTTTACATCACCCAATTCGGGCAATTCCTATGTCTGATAATTTGACCCAAATCTACACTGGACCTGATTACTTGTATTAAAATTGACATCTCTGACAAAACATTTGACAACCACTACCCAGGGTCATCCCTTCCAGGCTAAACCTGCAGTACAAAAGCAAGTATACTAAGTACACCTAAAACGTGTTTTCACTCATCTTCACAAATGCAGCGTCAACACTTATCTATGCACATTTAGCTACATAAATGTATTCATAACGAGAAAAGTATCACCACTGTCAGTCATAGAAAAGTTTGAATTTTTTTAAAAACTTTTTGGGTGAAATTACATTGCTTTGCTTGTACTGATGTGCTTTATTTTAATGTTAGTCAGGATTGCCAAAGGTTCTTAAACTTGATGAAATGGCCAAGAGTTAGTAAAGGCTGGGACTCATTACTCATCATCATCGTCATCATTGATGTGCCGGTAGTCTAAATACAGCAGTCTAAAGTTAACACCAGATGATGATGAAGTGGGATTAACAATGACAATTTGGCTGATTGTGATAATTAAGGATGATAACAGTCACAATCCTTAGGGAGTTACCATTACCGTGGCTCTTAGGGAGTTACTGTTTCTGTGGCTCTGTCAACCATTCTTGTCTAGGGTTATCAAGAAGGCGTAAATAACAAAAGATGACAGGGAGCTCTAGCTGAACTGTTTCAAAGCAATAGAGAAGACAAGGATTTATAGCTTTTCACTGATGACCAATGAAAAATGAATATTTTGGACAATTTAATTAATATATTTGTTAGCAATAAGCATAAACTGTAAACTTATTAACTGACTTATTTCTTTAAAATTTAAAATTGATTTTCTATCATTCAATACAATATCTTTGGAAGCCTTCAGCTGGGTGGATTTATGGATAGAACGAAGTAATTACAAACATCAATCACAATACACAACAAATGTTTGAAATCTTTTAATTTAAAAGTGCAAAAAACGTTATTTCAATAGAAAGTTATTTTTAAGAAAGCATTTTGCTAACTATGGCCATATATCTACAGCTATCATTAGCAAGCACACTTATACAAGTTCTGACTGCAAATCTCCATCGGTGCGCCAGTTGTGCCAACGTGACACATGCATTGATTATAAAAGTCTCCCGTTTTTACATCTCTGACTTATAGTTTACATCTCTGACTTATAGCAAGGAGCGATATTTAGTCTGGAAAATACGGTAGTCTAAAGTTAACACAAGGTGATGATGAAGTGGGATTAACACGGACAATTAGGCTGATTGTGGTAATTAAGGATAATTGTCACAATCAGTGCCCCCATCATCATTACAGCAGTGATGAGGTCATCAAAGTGATTCAGATGATGACAAAGGTAGGAAGGAGAAGCGTCTAGTTATTGGGTTGCTTTGATTGATTTGTGCTCCGAAGACTCTTCAATGCTGGATGTGTCGATTACAGAGGCACAAAAACAAGAGTGCTGCCATTACTTCTTCACCTCAATAGTTTTAGATGTGATGATGATGACTACTGATGATCATTATCATTTGTCATGATGATGATACACAATACAAATCCTATTATACTGACTTGATAGGCTTTCCTTGTAATTCTGCCATGATACAGCTCTCTCCGCCAAGATACTCATAGCACAGGCTCAGAAAACTGTAAATCACGAATGCTGAAAAACACGACATAAAAGCAAACATACATTTTTTAAACCAGTCAGACAATTACACTAATTTTTTGGCAGAAGACAATGTGCTGCCTCTGGTGTAAAATACACAACTTAATCTGGCCAGGAAAAGATTGTTTTGTTAAAGACGATGCCAGAATGTCAACACATATAGAAATATACATGTTGCATAGTAATACCAAAGATATAACTATAAAAAAATAAGCATGTATATAAGAATGAAGTGGCTTCATACAGCATTGTCTGATGCCCTGTATAACATTCTGTATCCTGCATAAATGTCATCACCTCACAACCATAGGCAGCTTTATAAATAGTCCATCACATTGATTTACAATAATTAACATTCAATTACTTTATGGCTATCTGCATAATTAACAAAATGACTTGTATCCTTAAGACATACATGTATAACACTAATTACAGTCACTTATCCTGATAGAGCCTGTATTAGTCGGTGCCCACAATACCTCTCGCCTTACTTTTCATTGCCTCTCAACATCCACTACACTGTAGATTACAGTTTTATGACCACATGCCCTTTAGATGCCAAATTCCCTTAATTAATTTCAACGTCAAGACTTCCTCATACAGTGCCAGAGGGAAGACGCGACATGCACTCCATTTCACCAGACCCTCTTCCCTTCACCGTGAAGCACGAATGCCAGTATACTAAGTTCGTTCATCAAAAGAAGAACCCTGTCTGGCTGGAAGGGCCGTACCTTCGTAGCAATCACGAACGGTATTGAAATAGACGTAGTAGTTGTTGTTGCTGAAGAAGATGAGACTGAGCCACGAATCAAACGAATAGATTGGTACTATAAATAGAATCCGGACGATCCATCTCTGCTGGCTCGGACACGTGTAGTACCGCAGATGTTGATAGATCTGAAATCATTATCCAAGACATTCATCATGGCTGACAATCATCTACGGTCAGAGCTGTATCCTGCTCCCATCAGGAAGCAATGAATCCATCCGATGATGTTAAGAAAAGCCGAGCTTACAATTAGATGAGTTATTTACCAATGGGGAGTATTGCTAAGCAACACCATAGCGGAAGTACCTTTAAAAATAGTCGTCTGTCAGCTGTAAAACTAGTGAAGAGACAAGTTATCTAGTTTTTAAGTATTCTATAAAGTGACCACCTCGGCTAATGCCTTCATGAAGCATTTTACTGCAGTCAGGCAAAGGTCTGTCTAAAACGTCCAACAAGTGGCCATTAATACCAAGTGGTGTCAGGAATGGCTCTTAAAATACCAATGCATGCCTTCAACAGCCATATAATGCCTGGGTAGTAAAAGCTCTGAAACCTACGTAGCTGACAGCTAACACAACTTATACTTTAGCGTGAAAATAGGTCCAAATTCATTGTTTAATCAATAACACATTGGTTCTTTAAAGCCAAATTAGTTCAGACAAGGCTCATTTATTATGCTCAAAATATCCCAGGCTTCTCAACTTCAAATCTTCTGAGAGAATTTAGGTTCAATGTGCATTTGAGAACAATTTCTGGACATGTCTATAAGCTAATAAAAGCACAAAAACAAACGATCAGGTTTTGAAGAGGAGGTATCTCTGAAAGGTGTCACTAATGAGGTACCCAACATACGTAGTAACTCTACAAATTACTTATTAAATTACATACTTCACAAAGCACATAAGCATCCTATTATGCTCCATTTAATTAGATGAACACGCTTTTATAGACTACCTTCTGTACAAGTATCATGCAGACAAATTCTTGACACCCAAACTTTAAAAAAATTGATCTAAAAGTCAACCTCAATTTCAGTTATCTACTGTTCATAAAATCTCGCACCATAAGACTTTTTTTTTACTTAAACAAAACAGCAGCTTAGTTAATTAGCAGCAAAACACATAATCAATGTAGACAAATGAAGCAGAGGACCATCAGAGACCTAGCTTTAGAGCAGAGTTTCTAACTAGGGTTTCTAACTAGTACATTTGTTTCATCCAATTCAGTTTGAGACTTGCCTGAATGCAGGTGATTACTATGGAAAGAAAGGCGAAGACACCGGCAATTGCCTTGGCAGCCACAGTCTGGAGGAATATCTCCGACACCGCAGCGGAACTTGTCGTTGTTGCACTAACGCCATCCTCCGAAACCACGTCTAACACTGTACTTTCATAATACGCTGCAGAAATGTCGGCAGCCATCTTGGTTGGTCAGTCGACCAGGCGATCTCGTCCTGTAACAGAAGTAATACGATAAAAACATTCCACAGCACTACCACATGAGTCATACTTCATCAAATTTCTAAACAGACCACTGTGCCTCAGATTTCCCTGACTGCAAAGCTCAAAGTCTACTGGCTAAGGTACTCATGGACAGTAATTCCTCTAAATAACAGATACTCCTACACCCAGGAGGCCCACATACATCAGTTGTTTAATAACAACAAAAACATTCATAAATAATATTAGCAAACAATCATACAAAAATTAGTGATTGAAATACAGATATCTGCAAGCAATCAACCAACAACAGATCAATCACAAATTAACAAAGGGATGTTAATTACACGTAAACATATCAACCTCAAGGCCTGAGCCAACAGATCTGGTAACTTAACCTGCATTTCGATCCTGGCTTGGATTTGAATCTATGGCCTATATATAACTAGACCTTAACTTCTGGTCCAAAGAGATGAATATTGAAAGTGTCTCACTACAGCTATATAAGAAAATGCTTTGAAGATCAAAGTAAAAGTCAGTATTACTACCACCACTACACTGTTTACTCATTATCACATGGCTTCATCCCGAAAAGACCTGTAATTGATTTATTACATATGGTGAACTAAAAAGGCCTAGGTGCATGCAACAATTTCTGCTCATAAATAAACAGCCACTGGTTGCCACTCAATACAAAGCTTCCTACGATCATGATGCGGAACTATGCCATGCTGTTCCTACTCTGTGGCCTGAATAATAATTATATATTAGGCCTTAAAAACAAGTTTAGTAGAACAACCTGTGAAGTAAAAATAGCAGACACAGTGTTACGTTGCTTACTGCCAGCCATACAGTTTTGTCTAAATACTACAAAGGCCACAATGTTAGCATCTGTTTACAGGCCACAAAGAATGTTCTTTGTTATCAGGGAAATAATTAATGTCTTCTGCATTATTGGCTGACGTTTCTATTAGGAGTGAACCTTTCAATGCAGTAATAGAATTATGATCATAGGACCAACTGGGTCATATAAACAAGTAGAATGTTGTCTATTTTGCTACACTTCATTATAAAGCTTGGATTTATTATTATTATAATATTATAATTATTGGGAGGGGGGATAGAGTAGTGGTAACACTCATGGCCAGGAGAGCATAAGGTACGCGGATCGACTCCCGTAACCCCCCTCTAGGGCGGCGCCTTGTATGGCTGCCAAACCATGTGTTAATTAAGATATTGATTGTACTTTCATGTTTCAATGTAATCTTACTGCATCTGTTGGTTTGAAATAATAAAGAATATTATTATTATTATACATGTAATAGCAGATGTTTATTATATAGATAGAGAGTAGGTTTAGTTAGTACTTGTTTAATTAGTAAGACAGACTATCGACAGTAGGTTTAGTTAGTACTTGTTTTCATTACTAAGATAGACTACTATTTCATCCAACATTTGTCCTAAATTATAACTCAAACAGGCAATTGTTCACATATGTGTCTAGTGGCTTTGAGTCACCAGCATATAATGCCATGTGTCTCATTATGAAGTCAACTGCAATAGCTTCCCATACAAGCTTGCACTAACTTCAAAATCGGTCTCCTGATGGATCAAGTCTACACAAACCCATCTCCTCTATACGTCGCTTCACTTGTTACTCCATGCTGTTCTCTTCAAGCCAGACGAGGAATGTGACCGTCATCTCAAGGTGACTTCGCCATCATTCAATCACTCAGAAAATTATGAAATCGCACATTTGTGTTAGCCGGACCAACTGAATGGAACAAACTCCCAGATTTAATTTGCATGTCCTCATCACCATCAATCTCCAAAACTAACCTGAAAACTTATCTGTTTAAGATGCACTATGATTTGTCTATTTTCTGTTATGTGCTTTCGTGCAAGATCTCATTTTGTTTAGGCGCATTGCAGATGACAGATTATTATTATTATTATTATGTTAGTTAGGTTTGCCAACAATTCACATATTTGTTGAAGTGGCTGAATGGGTTATTAAACCCTGGGATAACATTAACGATGATGTTGTAACAACAACAACAACAATTCTTTTTTCCTGAGAGATAATTCTACCTCAAGTGAAAAAATAATCATCATCAGTGGAATTTCGGCTCTCTATAGCATTGATGTGTCTATGAATCTCCCAATCTTTCTGGTCCTGGGCTCACCTCCCGGCTGTGTGCAGTCCAAAGTTCGGTAGATACACAACATCCTCTGGTGCACATGGGCCGGCAGAGTGGTCTTCCAATTCCTGAGTGGGGTTTGTTTATTGGAAATAAAGGCTTGGCTTTTCTGTGGTGCTGCCTGCTATCACACCAAGCAGTGTACAAACAAGCATCTGTTCTCCTGGAATAAATTGCCCAACAACCTGCGACATGTCGAACTCCTCAGCCTCTCTTTGCCTCTTTTCAGCAAATGCTTGTTCAATCGTTGTTTCATTGCATTAGGTCGGGAGTGCCTCTGAGTAGTCTCACTTGAAGTGGTGCTATGTAAATTTGCAATTACAAGTTACAAAAGCCTGTCAAATTCGTTTCCCAATCCATAAATTATATTGGCTACGTTTAGAAAATCAGACAATTTAAATGTTGAGTACAGCTATGAGTACTGGTAGAACTCTAAACAATTCTTTATTTGAAATCAGTGAACAATGTCCAGAAATTCGCAAACCATTTACATCCAGTTCAACTTCAACTTTTCTTTAAAACAACTACTACACCAGACTGGCCGTCCAAATTGACTCTTCTCATCACCAACACTTTTGACCTCTTCCTTTCTCATCCTTATAAACTCATCAAGCCATTGCCTTCATCACGGTTCAGCAATTTTCCTGCCTAATCCCATGTGCGTAATCATACAAATACTACATGTTTGCCCAATCCATAAATAAATGTGTACGTACGCAAAATAAATTTATAATTTTGACGTCCACATTAGCCTATTTGTAACTCTGTATTGTCCTATAGTCGTTCGATGCCATTTTATTACATTATATAAAACCATGTGCAGTTATTCTGTGCTGTGAACGAGACACCTATAATTTGTCTATATTGGCCCTCACTCATCCTTCAATCTGGCCTAAAGTGCAGACAGTCGCTGCCGAGACACTTTCTGCAGCTTTTAAAAAAGAATATTTAAATGTATTTTCGTTCGTTTTAAGTAAATTAATAATATCATTCCAGTATGCATGGTGCCATCTGGCTAAAAGATCAAGTCACGAATGGTTGTTTGTGCTCTGTCCAGTTCGTCACTTTGTAATATTTTTGGGCCATTTTTGCTCATTTTTGACCCATTTTCGCTCATTTGTTTAAGCCTGGTCGTCACCTAAATAAATTACTTTAAGCCCGTTTGAAGCTGTTAGTTTTAGAGCAGCCATTTATGGTATATTTAAAATTACTTGGAATGAAGTGTGAGCCAATTGTCCGTTGGAATGTCACCATTTTGTAAACAGTGACCTCACTTGTCACGAAAATTCATTAGTTGGAAGCAGCCAATGAGAGGCACGTTTCATGACTTGGCCACATTTGTCTTCTATTATTCTATTATTAATAACGGCAGGTAACTATTGGGCCACCAGCGATCTGTTACCGTACAATCGTACATGCCTATACATATTGATTGTAAGCAAGCATTCACATCTTATTTTGATCCTGTAAGTTTATATTCAGCTTTCATATTTTCATTGCATCATTAGATTTCTGTTCAGCTGTTTAACTTTATTCTGGTTTTTTTCTGACCTTTCACAGACAATGAAACATTGCTACGACACATTTAAGAAGCCTACACTGTAACTTACAAGGACCTGAACATTTTTCATGAGCCGATTTGGTGAAAATGTTCAGAATTTCAGTGGAAGAATGTTAAACGATAGTAAAATCCATAAACCATCAGGCAGCCATGATGGCTGGACACTACTTCATCTGTCAGTATTACCTTTAACTTCCCACAAAGTTTTTTCCTATGAGCAAAACATTTCACAAACTTAAACCTGATTCTTTTAATGATGTCCTTATTTTACAAACTTGTTGCCTGCTTTGATGCATTTCATTTTGTTTTAAAATAGTTCAGATGAGTGGCAAATAATCCCACCTGTTCTAACATGTCCTGACAACGTGGTCTAACATGTCTTGACAACATATGCTGTCAGTCAACATAGTACCAAGCATGTGCAAGGGAAGTATGACCAGATGAGCAATTCGCTCAGTTACAATTAAAACCCAAGTTCCGGCTCTATTTCAATACTACCACTAAAAAGAACAACCACCTTGATGTTAACCACCTTGGCTGCAAAACATAAACCATTAAACCGTAACGAAGTGCTAATGCAAAGGAAATGGAATGTTTTGTCTTGCATAAACTCTACCTCCTTTTCCAAAACTTTTCCAGGTAAACTCATGCAACACAGTTTGCTGCAAACTTACATGCATAATTAAGTGAGAGGCTTGGCTCCAATGGGAACCACCATCTTTGAATTACCCACCAAAGAATTTCTACAGAGGTTCCTGACCTCTTCTCAGACAACCCAAACCTGTAATATAAGTTGGCCATTGAGACCTCTGAAATGCAGGCAGCTCAAGCGCAGAAGAACAGCAATGGCAGCAGTTGGCCAGAGATTGATATTCAAAATATTACATGATCTCATGCAATGATCTCGAGCAGCCACCACATAAACCACCCATCACATTAACTACATCTCCCAGCAGAAATATATTATGTATGCCTATCATATGTGTGTGTATATATATATATATATACGATAGCCTTGATAGCCCTAGAATAAATATATATATATATATATATATATGTATGTATGTAGGCATGTATAGATCAGTGCCCACACAGACACCTCAGGTTAATGTCCCACATGTTACCGCCTCTCAGCATTCATCCAGCCCAAGACGTGGGACCTTCTGTACAGCAGCTGTCCTGACTCCACCTCCCCTGCTTCATACATAAATGTCCACAAAACCCAAGCCTGAGAAGGCCGATCAGGTCTCTGCAATTGTTTTGGTGGCATTAGTTACGCTCACAACAAGGAAGCACTTGCCAGTAAATTCCTTCCACAGCTACAGTATCTGGAATCTTGTATATGCTTGATCTGGTCACAGGCCAAACACAGGACTGAACAAGTGACCACAGAATCAATAGCACTTTTTGCCTCAATCTCTCCAACACCAGCCAGTCAAACTATGTCATACACTTCAAACACCCTCTGTGTCTCTCTTTATGGCTCTGTCTGTCTGTCTGTCTGTCTGTCTGTCTGTCTGTCTGTCTGTCTGTCTGTCTGTCTGTCTGTCTGTCTGTCTGTCTGTCTGTCTGTCTCTCATATAATTTATAGAAATCTAGAAATTGAACTATATCACAGTATGTGTGTAAAATTATATGCAGGTAATGTTGCTATGCTAAGACCACTTTGTAGTTATGCTAAGGGCCGATTATTCAGTAATGACAAAGGTTGGGTAAGGTCTGACTGTTTGAAGAGTTGAAGAGACCTTATCAGCAGATAAAACTCAGACTGTTCACCGTTTGACACCGGATGTGTGCTTGGGTTTATCTTGGGAATCTGGTTTATCTCTCATTAGCAACACCAGGACAAACCAGCATAGAGGATGGAAACCAAATGTCAGCTGAGCTTAGTCTGCATAACAACAACCAAACCGCACAAGGGTAGGTCTGTGTAAATTATGTTCCTGAAAGAAACTTCCAGACAATGCCCAGCCAAAAAGCAGCAGTGATCATTTCACTCTCAACATCAAACAGCCAAGGGTTCCCCTGGAGATGTGTACAGAAGAACTGTACAGCCCATTCATGTCTCCATACATCAGCCTTCTTTCAGCCACGACCCTGTGTAGCCCAGAATATATGGACAGCATCATTGGGCACCGGCTGCGCAAAGAATAAGAAACGTAGATCTAAATATATTTACTGCTGAAAAATCTGGAGAAATATGCCATCTGGATTCTACTTTTCTCAAGACATCTTCCCTGCTTCTCAAGTTTACACTTATGTAACGGACATTTTGAAAGCAGTTCATATTATCACTTTCTTCTGTATAATATAAGACATGTGGGCATATACAGCAGTTGTATGGTAACTAGAATACATGTACATACATACATACTTACTTACTTACATAAATATATTCATGTACGATAAAGGTGCATATATAAGTTTGTACATGTAGGTTGTGTGTGCATGCGAGTGCATGCGTACTTATCGGTAATACATGACTGTTGTTCCACGCAAACTATTACTTGATACAGAGTCCACCTAAAATTACTCTTAACTGCATAATTGATTTTCCATTCAACAAATAGACACTAGCTCTCTCTGTGCTCAGAACTTTGAATTGGACAATCACCCTCCATAGAGTAGGTGACATGCTGGATGACTGCTAAGCTTTGCTTCTTTAACCTCCACAGGAGAAGTTGGGTATTTGAACGCAAGCGTCTGATGAAAGAAACAATTCTCCATTGATTAATGTAACCAACCAGTGGAAACTGGCTTTGACCCAATTCCTCAGGTTTTTTATCGGGAAGACTATGTCCAGTATCTTGTTTATATGCCAGAATGCCACACAGAGGAACCATAAGGAAACACTGTTCTTAGAATATAAGACAATTCAGAAACAGGGCTGTGCCCAAGGTGACTACTGTTCATAATGGAGCCCTATATTATAAATGCTCTCTAACAGTACATCACATCACATTACATCAAATTATTACTTACTTACCCTAACCACAAAAACTCAACTGTAAAGACCTGGCCAGTGGATAGTACCTTCCTACATCTAACCATTCAAGAGGTTGGCTCTCTTTCACTTAGCTTATTTGGTACTTTCGAGATGCAATCTATGATTATGCTTACACATTACAAAGTAAAGCCCATACATGTTCAAAGACAAGGAAGCTTTTTTAAAGCTGAAACTAAACAATGGCCTCATTAGCAATTTTCAGTTAACATTGTATAGCATAATGAAAGCACCTCATCAGTTGTATTGAAGTGCATTGTTCAACCCCAGAACTAGTTAAGTGAATTTTTTTCTGTACAAAACAGCACTACGCCAAGTAAATGCAACTCAGCTACGAGAACTCTTTTAAGTGCAGTTAAGTCCTCCTACGAACATGATCCTTGTGAACTTATTTATTCATCCTCTTGCAATAAACTTCATTTTTACAGGTCTCAGAGGACTTCGCAGAGCTCTGCAAGCCAGGGCACAGTGATCTATCATTCTGTTTACTGCATACTCAATAATGACTTCGGATCGATAACCTAAAACACAGCGTCAAAACGTTCACTGCTAAATCCCTAGGAAGAAATTTTCTTCAGCAGAGGTAAAGTAAATAAATGACCAACAGTCTCTAAACGAAATGATCAACAGAGTTTTTAAACTATGAAAACAATAATACAGATAAGTAAGTATGACTATGTATGCAACGCATGTATCTATGCACTGACCAGTCATTTCTTGAATACAAGTTGTTAAATATTGAACAAATTAGGACTACTCAGATGGGTGAGTTTATGTATCGGTATGAACATAACCTATTGCCCGTGGTTTATAGAGGACTCTTTAACTTGCTTCTGATGCTCATTCCTGTTCTACAAGAGGATCCAAGCTTTATCGTCAACCCTTTGCTCATACAAGGGTTGTCAAGGGGCCATCCACATATTACGTACGCAATGAGGGGGGTCTGATTTAGGCGATTTTGCGTATGGGTGCGAACGGGGGGGGGTCTCGACAAAATGTGTACATACGCAAAATAAATTTCTAATTATGACGTCCACATTAGCCTATGTATAACTCTGTATTGTCCTATAGTCATCCGATGGCACTTTATTACATTATATGAAAGTCATGTGCAGTTATTCTGTGCTGTGAACGAGACACCTATAATTTGTCTATATTGCCCTCACTCATCCTTCAATCTGGCCTAAAGTGCAGACAGTTCAATCTGGCCTAAAGTGCAGACAGTTCAATCTGGCCTAAAGTGCAGACAGTTGCTGCCTGGAGCTGTTGAGACACTTTCTGCAGCTGGTCTTGGGGGGGGTGTGCATCAAGCGTATGTACGCAGGTGGGGGGTGGAAGAAAGTACGCTTACAAACGGGGGTCCAAATTTCCCGGATTTTTTACATAATTATTATTTAATCATTTATCTATAAAACAAATCATCAGAGACTAAGGTATCCAACTATCCATGGTACATCACACTCACCACTCATATTACAGTAATGAAATAATAGGTTCTAGAAGTATTTAACTTCATCCAGCTCCTAAAAAATAGGAAAGTTGATTTTTAAGGCTTCAATTATGCATAATGTCATATGCAAAATTTAAGTTGTCATGTGGCACACCTAAATAATGGAATATTTTTAAAAGATTTTGCACGAGTTGCTACTACCAATACGAACAGAACTCGGGGATGTCCCAGGCATTATTAAAAAAATACTTTTTTCACTACCACCCTAATGTATATATATAAATACATATACTGTATACATACATGTACCGGTATATCTATTTAGTAAATGTAAGGTAAATGTGCACATACAAGTCTGTGGGTGTGTACAGGTATGTGTGTATTTATAAGCGACATGCGAAGGTCCCTCTATGGTATATAGTACACCTAAAAATGCTCCTCATTGCAGTCTTGATTTTTCAGCCAACAGACATTACCTATTTTTATGATCGAAACCTATGGTTTCTACACGCATCCTCCACAGAAGGTCACACAGTATATATGAATATATGTTTGTATGACATGTATGTCTGTCTATATATATATATATATATATATATATATATATATATATATATATATATATATATATATATATATATATATATATATATATATATATATATATATATATATATATATATATATATATATATATATATATATATATATATATATATATATATATATATATATATATATAAACATATAGCACATTTTATGAGTTGCACAGGTTCTTAAAGCATCTTCCAATATTATACTGTATGCCAAGACATGAACCAGTGCTGCAACAACTCAGTTTCAGGCAAGGCTTTTTGACACACCAGGTAGTGACTTTGATCAATCCTAGGCTCACACCTGCATTTGAGCAAATCAATTACACAGCTTGCATATGATCAACAGACATAAAATTACACAAATGCTAAGAGCAAAGGCCATCCAGTTCGGCCAGCTTGATCTTTGATAAGTGCCGATAATGCACATGATAAAAGACTCTTATCTTTCTACAAGACGTCATGAAACAATGGACGTCATGAAACAGTGTAGTGAGTCAGAAAAGAACTTTAAACTCTCAAACCAATTCAGTTCTTATTCTGGGTTGACATATATATAATCAAGGTAGCAGTAAACTGTGACTTTGACGTAGACATGCTGACTCATACGTATATTCATTATGGCATCTATGTCGCACCTTCAATGGACCACTCAGAAAAGTTGCATACATGTGCATCTCAATGGTGAACTCTGTAGGAACATAGTTAAAACTGTGCAGTTACCATGCATCTTTAAGAATTACAATGCTGCCATAAACCAATGCTGCCATATATTCGTGTTTGCGCTTGTCGTGTGTACACATAAACGTGGCAGGTTTTCATTACTTACTTGTTTACGGGCCTGTCACGTTGAGAGCGCTTCTGTATATCCCTGCTGAGAGAAGCGCTATATAAATGTTCAGATAAGATAAGATAAGATAAGATAAACCCATCAAAAATTATGATACTTTCGTTTCACAAAGCCTGAAGTTTGGCTGTTTTTTGCTTTTATGAAATCAGAAGAAATCTCGTATGAAAAAATCAAAGTTTTCTTGCCACTTTTTTTTAGCTCCTCCTCTTCATAAAAGAAAGAGAACAGAACTATTTTGAACAAAGGTTAAAATGCAGTTTCAGATGACACCATGACTTCAAATTCATTAACAATTATAAACAAATAGTTAAATTGTCAAAAATACATGAAATGTGCAATTATTGATGAAAATTGAGCAGAGACATCTGCTTCTAATGCAGAAAGACTAGCTGTTGATAGGACAATTTTTAACACATTAATTCCAAGTAGCAACATATAATTTGCACAATATACAATTTGCAAACATATGTACAACTTTTTTAATACTATATTTAATGTCTCAAAATTGCAGTCATGCTAAGAATCTCATGCTCTAACTCTCTTGGTCATTATTTGCCTGAATATTTAGAAGACAACTCATCGGATTTTCAACCTATGCCCATCAATTCTTAGCTAACACCGATAGTGATACAAAAAGCAATGTTAGTTACTCTTAGATAACTTGAAAGCTTCTACAGAAGTTGATTTTAACATAAAGAAACACACCTTATAAGATTAAAAAGATGCTTTGCAAATGTTATTTACAGTACAAATAGCATTACAATGTACATTATAACAATTTCAATCACTGACCCACCACTGTCTGCTATCATAACCCATGAAGACAAGGTTTTTTATAATATTCCTACATAATTCTAATTAAACAGCCACGTTTTTGCCTCTAAAATATTGCTTCCAGAGCCAATCCCATTGCGATGAATGCAAGCCTACACCGGCATAAATGTGCTAATGAAACGCCTGTCTTACATTAAGTATGCTAAAAAACTCAACAACATCTATCTCAGTAAGTACTGCGTTTCTGGTTACACAACAGTTGGTAATCTCATGTCTGATTTTATCATTTTAATACATGAATTTAAAATTTATTTAAAAAAACACCAATTACGTGTAACTTAAGTTTAAGTAGTAGCTGTTATGTGTCTATAGTCTACTATAGACAGAGAACGTGTGTACTCGTTCACTTTAACTGGACAGAAGACGTTTTTGAAGGAAACGCTCATGAAAGATGGTAATTCAAAGTAATTTATCACACTAATTCGCCCGCCTCGATTTAATACCAGACAGCTAATTACGAACAAAAAGCACATCGAATTGTGAACTCAAGCACCGCACACACCAACGACGATTTCTTTGAAATAATCGTTCAAAATTACCTTAATCTGTAGATCTGACTTCTAAAGTGTCTGCAGTTCGATGTTATACGGTGAAAGATGTCTTCCGATTTAAGAATAGCAGAATCCGTCAAACACGTCCAGAAACCTGGCACACTACATACACTGCTGAGACTGCTCACTGTTTATATAATAGTAAACACACGAATAATTGCGACCCATTTACATCAGACGAACGCGGCTCCAGATGGCGCTGACGATTGTGTGAGCTAGTGCCCTACCGGCCAAGTCCCGACGACTATTTATAATCATTATAAACATCAAAGAGCTTCTATAGCGCCTTCATTTAACGCTCAATGATCAGTTGATGATCGCTAACAAGCAAAGTCACTGTCCATAGCAAATTCTTGGGTAAGTGGGATCAAAAAACAAGAGGAAAATCCGATAAAACGCGGAAACAAGTATCTCTAAAGTTGTTGCTATTACCACTGTTTGTTATTGTCGTTGTTGATGATGGCTATATGATGTTGCAGTTAATGATAATGAAGTCTATGGCGGGCACAAGAAAATGGTTAGTCCTGAATCATTCTAGCATTCTAGCAATTATAAAAGATATTGCTTAACTTCCTACTGATGCCATAGTATTTCAATATCAACATTTTTCTTAAAGCTGAACAGCTTAGTATGATCCATAACAATAATTTCAAAGCGAGTTTTGGCGGCCTGCGTTAATACATACGTTAAAAGCATTCAGCTATAGCCTACTTTCAGCTTTACTTGGTTGTTGCCGAAAAGACAAAGCCTACCGATGATACTATTTTTAGGTGCGTCTCAAACTGTTGAAATGAGTAGAGCTTTGGTTATTTGACAAGGACTTCGCGCTTGGCCTTCAAGTGGCGCTTTAGAAGTTTGGAGATTACGATTACACAGGACTGGAAAGTCCTCACATAACGTCAACATAAAACTATTTGAAGCGCGGCCTTCTGACGGAGAGAAACAGAATGTGTCCTGTTTACACAACAAATGCATCAGCTTTTTGCACTTTGAAGGAGAGTCGACGAATAAATTTATTTGCAGATTAAAACATTTCTTATGAATATTTAATACATCACACTTAAGATCAGACGTAAAAATATTGAAGTGGGCGACATCTGTGGATAAGGTTGCAACCGGATATATAATTATTATATCAGTTTCCATTTCGTTATAGATAGAATCTGTGGTTAGTTGAGTAACTTAGCCTATAAGTTATTGTTTTATCGCTCACCAATTATTACTATGTTTTAATTGACTTATGGTGATTACTTGTTAACATTTGTTTTCCTTAAAATTTTATTTAGTGTTCTGTTCCTCCTTGCAACGCAGTCGAATTTATTAGAGAACCAGAATGTCTGTGATGAACTTTCAGAAGACTTTTCGCGATGTTAAACCTCCAGACAAGGGCAGCTTTCCTCTCGATCACGAAGGTTAGCATCGATCTGGGAGGCCTGTATTTTCAAAAATATCAGAGTTATTTCAGTAAATGTTATGAAGATCTGGTAAAGATTTAGGGTGGTCGCTGGCAACCGTGCACACGATAAACATAATTGTCGCCCCAGAATTGCGTAGAATAGAATGCGAGGAACTCCCGTTGCCTACTACTTCCGCTTAAGTAAGTAAGTAATGGTTCATGAACACAATATTTAAGGTGAAATATTAACTTTTATTAGGAAATGTACGCAATATTTGCACAGGTTAAAAATTAACTGAAAATTAGGAATTATTTTGAGAACTAAATTCTCATTTCTCCTAAATGTTCAAACAATCTTAAGTTATTAAGCTTATACTCTACCACAACTTCTTTGCAAAATGACTGAGGAGGCGTAAGTTCTCGAGTGTTTCGGTTCAGTTATAGGAAGTGTATTTTTGACATTTCAATCCTGTGTTTTAGTGCTATACTCAGTACTTAGTTACTTGAGAATTTCTAAATATTGTATTCTTGAACCATTGCTTACTTAATTTAGTGAAGTAGTAGGCTGTGGGAGTTCCTAGCACTCTATTCTATACAATTCTAGGACAGCCATGATGTTAGCCTTGTGCGCTGTTGCCACCAGGTCACCATAAACCTTTACCAAAGCTCTTAGAGCAAAAATGAAGCATTATGCTTTCCTATGATTCCTTAGGACTTTCCACTTGCAATTTGTATTAACTAATCCGACTTTGACTTGCTTAACCTCTTAACTGAGGAATACCTCAGCTAACAACCAGCTTGTGGCATAAATAATTGAGCTGAAAAGCATATTATAGAAGCATGTTAGTGTTAACTAAATGTTCTGCATTCAGACAACTGTTGTTTCAGTTTATGCTACAATAAAGATTTGATTTGATTTGATTATTCGTTTATTGTCATCGCACATTGACACACTGCAACATGGTACAGTAAGCACTCTAGCACTCAGATAGTGAAAGCATTAAAATATTCACAGTAAGCCTCATTACCACTGTTCGCAAATAAACAACCGTACTACAGTTCAGTATGCTAATCCTTGAATCTGGTAAGTATATGTGGTACAACACATTTTGAACAAAAATATCTCAGTTTCTTTTCCAATTTCTTGTCTGTCTGACTGACTTACAATGCAGTTACAATGATGAGTGGGTGCTAGAACTTGATGTGAGTCCAAAACATAATTCAACAGAAGAAACTGCGGTAGAGGTTTCCATCAGTCGAGTGGCGACCGATGACCTTAATAAACAATGTGGCCGCCAGACTGGTATAGAATAGAGTGCTGTTATGAAATAATCAAATAGGCATGCATACTTTTCGTATACTGTATGCATGATATGGTATACTTGTTTACTTGTATAATAAACGTGTCTTTTGTGTCTTCAATAGCTGAGTGCAAGGAGTTCATGGCTCGATACATGCGATGTCTTCGAGAAAATAGTTCTGAGAATTCACTTTGTCGTCTGCAAGCAAAGGAATATTTACAGTGCCGCATGGAGAAGTAAGATTTTATCATCATCAAATTGAGAGTTTGACTTTTTATGTCAGATTCTAGTAAAAAGTATGGCAAATATCCTATTACAGCTCTGTTGACTGCAGTATTAATTATGAGTTGTTGTTCCTCAGTAGTTGTATTCTAGTGGTTTAGTAAGTCAATCAATCAATCAATTAGTCAATCAATAAATCAACCGAAATCTGTATAACATCCCTTCCGGACTACCTACTCAGAAGCGCTCTGATGCTCTATATATTTCGTCTTGTACCATGTCGGATTTTGGGAGTAGTCAATCAATTAGTCAATCAATCCGTGATCTTTTAAGCTGGGTTTAAATCTGTGTTTAAAAGTGAAGTTAAATTCTTATTTTTTATGCTACCAGCAAATCATACTGCAAACAGTGCGATTTAACCATGCAGAATTCTCCTAAGTGGCTCCACCCAGATGCCATGTCAACATTTTATACATTGGCATCCACAATGGCGGATTCTATATGGGAGATCAGCAAATTTTCTGATGACATCGTTCAGTTAGCCATCAATAGTTTTCTGATAAACAACGCGGATAGAAAGAAATTCGAGGAAAACTTGAAGGAAATTATTCTCAAAACAGTGAGAGAAAGGAAGAAATCGAAAAAAAGGCGGAAAGTCGATACAAATTGCCTCATTCCGAATGATATGACCATTTTTTATGAACGAATTTTTCCTCATATACGTGAGAACATTGCAAAATACAAAGAAATGGAAAACATAGGCGAAAGTGTGGAATGGAAAGCAGACCTGAATTTTGTTGAGGAGTTTATTTCAGCAACCAAAACACAATTTGCGACTGATCCAGAGTGCAGCTATGAGGAAAACAATTGGTATTTCAGTGACGACGTTGACAAAACTTTGCTGGATGATGATGACATTCAAACGTTTGCTGAGTGTTTGTCTGAGATGGATCAAGATGGAAGAAATTAAAGGTAAGAATTTGGGGGTGATTGGCACCTAGATGGATACTACGCGTTGAACCAGCTACTCTTGTAAACGCATTTCTTAGGCCTATACTTGATCTAAAAGTGTGCTAGTTTAACTTTGAAATGTATAAACTATGCCGTCATTTTCTGCATGCTGTAAAGCGGAGCATCATCATCATCATCATATATTCGTTCATACGGCTAGCAGCGTGCTGGTTTTATGTATAACGTACCATAAACTAATGCCGTTGGGTTTTGCAATTCGTGGAATGGTGATACAGCCAATTGCTAGAGGGACTGTATATGTATTTATGTAAGTATGTATGTCATAACATATAATAATAACCTTCGTGGTTTTATTATGTTTCTACAGATACCTGTGGCTGGAAGGGATGATTCTGACCTTTGGCGAGATGGGGTCGATCGTGATACATGTTACGGTTGCACCATGGCTCTGTGTCGTTGGAGTGCTGGGTGTGTGTTAGCAGGTGTTTGTGAGTAAGCGGCCCCATGGGCCTCTGGCGCAGCGTGAAACCCCATAAGCTCATAGGGTGTGCTCGTTCGTTTTTTGTGTTTGTGCATCAGTAGTTTGTTAGTAGTGGTTGACCTGCTGGGCCTCTGGCATGGCGTAAAACCTTGTAAGCCCCTTGTTTTGGCAGGCGGGCCTCTAGCATGGCGTAAGCCCATGTTTTGTCAGTGTTTTGTGTATTCTGTCGTGAACATTTTCCGCAAGGCTGAAGACCAACTCTTCAGTGGACATTTTCCGTAAGGGGCCGTCCACATATTACGTACGCACTGAGGGGGGAGGGGGGTCGGATTTTGGTGATTTTGCGTACGGGTGCGAACGGGGGGGGGAAGGGGGGACAAAAGTGTACGTACGCAAAATAAATTTCTAATTATGACGTCCACATTAGCCTATTTATAACTCTGTATTGTCCTATAGTCGTCCGATGGCATTTTATTACATTATATAAAAGCCATGTGCAGTTATTCTGTGCTGTGAACGAGACACCTATAATTTATCTATATTGGCCCTCACTCATCCTTCAATCTGGCCTAAAGTGCAGACTTTCGAGACACTTTCTGCAGCTGGTCTTCGGGGGGGGTGCGCCAAGTGTACGTACGCGGGGGGTGTGGAAGAAAGTACGCTTGCGAACAGGGGGTAGGGGGAATCCAATTTTCCCGGATTTTTGCGTACGTAATATATGGATGGCCCCTAAGACCAAAGACCAACTCTTCCAGATGCCTACCTACTCTGGAGGATACCTCTGTTAGCAATGATGAGTACAAGCTTATTCTGGGAGAGGAGGAGAAGTACAGAACGCTGAAACAAGAGATAGAAGACAAGAGCGGAATAAAAAAGAGTTGCCAAGACAGAGCAAAGATGAGGTCGTAGCGGAATTCATCAGGAAAATAACAGACGCTGGGTCTTCTCAACAAGCCTTGGTATGAACATTTTCATCTGAAGTGGTTGGAGTGTTGAGTTTGTTGTTCCGAGTGTTCCACCAGCATACGATTAGAGTCATATTTTTATTAGTACACTCCAGTGGTTTGGGCCGGCCTCGTGGGAGGGGCTCGGCCGGCAGCAAAAACCTAACTTTGCATTTTGTTGGAACAAGGCACGTCAATTCGTGATGCTTTTTTGTCCCCTTTAAGAGGTCAGTTAATTATATAGAGGTAGGGGTGCTATATAAATTTCAATTGACTGATTGATTGACTGTTCCCAAGACTTGAAATATATAGAGCATCAGAGCGTTTCTGAGTAGGTTGTCTTGAAGGGACGTTATACAGATTTTGATTGATTAATTCATTGATTGATTGACTAATTGGTTGATTGATTGATTGATTGACTGTTCCTACACTGCTAGAATACAACTACTTCCTCTGTTATTTGATTCTAACCAGGCTGCCTCAGGCTGACACACTTGTAATGGCTCCTTATTCAGGCATTGATGGGAGGCATCTTTTTGAACAGTGATTATTTACGAAAGGACCATCTGTCATGCAGATATCTGCTGTGCTGGTTCAACTAGACATGTCTATTCAGATAATAATCTTCTGTTGCTTCCCATTTAGCTCGGCTTTCCTATCACTATCCTTCCACCTCTTTCCATCCATCCTTCCCACTTGACAGTGACTCTGCTGTCAAATTAAGTGATAAGCTAATTTGCGTTCACATACGTTATAGAGAGGTGTTGAGATCAAAATCATATGGTAACCATTTCCCCACACTGTTTTCCACTAGTTCTGGGACATCGGGCTGAGGAACACCTCTGATGAGTTCGTTTTCAGGTGGCGCTGTATAAGTTTCCAATTACAATTAATGTTACGACATTACACAGCTCTGTGTGTGATTTAAACCTTATTGAAATTGTTCCTACAGAAGTTGACAATCTGTGCCGTATTATAGAAAGATTATGTTTACACAATCGTGATAAAATTGTACTGTGTTATGCTGCATTCAACAGTAATGTATTGTTGTAGCTATTTACACTTCTTCTGTCAAAATATATTGTGACATATTTTGATTGTTATTCTACCATTTACCAAAATTTCTTGCAGAAATCTTATGGCCAAAGAAGACTGGAATAAGCTTGGTTTCAATGAAGTCACTGAGAAAACAGGAAACGATACCAAGCAACCAAAAAATTCTTAGAACTCTTAAGTTACAGACCTGAGGATAATAGTTAACGTCTTCACTGTTTTCAGTACTGGCATAAGAATTGTATCAGCTCGTCACGTTATGACAGTTGGATTTTACCAAAATGCACAGATATTGCTGTAAATACTTGGGCTCATTGTAGAGAACTTGAGGCTGAAATGCGTGTTTATTTAATGGTCTGAATTTCAGTGGAATTGTTTTCATTTATATCATACATGTTTATGCACGCTTGTGAAGGCAGCTTATAAAGTCCTCGTTTCCCCCTCCAGACTTTTAAATGCTGCGGCCAGAGTAATAGCCCGACTTCCTTGCGGGTCTCATATTTCCTCTTTCATATTCGATCATCTTCATTGGCTTCGCCTTACTGCTCGGATTCAGCTTAAGGTTCTCACTTTAGTCCTTCAGTCTTAAACAGGCTTAGCACCCAAGTACCTCTGTGACCTCGTTCGTCTGTCAGTTTCAGGTTCTTCCCTCCGTCCATTATGATTGCTTAACCGCCATGATCTTTTGTGCCATGAGCCAGGACCACTATGGCCAAAATTCGAGCCTTTACTTGCATTGGTCCTGCTTTTGGAATCAACTCCCTCCATTGACACATGCCTCTTAATTAGCTGGTGGCCCAAGTGCCTCGTTCCGCTGTCTTAAAACCACTTTCTATTCACGGGGTCTTCGCACTGGGAGCGCCTCTGATTAGCGAACACTGTGAGAGGCACTTTGTAAATGTTTAGATACAATACAATACAATACAAATGCTAGTGAATCTACCGGGTATGCTGTTGCTGTAGTTTCTTGCTGTTCTCCTCTTATCAACATTTCCTTGTCAGGAGGTTCTTTGAGAGAAGGTGATTGTGTATCTGTGGCTTGATGTATTTGGTGTGCTGTTGGATTTGGGTGTGTCTAGATTACTGTAACTCACTTCTTACTGGTGGTTTCAATAGGTCAAACATGCTGAGGCTGCAGAGAGTTCAGAACTCTTTGGCTAGAGCCATAACCAACACATCCAAATATGAACATATAATCCCTAGGCTTAAATCTTTGCATTGGCTGAGGTGTTCAGCAAACAATTAGTTTCAAATTAGGACTCATAGCTTTAAAACTTTTAACTCTGGCCAGCCACAATACTTAAACTAAGTTCTAATTCCCCAGAATAGGTTGATACCTTATACATTGTTATTCAACAAGGTCATCTGATTATCTTTGTGTGGTCATACCTAAGTCAAGAAGTGTTTTTGGTGAATGAGTTTTTTTCCGGTTGCTGAACCTACTTTTTGGAACTCAGCCTGTGTCTGTGCGCTCTGTTCAGTTGCTTGTGTGTCGTTCTGCACTTAAAGATGCCTCTTTCAAATTGCTTATCCGCCATAGGATGCCTCTCTGTCTTACGGACTGATCTGGATATTGACCTGATTATGGTTTGGTTTTGGTGTGCCATCGGTTGATACCTTTTACATTAGACACTGGTGCAATAGAAGTTAGTAATTACAATTACAAGTCTTGTTATCATCTACAAGACTAGCTTCTGTAATGGGACTTTCTCCAGCTTGATTTCCACATTAATTTAGAAGGACATTCTACAAACTGGCACATATGGAAGAAATCTGCAGTACCTGGCCAATGTCCAGTTTTTGGTGTAAATAATTCATAGCTCTGTTGAAGGGTCTACAGAATTTGAAAATATTGTATGGAAAATTGCATACATTTTTTGCTCGAGACATATGTTATTGTCAAACATTAACACAGCAATATATTGGCAAAAGCTTAATATGAAATTTTAAAAGCTATTTGAAAGTCATTTCAATACAAAGCAAATGCACACCAAATGGAGTAACTCAATAGAAAACTCTCCTTTCTTTGAAATAAGTCATGCTTTGTCTATATGCTCGTTATATTGGGCAGTCAAGTGAAAAAATTTACCATGCGCATTGATGACCGTTACAATTCAATAGCCTGACTATCTAGATGCACAGCAGTTACAGGAAGGTTACAGTTTTGCTATGATCTTCTGAATTACGAACTGTCTGAATTTCTACTTGCCGACTTGCTAAGTTTTTTACAACAATTCCATGCTTCTGAAAGTGCTGTAGGCTTTTAGAAGACTTGTACTTCATTCTGCCTTCAAGTTGCAGGGTTATGGTGGTGGTATACTAATAGCACACTTCAACACCACTCAAACACGTCATAGAAAACTTGATTTATCTTTGTTGGTTCATAGGTTAATGTTATTCTTCATGCAAGTTCGTTTTCTGAGTTTGCAGCAATTTTCTAACATTGATCATGTCCTTGATTTGCCCATGAACATTCTGCGTATGTCCTTTATCAAGATACTCTTTCCACTCTAAAACAAACAGAGTTTTGGCCTTTATAATATTTTGTGTTATAATACAAAGCAAGGTGCAATGACTGCAAATATTGCAGTTTTTTAACACTTTAACAACGAGCGTGCACTAAAAGTGTATGGAGAACTAATCCCTCATCATTCAAGGGTTAAAGAAAGATTAGCTAGATATTGCATTGCATGAAACTTGTGAATGTTATGGGTGCACCAATGTTTGAAAGTGAAATTAGCAAAAATTACTAGGCCTAAATTACAGATATTTGTGCTGTAGTACAATTTATTAAAATATTACATACCTTGCTAAGCTTTATTCAGTCTGTCCGGCCCTGGGTTAAAGCGTTCCACAAGCGTTTTGGACAATTTTGCTGACTCGTGGCCTAGATGCTTCACTTGTGTCGTTGTTAATTGCTCTGACCTGTCTGGCACTGGATTGAAACGTTCCACTGGCATTTTTGATAACTTCCCAAGTGTTTGAGGAACTGAATGATGTTTTACTTGTGCAGTTGTTAATTCCTCTTTCCTGTCTGGCACTGGATTGAAACGTTCCACTGGCATTTTTGATAACTTCCCAAGTGTTTGAGGAACTGAATGATGTTTCACTTGTGCCTGTGTTAATTGCTCTGACCTGTCTGGCCCTGGATTGAAACGTTCCACTGGCATTTTCGATAACTTCCCAAGTGTTTGAGGAACTGAATGATGTTTCACTTGTGCCTGTGTTAATTGCTCTGACCTGTCTGGCCCTGGATTGAAACGTTCCACTGGCATTTTCGATAACTTCCCAAGTGTTTGAGGCACTGAATGTTTCACTTGTGTCAACTGTGTCCCAGATGCTGCTGCTGCTGCTTTTGGTTCTGGCCAGTCTGGCACTGGGTTGAAACGTTCCACAATTTCTGGTAAATATGTTAGTTTAGCTGGTTGAGCGGACACTTTGATAATAGGTGGCTGCTCCTTTGATGGTTTAACAATATTCTGAACAGAGGGTTTAGCAACTGCTTCTGGGGCTTTCTGCTGAATAATTGGATGTACTTGAGGACTTGCTTGTGAAACCGACACAACCTGACGAACTGGCACTATTGTAGGAGGAGACACAATTTGAGCAACTCCTTTAGGAGCTGGTGCTAATATTTCCTGCCTAGTGTGCACTCCAGTAATAGTCGTCTTTGTTGTCTGAGGCTGTGCTCTGATGACGACACGAGACTGTGCCAATGGTTGTTGTACAGCTCTACCACTTCTATCTCCAAACAGTAATGATGGTTGGAGTTTAACAGGTGGCGATTCTACCGCCTGCTGAGTATAATTGGCAGACGGGGAAGTTTGGATGTCTTGATGAGAGGTCACATTGTTGACCTCCGCGTGTACATTTGCATCTGCAACTGGTGTTTCTGGTGCGCTATGTGTATAATCTCGGGAGTGATATAGGCGTTCTTCAGAAGCATCTTCCCATTCTGGAGTCGACTGTGTCTGGGGATTGGCTGGACGTGCCAGTCTCAGTCCTCTAATCTCGGCCTTGAATGTGCGACCTGGCTCCGGTTGTACCTGTTGTGGCTGTACTTGTTGCTTTTGTGCCTGATGTAGTTGTGTATGTTGCGGTTGTTCTGGCTCTTTCCAAGCGTCGGAGGACTCCTGTTCCGACTGGATCTGGGCCTTTGCAGCTCGCACTTCCCACGAATGAACGGCTCTTCCCGAACGCAATGAACCATACCATGCTGGCACGCCTGACCCTTCTGCCTGAGTGCTATCTGATTTCCAGAAATCCCTGTGAGCGGGGTACTGTACTGATTGATGGTCAGCCGGTGCAGGTGGGGACCTGTATTGAGAGGAAGGAAGTGGCGGTTGAGGGGTTGACAAAGGGAGATATCGAGGAACTGACTTTGGTCTCGGCGTCCACCCCGGTTCTGATAGTCCGGATGGCATGGTGGGTGCGGTTTGAAATCTCTTTGCAGACCTGTGCCGACTCTGATGGGTAGTGATCTTCGGGTTGTAAACATCTAAAACACACCATTTCCAACCTTCTCATTGCATGGCAAAATGCTCTTGATCTACCTGCAGAGTTTCAGATTGGGTTAATTATGATGAGTGATCCTTCCGTTCCCAGTTAGCACACGTTGGGCCAATGTTGGACAACGCTGGTCCAGCATTGTGCCAATTAGGGAATGTAATCCCGGGATCCCGAATCCCGGGATCCCGGAACATTTTTCAATCCCGTAATCCCGGGATTGACAAACGTGGAATCCCGTATTTTCGGGATTACAAAAAAATTCGGATTTTGGATTAAAATTACTTTATCCACTGTATAATTCTTCCTTAAGGCTTGGGCAACGGACGCTAATTACGGCAGATAAGCAGCAACGACGGTACGAGCAGACTACAGACCGACTCTGGCTGCTTTAATATCAAGGTGCTGCAGGCTGCTGTGCACTAGTCCCACAGCGGTGCTGCGCTGGTCACCTGTCGTTCTCAGACCTCATTCTCTGCCGTGGGATCGCTATCAACTATCAAGATCTTTCCACTCAGAAACTCCCCACCCCAAGTTAATTAGCCTCCGAGGACCAAACAAGTGGGCCAACCTGTTAGTGGCGAAACCTTGATCAAGTATCAACCGAGCCCTACTGCTGTCAAGTGCCTCTGCCTATGCTCTGAGTCATCAGTATTCGGAGATTCTGCTACATGCATTGACACTTCACGCTTCTTGCGATTAATTTTATCGTAAATAACTCCTAACGAACGCTTAAACTTTTCGTTATTTTAAGGTTACATGTTTATAACACATCGCCACAACGTTCTTAAAACCAACCTCTTTAATACACAACCGCGTAACAGTATTAAATATACATTTATGCTATAGGCGGGAAAATTTTTCATTGCATAAAGTATAATCTCGGGATCCCGGGATTGATTAATTTCTAATCCCGTAATCCCGGGATTGACAGAATGCTCCGGGATTACATTCCCTAGTGCCAATTAGGGAATGTAATCCCGGGATCCCGGAACATTTTTCAATCCCGTAATCCCGGGATTGACAAACGTGGAATCCCGTATTTCCGGGATTACCAAAAATTGGGATTTTTGGATTAAATTTGCTTGATCCACTGTATAATTCTTCCTTGAGGCTTGGGCAATGGACGCTAATTACGGTCCTAGTGCAGACTACAGACTGACTCTGCCTGCCAGAGGCGTCTACCCCCCCCCCCCAAGTCAATGAAGCAACGTCCCTTTTCCCTCTGTTCTTCCCCCTCCCCGTTCCTTTCCCCCTAAGATGGTGTCACACACACACTGACAGATCTCCCTATGTCTTGGATGGAGCATTTGCTCCAAGGTTTCTATAGTGTAGACGCCCCTGCTGGCTACTTTAATATCAGGGTGCTGCAGGCTGCTGTGCACTCCGCTGCAGTACGGCTGCTAGGCCTACTGGTAGGCTAGGCTGCTACTGCTTGGGTCTTCCCGCAGCGGTGCTGCGCTGGTCACCTGTCGTTCTGAGACCTCATTCCCCGCCGTGGGATTGCTATCAAGTATCAAGATCTTTCCACTCAGAAACACCCCACCCCGAGTTAATGAGCCTCCGAATACAAGCTGTTAGTGGAGAAACCTTGATCACGGATCAACCGAGCCCAACTGCTGTCAAGTGCCTCTGCCTATGCTCTGAGTCATCATTAGTGGGTGAATCTACTTTTGACACTTCACGCTTCTTGCGATAATTTTATCGTAAATAACTCCTAACGAACGTTTAAACTTTTCATTTTAAGTTACAAGTTTATAACACATCCCCACAACGTTCTTAATACCATTATATCTTTAATACACAACAACGTTATAGTATTAAATATACATTTATGCTACAGGCGGGAAAATTTTTTATTGCATAAAGTATAATCCCGGGATCCCGGGATTGATAAATTCCTAATCCCGTAATCCCGGGATTGACAGAATGCTCCGGGATTACATTCCCTAGTGCCAATGTGTTTCTGTGCGCACGTGCGATGATCCAGGCCTACCTCTTACTCCTCACCTTAGGGGTCATCCATAAAGGACGTCCGCAATGAGGGGGGAGGGAGTGGTCATCGAAATGCGGACAAGGGGGAGGGAGGGTTATAACCTGTGCGGACGTCCGCATCTAAAATTTTAAATTTGATAGTTTTTAAACACCACCTTGTTTCAACCTTCAGTGAAAGACGAAAAGGTCAGGGAAGTGATTGCCTAAAACCACATGCATGGTATAACCTTTATCGCGACTTTTAAAAGGCATTTATTACTGTCCATCCTGCGATATGAAACCTGAACTGTCACTTAAACATGCACAGGAACTGTGGAATAATTGTAAAAATAATGATGACGACATTAAAAATTGGCTTAGGGGTGCGGACGTCCGCAAAGGGGGAGGGAGGGTAAGGCCAAATGCGGACAAGCGGGAGGGAGGGGTTCAAAGTGGGTCATATTTTGCGGACGTCCTTTATGGACGACCCCTTAATGTTGCATTTTTAAGCATATGTTTCTTATTGTCTGTTTTCTAATTGTTTTTCTTTCGAAAGAACGTTTACACTCAACGTCTTCTGCTTGGTTTTACGGTTTGAACTAGTTCCTCTGGTCCCCTATTCCAAACATCCGTATATACTAGTAAAAGGTAGGCGTTGATCATCGCACGTGTGCACAGAAACATATTGGCACTATGTTGGACCAGCATTGCCTCCTATTTGCACGACCGCATCTTTATGGTTGACCATGGATCCACTAGGCCAGAGTTTTTCAAACTGTGGTCCGCGGACCCCTGGGGGTCCGCGAAGGATATGGCGGGGGTCCGCGAGAGAGTTCTGAAAATAATGTGATGCTTAACATTGCATGGTTTTAGCAATAACAGCCTGTGTTTCAAATTCATACGCTACAGTTACAGGCTATAGTAGTATGCCTGTAACTGTATGATCCACAAGGATCCAATTGGGTATTCGATCACACCAGTTTTGTGATGCTGCTGATAGTTATTCTTTGCGTTCTAGGGCCTACAGTGACGTAAATAAGATGTAGGCTTATGGTCACGTTACATTTCTAGCCTAATGAAACGTGTATTTTAGTAAAATTTAATAGGCCTATATAATTTCTGCTAATCGACTGCTAATCATTTCTGCTCCCAATGTAAGCGCGACGTATTTGAAGCCTTCATCAGAAGTAGGCCTACAACTAGATTCCATTTAAAAAGGTTTAAGATCGATATTCACAAAACAAACTTTGAAAGTCTGCAAGTGTTTCATTTAGAAACTCAACACTGAATATGAGTCTGGTTGTGTTTTCCATGGAAGAAACACTGGAGCTCTAGCTAGGACGTAGTTGTGTTTACATAAACGCTATATTTGTTCTCATTGTAACTCTGGACTGACTTGGGTTTTCTGAAAAAACACACTTGCTCTATAGTAGCATTAAGTATTATAATTACAGGACACAGCTAGTTAGCTAGAAAAATGTCTAGTGGTTCCTCCAGTGAAGGCTTCATTTGCAATATGCTGGTCTATTTCCTGATTGTGTACTCTGGACTTGTAGAATTAGAAATTTGTGGAATTTGCCTGATTTAAGCCTTTAAATGAACGATAATACAGCGATTTGCAAAGCATATCCCTATTTCGTTCACGTTCGCTGTTATAGGCCTATGCTAACTATATAATTTTGCTGTTTGTATTATGGATAACTTTCTGAAACGTAAGAAAACAGTGCTTAAGCCTATCCAAAATAGCACCAATAATGGACAGTTTTTGCAAAGCAAGCACATCCCTCTCGCTGACATTACTGGTTTTTGGCGAAACCGATGTTGTTCATTTCTTAAAAAAATGACTGTTCCATAGTTATTGCAGGGAGTTAATAATTTATTTAGTGTTACTTTTTATATTATAATAGTCCTTAGCGTCATAAATAAGCAAGCGTGTATTGTGGAAATAGTCTGTCTACCTGCTATTTTTTATTAAATTTTAAGTGATAGGGGGCCTAAATTTTGCTTTGTAAATACTGGGGTCCGCGAGCTATGCCTAGAAAAAATAGGGGTCCCTGGTCCAAAAAGTTTGAAAACCTCTGCACTAGGTCCTTCTGGGTCCCTTCTTCATTTGGATTGCCCCAGGGATCCGTTCTTGGCCCCCTCCTTTATATAATCTACACTGCAGACCTAGGGTCTGTGCTGGATGCTGGAGCAGTGCTCAGCCAATCATATGCGGATGACCTCCAGGCCTAAGTGCAGTGTCAGGCGGTCTGGGCTGTTGCAGCGGTTGAGGTAATGACCCGGGTCATGGATACACTATAGGCCTGGATGTCTGCAACCCGTCTGAGGTTCAATCTAGCTGAGACTCTGTGTATCTGGCTGGACACGCACCAGCAGCTCTCTAAAAGAAATCTCTTCTCCCTTGCCTTGAAATTCCCACACCTTGCCTTCTTGACCTCGGTTCGGGACTTGGGAGTCATCCTGGATCAGGAATTTGCATTCACGCGGCATATTAATCTTTTTTCCCGCAGCTGCTATTACCAGCTTCGGCAACTCCGGGTATCTCCCGCTTTTTGTCACCTAGCGCAGCCTACCCTTGTTCATGCTTTTGTTGTTTCTCGGCTGGACTACTGTAGTGCTATACATGACGGGCTTCCCGGCAGTGGTCCCGTAATAGGGTCCCATGCTTTGCTGCCCGCCTTGCTGGTCGATTTCCCAGGTTTGGCCGAGTGTCTGTGTACATGCGGGATGTCCACTGGCTCCCTTACCCGCAGCGCATTGCTTTTCGAATTCTCTGCCTTGGTCCGGCGGTGTATTGAGGGTATCGAGGGACTGGCCCCTCCATACTTAGGCCTAAGTTATGGGAGCTCTTCGGCCCTACCACATGGTCTCGGCGCCATACCTCTCTTCGCTCGGCTGCTCAGGCTGAGCTCATTGTTCCTCTTGCGCGGACATCTATTATGCAGCGCCGTGCCTTTTCTGTGGCGGGCCCTGCATCCTGGAATGGGCAAGTTCCACCAAATAGGCCTACCTACTGGCTTTTTTACTTCGTTTCTTACTGCTGTTAACTGTCTTCGACTGGTGTGAGCTGGGAGCGGATTAGTAGGTGACCGTACCTGGAAGCGGCGCTATATAAAAAATCTTAGGATACTACTACTACTACTACTGCTGCTGCTGCTGCTGCTGCTGCTGCTGCTGCTGCTGCTGCTGCTGCTGCTACTACTACTACTACTACTACTAATAATAATAATAATAATAATAATAATAACTGACTACTGTAGGCCCAGGGGCGTCTACACCATAGAAACCTTGGAGCAAATGCTCCATCCAAGAAATATATAGGGGGGAGATCTGCAGTGTGTGCCACCATTTTAGGGGGGGGAGGAACGGGAAGGGGGAAGAAGAGGAGAAAAGGGACGTTGCTCCAATGACTTAGGGGGGATAGACGCCCATGTGTAGCCCTATCTATTTTCCTTCCCTCTGTTAGTTTCCATTCACTCCGCTCTGTAGGGCCTACTGCCAAGTTCAATATTGGCTTTGAAACTTAGACCAATAAGTCAGTTTCGTACACAATTAAACCATAACGTTTCGAGCGCCTCTGAATGGTATATACCGCGAGAGGCGCTTTATAAATGCCCATATACAATACAATACAATAACGTACGGAAGCCCATGGGTGACATGGGCTTACGTAATAACGTCGTTTAACAGCGTGGAGTGTCTGCGGCACGATGTGGATTAATTGGCTTACTTGCTGTAGGACGGTTGAGGCTTGGATCTGAAGTCTCGTAAGTAGTCGGCGAAGTCTCGTAAGTAGTCGGTGAGGTTTCGTAAGTAGTCGGTGAGGTTTCGTAAGTAGTCGGTGAGGTTTCGTAAGTAGTCGGTGAGGTTTCGTAAGTGGTGGGTGAAGTGTCATAGCTGGAGGCAGATGGAGTTTGATAAGCCTCGTATTGTAATCTCGTTTCTTCAGGATTGTACAACTGTTTAACACAAAAAATCCATTGCTATAGGCCTATTGATGTACAGGTCATTTGACTGTGCACCCAGCCTCTGTTCTAGGCCCATACAGCTCACACATCGGCTAAGTGCTTACAAACCTACGAATTAGTGTTGTCGTAGGGAAGGAATCCAACATCGGAGTGATCGGACCCCATGTGACGGGAAACATCCCACGGGACTCCCACCTTTAGGTTCGGTGAAGCTTGTGGTGAAGTCTCCCCAATATTTCCGATTAAAAATTGCGTAGAAGATGACAACAAAAGGAAATTATTTCATATTACGCACAGTTGGTGCTTATAATAGCGCTATTATAAGCACCTTAGGCCTATAATGGGCTAAAACAATTAGTCTTCAAATCCCATATTTCCAGAAACGCCCAATCGATCATTTAGTTTTTAGACGCTGGTGACATGTCAAAAGGTGTAGGGGCCTACGTTATTCCAAGTGTATAGTGGTCATAATTAGCCTAATAGGGTTGCCAACCGTGGAAGATCCGCGCAGATCGATAGAATGAAACTTCAATAATCAGCAGGCCTATGTATACCTCGATCCTAGCTAAACCCTTGCAGTTAGGCTTTCACGAACTCGGTTCTTGGCGAGTCCTCTGTCCACAGCTTGCTCGCTGTGTCGCACTTAACGTAGAGCGGCAACGCGTCCGCGCTCTACACGTGTAAGTAGCAATTAATTTCGACACGATACTTGGTATGGTTTGCTTTAATAGCGATAAATTCAGTGCATCGGTGTGCTGGTCGAACACAGCGTTTACAAGTCAAAAGTCCGGGTTCGAAATTATGGGCAAAGATCATTGCACGGTATCATCGGTATGGTCATTTTACGTCGGAAGTAGAAGCAGTGATGTGGGTGATTCTATTATACAGGGGCGGAGACTTAGGGGGGGACAGGGGGGACGGACCCCCCCGAAATTTGAGGTGGGGGGGATGGAGTTGCTTATATCCCCCCCAATATTTGAACATAATATCAGAAATATTTCATAAATATCATTCAAAATTTCTACAGTACTTTCCACTGTTTATCCTTTGTTTGACGTTCGCGGCGCAGCAAAACTAAACGTACTTTTGAAGTACACATATATGCATATATGTGTATGCAATATATATGTATGCATATATATATATATATGCATCTCTTACTCGTATCCTTACTCATCTGATCCTTCTCGCCCTAAACGAAACCCGCCTTAACAGCTGCTCTGCCTCCTCTCTTGATCTGGCATCTGGAAACCGGACTTTGTTCCCAACACTGCCAACAGAGGTACAACGTGAAGGCGGCTTGATGGGCATTTGGACAGCAAAGGCTTTTGGAGAGGCATGCTGCCCCATTCCCCCACTCCCGTATATATGACTTTGAACTTACGTGAATATATATATATATATATATATATATATATCCACAGTTAGAAGGATGCAAGGCGAGAGAGGAGCCAAGCAGGGATTGGTGGAAAAACCGAAAATGAGAAAGGGGCTAGAAGACGGAAGGGATAAAGAGGGGACGCGAAGGAAGAAAGGGATCGAAGGATCGGAAGATTGAAGAGGAAGTCAAAGAACGAAGAGAGAAAACCCGAAGAGACAAGATTTAGAACATCTTAGAAATGCCTCCGAAGCGAAAGCTGCCTGTTGGGAATTTGGACATATCTGCCATGTTTAAAAAACAAGGTAAGGGGAAGCATCTTAAATCGAAAACGCCATAAAACTTACATGACTTGACTATTAATCAATCAATCAATCAAATATTCGTTTATTGATAGATTCCCGTTGACACAGAAGCGATGGGAGTACACAGTGTATACAAAGACAATAATACCAAGTGAAAATAAATCAGACAACAGTTAATGACAGAGGCTAAACGGATTAATGGATTTTAAAATAAAGTATACATATAAAACAGTATAGTGCTAAAATAGTTAATTGTTAATAAGTTTTTTTGCATTAGAGAGCTTACTATATGTTTGTTAAAACGCATTCAGTTAGCAAGAAAAGTGTCAAAACATTGCCAAACGTAGATTGGCAAAGAGATCGATCATCGACGGTCGACCAACCGCCCAACCCGAGTGTACCGTTTGTAAAATATTTCTGCTGTTGTTTCCTGTTCAGCAATTCAGGAAGTTCTTGAGCAATGAGGATAAGCTGATACACTTTTATCAGCATTGAAATAATATACCAATTTTGCTAAGATGACAGCTTAAAATGCTACCATTACAGTGTGGAAATTCAAAAATTTTCCGTGTTGGGGAGGGGGCACATCCCCCTCCCCAAACCCCTCCCCCTGCTCGGCGCTCTGCGCCTCGGCGATCGTCCTTCGGCCGCTCGGCCTGTCCCCCCCAAACCCAAGACCAAGTCTCCGCCTATGATTCTATATACGGTACATAGAATTGAGTTGGCGTCAACTGCGCCACGCGAAATTAGGGGCCATCTATTTAGTTTGTAGGCCTACACAGAAATCCGGGGAAAATTTACCCCTTCCCAACCCTGTACGCACGTGTACTTTTTTACACCCTCTACCTGCGCTTTTTACCCCCCCCACCCCCATCTCCCGAATCCTATAGAATGGCCTATATATTTCAATCCACTCAGAAACAATAAAGGATTAATAACAGAAACGCGTTTAATAAAAAAAAGGATAGTCCACCCCATGGGCGTCCGGAGGGGGCACAAAAGGGCGCATTTGCGCCCCCATGGATTTTGCAAATATTTTATAAAATAATTTTTATTATTATTATGATTATTACAATTGTCCCAACACGATTTTCAATGCGAAGAAACACTTAATTATTTAGGCAAAGTCCTTGATCATATTATTTTAAGTAAGTATTCGTTTATAACGAATAGGCCTAGTAGTTTGACACACCGCAAACCATTACAATCAAAATCAAGAAGCACCTCTTATGAGTTATGACACCCGTAATAGCCGCTCTGCTGGGAAGTGCATATGAAGCCTGCAGTCTCCTGACTGGTGTGGTGGTGATTGTACGGCTAATAATCGGGCTTTAAATTGCAGAATCGTACGTAGCTCTTTCTGACAGACCTTGCAGTAGGCTAGGCTACATGCACAGCCAAAACCATTCTCGTTGTAGGGCCTAAATTTGGGGTTTCTGCTCGATGGTACGAGGTGCATAACCGCGTTCGATCTCGAAGATGGATGTGTGAACATTACCGTGTCAGACATCGCTTATATGTAGCCTATAGCAGTCGGTCTTGAAGGATTCGCGTACCAGCGGCCGATGTCAAAAAGGCGGAAATTGCCAGTATATCGGCACTAGACCACCGTTTCTCACAGGTAAAAAAGATACATGGATCCATTGATCCTCGCTCACGTGGATGTTGAGAAGACTACTGATCAGTTCTGCTCTCAAGACTTCGTCGAAGTCACGAAGAAGTCCTTCGTTTCAGACGCAGCCTGATTCTTAATGTGCAAGTCTTTCTGATTGCAGCTTTGCTATGCTTATGATGCTCCTCAACAGGGCGAATGAGTCGTGTGGGTGTAGCGTCTCAAGCCTTGTGAATTACCACCACCACCACCACCACCACCACCACCACCACCACCACCACCACCACCACCACCACCACCACCACCACCACCACCACCACCACCACCACCACCACCACCACCACCATTATCGTCATCATTATTCTTTCAACAAACGATGACATCAGTTAGGCTCGAAATGAAACAGTGCACCTATAGGGGCCTATAGAAGTTGCCGTTTATGGGCCTATATAACGCCTACCTTTTGTGGATGGCTGGGGCCTTGAAGGGGCTGAAAATGATGTTGGCTAGCGTAACCGAATCCAGAGTCTAAGGCACTGCAACATAACATAGCGACAATTTTGTCAATCGATCGCTCCGAAACGTTCTGGTCGATGACCTGCACAACACAAGTCTGACATGCGTACCCATGGATTATCGAGTATACAAATATTAAAGTAATAGTTACCTTAAAAAATCGTTGCCATGGGTCCTGCTTGGGAGTTTAAATAAGGTCAAAGTGCAATCACATATGTAGGCTAATCTTGATCGAAAAGTTTTGACCGATGAGTTGGCTGCTTGTGAGTTTTCAACCTTTTACAACCTCTAGTGTTTTACGAACAAATTATAATTGTCTACCTTATGAAATTCAAAATTTCAATAGGCAGTTCAAAAAACTTAACCCGCAAAACTGCTGGCGGAGAGCCTAATGACCATCGTATAGATATAGCATCGTGTGTTTTGAGAGCGATGCAGTGGTGGATATGAGAAGTTTTGAAAAGGCTCTATAGTTAGGACTAAGCAAGGTGGTGATTTATCTAGCACAAAAGTATTAACGACCTTTAATGTTTAGCTATAACTAGGAATCAGTGGGGCGTGGTGGCTCAGTGGTAAGTTCGGCGCCTTGTGACCGGAGGGTTGCAGGTTCGAATCCCACTCTAGCCGCTGCGTACGGACCTTGGGCAAGTCCTTCACTCGCGATTGCTCGTGTCGCTTCGGCGTGAAAACTCCGACACAGTATCAAATGCTGTAGTCGGGAGCGCCTCTGAGTAGTAGTAGACTTGAGGAGGCGCTATAGAAATATCCGAAATAAATAACGGCTTTTGGCGACTTTATTTATTAAAAAATACATTTTTGTTCTTCGCCCTTGATGAGAATTGATTAGGCCATCGCTTCGCAAGTTCTTTGGTAAGTTCTGACTTCTCTCGCACGCTTGAAGTTAAGGTTTTCAAGACGCAATTATTGTCTTCCCATCAGGCTCCCCAACGCTTGCATCCAAACCTCAGCTTAGACACACCAACAATTTTCTGGGATGAAAATGCAAAATGGGTATACTGCAAAAGCACCTCTTGTGACTCTTGTAATGGTTAAAAACCAAGTATTGGGTCGTCTACCCACCTAGTTTCTATGGTTAGAACGATTGAATTTCCGGCAGATTTGATCTTTTCGAGCACATCTGCGTGGAAAAGGTCATCGACTGGCTCGTCATTGATCGCCAGTATCAGGTCATCTCTTGTCAGCTGACCAACAGCCGGACTTCCCGAAAATACCTGCAAGTTATCATCATGCTTTTCAGTTTCACAACAAACAGACCGGTTGTGGCTCATTCCTAATCAATTTCACCTAATAAATTCTAATGTGATCTTATGTGGAGAATCTAATCCATCCTGCAAACTATCTAATCATAACTTCTATGGTATATTTATAATAAGAACTTAATACACATGCATCAATCATTTATATTTACATGCTGCTCAGTTCCAGATGGTCACTCTGGTGAGACAGATAAAGATGGCCTAAATACACTATAAGCAATTTGAAACAGACAACAGTTGTAGTCGAGATAAGAGAAACGGCGGAGATCCTATTAATAGAGTGGAACGATGCAGGATGAATAGCATTCTATAAACCCGGCTCAGTGTACAGTGTAGGCGACTTCTTTAGGCCAGAAGAGTCCAGTATCTGGATTAAAATAAAAATGAGGGAACTGACTGAAACAGCACGTGCCAAAGGCGCGAAACTCATAGCAAGGTGGTCTTGGGAATGTATAGGCTATACCTAAGCTCCCCAGCGGAGTTCAAGTGGAACCCAGTATACGTAAGCTCCCCAGCGGAGTCTGGAGCGGAACCCATGCAGTATAGGCTACGTAAGCTTTCCAGCGGAGTCCCGAGCAGAACCCTATAGCTGTAATTCATTTTGAAGCATTTTAATTTGAAATTTTAGCGCAATTGAGCTACCTGTTTGCGATGCTTTTTATAATATAATAAAGTTACCAAGCTCAGGATCTATGTGCTAACATGTAAAGATAGGCCTATGCTAAGCTAATATAGGCTAATATAGATTCCCGCATGTAGCAAAATACCATTTAACTGAAGTTAAGTCAGTTAAGCTGTTCAAGCATGGAATCTTGAAGTGAAGGTAACGCTTTCAAAATGTTAAATTAGACGGTAGAAATTTAGTCTGCAAATACAATATTATTCTCGACTGATATTATCACCATTCATTCATTCACTGTTATAGCGCCTGTTCAAGTTGCATAGGCGTAGGCAGCTCTTAAATCCAGAAGTACAGCAGCTGATCGAAAATTGAGGGGTCTGATATATCAAGAACTGAAACCCCTAAAGACTAGAGTGTATACACTGGGAGCGTCGCAATTAAGCTTCTCAAGCGGGTTTCGTTGCTGAGCCCCGAATCCAATTGAATGCATTGGCCAGTAAAACAGACCAGGAATGAAGTCATAGACTGGGGGTGCACTCAAAACATCTCGTCGGATCTACGCGAATCCCAAGAGTGATGGTCTTGACCTAAATGGGTCCGGACGCAGGAATGATCGATCACTCAAGCGAGCGATGAGTCAATCCCTAGACCGTCTAATTTAATTCATTTCTTGCTTGATTTTGAGACCTCGGTGGCCGTGCGTCGATGTTTCAGCGCCAGACTAAAAGCCAAGACCGAGATTTGTTTGTTATTCTCTGCCAGGCCCTACACTTAACGGCCAAACCGCAGCTGCATTTCTCCTCCCTGTAGCTGTTTTTTTTCCAGTTGGATCGATGCGTTTTCTGTTTCACAAGTGTTTTTCTTTCTCAAACAACACAACCCACTGCCTCTCTTACGTCCCTCTCTCTCTCCTATTCCTCCCTTACTTGCTTCCTATCTCCAGACCATTTCTATGGCATGAAAGCCTCAATCATCTAGGCTAGCTCCTTCTCTCCTCCTCTCCCTCCTTTTTCTCTTCTTCCTCCTCCTTCCTCTATCCTCTTCCTCCTCCTCCTCCTCCTCCTCCTCCTCCTCCTCCTCCTCCTCCCCATCTTCGTCCTCCGGCCTTGGTTGCTGTCGAGCGCTGGTAAGCTTAAGTAGATTATGGTATAGCTTCCCTGGTGTAAATTTCATGTCCAGCTGAGAAATACTGAATTTTGGCCCCAAACATAATCACAAAACCAACATACTAGACACTTCAGTGATATACGGACGTTTATCACTGCGTACACCACAAATCAGAGGCAGCTGTTTGGTAATGCGCTCACTCATTCTCCAGTTAATACGCAAGGGTGGCGAAGGGCAGTTAACATGACATAGACATAGGCCTATAACTGAAGTATAGCATAAGCTGCCTAACACAACATAACGTCATCATCGTCAGTTCCTGACGCCATGGGCGGCGATCCCGGGGGTTCGAGGGGGACAAGACCCCTCACCTTTTAGAGTGGGGGGACACACCATACATTTGTCCCCCCACCCCAAATTTGGAAGAAACACCAAAAAAGTCATAAAATGTTATCGCGCGTGAGCACGGAAAAAATTTGTTGACCTCTTTCTGACCAGTTCAGGTCAAAACTCTTCCTTTGACCAGAACATTTGTAAAGTGTCCCCCCACCTGTCAAACAAGATCGCCGCCACTGCCTGACGCCAACCATTAGCGGCGATGAGTACATGTAGACTGTAGAGTCTACGTACGAATACATAATCTCCATTGTCCTCGGTCATTTGTCAAGTCCAGTGCTCTCTCGATGGTATTCCGTGTCTTGTCTTCATTTGTAGGCTATTGTCTGTCCAGCGCTGCCTTGCTCTCCTTTGTTTCTCTTTCCCTCGAATCTTGGACGTAATGCATTATGTGGAAATCGGTCAGCTGGCATTCTCGACATTCGAACCCATTGAAATCTTCGGTGAACGACTTTATAATAAATTATTATAACAGAGTTAGTTGTCTGGATACCTAGATGTCTTATATCATCATTTGTAATCTTGAAATTCATGCAATTTTGCGTAGCCTTTCTACAATGAGAATTATTTACTCATTTTGATTTTCGTAATGTTAAATTTTCAGATTCGTGTAGAAAATGGGTTGTAGGCCTATCATCGTTTCACATGTTATTCTTCTTCTCTTGCTCTTTTTTTTATTTTTCTGCTTCTCCATATCCTGTTCGTTTCAAAAAGCTTGTGAGGTGCGGCTAATTCTGATATATAGGGCCTATAATAGCCTATGTCTTTTCGCTGCTGCCGTCTGGGGTTTTTAACCATCCAAGATATATAGACGAATTGTTTTACTTGCTCAATGGCTTTCCTTTGATGCTGAAGTTATTGCTGTCTCTGTTTTTTTTAAACAGAAGGTAAAACTACTTAGTGAAGATTTCTAACTTAAAGTTGAATCAGTCAATGAGGTAAACCATCAAATGCTAAAAGCAGGATACACTGCAGCAGGCAGAAGCGATGGAGGGAACACTTCGAGCAACTACTTAATTAACGTCGACACACAACGACCTCGCAGATTTGCCGTTAACTACACACAGATGCAAAAATTTCTGCAGAAAGAGGTCAGGGATGCAATCAGCAAAATGAGGAAGTATAACGCACCAGGCAAGAACGGAATCGTTACGGAACAACACAGCATATCTTGGCATAATGAAGCAACATGACAAAAACATAAGTCTATAGGCCTCATGTAAGGAAACGAGGACACGTGGGCCTACTCTTCAGCCAAACTTCTGCTGGCTGATACCATAATCAATATTGATCTCTGATCAAGGAGACGAAGGACAGTGGTTAGCGGATGCTGGTTCCTGCCCAGCCGACAACCTAGAACTGTTTTCAGCTATTATAGGGTTCTCCATATACGACTGCGTTAAGCCTCGCGAAAGTCCATGCCATGGTTACAACAAAAACAGTGCCACTTGTTTTAGATGTTTGAAACAATGCTCATAACCTGTGGCCTTGTGAAGCTAAGTCATAAGAAAGACTTTGTTCTGTCTTTAGGGTTTTATAGCGTATAGGCCTACTGAGAACGTCAACTTATTTGGCGTTTTTCAAAACTTCCTCTTGGCTTATATGCATGACGAAGCATTTATGTTGATGTGCGCTGAAAGGAACGCTGATGTAAGCTCTGTTCTGTAGGCCCGTAGGTCATACATAAGATTATAGGCCTACAGAACAAAGCTTACATCAGTCCATCACCATAGGCACAGCACGTTGAGGCAAGAGGAGGCAGAGGTCTTGCGTTTTAGATTTCAAAACTTTTCCGTGGATTATATACGTACCTCCGCACCCCTACTACACCTGGATGTCTCCCGGAGTTGCCTCCTCTTGAATTTAAGTCTGGATATACGTCCTTGTCCATCACTTCAACTCTCCGCTGGCATTGGATCCCGCGTGTTTAAGTCTGCATCTGCAGCAACTTCATTCGCTCTTTCATTCGTCTCTTCGTCGATTCATTCGTTCCTTCATCGGTACGTTCATTCGTTTGTTCTGAATCGTTCATCAGTTCGTTCTTTGTCCATTCGTTTTGTTCATTCGTTCATACGTTCGTTCTTAGGTCATTCGTTCGTTCGTCACTTCGTTTGTTCGTTGGTCAGTTCAATCGTTCATTTCGTTTCGTCAGTCAGAGGGTCAGCGGTTGGTCAATCAATTAAACAAGAGCACAAGCAAGTAAGGAATAAATAATCGAAACACGAGCGCCATTAACTTCACCAAGGCATTATACGGTTAGACGTCCAACAATTAGTCAATAATTTAGTGGCTTCATTAGGGCCTTGCGATTTGCAATCAACACCATTCGCCAATATCTCGTCGCGTCTTGATGCAGAGACGCGGACGATTTCAGCTGAAACTACCTGAGTTCTATTTTTACTTTTTGACAATAAAAATGTACATCCGTTGGCTTACCCTCTTAACGGACAGAGGGGTATTGAAATCCTTTCCCCCTTGAAGGCGAAATCCCCAAGGGGTGTCGAGACTGTCTCTGTGGATCGTCACTCTCCGTCTGATATCGGCCGTTGGCTCGTGCTGTCGATGGGAGCCCCATGATGGTGACGACGATGACACCTGCCCCGCCGGCGATGGTTTTGGGGCGGCGTAACCAAGACCCGGATCGATGACGTTGGGCGGCAGGATGGCGTACATAGTATTCCGTTAACAAGGAGCAGTATCATACAGCCACCTGTGCTGTGGAAGAGTTACGGTCGGCCTCTGCTAGCCATGCAAGACACCACTGATTTGGCCGCAATCGCACTTGATCTTTCCACAGGATCCGTACGAGTGATCGAGTCCCATCGGCCGAGGATAACAAACGAGAGCGAATGCCGGTCGGCTCTCCTATGGAAAGCCGATTGTTGAAAAAATAAATAAATCAGAATTCGATCGCTATCGACTGCACATGTAGGCCTAATCTGCTGGTAGTATAGGCTGTCGTTATTTCGTACACGCGGTAATAATAGTCATGTGGCTACAAGTGGATATATTATTATGGGGAGGTGATGTGAAAATAGTAAGGGACTTATGGAACATTCGCTGCAATGGAGTGCTGCTACCTAGCAACACAGTCTACGACTCTCTTTATCTCCGTGCAGCTCATCCTTCTCTCCTAATTCCAGACACAAGTATTTGTCCTCCTCTTGTCCTTGTCCTTTCCTCTTCCACTTATTCCCGTATACGACCAATAGAGACCATCTTTAAACATCTGCCTTCCTTATCTACTTCATCTCCCTTCTTCTTCTTCTCCTTCCCTCCAAGTCATTTCCGATCCATCAATTCTTAACCCGCCTCAATTTCTTTTCATCTTCTGCTTTTCACTGTGCATCCCGTGCATGGCATTGTCATTACGCTCCCCGTCAGTACACGGCTAAGACTGGGGAAGCAATAATGGGGTATCACTAGAACGCCCAAACATCATCATATCACTCCCATCCTCAAATTACTCATTGGCAAAAATCCCAGAGCGAATCCACTTCAAAGTCCTATCATTAACCTACAACTCTCTACAATATTCCGAGCCAAACTATCTCCGTGATCTCTTCACCATCCAGGCAACCCGCTCCACCCGATCAACCTCCTATCTCAGTCTTTCTCGACCCCCGGTCACTACTCATTTCAAGTTCTCCAACCGAGCCATATCCAACACAGCACCAGGCCTCTGGAACGATCTCCTCTCTGAGTTCCGCAGACCTTCGAACGGTTCCTCAATCATCATTGCAACCCGTCCTTCATCCTCCTCCTCATGCTCCTCTATCTATCACCCCCAGGCTTTCCACTCAAAACTGAAGTCTCACCTTTTCAAGAACTCCTACCCAGACTCATCCGATCCTTCACCTTAAAAATTTTTTCGCCCTAAACTACACCCGCCTTAACAGCTACTCTGCCTCCTCTCTTGATCTGCAGCCCCTAGAGTAACCGGACTCTGACCTGCTTTGGACTACTCTTTAGAAAACCACCTCTGATTTGACGCAGCGCTCGTGAATAGGCAGGTGCCCTGCGTATAGCCTTCGAGTGGCGCTTTAGATGTTTGGAGATTACGATTACGATGACCAAACCAGCGGACCGCATTCCACAATGAATCTGGGATCTTGCCATCAAGAACGGCGACAACATCCATCAGTAAAACGTTGATTCATCTATTTTCAACAGTCTTGTTGTCCTCGAGACCAAGGTCTTGGTCTCGAGTGCACTCGAGTTCGTTTTTAAAAGTCTTTGTCTTGGTCTTGGTCTTGAGGCTCAAGGTCTTGGTCTTGGTCTTGGTCTTGAGGTTCAAGGTCTTGGTCTTGGTCTCGAGGCTCAAGGTCTTGGTCTTGGTTTTGCAAGACCAAGACCAAGACTTTTGAGAATATGAACACTACAGTCATTTAACAAAACGCAAGGATTTAAAAAATTTAGTCAATGATTACTAATACAATAGCTTTAGTATTTACACGGTGTGAGTGAGGCTTTACTGTTGTTTTGGACATTTATTTTGACTTCCGGTTATTTCTCATGGAATGATTTCAAAACAGACTCACATATGAATTTGTACATTTACATCCGGTACTTGAAAAGCTGCTCTGTGTGCCAGTGAATTCTGCACTGTATAACGTATTTTTCCACATGGCAGAATTTTTATGAGGCCCTACAAGTCTTGGTCAGAAAATTCTGAGCGAATTGGTTTTTATAAAATGCAACAGGCGTTTGGAATAACATTTCGCATGAAGGACTTTTGTAAATACGAATTCGGGATTCTCTGCAGTCTGAATTTGGAGTTGTTTTGTTTTTGAATAAAATAAAAGATTCATGTTTTAATTAAAATAGCGAGTAGTCCGACTTGACAATTTTTTAGTAAGGATTAGAAGTCTGGATATGGCTGTGATTTTTTGGGTATTTTTCTCGGTTTTGGTCTTGAGTTTCAAAGTCTTGGTCTTGGTCTTGGTCTCGAGGTTCAAAGGTCTTGGTCTTGGTCTTGAGGTTCAAGGTCTTGGTCTTGAGGTTCAAAGTCTTGGTCTTGGTCTTGAGGTTCAAGGTCTTGGTCTTGGTCTTGAGGTTTAAGGTCTTGACAACAAGACTGATTTTCAAGGAGACAAAAAACATTTCGGACGAATTACATTAGAATTAGACGAAATAGACTTCCCACTTCTTGCTGGGAAATTCCCGTCATTCACTTTTCTTTCTAATGTCAGTGACCTTGGTGTTGTCCTTGACAGTATATATTCTCACCTTTCCTGCTTCCTTCCTACGTTCACCGGAGACGGCTTAGAGCAATCCGACGCTCTGTCTCCTCCTCCGTTTTTATCCCTATCATCCACGCCTTCATCTGCTCCAGAATTGACTACTGTAATTCTCTTTTGATTGGACTGCTAAAAATTCGTCTTTCCCCCTCCAGACTGTTTTAAATGCTGCGGCCAGATTAATAGCTCGACTTCCTCGCTGGTCTCATATTTCCTCTTTCATGTTCGATCATCTTCATTGACTTCCCCTTACTGCTCGGATTCAGCTTAAGGTTCTCACTTTAGTCCTTCGGTCCTGTACAGGCTTAGCACCCAAGTACCAGGGACGTCATTGGGGCGGGGGGCAAGGGGGTATTTGCCCCCCCCCCCGATTTTTGGAAAAAAAGAAAAAGCTGGAACAAGAAAAGGAGGAAGATGAGAGGGGTAAAAAAGAAAAAAGATGATACTCAAATTCATGGAATTATTATATACTATTAACAAAACTAGAGCCTGCATAGGTTTTTTCACAAGAGCACACCTTTTTGACAGTGGGAAGCACACTATGCAGTTGCACCCCTGAAAATTCTGAAGAAACGTAAAAAAATGTAAAATTTCTTTGCGCGGAACGATAACATTTTTTTAAACCTTTTTGACGTCTTTGCCCCCACCCTGAAAAAAGCTGAAATGACGTCCCTGCCAAGTACCTCTGTGACATTGTTCGTCTACCAGTTTCAGCTACTTCACTCCGTCCATTGCGATCGCTTAATCGCCATGATCTTCTTGTACCACGAGCCAAGGCCACTATGGCCAAAACTCGAGCCTTTTCTTGCATTGGTCCTGCTCTATGGAATCAACTGCCTCCAGTGACACGTGCCTCTTTATTAGTTGTTGGCCCAAGTGCCTCATTCCGTTGTTTTAAGTCCACTTTCTATTCACTGGGTCTTTTGCACTGGGAGCGCCTCTGAATAGCGAATACTGCGAGAGGCGCTTTATAAATGTTCAGATACAATGGGCCTAGGGCCTACATTACAATACCTGATCGAATGGTTTGACCTGATATCATCGGCACCAGACCAAAGCTATGGTCGTGCAAAGTAGGCCTGTATACGTACGTGTGTTCGGACGCGGCTGATAATGTGTTCTTTCATCATCCAACTTTTGGGATACAATTCAAGTGGGAGATTCAGACTGGGAATCACACACGAGCCTCCAAATTGCTGCAAGCGAACAGAGACTCCCTTCCCCCAGCTCAATATATGTGGAATGACTTCAACAATTAACCATCACACAGACTGGGTTAGGCCTACAACACACCAGACGCAGACGGTTAGCGTCTCGTACAGTGGAAGCACCCTGACCCATGCTGTCGAGCAATTTGAAATCTAACTTGCTGCGGGTTTAGTATAAGAGCAAAATGCTCGTCTTTGTGACTAAGCGTATTTTGTCTACTTTTGGTTTTTGAATGACCGTTTCCAACATTTAAATGACGCTTTTACAGTATGAGAATTGTAGAAAAAAGACTGGGGGGGGGGGTTGGACCTTGATTCATGTGGAGTTTGGGTGTGAAATGAAGACTTTACTATGGGGTCCTAAGAAAGACTAGGGGGGTTGAACCCCCCAACCCCCCGACAATTCTCACCCTGAGCTTTTAGTTTCCAACGATTGTTATAATTAGGCCTATTTTCATAGCTTTCCAACTTTCGATGTCTGACCTCATCTTTATATTTTGATCAAGTTAACGGGCAACAATATCGCTCGATCGCCCATCCAGTCTGATGCTGGACTCACTGTCATGCAGTCCAACCCAAATTGATAGCATGGTCGGGTGTGGCCTCTCTGAATCCATCCTTGCTGTCCAGCAGTTACGCCAATAGGCCTAGAATGTTCTCGATGGAAAGGTTGATTGAGGACGGATGGTTTTTAAACAGTCAGAACATAAACTAAGCAATCGATGCAGGCGGAAAGTATTGAAGCAGCTGAAGCATCGGTTCCACAAATTTCAGATTAACTAGATCACAAAACGGACTATCGGCTTTCCATCAGAACATCAGTACGGTAGAAGTCCAATGCTTTTACGGAAGGTTCGGCGTTCCATAAATCCATGCAAATTCAGTCAAGGAACCTGAAGCGAAGGTGTAGAGAAGCCAGCGACAGATTTAGGCGACTGCGGTATGCCATAAGCAACGGCAACTTACTAAGAATACCATTGGGTATCCGAAAGCCGAAGCTTAGCGCAGGTAGACCAGCATCAACCTATAGGCCACAAGAGCCACCGCAGAACGACCGCCAACACACGTGATACCTCCTCCGGAACGGATCTTACACAGCCGTTGCCGCGGAAACCTCTGTCTGTCTATTTGTCTGTCTATCTGTCTGTCTCTCTATGGGCTACGAAGCATAAACAATGGTCGAATGTGATTGTGCAAACTCCCTACCCTTTCCATCTGTGCCTTCTTGATCTCTTCGACACCACTCCGAGCACCGCCCACAGACATCCAAGCTCCAACGCAGTCGAGTTCTACGCGGTGTCGACCAAGAAAGCGCGGGATAACTCAATCAGAAGGAAGAGGACAAACAGAGGTAACACAACGAGGAGGAAGACAAGGAGGAGGAAAAGGGAAGGAGAGTATACCATGGAAATATGAGACTAGTTGAACGAGTAGGCCTAATAGCAGTAATGGTATTAGAGGAAAACCGTGAGGAGGAATTGGGACGAGAACGATCGAATTGGCCTAAGTGCACAAGGATGAACATAAAGCAGAAGAATGATGAAGGCGACAGTTAGTAGGAAGAGAGTCATGAGAATGAGGACGAAAGAGGGTGACGAAAGGGTAGAGTAGAGGACGAAATATAGGCCCTAGCAGAAGGGCAGATGCAAGAATCCTTGGGGCAGATGTAAGGGATCGAGTACTACGCTGTGTCAAAACCCAGGGTGTACCTTAGCCCTACTAAGTGGTGTGACCAATTCCCTCCTCCGTTAATTTTCGTTGCTTGAACTACATATCTTCAAACCAAAAGAACGCCGTCATGTCGCAAAATTGTACATTTCAGCGCAGGGCCAAAAAGTGGTGACTGTCACCACCACCTTTAAAATGGTGCCACTGGTGGTGGTGAACGAACACCGTAACAATGCAAAGATTAGTGTCGCCCTCCCTCCTCCATTCTGGGGAAAGAAGATAGATGAATGTAACACTCTGATCTGAAGAGCATTAGATCTTGAAAAGTCGCCATTCGATATATATGTATGACCCCCTCGAGGTCCTCAGCCTTCCATTCCCTAGGGGGCAGCAGTAAAATGAACGGGCGCCTCACAGGCTGCCAAGACGTGTGTTAATTAAGAACTTGATAATTTTTGGCAAGTAACCGTGGGAAAATCATTTCAATCATTCTAACAAAAGCGGTAAATAAAGTAAGCTATCAATGTTGTAATCTACCTAAACCAGGAAATACAACACTAGATGGTAATGAAACAGAAATTTACTTTTTTTGTAATTTGGAACACAAAAATTAAATTAAAAATAAAACATTACGAATTTAAACATAAATCTGTGTGATTCCATTAATAGTTGACAATATCTTGTTCCTGGTGTTTTTCTTTTAGTAAGTAAGCACGTTCTCCAAAAGTTATAGGCTTCCAAAAAAATTGTGATGGATATCATGCTTATTTCTATGGACAAGTATAAATAGGCTCTAAAAAATTAAATATTATGAAAATGAGTCTAAATATTTCATTATTGCATACACTACTAATTAATCAAAATAATATATCTTTGTTACAGGTTGTAATGGCATAAATTTGCGTAAAAGCTGAATTTAATGCATTGTACACGTGTCAGACAGAGGATAGTAGTGACACTTTGTATACATTTAGTAATTTTTGTCTAAATTTCCAAAATCTAGCAGCTACAACAATTATGGGAAATGTTAATCTGTTCATTCTTTGAAGGATAGGAAAAAAATTTGAAGAAATTATCTAAAAAACTCAAAAAACCGTCATGGGACATCAATTCTGCACTTTTCGGATAATGACCCTTGAAGACTCTAACAAGAATAACATGGTCGTTGAAATATTTTCTTCTCGATTGCCTCAGACTCAGAGACTGGTAGCTTATTAATGACGTTAGTCACAATGTTGGTTTTTCGTTCATTGGCTTTGGGGTGCGGACGTCCACAAAGTGGGAGGGTAAGGTCAAAATGCGGACAAGGGGGAGAGAGGGGTCCAAAGTAGGTCATATTTTGTGGGCATCCTTTATGGATGACCCGTAAGAGATAACTTTATGATACAGTTCCACATATTCACAGTCCAAAATTTCTAGAAAAGATATGAATTGCCTTTGAATAAGCCCACCAGGTGCATGAATGAAATTAACAGTTTTATGACAACATCTGTTATTCTGTAATAGATTTTTAACTCATGTACAGCGTCCTATCCATCAGCCTCAGCAGTTCTATGGCCCATATAAATTGCCTACACTTTGAGACAACTGAATTACAGTATGTGGCAAATTTTTTATTCTAGAAAAACAAGTACAGTGGCAAAGAAAATCAGTCACTATAACAAGATTGTACTGTACACAGAGACAATAAAGTCAATCAAGTATAACAGCAGATAGAGTAAAGATCAATCACATGGTAGTAAATAAAGCCAATCAAGTATGGTATCAAAGAAAGTAGACAGCAAACTAAACAGTGTGGTGACACAAAGAGCTGGGAGCCAATCAAGTATGGGAGATAATGCAACAAAACTGAGGCAAGCTAAAACTAGCATAACTCCAGCAATATTACTCGGTGTTGTCAAATATAGCAGAATAAACAGGCTATCAAGTATGGTAACAAAGGCAAGCCTTACCAACTGATCTGCAGGTTTTAGAATTTCCTAAGTACAGCCAAAGAAAATGATCCAACAGCCACTCTTGAAAGGTTAAAGGTTGCCAAAAAGGCTTATCAGTCTTTCCACCTTAGCTACCTTCATTTAAATACGAATGCAGAAACAAAAGACTGAATAACAATAGCAATAGAAAAAGTGTCTGAAAGTATATGAGCATAGCTAAACAAATTGTACACAATAAATATGATTCATCTAAATCTATCAGCATAATCAACATACAAAATTAGTAACAAGATCATCAAGAGCGCCACAATGAAATCTAAGACAATGTTGTCAAAGAAACATTTAAAACACAACCCAAAATCGCTAACAGTCATCAAAACACAATTCAAAGGCTGCTCCAAAACAAATAAACAGAAAAGCGCCAGAAGTACAGTTCTGGAGAAACAAGTAGCTACATTATTACAAGATTAATTAGCAAACACCACAAGGAAATGGTAATATGTACATCACAGGACAGCCAACGATCCCTAGCTTGGTTATATAATGGTTAAAAATAAACATCAGCATCCATATAAAGTATAAATGTCATTGACTTGTATCGGATAACAATAGTTCTCATTCGGGTTGGCTCCTGCATGACTACCATACACTTCTCATCTTACCAAGTCACACTTCAAAAGGTTAATTATCAACATCAACAGCTTTCAAGATTCACCAGATCCATGTTAATACCATATGGTTCAAATTCGTTGCCACTGTTCCATAGATACAACATATGCAAGTTACTGACGTTACATCGGAACACATGCTATATGGTTCCAGACTTTCTTACTCCTAGAGTACGCTAGTTGAGATGAGGCAATCCAACATGCCATGAAATTTCATGCTCCTTTACTTAACATCTAACAGCATTACAAGTGACTAATTCCTCAACATGAAAGCAATATTAGATTACTCGAAATCACGATCCTGATGTCCGACTTGGGCCCTGAAAGATTCACAGCTGGAGACAGCGGAAAGGATCCGTTCAAATGATAGAATCCCATCAGCTGGAAATTCCACAAGGCTCTGACAACAGCCTATCAGTCATGTGCAGACACTGTCTCATGACTCAACATTTTTCTGATGTTGAATGAAAATCAGATCCTGATCTGTGCCATGTGCCATTCGAGCTTTATCAAAAACTTTCATTGTACAGCAACAAAGCTCTAGAAAAAAAAACATATCAACTGAGCTAAAAGGCTAATTAATTTTCACACCTGTTAGAGGTAAGCTCATTTAAAACAGCTTTTGATAAACATCCACATATTTGATGTCTGTTACCACAAACATGCACATATGAGGGCTATACTTGTCTCACACACACTAATATAAAATTTGATCCAAATTTGATAGAAAACCACTGATTTGCAGAAACCTATTTAATGCACCCATCTTATTCAACAAACAACGCCGACACTTTACAGCCATTTTACCTTGACATACCAACTTAATATCAACTGAAATCACTATGTAAAGAAAATTTGATCAAAAACAGAGTCATGTAGAGTTCCATTTCCACAGTTTCTCTTATGTTCCATCCACTCTGACACTAGGGTTAAACTTTGGACAGCCTCATTTGCATGTTGAGATGGGTAACTTATAGTGCAAGGGCATCAGCCACTAATACTATTAGTACTGCTACTACTACTACTAACAATAATAATAATAATAATAGCAATAACAATGTTTTAATTAGCGTTTCACGCGATTGCCTTGCGGAAGTTGCCATTGATCAAAAACTATATCAGGAAATTTATTTTTTTAAATGTTTTGTTAAATTTATAATATTAATGTCGCAATCTTGCTGAAGTTGCCGTTGATAAAAAACTATGTTGATCTCACGATCAAATGCCAGAAGTTGTAAGCTTGTCTTGGAAATGAAAACGAGGTCAGTAAACAAGTTTCTTTAATTAGCGTCTTATGTGATTGCCTTGCAGATGTTGCAGAAGTTTTCGTTGATGAAAAATTATAGAGCAAACTTATTTATGAAAATGTCTTATTTATATTAATTTTAAGCAAATTTCAAAAATTAGAAATTAAGATTTTTTCGAAATTTTAATCTTGGTTATGGAATAAGATGCCAATTTCGATTATCGGATTTCAAGTAGTAATCGGTGCTAATTGGCTTCCAGGCAAAGAATCGGTTACTCCCTAATGACTTCAATAATAATTTCTTATGTTTTTATTACAGCCAGTAAACAAGCTCATGAACTATAATACAATAACAAAATATCAGAGAATATCTCTGCAGTGGTTCCCACTCACCATTCTTACTGCGTGCTGGGTTCTGGTAGTAGAAAACCTTCTGTTTGCAGTTAAAACCACAGATAACAATGTAGTGACCTAAAAATAACAATGCAATGTTGTATTTAAATTTTCAGACAACCATAGGTCATACTGATACTAATAAAACATAAGTTGTCTAGCCTAGAGCTTCAAGAAGGTCATCATGTACAAGACACACTGACAGCCTAAGGTGCCAACTATCCCTGCAAGCTCAGCCAAGTTTCATATATACAATATATGTCAGCATCAGTCCATTCACAACTGAATCACTTGAATTCTCATCAAACAGCCAAAATCCTCACATGTATTGAGCTATCTATAATATCTATATGCAAGACATGCTACACATATGTTTTATGTGGTCCTGCCACAGCTTTTCGTAGTCTTAAAACTTGCTTGTATTCCTGAGGACTTTCGCACTGGGAGCGCCTCTGATTGGTGCATACTGGATAGAGGCGCTTTATAACTTTTGAAATACAATACAATGGCTCCTGGTCACAGAGAGGATTGCAGTTTGATTATATTCTTATTCACTCACTCATTCACTCATTCATTCATTCATTCATTCATTCATTCATTCAGAGCATTCATTCATATATAGCACCCATCCAAGACACCTACTCAGAGGTGCTCCCAGCCCAACTCTGGTGATAAAGAACAGTTTTCAGATGCTTGTAAAATGTGTATGCAGATTCCCTAGTTAAAAGAACATGCAGATCTGAAAGAAGAACCACATACTACATAAGAAAACATTGTGTTCCTGTCTTGAGTCATCCAGTTTGACAATCGTGTTGTTGGGCTTGTATGACCCCATTACGGTGTCAGCACATCGTGCCTTCTCATGTACTGGACCAAGCTGGAACAATGTCACACTATCTGGAAGCAGTTACTATTCTTTTTTCTCTCAAGTGCTTTAATGGCAACACAAGCATTCATAACATAAAATCATATTTTTTTAAAGTTTTAACAACTCTTATTTAAATTATAAAATTTTTATTTTTTATCAATCTAAGTTGGAAGATTGTACCTTGATAACCTCCAAGCCCATACAGACACTGTCCTAAACACGTGCACTGAAATGCAACACAACAGACAATGGTCCGTTATTCATTTTAAACAGTAAATTTCTATCCTGCAATCTGGAGTTGAAGACGAAGGAACACCCATATGGTCCCACATTAACTCACAAAGAGTCACCTATGCAATGCATGTTAGATACTGAGATGCAACACTTTATTCAGAAAATAGTGCATTAGTCACAGCTTCTTTGAATGGACAGCTCTTCCTACATAAACTCAGATGTAAGTCAAAACTTTCCACTGATCACAAAGCTGGAAAACTCAGAACAGATTGAGGCCTATATAGACGGCACTATGGCTTGTAATTACACCACAACGTGCTAACAAACAACACCTGTTGTAGTCAGAGCTAATATCGCATTATAACATTCCTGTTAAAGTGAAATACATTCTAAAGTTCAATTACGTAAATATGATAGTCCAAGTTTCCACCAGCAGTATATTACAATGGAGCATGTTATAAGGATGGATGACTGCACACAGCAGTGTTTAGTAACCACTTCCACATATTTTTAAAACTGTCTTTTAAAACAGTCTGTCTCCAAGTATTGCTTTGGACTTCACACCTTGACCCAGTAACAGCAATAACTTACAGAAACGAGGCTATTGCACCAGAGGCATTTGAGTAGGTTGGCATCGACGAGGGCAATCAGTGGACATAACGTCAACAGATGCTGCACTATTTCTTCAATCTCAACAGATCTGGAAACCAACAGCAGAACTGACACTGGCACACCAAATTTTGTCAACAGGCATAAATAATTATGACTTAAATGGAAATTTTTATATACAGGAATACCTTTACTGTTCTAAGCAACTGTCATCTGAGTGAAATGTTGTTAAAACTTAACAGATTCCAAAATTTAAATAATAAACTTCTTGCAAAAGTGGTCTAAATTATGATGTTAAAGTAAAAAATGTACCTCTAACAATAAAGATTTCTAGCAATATATTATATATATATATACCTACATGAATTTGATATGCCAGATAAACTTGTGAACTAGGCTTAGCCAAACTTCACCATTTGTCACAGAAATTGTGTATTAACTATCGAATGCAAGTCTGGGGTATATTACACTCTATATACACAATGAATTAATTTTAACAGACATACGTTATATTATAAATATTATGGTATTATGGTTTTAACACCATGCCTTGCAAGAGAAATATAATATACATGTACGATGGGAACAGTGGCGACCAAACAATTACAGTTTATGATTGCCGTGTGGGTAGATTGATAGTTTATAGTGCCTTTATATTATGCAATAATTATAATATCATTGGATGTCTTCAGCTGATTTATGGAACCAAGTACTTACCACTGTAAAACCACAAAAACAGCAAATTTGAACTTCTTTAATTTCAAGGTTGCCCAAAAATTTATTTCAACAATAAGTTAGATTTTAGCATCTTAGAAATATTTTAATTCAAACTTGGAAGTCATTTTTAAGCAAATATTGTGAACAATGATTTTAAATATGGCCATCTTTAGCAAATGCACTTCAGTGAGATTTGACTGGAAATCTACATGGCAGACCTGGAAATCTATAAGGGTCTGCCCTATGTACTGATTTATGTTTGCATATAAAATTAAAATCTTTTCTTTTGGAACCTTCTGTATAAGAGTATATATATAAATGCACATATAAATATATACACTGTATCATATATTTGGTCACTTAGAGGTTTTAGCAGCAAAAATAAACTATACCAGTACTGAGAAACTCTTACCCTTTCCTTACAGAAAGACCAAGTGCATCAGCATTATTAAAGAGATTATCCACTCTTTTCTGATCTTTGTCGAAGCGTTCTTTATAAAAACTCTGCACAAAACAGACAGTTCAAAATTCTGTAGCAACAGTAAGAAGAAAGCTGCCTTAAAGTCCTTCTTCAGGACAAACTTAGGTTGAATTAAATAAAATCCTAAGCAGAAAGTGGGCTTGATTTGGACAGGAAAGTAAAAAATATTAGAGAGTATGCCATTATCTTCTTATTATCTGCAATTACCTATACATTGTGGCACAGCAATGTTTTCTGTGTCCTGGAATAAACAGGAAACACAAGTTTTCCTTCCATACATGAATGTAAATCTGCAATTAGCTCAGATTCCAACAGTTTTATGTCTCCAAAAACTGTTGCACGTGGCAGCCACTTATCCAGCACAGTCTTCACCACCACTGAAATTGGTCAGGCTATACGTATTCCAATCACAGTGCATTTTTAAATTTACAATTGATCCATTTTCATCAAATGCTCAGCAATATAGATCATCAAATTTACACCAGTAGTATAACCTACATAATATATATATATATATATATATATATATATATATACACACTTTATTTTGCACTAGGCAAACAATGCAACCAAAGAAAAAAGACATCACAAAAGAAAAATAAAAAAAGAATATTCTACATCTATGAACTTTTACAATTCTGAATGGTAAATGTTATTCCACTGAAGAGGATAAAATGCCCCTCATAAGCTGCAGCACATACTGTGATAAAACTACCAGTTACCAACAAGAATTGGCACAGCAGAGTAAGGCATAGAAGGTCAAATGAGTGCTAACCTTTTAGAAAATATGTATTTGTACCATGTACACAACTTATCTTTTGGTATTAATCTAATTAGGTCAGTTCTCTAAAACTGCTTAGAAGAATCGTGCTGTAAAACTTACTTTTTTGGAATATTCTTTGTCTACGCCAAAAGTTACTGTTACGTAATTGTGTTTAACAGAATAGTGTGTAAGTATGCAAGCCAAGTCTATCGTCCAAACACTAAAACAGCAAATAAATTTGGCCTTTCAGTTTAGGTAGTAAGACATGTACAGAAAGATATTAAAGGCAGGCAGAAAAAGGTACGAGTTGAACACATCAAGAGAGAAAGCATAAAAAAGTAAATGAATGACATATATGATACTCAGATTATAGAAAGGCTTATGTTTTTACAGAATTTTTACAATTTTTTTACGAAAAACAATTTCCCTACAGAATTACTAATTTAGCTCCGATACTTAATAAATTCCAGCCAAGAACATAATTTAAGCCTACGGTAATATGACAGGAATGAGTTAATTCAAATCTGAGACTCAGCAAAACCCTAAAGTGTACTGTACTGGTCATTGTTTTGATTTTCCCATTCCCAGCATATATGTCAACAGGAGGTCTCTCCGTTGGCCTCACCTGATCATGTCATTAACAGAATACAGTTGATGTACATTCCCTTTTAAAGCCATGTTCACTGGTTGGTATAGTGGAAATATCCATTTCTCCTGGCAAGGATTTGAACTACCAACCTATGGTGATGGTTCAACATGCTAATCACTAGACAATGTAGCCAATTACTAACCTTGTGTTAAATTCGAACTGTTGGCACACGTCATCAAAATCTTCAAATGGCTTTTCATAATAACTGTAAAAAGGATATTATTATTAATAACTTATGTTCTTTATATATAATGTTAGTAATACAGAGCACAATTATGCAATGCACAAGGAGGCACAAAGTACATGCCTCTATTTATTTATTTATATAATTGCTGGCATTCAGCATTGTAATTGTAACTGCAACACTTGATGACAATGGACACAAAATCATAAGAACCTTAAGAGCTTTACCATGCCAGTTGTCAGCAAAAGTGCTAGGAGGTAAACAATAGATAGAAATTCATTGTTCAATCCTATGTTTCAAGCTGAAACCTGAAAACTTCATCTTCCAAGGCAAGCATTCAACCACATGACCCTGTCACTTAAATTGACTTTTACTAACAAGAACATGAAGAGGTATTTCACGCTTGCATAACAAACGCATGTGCGTAGGCTCACATAGAAAGTGCAGATGTGAGCCTAAGCAAGTTTCATGATAGCGTCTTATGATGATCTGTCAAAGGCAATAAAACACGAGCATTATGACCGACTGTTCTAAAACAATATAAAAACACAGAAATCAGATATGAGGGGACTGGTCAGTGTATGAGTGAAAGGCATCGCGCGTGCATGGCAGCGAACATTGAAAGCATTTAGTGCTTGGTAATGAAGAACAGTGGATAGCGGTGCATATTTGTGCATTAGTAGTGTCACTGATAGATTAAGTCTGTGTGACATGAGCCTGTGTCAAGTGTTCATCGTGAGCTAGAAAGGCATTTGCTAGATTCACCATTTAGATGCTTAGGTCAATGACTTTAAAACTGTTTCATAAAATGTTTTGTTTTGTTTTTTGTTTGTGGGGCGTGGTGGCTCAGTGGTAAGTTCGGCGCCTTGTGACCGGAGGGTTGCAGGTTCGAATCCCACTCTGGCCGCTGCGTACGGACCTTGGGCAAGTCCTTCACTCGCAATTGCTCGTGGCGCTTCGGCGTGAAAATTCCGGCACAGTATCAAATGCTGTAGTCGGGAGCGCCTCTGAGTAGTAGTTGACTTCGAGAGGCGCTATAGAAATATCCGGAATAAATAAATAAACAATACGAATCCAAATGGAAGAGAATGTATGTCTTCGTTTGAGCTGCACTATGCTACTGATCAGGTAAGTCGACAGTGTGAGAACTGATCGTTGGTTGGAGAACTTGGAAAAGTCATTTGACAAGTATTGTTGGCTTCACACAATTCTCAATCATCATCAGATTTGATTGGAGACTGTGCAGTTAAAACTATATGGATAAGTTGTAATTGTTGCTACAAGCTTGAACTTCTTCAGCCCCTAAAGAAGCCATGGGAACTAGCCTATTCACAAGCATTAAATTAAAATACAACTGATAAAACAGGTTAGGTTAGGTCAAGGTAGGTTCCATATTCAAAGCAAAGACAATACCCTTTGTCTAAGAATCAGACCATACCTAAGAATCATTTGTGCACATGCCAGACCACAGTCCCAAGTGTACTTCTGAGTTACATGAGGTATCGATATCTGCACTTCTTCCTCTTTCTTTTCCATCTACCAAACAGAGCAGCAAATGTGAATAATTCATTTACACATCGCAGCCCACTCTCTGTTAGGAGCTTTTGCGCATCACCAACACTAATCCTTGTTGCATTAGACAGTGATATACATGCAAGCATATAAAAAATATATACAAATGCTTTAAATGTGTATTTATATTTCTTATACTTTTCAGGATTTAAATACTCCAGTAAACAGCATCTATATCAATTCAATCATGTGACCTGATCTTATTTATTTAACAACTTCAATGAGCCCTGTTTAAAAATGCACAAGGCATCAACCAGTCTGCAAGTCAAAAATCATAATCCATTTGAGAAGTCCAGCAGAAATTTAAACAGATCGTGGAACTGGACTTCAGGCTGGAGTGGGTAAAGCCTTTGTAGCCATCCTATTAGTCAAGATCAAGAATTGTTCATTACAACTCAGCTACATACAGCAGGGCAGTTTTACTCGGGACTGGTAGATCCCCCTCAGGCTACATTTTGAAGCTAAAGAGACAGGTTCGATCAAGAATGGAATACTGGCAGCTATTGTGTAATGTTTAGGTAGACCTGAAGGTGCTTTTAATTCTGTAGACTGCACAGGTCTCTGGACTATTCCATTGGGGTTTTTATTTAGTACCACACAACTGAACTAGACGAGGCATGAGTTACATTAATTTGCTACTCATTCAAAGAACCCATTTAGAATACTGATATTAAATTCTGTAAACCTGGCAATCCTAGTAATTAGGAACTTGCTTCAAAAGTGGACATAGAGTCTGAATCTTGCTTTGTTTTTTTATTCACATTTACACTTGATTATGCATCAAAGCACTTCAAGTAATGTATTTTATGTACCTCTCTCTCTCTCTCTCTCTCTCTCTCTCTCTCTCTCTCTCTCTCTCTCTCTCTCTCTCTCTCTCTCTCTCTCTCTCTCTCTCTCTCTCTCTCTCTCTCTCTCTCTCTCTCTCTCTGTCTCTCTCTCTCTCTCTGCCTTTATTTCATTAACATGTATCAATGTGCATTCTTTTACATATTATTCCAACTAGATAGCAAACGCTTTCCAGTACCAGTAAAGAACTGCCAGACTAGGCCAAAATATGCTAACTTCGTGTTAGCGGTTTTGAAAATTCAAAATGTACCGTGGTGACTTTATCCATGCATACAGTTTCAGGAATCTACAATGGCATCTAAAGTGTGAATGTAACCCTAGCTACAATTGTGTAAAACAACAATAAAAGTTGTATTCTTCGCAACGATCACTTTGCCGGAAATAAACAAATAGTGTCAGAAATATATAAACCCTCGCTCTCGTAGCGCTAAGTTTAAGGTAAGTAAGTACATACAAAAGTTCACACTTTACAATAATGAGTACAAACAGTAAAAAAGAAACATGCGGTCAGCAAATTATGCACCATATATCTATGCATCAATCTAATCTAACCGAATCTACCTACGCTAGTGACTTTTTATAAGCTAGTGACCGCTATCGGAATGCTCGAGGTATCACCTCAGAATTTAAAGTTGATATTCCGCCTCAACTTGAAATATTTCATCTACCAGACTCTAACCTAGGTTTAGCTTAGGCCTACACAGTGTCCTCTGAGTGAAATCGCGATAAAATTATAATCCATGTACAAACCCTGTAGGTTACTCTTGACCCCAGGTGCGTCTACACCGTAGAAACCTTGGAGCAAATGCTCCATCCAAGAAATGGGGGGATCTGTCAGTGTGTGTGCTACCATTTTAGGGGGGAAGGAATGGGGAGGTGGGAAGAAGAGGGGCATAGGGACGTTCCTCCAATGACTTAGGGGGATAGACGCCCCTGCTTGACCCTAGAATAGTCTAGTTTGTCAAAGTTGCGTCTGTGTCAGCTTAATGTTTAAGCTGGGATTAAAATTACTAAAAGGGATATGAAGCCGATGAATATAGGATCTTTTATCTGGACTATGTGTGTGGCTCACATCCGGGATCTTTGGGACACCGGCTATTTTTAGCCGGCTAGTAAACATGGCTCGCTGATAGCTAGCTTACCTAAATAAAAACACTTTTATCAATGAGAAAGTCTTCAACAAATTATAAATAGAATGTATTCAATGGAAGATTTTTATGATTGGAGTGATATTAATTTGGATGAACTTCTCGGTGACTATACAGATGAAGACGTGGACATAGACAGACTTACTAGTAGCAGCGATAGTTATGTAGACGAGGGCGAGATCGAGACACCGGAGAAACACAGTAAGCCTAGTAAACGACAAAAAAATGTGGACTACGTGTTTGATTGCCCTATGTGCAGAAAGGTCTTCAGAAGTGTCAGCGGTTTTCGGGGGCATGTTATAAAACAACACCCATCTTTGGACCGAAGTGATTTCAGAGGTAAGTTTAGAAATTCTGTTAAGTTATTAAATTAGAAATGTAATAAAACATATAAACTTGTGTGACCATTAGGCCTAGCCCCCCTGAAAAGACATTTAGCCTCCTGGTACGTTTAGCTCCTAAAGACATCTAATACCCTACTGAGAAATATTAGAACATTTACTACACGTTCTGTAAGAAGTGGTAGTCTCAAAGGGGTCGACCTGAAACTCGAATCCCCGAAAGCGCTGAAAATACACAACTGCCCGATTTCCGAAAACAGTTTTATAGAAAGTGGGCCAAATCCCGAAAACTATTTGAACTCTGATACATGATACAGACCTAGCGCGGCCTTATGCATATCGGAGGCCACGTATGTGTATTCTAATTAGGCTCGTTGATCATCCCAGGCTATACTGTAGTACATGGAATTTATTACAATAATTTCCTTTAAATTAAAACTACACGGTTCCTTTCACCATGCTTTTTAATATGCTTCCTCAAAAGACCTGTCGTTGAATGTTGCATGCTGGATTTATGGGCGATTGCCCGAAGTGTTACGTTCATGTAGTATTGTTTGGTTGCCTGCTCTAACCATCAGCAGCAAACTTGGGTTGCAGGAGGGGTTCCAGACTTGGGGTGCATTGATGGCTTCTTGATATTGCGATAAGGTTTAGTTTAATTATTTCACGTTGTGTTTAATCACATGGAGTGACTTGTAATTACAGTTGCAGACTATCGAAGGAAATCAGAAGATGCTGCATCTGTTTCATCTGTAGCTGAATCTGTTTCGTCGTCAGAGTATGTCTACGAGTGCCCTTCGTGCAAGAAACTGCTGCAAAGTCTGGTCGGTTTCATTGGCCACATCACGAAACAACATCCTGCTTTGGACAGAAGTAATTTAAAAGGTGAGTTTGCCCTCACAGAAAATTTTAGTGTCCATAATAGAATAAATAACTACTTTGTTTACTTACAGGAAATGTTTAATATTGTTAATAAAAATGCAGAGGTTAAATGAACTTTTTATCTTTTATTTTTTTATAGGGAATGGAGTCCCCTTGGGACTAAAGCAGTTTCTTCTGTTGCATTTGAACTACAAGGTATAGGAGGGTATCGGTAGCCATGAGAGAAGAAGATAGATGGAAAAGGATTGAAAAGCTGCCCAAACTTTTCAAGTAAAAGATCAGTTTATAATTTTTGAGGAAATTTTCTTATACCTCATTTTTTGTAATTTTAGAAGCTGACTACAGAAAGAGCCACGACGCTGCCGATGCCTGTTCATCAGCAATTGATATTCAACCGTCAGAGGCCACTGCAGAAATCAGAAAGCCTACAACCTTCTCTTTGACTGACACTGCTTTTCATGATTTATTTATTGTTAACACTTTAAAAGTTTGGTCTGCGATATCTGTGAACCCGTTGTTTTCATTGCCACAGTCGAAGCAGGGTGCAGTGATCAAAGATATTGCAAAGTCCATGATTGAGAAAAGTCACACAATAACTAATTTACCAGTGATAGAGGATAAGTTGAGAAGTGTTTTTGTTGATAGGCCCCTAGTTAGCCAGAGTGACAGAGATTTACTCATGACCAGTGTTCAGGCTTTAAGAATGTCGTGTGAAGTTCAGGGTGCATTTGTGGATTACATTTCAACTAATGTACCACATATTGAACATGGTTCGTGCAAGTTGTTATTTCAAATTTGGTTAAGAGGATTTGTTGCAGAAATGATGGTTTCTATGGCTGACCTTTGTAAACCTGTTGACGATGCACATACACTTCCAAAGGGCCTGAGTGACACTGATCAAAATGTTTTGTATTATATTTGTGGATACTTGATCATGAAACTGAAATCAGCCAGCATTCGATTCCGGAAATTGAAATCAGCTGAAATACTTGTTAATTGCATTGCTGCTAAGGTGCCTCAACAATCAGGCCATTTTGTGGAAGACTATACAAAATGGGTTAGGAAACAAAATAGAGGTGGTCTGCTTTATCCAATTCCTGATTTTTATTTACTGGTCAGGGAATTTGACATTGTTTATAGACAGGCAGTTACCACACATCTTACTTCAGCATCCTTGAAAACATCTAATTTGCAGTTAGCAGTACATGATTCATTCATGGTTAAGTATTATTGGAGTAGAATTTTGGAAGTGGCATCTTGTGAAGAGCACAGCTCCTTACCTGCCCTTGACTATCTTATTCATTTGTTTTTGACGATTAAAGGTTTTGCTGTTGCTAAAAAAGAACGTAATTCACATTTGATGAAAGCTGGCAAAATGGGAGAAAAAAGGAGTAAAAAGTCACAATCGTTAAGAGGAAAGCTGAAAGGAAGTAAATAAGTTTGGCACTGTTGTGCATTATACTGACAGCAATGCATAACTAAGAATCATACTATGCATCGATTGCATGCTTTGTGATGTTTTTGGTTTTTAAATAGTTTGTGATGGTTTTGGTTTTAATCATACTATGTGTTGATTGCATTTTGTAAATAATTTGTGATGTTTTTGGTTTTAATCATACTATGTGTTGATTGCATTTTGTAAATACTTTGTGATGTTTTTGGTTTTACATATTCATCAAGTTCATTTTTTCTCATGTCATTTAAATGACCACTTAGCTTGATTTACATTTAAAAATCAACAGCTATTTGTCAAAGTTCCACTTTAATTCATTGTTTGTGAACAGACAATCAACAAAGATAAATGACAATATTGCTCATATTTAAACAAATGTAGCCTATACAGATGGTAAAGCTACTAAAGAGACATCAGTTCTCATTTAAATTTTAATACAGTACAGTGTGAGACGTTGATGTGTTATGCGAGTGTAATGCTGTGATGCAAACAGCAAAAGCTGAAACTCTGAAATTGCATTACCATGAATAAAATTAAGATATTTTAAGTGTATGGTTGTATTGTTTGTGCTTTCCTTATGAAAAAACACAAAAATCAAACTTTGAAAAAAGGTAAATAGCCATAGATCCAAGGAACTTTATGGCCCACAATCTCCTCCAGCTCATACATGCAGCAAATTCCAGTACTTTGTGACACAGGCTAATGTGCACACATAACTTGTGTTAATGTTAATGAGCAACAATCTTTCTAACATTACAGCCACCATAAGATTTCATGAATTATTTCTAATATACACGTATAACCTACATAACATAATACCATCATTTTACCACGTCCAAAATAATTAACTAATAGAGAACCAATTGAGATTTCAGACCATACCAACTTTTTACCAATTATCAAATGCACTGGGAGTAAAATGCCAAACCTTATAAACCCAATAGGCATCTTGTCCATACCAAAAACTAAACTGTCAGAAACCCAACATCAGCATATACATTAGGGTGGGGCAAATAGTGGTTGCCTCAACCACACAGTGATAAATAGAAGCTCCCTCATCTACTGGTTAATGAAATAATTAATTTTCATATTCTGTATCATGTCTAGGGGTCACAACTTTAAAAGATGTGTGACGTAATATATTTAATTAGAAATAAATAACAAATTCATTAATCTTATTACAATAGGGTCATAGAAACTCATTAATTGCTACTATAATATATTACACAATCACTTTAATACACATATTAGAACCACACAGAAAACCATGTGAAGCTCCTTCAGCAAAACAAAAAAACAGCAACTTATTTAATGCTCTATTTATAACCCTACAAACTTCCTTTAATGTCTTGATACCAGCCTAAGCAATGAACATGTCCTGTACAGAGTGAACGAAGTAGATCATTTTGTTCATTTTTGTATATACTTTTCATAACCAAGGGGTTTAAATACTAGGTTAACTGAATATGAGAAGAGCGCTTAGGGACCGGTGTTATATCCAGAATCTGTGCAATAGGCTTAGTATTTCCACGACTACTTGGTAGAGCTTGTGTGTTTACAGTTCGAATAGTATTGATTGCATGGCATGCCTCAGCGACTGTAGGGTTGTTATTAGATCCGCCCTTGTGGCGACAATGTCCAAAAAGTTGTTCCAGAGGGTCTTGGTTTAAATGACTAGTCAACACAAATGGGGCCCCAGCCTCCAAAACAATGCGCACAATTGCTGCAATTGATTTGCAGGTTATTTGCAAACCATGCAATGTCTGTGTACTGAGCTGCATTTGCTGTTTTTGCTTAGCTGAGAATGTGCCAGGTCTGGTGTCAACAGCAATTTTCCAGTTCTGAAAATATTCAAGAAACTCAGTTTCCAGCCATGACAGCCGAGGGTCATTACTGTCAGTAAATGGATCGAGATTACAATTTCGTGTATTTCTACCCTCATACAAATTTTTCACATTAATTATATCAAACCATTTGTTCATTATGCGAATGAAATGAACGGTACTCTTTACATAACCTCCATATGCCAAATCCAGAGCATTTGCAACAGTAGCACTTAAGACTTGTGCGGCCAGACTGACACGCATTTTTGAAAATGAAGTTAATTCAATATGATCTCGTGTCAGCTTGGGGCAAAGTCTGAATTCTGACTGATAACAGTGTTCATCATACAATCGCACCACATGACTCCATCTGATGTCATCATTAAACCACAAGTGCCGTGTATTGCTGTGGGCAGATGAGTTTGCAAAGCAGTTCCGTGCTGTTTTAAGAAGATGCGGTGGGTCAGATATGAAATAAATGTCACGATTATCAGACGCATATAGATTTTTCATTTTGTGACATGCTTCATCACCCTGCACATGAAGCTGGAAAAATTTGCGGTTTTGTACTGCACCATCACAACATATATACAAAACACGGAGCCCAACTACAACCTCGACACATTCGATACACTCCCACAGTATAGTGTACAGTTCGCTACCAGCCAATAACTTAGTTGCATATGATGCAAGGGGGTAACAAAGGCTAGTTGATATTCCACGAACCATAATCACAAGCATGTGCTCTGCTAATGGTTTACTGCTACCTTCCACATGTTTCAAATTCAGAATTTCATTGGTAACAGTGTCCAGATTCACAAAGCCTATCAATTCACCTGTTGTTTTATGGTAGACCAGGTCAGACTTTATTTTTATTTCATCTTGCAATATGCCAACAAATGAGTTATATGGCTGGCTGTAACAGCCTTGCTGACTGGCTGCATTGATTAACTGCTCCAGAGTTTTAGGGTTCATTCCAATTCCGTGCTCCATATAATGCGTGTAATCATACAACGTACGGTTTGAAGGAAGACTGAGAACAGACCGAATTCCATCATATGCTTTGGCCGATTTGCTTCTGATAAATAGACACCACCGTATTATTGAAGGATGCCATCGCATACTAGATTTCTCTTTCAAATGGTTGTATTTAATTTGCTGTTCAAAAAAAATACGCTGAAAGGAACCTTTTGGGAATTCTTCCAAGGCTGTGTCCTTACACTCGTTGGCTAGTTGCATAATTGCTTCAGTATCAACGTTGTTGAACTTGTCACCCTGTGTAGCTATTATGCTGGCACAAAATTTTTTTTCTTTTGCCAACCTTATTCTCAGGGTAACAATTTCCTTCCCATACCGTTTATTTTTATTAGCTAACTGTGCAAGCTTAGCCAACTTTAATGGAGAACTCAAGGATGTGTTGGGCTTTCTTGAACGTGTTACGTCCTGAGGTGAGGACTGTGGTTTACTTCTTAAATACCTCATAAACAAACTCCTTCTAAGTCTGGTACATTGCACAATTCCCACCACTGCAGATCAGTAAATCACAGCTGACGGACCTCATTCTTCCGCCTTGCTCATCTGCACAGATGGCCAGCCTGCTGTTTTTCAGGATCATTGAATTGGTTAATTTCGGACTGTCAATACCAGAGCAGACTAATGCAGAGTGGAGACCATCTAAAAGTAATTGTATGTTTTTCAAACAATTAAATGTTGGAGGCAAACACTTCCATAAATAGTTACTTTCGTGAACAAGTTTGCCAAATACATGCACCAATGGTTTGAAATTGGCATCAAACACAACTGATATCTGAAGTCGGGGATTAATTTCGTCAGTAATTCTAATGAAAGTAATGCTGCTGTTTTTACCACAAAAAAGAAAATTATGCAAGTTTAAACAATTAACTGGGAAATTTGTAACGTTGAGATCCACTTGTGTCTCACTAATTGCAGTACTTGGAATAGACGATGTGTCATCTGGATTTGTTTCCATAGGTGAACAAATCGTCTGGATGGAATTGTTGTCCGAACTTTGAGTAGAGGCGGTATCGACATTTCGGATGGCTGATGTTGTAGGTGAACGCATGCTGCAATTAGCTGCTCTATTCATTGCCATTGTAAATCTGTATCCATACAAAATATAGGCATATAGAATAACCTCACAAAAGGCAGGCACAGAAAAAGGCATATATTATAAGGTCAACAGACTCTTCCAAGGAACCAATCAGAATCATTCTAATCCCATAGGGTAACAGAAGAGCTGTCACCACACTGGTGTTATTATAATTCTGCTATTTTAAACATAGAGTATATTTATACCTGAAATAAAAAATATCTGTGAAATATTCAAATAAGTGATATGGACAGCCATGATGGTATAGTGACCATTAGTTAGCCTTCCACCCGAGGTCTGTTCTGCGCCATCAAGTCCCGGCACAAGCGTCATATCTTCTCCAAGGCTTATCCTGATGAATACGACCGGATGTTATGTTAGGCTGTAGGTGGTGTCTGTACAACGCCCTTGTAGCGGCATGGTCACGTTACGTCACGTTACGGCACTACAGAAATTGTCCGTGTTATTATTATTAGTTACATTTAATTGTGAAGCTAGTATTCACCTTTGCATAGATTGGGTTGCTTTTTGAGTTTCTTCATTGTCTGCAGTTCTACACAAGACACTTGGTGCATGATCCGGATGGTTTTTAGCATTCCACGGTTCACCTGAAAAGTATTGTTCAAATTTAATTATTACAATAAAATACAACTAAAGATTTAAACCTTAAAGCGTGCTTTAACAAGACAGGTCTTGCACGAGCGCATTGCGCTACATTCCTAGTCATAGAGCAATGTGAAAAGATGAGTTTTTTTATTTTGACTTAAATTGATTAATAGATGTGCATTGACGGACTGTAGTTGGAAGACCATTCCATTCTGTGGATCCTGAGACCAAGAATACACAACTACCAAACTTCCGGTTGATGTGATGTATTGCATAATAACCTCGTGTGGCCAATCGAAGTCCTTAGGAATTTGAAGCAGAACATGGTGTGACCATGGATATCATGTACGAGGGAGAGGTTTCAGGGAGTGGATAATGGTACATGAGGAGGGAGATTTTGAAGGCAAATCGGAAACAGATGGGAAGCCAGTGTAGTTGTTTCAGTGATGGTGTGATATGATCTCTAGGTACACAAGACCTTTTACTAGATGATCGGCCGTGTGGAGAACAGATGATAGAGGTTGTAGCGTCGATGAGGGAAGACCGGATAGAACAGGGCTGCAGTAGTCAAGGCAAGAGATGATGAGGGCTTTTGATAAATACATTTTAGAACGCACCATTAATATAAATGCATTTGTAATTAGTAGTCATTGATCCATACAATCACCATGGGCGAGACGCCACTGGTTTTACTAATAACCCTCGTTAATAATAGGCCTGGCTACTTTCTAAAATGCAGTACGTATTAGAATGACAACAAACCAACCTGTAATGAAATGGTCCGAACACACGTAGATATATTTTGTATTAGGATTTGGCTCCCAAGTACGTCCGTCCGTAGTTTTTCTCTTGCACCGTACAGCCCACAGCCGTCTGCGTTCCGGGTCTCTAGAAACTGACGGGAACTTGAAAAAGCGACAACTCGAGCGACCTTGTACATTCTTGCAAAGTCCGTAGCTGCAGGATTTTGGCATCCTGTCTGTAACTTAGTTTAAGGCAATTTATTTATTTAGACTGTCCATAACTTATTTGAATCGCATAATTACGTCCTTAATTATAAATCGCTAAAAGAATCCAGAGCGATTCCTTGTGCTGTGTTTACATTGTACGTCTGCTCTGATCCAAGTCGCCTCTCTCCAAAAAGCCCGGATGTCACTTTTCTAAAAATAGACAGCCACAGACATCGCCTGCGATGAATCAGAAAAGACGAGCTCTGATTGGCTGACGCGTTGCCGCTTCATATCCCTTTTAGTAATCTTAATCCCAGGTTTAAGTAGCCTAAACGAATTTGATTGATTGATTAATTGATTGGAGAAGCAAAAATTATTGTAATCGAATTAATCTGTTAGATCAGCGAAAGCTGAAGGGAAATTGTAGGCTGGTGTCCTGCGCTTGGCCTTCGAGTGGCGCTTTATAAGTTTGGAGATTACGATTATACGATTACGATAAAATCAATGCACTGCACAATGCACATGCTCTCTGTTTGATTTAAAGATAGACTGGGCAGAGGCCACCATTTGCTTGCCAGTCTCTCGACTAGTCGAAGATTTTGTCTCCGTTTTGGGGTAATTGGGTATGACTTGTTGGTAAAATCAAGTTTTAATCAGTGGTGGTTAATTTACTTACGTGTTTTCTCTTCGACAGTTTTTGCTGGTTTTGGCGCCGTTTGAGGCTTACCTGTTTATTAGGTGTAGGACTACGCATGTGTACTTTCGTGTAGGTTAGATTTTGCTCGTAATTGTGCAACTAAAAAAGATCTTAACGATGAACTTTGCAAGTGGCGCAACGACTTGTGTGTCTCGAACAGGTCCCGCCTTCATTTTTACATTCTCCAGTCGACTAGTTATTATTCTAATTCGTATTTAATTACCGTTGTTCATGTCATCTCTGTTTCCCTCCATTTCCGCCTGTAATTTTCTCAGTGTGAGAATTACAGAAAAAAGACGGGGGTGTTTAGACTTTGATGAGTTTGATCCATGTGGAGTTGAATATTGTATCCGTATTTTGCAAACTGAGGATATTTGCACACGTAATAGAAAGCTTAAACTCCTTTCCTTACCATATTTGCCTTCCTCTTTGTCTTCTTCTCTGCCTTCTTCTTTGCTTTTACTTACCGTCTTCGTTGTCTTCTTCTTTGTGTTCTTCTTTGCCTTCTTCTTTGCCTCTTACTTACGCTCTTCTTTGCCTTCTTCTTTGCCTTCTACTTTGCCTTCTAATTCTTTGCTTGCCAATCTGCCTTCTTCTTCTTTGCCTTCTTCTTTGTCTTCATCCTTGCTTTCTTCTTTACCTTTTGCTAATCGTCTTCTGTGCCTTCCTCTTCCCTTTTTTGCTTTTTCCTTTCTTTCTTCAATATCTTCTTCCTTGCCATCTTCTTTCCTTATTCATTACCTTCTTCTTTGCTTTCTTTTCTGCCTTTCTCGTTGCCTTCTCTCCCTCTCACCTGTCTTCTTTTTGCTTTCTTTGCCTTTTACTTACCGTCTTCTTTGCCTGTTTCTTCCCTCTTTTTCGTTCTTCTTTGCCTTCTTTTATGCCTTTAATTTACCGTCCTCTTGCCTTCTTTTTTGCCATTCTCTTTGCTTTCTTCTTCGCCTTTTACTTACTGTCTTCTTTACCTTCCTCTTAGTTTCCTTTTACTTACCGTCATCTTTACCTTCTTCTTTACATTTTACTTATTATCGTCTTCTTTGCCTTCTTTCTTGTCTTCTTCTTTGTCTCTTCTTTGCCTTCTTCTTTGCCTCCTACTTTGTCTTCTTCTTCGCCTTCTTATTTGCCTTTTACTTAAAGTCCTATTTGCCTTTTCATTCGCCTTTTTCTTTGTTTTTCTTTGCCCTCTTCTTTCCCTTTTACTTACATCTTCTTAGCCTTCTACCTTTCGTAGACTACTCTAGACTAATGGTTTTTTTATTGTAGCATACTCTTTCTGAAGGAAGCTGCGGTTTGTCAATTTTGATTCACAATAAACGAAATTATATTCGAAGTAAGAGTCAAACAAGAACTTTTACTTACCGTCTTATTTGCTTTTTCCTTTGCCTTTCTCTTTACCATCTTCTCTACCTTCTTCTTTCCCTTCTACTTACCATCTTCTCTGTCTTCTTCCTTTTCTGTCTTCTTCTTTGCCTTCTTCTTTGTCTTCTTCTTTGCCTTCTTCTTTGCCTCCTTCTTTGCTTACTTCTTTGCTTTTGTCCTTTATTTCCTGTGCTCTTTGCCATCTTCTTTGGCTTCTTCTTTGTCTCCTTGTTTTTCTTTTACTTACCGTCTTCTCTGCTTTTTTCTTTGCCTTTTCTGACCTCTTCTTTACCTTTTACTTACCGTCTTCTTTGCCTTTTTCTTTGATTTCTTCTTTGTCTTTTTCTCTGCTTTCTTCTTTGCCTTTTACTTACCGTCTTCTTTGCCTTCTTACTTGGCTGCTTCTCTGCCTTCCTCTTTGCCTTGTTCTTTGACTTCTTTTTGCCTGCTCTTTTGTTTTCTTCTTTGCCTTCTTCTATTACTTACCGTCTTATATGCCTTTTTCTTTGCCTTTTTCTTTGCCTTCTTCTTTCGCTTTTACTTACTACCTTCTTTGCCTTCCTCTTTTTTGTCTTTGTCTTCTTCTTTGCCTTCTTCTTTGGCTTTTACTTACTATCTCCTTTGTCTTCTTATTTTGCTCGCTTCTCTGCCTTCTTCATTTCCTTCGTCTTTGCCTTCTCCTTTCCCTGCTCTTTTGTCTCCTTATTTGCCTTCTTCTTTGCCTTCTTCTGTGTCTTCTCCTGTGCCTGCTCCTTTGTCTTCTTCTTTGCCTTCTTCTTTGACTATTACTTACGGTCTTATATGCCTTTCATTTGCCTTTCTCTTTGCCTTCTTCTTTTACTTACCATCTTCTTTTCCTTGTTCTTTGTCTTCTTCTCTGTCTTCTTCTTTGGCTTTTACTTATCATTCTTTTTGTCTTCTTCTTTGCCTGCGTCTCTGCCTTCTTCTTTGCCTTTTACTTTCCGACTTCTTTACTGACTTCTTTGCGTTCTTCTTTCTCCTCTTCGTTGCCTTTTTCTTACCGTCTTCTTTGTATCCTTCTTTGCCTTCTTCTTTGTCTTCTTCAATGCCTTCTTCTTTGTCTAGTTCTTTGCCTTTTACTTACCGTCTTATCTGTCTCTTCTTTACCTTCTCCTTTGTCTTCTTCTTTGCCTTCTTCTTCGCCTTCTTCTTTGTCCTTTACTTTATATCTTCTTTGCCTTCTTCTTTGTATTCTTCTTTGCTTTCTTCTTTGCCTTTTACATGCCGTCTTCTTTGTTTTCTTCTTTGACATTTACTTACCATCGCCTTTGTCTTCTTCTTTGACCTCTTCTGTGTCTTCTTCTTTGTCTTCTTCTTTGCCTTTTACTTACCGTCTTCTTTTTATTCTTCTTTGCCTTCTACTTTGTCTTCTTCTTTGCCTTCTACTTTGTCTTCTTCTTTGCCTTTTGCTTACCATCTTCTTTATCTTCTTCTTTGCCTTTTTACTCACCGTCTTTCTTTGCCTTCTTTGCCTTTTACTTAATCTCTTCTTTGTATTCTTATTTGCCTTCTTCTTTCTCGTCTTTTTGCCTTCTTCTGCTTTGCCTTCTTCTTTGCCTTCTTCTTTGCCTTCCTCTTTGACATTTACTTACCATCGCCTTTGTCTTCTTCTTTGACTTCTTCTTTGTCTTCTTCTTTGTCTTGTTCTTTGCCTCCTTCTTTGTCTTCCTCTTTGTCTTCTTCTTTGTCTTCTTCTTTGTCTTCTTCTTTGCCTTTTTACTTACCGTCTTCTTCGTATTCTGCTTTGCCTTCTCCTTTGTCTTCTTCTTTGCCTTCTGCTGTCTTCTTCTTTGCCTTCTTCTTTGCCTTCTTCTCTGACATTTACTTACCATCGCCTTTATGCTTCACCTTTGACTTCTTTTTTGTCTTCTTCTTTGCCTTCTTCTTTGGCTTTTACTTACCGTCTTCTTTGTATTCTTTTTTGCCTTCTTCCTTGCCTTCTTCTTTGCTTTCTACTTTGTCTTCGTCTTTGCCTCCTTCTTTTATTTTCTTCTTTGCCTTTTACTTAGCGTCTTTCTTTGCCTTCTTCTTTGCCTCTGCCTCCTTCTTTGTTTTTTACTTACCGACTTCTTCGCTGATTTCTTTCCCTTCTTGTTTGTCTTTTTCTTTGCTTTTTACTTACCGTCTTCTTTGTATTCTTCTTTGCCTTTTCCTTTATCTTCTTCTTTGGCTTTCACTTGCCGTTTTATTTGCCTTTTTCTTCACCTTTCTGTTTGTCTTCTTCCTTGCCGTCTTCTTTGTCTTCTTCTTTGCCTTCTTCTTTGACTTTTACTTGCCATCTTGTTTGCCTTTTCTTTGCCTTTCTCTTTGACTTCTACTTTGACTTCTTGTTTGTCGTCTTTTACTTACCATCTTTTTGGCTTTTTTTGCTTTCTTCTTTGGGGTTTTACTTACCGTCTTGTTTGCCTTTCTCTTTGCCTGTTTCTTTGCCTACTGCTTTGCCGCTAGTTTTGTCTTTTTTCCCTTTGCCGTCTGTCTTGCCTTTTTCTTAACTTTCTTTGCCGCCTTTTACGTACCTTCGCCTCTGAGTTCGTATAAGACTCTTTGTTTTCTTCTTTGCCTTTTTACTTATCTTTCTTTTTTCCTGCTTCTTTGCCTTTTTTACCTAGTTCTTTTCATTTTTCTTTGCCTTTCGTCTTTGCCTTTCTCTATGCCTTCTTCTTTGCCCTATAACTTTCTTTCTTCGTTGCCTTCTTTGCCTTGTAACTTGCCTTCTTCTGTGCCATTTTTTCTGCCTTCTTCTTTGCCGTCTTCTTTGCCTTTTCTTTTCCTTTCTCTATGCCTTCTCAAATTTTCACGACTCTTCAAGAAGCTATATATCTATGACTTCTTTTAGAATTCCACATATATATTTTGGGTGTATGTCTTGTCGAGCTTTTCTGAGCCGAAGTCACTCTCCGCCATAGCGACACTTTTGACTGTATGCAAGAGTTTATTAATACATCCGTTCTATAGGCAATAAAGAGCTTGGGCCTAACGTAGGCTAAATACGGTTCTAGGACGTTTGGTCAACGGACGATTGGTCAACGGACGATTGGTCACGGACGATTGGTCAACGGACGATTGGTGAAGCGGACTGTTCGTCAAGGGGACGGTTGATCAAAAATTTTAATTTTTTATATTAGAGACGCTTTTAAAATATGCCAGTTCTCTTATCAGTACAAACCACTGATAAGAGATATCGACGACCACTAATTATCCCTAGACAGACGAACCGACCGACAAATTAAGCCATTACAAAACCAGCCATCTTTACATGCACAGCAATGAAGACTTCGCAAAGCGTAGCCCATACACAAATAAAACATACATGGAGTGAAACGATATACGTGAATTTTAGACGCTTTTAAAATGTGTCAGTTCTCTTATCAGTAGGCCCTACAAACAACTGCACTGGGACAGATATACGATAACCCTTTGAAATGGACGACCACTAATTATCCCTAGACAGACGAACAGACCGATTTTTGATCAACAGTCCTCTTGACGAACGGTCCGCTTCACCAATCGTCCATTGACCAATCGTCCGTGATCAACCGTCCGTTGACCAACCGTCCTTTGACCAAACGTCCGCATACCCTAAATACAGGCCTGTGCGCACGAGTTTGAACAGCTAGCGAGCAAAGAGTGTTTGACAAAATAAGAATTTTTTTGGGAAGTGTCAGTCAGCCAGCCAGCCAGTCAATCAATCAGCCAGCCAACCAGCCAGTCCATGAGCTACAGACTATAATGCAGGTATAATAATCAACTGACGGAAATCGTAAATACATCCACCCGCATGCGAACGATAGCAGACCGTTTTAGGTTGGTGTATCAGCAACAACACATCAACAACACATGGGCAAGCACAGAAACAAGCAAAGGCATACACACACAATACAAACAGACAAATAGACCGGCAAGAAAGGGGACGGTTACGTCATGTCAGGCTTTTTCACAATGGCCTATTTCAAGGACTGCTTCGTAACATCTGTCGACCTTTGTCGAATCCTTCATATAAGCTGGCAGCCTTGAACCTCTGCATCCCTCCACACAAACCAGGCCTCAACCGCATCCAAACATGTGCGTCGCAATTGGCAGAACGATAGCCTATACATAATATTTATATTATGAAGGACTGGTAAGTATTCAGATAGGCCTAATAACAATAATAATAATAATAATAATAATAATAATAATAATAATAATAAATAAATAAATAAATAAATAAATAAATAGGCCTAAATATCAGTACCCGGTGTAAAGTAATAATATTTACAATGATGATAATAATCATAATGAGCATCATTAATAGCAGTGTATTAGTCTGTACAAATTGGTACCTTACGTTTAAGACCAAAGTTGCGCTCCAAGCGGATTATCATTCGGTGTTACTAGGTGTCATTGGTCATCGTTACACACTGGGACAGATGAGCCAGGACTTACCACAGTACTGTAGTTGATGCTCCGCTGCCGTGACCTCTTGGACTAGAGACGAATACGCATGCATACTTCGTATTGAACGGCCGGAAATTTTCAGCTTTGATTTACATAATTTACACCGAGACGTTTGTCCTACAGAATCGCCAACGAAGTAGCCTACATTCCACACAACGCCCTTTAGATTCGTTACTTTAGACACTGATAAGTTTAAATAAAGAATTAATTAATTAATTAAATATTGATATAAAAATGTCCGATGCGACAAAAAATAGCGTTCGTTACTAGCAAACGTCATAGACCTATGACGTCACCAACAAACAAAAGCCACAAACGGATAATTATTATTAATACGTAATCAATCGCAGCGCTAATTTTATTATTATTGCTACGTCGTGATAATTATTATAGTCTACAGCAAAGATGTTAATAGCATCACCTATTAACATCTTTGGTCTACAGATGGACGTCATAGGCGTCTATGATCTATAGGCATATTATACATTGTATTGTGCGCCTTGTACGCAATACGTTCCGTTGAACTTGCGGTAACATACTAACAACCAACAAGGGATTTAAGTGTTTCAGAAGACGTGTAGTGTTAGAACCGCTGCAAATTAACCTGGAACGCTTAATAGCCCAATTCTCCTTGTTTTCTGTTAAAAGCTGTGATAGTGTCCACTGAGACACTACAATCACCATAACCATTCCACAAAAATCTACAGTTAGCCTACTCTTGCACTGAAGAAATTCTGTCCTAATATTGCTTTCGGCTTCTTAAGCAATTTATAGGCCTACGCCTACCTGTGTCCCAGTCTCCCCGAGTTGTTTTGTTTGGTGCTAATTCAAAGAACCTTCCCACTGTAGTGCTTCCTTTTCCAGTGATAATCTTATGAGCTTGGGTTAGATCTCCTCTCCTCCTCTCCAATGTTGTTAGTCCACACCTTTTCCACCTTTCTTCATAGCTCAAATCCTATACAGCCCCAAATCTTCGCACTTTCTCCAGTTTTGAATGTCCTGTTTCATGTATGAATTCCACACCTGAACGCAGTATTCCAACTGTGCCAGTGATTTATTAGATCTGCATAACCTGATTCTGTCATCATAAATCTGTCTGAACTGCGGTTAAACTCGGGTTTCCACGCATAAGTAAACCCGGATTTTCGGGTTTCAAAACGGCCCGGTCACGCGGGTACCGGTAAACCCGAGTTTGCGTTCCCTGTTGCATAGGCGTAATTTGTGGGGGGGGGGTACAGCCCTCGTACCCGTACCCCCCACTTTTTGGACTGGGGGTACCGTAGCCCCCACTTTTTAAACAATGTCAATCAATATTTTATTATTGTGCCTTCCCAGAGATGGTCTTTATGAGAACACGAAAGTGGAAAGAAATTGGTACCCCCACTTTTTAGACCAAAGTTACGCCTCTGCCCTGTTGTATACAATGTAATGCATGTGCGCTTGTCAGATACAAATAGTTCAAAGGCTACTTACTTATGTATGTTTAGGCTAAATGTCAAGTAAAGTAGGCCTATGCAATTCATATGTCACAAATCTCATAATAAACTATAGAACATTACTTTATTAATAACCCAGAAAGTGAACTTTGAAGAAAAATGCTAAAATATACGACCCCACTGGGGGTGTGCAAGGAAGTCTTAACTGTGGTGGTTCTAAGGATGACTAGGGGGTTGAACCCCAAACCCCGACAATTCTCACCCTGAATTTTCTTTTATCTAACTTACACAATCATTACACGCGATCGGTCAACAAGTACCATCAACGTAGTGTCCACACTACTGTTAAGCAGCATAGCATCAAAGTCTGTGGCCCGATATTCTGGAATTCATTGCCTATTGAAGTTACTGGTTTACCTACTATGTGTCAATTTAAACAAAAACTGAAACTCTATCTCTTGGATGCACTCACATGACTGCATTAGGCCTAGGCTACATGTGTTTATTTGCACAGGTACTGTTGTTTTTGTTGTTGTTGTTGTTGTTGTTTTTTTCATCTCTTAAATAATGAAAATTGATCTGTATACCTTAGTTGGAATCCATGTGTACTGATAGTTAAGTTCTTTAGTTAAGAGTTCTATCATTGTTTCTTTTACCTGCTGATCATATAACTTGATCGATGTTACCGTTAAAAGTATTGATTGTGCTGCCATTTACTTGTATTACGATAAAGGTTAACTAGGTGGCCCTGCTAAGCGGGATCAAGATCCCTTTTGGGTATCCTCTTGTTGCCAAAGTTCAAACTTTTATGTTGTATTTTTTTTCCTTGTACTTCAAATGGCTTCAATAAAAGGATTGATTGATTGATTGATAGTTTATACAACCTTCTATGGTCAGCTTCTGCCTTTAGTCTTCTTTCGTCTACCTCAGAATCAAAGTTGATATTCCGTCTCAACATGTAATTTTTCATCTACCAGACACATTCTTTCTTCCGCCTCAACTTTGCTAACCTCTAACCTTTGCTGCCACCTACGTTTTCGCTAAACAGGCTACAGCCAATTAAACGAACGTACACTAAAGTACTAAACTCCCAGAATTTGAAACATACAAATTTAACAACCCTTGCAAATTATAAAATCGGAACAAATTTAGTGTTCAAGAGTTCAGACGGAAGCCCCCCGCCATATAGGCCTATACGTTACTGGTCGTCTGGGAGTGTGAACAATGGTGCCCTGTGCACATGGTGCAACCGGACTCGGACCTCCTTTTGACTACCCTTTGGACAGCCCCTCGGACTCGATGCAGCGCTCGTGAATAAGATGGTGCCCTGTGCTTAGCTGTCGAGTGGCGCATGAAATTTGGAGTTTATGATTACGATTACGTACTGTGACATCCCTATAGCTGCCATGATCTGTAGGCCCTAATAACCTGCAGAAGCCCAAGGGAACAGTTTAGCACCTATACGCAGTGAGGACTTAGGTCAAATTCTGCTGTAGGCTACGTGACCCATTCAGATTGGAAAAGTCACGCTGAGTGGTTTCGTTTTATTCATTTATAACTTTCAATTTATTTATTTTATTAGTAATTTATTAGCTCCTCAGGTTATTTCCCGATTCTATTTTAATAGATAGAAAAATGTATGGTAGAACGAAGTGTCCATAATTATTATGTAGGCCTATCATACAGTCAACGGTATGAGTTTAAAACGGGGTTAATAATTATAGTAGCGCAATAGAAGCAACAGGAAGCATGTCCTATCGTGGAGATAAGCCATGTTACGCAAGATGAAGCCAACGACAGTAAGTACGCCCTATTTGTAATGGAAGAGGGCGACTGAATGTGAAAATATATGGATCATGGAACATTGGGTGAACACTGTAGGCTATTGTAGGCTATTAACTATTGGAATAGTTAATAATAATGAACATTTATATAAAAGATAAATAGGCATTGAATTTTCTAACCTAAATGAATATAAATATGTAGGCCTAGACTGACTACAAATAAATATGTGGACTGACTGAAATATGCAGTGTCATAGCTAGTATTATAAATTAAATATGAATCACCAGCGTAGCTGCTCGACCCCTACAGCTGCTACTGCTGGACGGAATCGATCATGCAGCAGGCCTAAGGCGACAGCAACTGCGGAGTAGAGACATGCTCAGGGACTGTATTTGGAATGACCAAAAAGGGAATGAAGAGATGAACAGAACGGCGAGAAAGAATTAGGTGACCAAATAAGGACAGAATAGGCGAAAAGGGCAGGAACAGAAAAGGAATAGAAAGGGGGCGAAATCTGGAGTCGGGATTCACTCTCGAAAGACGTCGGGGTCGAGACAAGGGACATCGACGACGGCAAGAGGAATCCGCTCTCGAGAAAGGTAAGTAAGTAAGTAAGTATATCCTTTATTAATCCAACTGCTAACCGCATTTTGGTTTACACATGTATATCACGTCCAGGTTAAAGTACTAAGGCCTATATTCCGGTGAAAATCATCCTAATTATGAAAGATTTACGAGCTAGACTGTCAGCAGTCGGGAGAACCCGATTATGAACACGGGGTCGCAAAGTATAACCAGTATGCTTAACAGGAGGTAATAGCACATGAAGCACATGTGTAGGACATGTAAGGACGGTCGTGAAAAGTTTATAATCAGCAGTACGGATCAATTGTTCGAATCTAGAACTGGAACGAAGGCTGACCAAGACGGCCAAGAGAGGTCTATATGAGTTAGGTCGACAGTCTAAGAGTGTAAATATAATAAGAAGTTGTAATGCTCAAATGAGGTCGACTTATGTAAATATGTCATAAATTAAACGTTGAAACTATATAGGCCCCTATATACAAAAGAGACGTGTAGGCCTACGTTACTGGTTTGAACTGAAAGAACATTGCCCAACACCGCGAAGAGACGTAAAAAACACACCGCTACCAAGAAGAATGTTGTTCGGATTATTGCTCAAGTAATAAGTTAATTACAATATTCGCCTTTCATTTAGGAGTCTTTAAACTTGAAGTCATTGATCGGAGTTCGATAGAGTTAAAAATTCCGTTGGTCAAGGATGTTGATGAAAGTGTAGCATTTCAAACTGCAACAACAACGTTTCTTATTTAAATCATCATTGTGTTATCGCAGTCATCATCGTTGATCGTTGCTTTCTTCTTAACTGTCACCATTATCATCGTCATCGTTTTCAACATCTCTATATATCTTTAGCACCATCGTCTTTTTCATCATCGCCATCACGAACTGTAACCTAATCCATACAAGTCAACAACTCCTTGATTTCATTTCGAATTTTAAACAAATTTCACGTTCTCATCGTAAATTTACCATTTTGCCGAGTTTTTCTCCAACAAATATCCATTGCAATTTGTATTTTTGCCAGAATTTGGCATATTTTGGATATTAAAATTAAGTCGATTAGAGAGACAATTTTTGTAGGGCAGGCCTATAATATCATTGTGGATAATTAATCTTCGGTCAAACGTCATATCAGTCGATTAGTGGTTCACAATGCAAAGTTTCTCTGCTCGAAAATATGGCTATTATAATGAAGCTGCTCCGCTACGCAGCCTGTCATAGCTACTTTTTAAACTTGGAATTTGAAATGACGTGTAGAGGTATGAGTTTTCTATTGAAGTAGGCCTACCTTCGCAAAATCCATTGAATGGGACATCGAGTCACGTAGCCTGCATACCGATGGTTTTGGTAATCAGCAGAAACTAATGAAACTTATTAACTTTCTTAATTTCCCTCAGTTCATTGTTTCTTATTCTTTTCGGATCTTAGGTTTCTGAACACATGAAAATCGTAGGTCGCTCTTTCTTTTTAACGATGCCTGATGCGATTGTTCATTTTGTCTTACTTTTAGTGTTAATCAGACATCTCTATATATCTATATATCAGGCAGGCAGGCAGGCAGGCAGGCAGGCAGGCAGGCAGGCAGGCAGGCAGGCAGGCAGGCAGGCAGGCAGGCAGGCAGGCAGGCAGGCAGGCAGGCAGGCAGGCAGGCAGGCAGACAGACAGACAGACAGACAGACAGACAGGCTGGCAGAGAGGCAGGCAGCCAGGCAGACAGACATGCATGCATGCATACAGGCAGGCAGGCAGGCAGGCAGAAAATCAAGGGCTATAGGCCTATATAATGTTACTAATGTTACTACAGTTCCAACTTATAAAATATTAACCTACTCTTGCATAGTCCATCATCGCACAATTTTGTGCCATTGCATTTGGAACAGGCAGGTCCTTTCTCGTAAGGCTTTTGACCGGCATAATTTCCTCTGCAAAATGAAAAAATATGTTGGCGGAATAAAAATAATATTAGTAAAAATATTAATAATAATAACAATTATTATTATTATTATTATTATAATCATAATAATAAAAATTGTAGTAGTAGAAGTAAGCCTGGAAGCTGTAGTAGACTAGTAGTAATAGTAGTAGTGGTAGTAGTAGTAGTAGTAGTAGTAGTAGTAGTAGTAGTAGAAGTAGTAGTAGTAGTAGTAGTAGTAGTAGTAGTAGAAGTAGTAGTAGTAGTAGTAGTAGTAGTAGTAGTAGTAGTAGTAGTAGTAGTGGTAGTGGTAGTGGTAGTAGTAGTAGTAGTAGTAGTAGTAGTAGTAGTAGTAGTAGTAGTAGAAGTAGTAGTAGTAGTAGTAGTAGTAGTAGTAGTAGTAGTAGTAGTAGTAGTAGTAGTAGTAGTAGTAGTAGTAGTAGTAGTAGTAGTAGTAGTAGTAGTAGTAGTAGTGGTAGTAGTAGTAGTGGTAGTAGTAGTAGTAGTAGTAGTAGTAGTAGTAGTAGTAGTAGTCAATAATAATCAGTAATAATAATAATAATAGCGGTAATGATAAGTTAGGTGGTAAGCTATACGTTCTGAGATTTTTACAGCCGGAAGCGCCAAAAAACAAACATGCGCCGAGAGTCCAATGCACTTGCTGCTTTCTTTCCCAATCGAAGTTTGCATCTCTCTTTCTAATTTCATCACAAATCTCATGACTTCTATAGTGCCGTCAACACAGTTCCTCAGACATCAATCGATGGTCAATTCAAGTGAAATCGCAATTGAAAATTGTTATCCATTGGAAAAGGAACTTTTAAGCTTTTTCAAACTGGAAAAGCCAGGTTGAAATTCGGCATATTTCAGAAAAAGCCAGCATGTAGGCATATTGAGAGAAATGGGCCTTAAGTTCAGACCTGAATGGCATAAAAGAATTGACAGAACGAACCAAAGTACAAAGCTTCGGACGAGTCACCGGGAAAGTCCGAAGACCCAGCACGACTTGGGAGCGAGGCACAGCACGAGTCGATCATTTATGCACATAGATAAAGCACAGATAATTAATATGGCCTCTTACCCTGGTCCGTAGTTACAGACGTAGTACCACCACGGTTGCTTCGTCGAATTGCAGTAAGCAACGCCGCATCCAATGTCAGTGCTGCAACTCCAGACTACCTGAATATTATTTATAGAATAAAATTGTTGATGTTAGCATCTCCAATTGTATTGGTAATTCTATTCTTTGTACTACCAATATGAGCACCTATACATATAATTTCCACGATCTGTGTATCGGGAAACGCTCTGACTCATGCTTAGGCGCAGTGGGCGGAGTCAATATTGTGCGCGGCTCAAGGCCTATTTTGATCGGATGAGGCTTTGACCCCCTATCCTATTTGATTGACAGGCACACATAGGGGCGCCTACACCATAGAAACCTTGGAGCAAATGCTCCATCCTAGAAATAGGGGAGGGGAAGAGATCTGTCAGTGTGTGTGCTATCATTAGCGGGGAGAAGGAAGGGGAAGGGGGGAAGAAGAGTGGAGGGAGGGGAAGTTGCTCCAATGACTTAGGGGGGAAAAACGCTCCTGAGCACACATAGATATACATACATGCACAATGCACATATACACATACATGCAGGCAGCACTGGAATGTGCCTGAAAGACCGCTGGCCAACCCGTTAGCCGAACCGGCCGTAGGGAGTGTTACTGGGCCTGGCCCAAAATTGGACAGGCCCACGAGCACTGGGCACTAGGAAGATAAACGTACAGACGCACAGCCAGACAGACAGACGGACGGTCAGACATACAGACGGATTGATAGACGGAGTCAGTGTAGGATGGAGGAAGGGACAGAGGTAGGGCGGGAGGGAGGCAGGCAGGCAGATAGATCGTAGACGCACAGCCAGACAGACGGACGGATGTGTGTCTCTGCCTCAGTCCCTACCGCACTACCTCTCCCTATGCACACGATCTGACGGAAGTACTCATCAAACCGTCACATATGACGGGTAAATATTCTAGTTGTCATATAGTGATTTTAACAGTGTCACTGTAAACATTGGCTTTAGTATTCTTGTGTTAAGCGCTAAGTCCTTGTGTCTATATAGCTGGAATATCGAGATACATCGACCCAGATAAGCAACTACGTCCATAGTGTTTAAGCAAGTAAATAGGTAGCATTCATTTGCATCTGACAAGAGCACACGCATTGCATTATATACAACTATTATATGCAGTTTTGAAAATAAACCACAACAGAAGCAGATTATAAATTCATGCATGCACAACTAAATATAACAACACACATCGAATAACATGACTTATTTTAAACAGTTTAGGTTTAACAATAGTCAGCATCAATGGATGTGCTCTCTTGCGAAGTAAATACTTGTCCTCATGAAGAGATTGCAAGAGCTGATGAATGCAGTGCCCAAAGAACTGCGATTTTTAGAAGTTTCCTGTCTGCTTAATTATTTCACACCCTCATAACTACGACCACAATTATCAATCCAACAACAGAATATGACTTTTGGTCCTCTCACCTTTTACTGGTACTCATTTGCCGATCCTGGAACGATGGTTTCATAATAGTAAAAATCTATCGTAAGCACTTATCCACTTTAATAGGCCTACTAATCGGGGACCCATAGACCCATATATTTAAATCGTGAACAATTTTGGCGTTGCTAATCATTTACGCGCAGCGACGTCGGTGTTTGACATGACAATCATTTACGGGTTATTCTAAGTTCTGCTCATCAACTTACCTGAGTGTAATGTCTGCATTTCTTCCCTGCTTTGCACGAGTTTGTAGCATAGTTGAAATCCTTTTTCTCCTCAAAATGATGATCGGTGCTCTGGACTAGATCGCTTTTAGCGGCGACGGATTTGTAAGAATTCTGTCCGATGTATTTGAAGGGAAGGTCTTTTTGGTTTCTGAGTGGGTGGCCATGCTTAAAGACGCAACAACTCACCCACTCTGCCGCCATATCTGCCAGGAACTTGTTCCACTTCTGAGCGGACAAAGAGAGAACGAAAGAGAGCGAGCAGACAAAAGAAAGAAACAATTACGAAACATATAAGCCGTGAATGAACTAAAGAGTGAACGAATTAGTGAATTATCGAATTAGTGAATAATCGAGTTATAGATATATTTTGATCTTAACAAACAAACATGGTAGCACAAACTAAAGACAAATGAACTAAAAATGCAAATACGTGGCATTCGTCAGGACAGCAGGCTTCTCTGTAACATGAAAAACCGCTCTAGTGTACACTCAGTTGAATAAACTGAGGACATTGGTATCGTCAATTATGCCTATCTAGAAAGTCACATACTGTGTTTGATTTAAATATAATCTTTTCACTAGAAAGTTGCAAATTTAGACAACAGTAGCCAAAGTAACTATCTAGATATTACATTTTCTTCACATTTAATAATCAAAGTGATCTCAAAGTTGGTTTCAAAAAGCGGTTAGGCTGCTCACATGTTATACAAACTCAACAAAGCCTCACCTGTTGCTATCTCTCCACAGATCTTTCACTCGAAACTGAAACATTGCTCTTTCACAAATCCTATCCTGATTCTTAATCATCGACTTACCTCTCTCACCGCTTCAATTCTAAACACCATCCACCTCAGCCGACTGACTGTCTGCCTGCCTCTCCCCTTGGATCTTGACCTGCAACCGATTTTGACTCTACCTGCCTATCGTTGTTGTTTTGACTAAGCGCCTATGAATAACTGGTTCAAACGATTCCGGTTTTTAGATGCTGTAGAAATCGTGAGATTATGATTACGATTCTGATGCTCTACTTGCTGTAAAGTCAGTAGTTGAATCAGAGGTGCGTTTATAGACAATGGGGCCCTAGGCGCAAACATTCTTGGGGCCCTTCTGAACGTGTAGAGTAGACTGAGAGTCTGAAACTCTGGTGACTGGTGGTGTTTAGTCAATCATGTGCATAAACCCACGAAGTTGAATTTATTAGCCGTTTTTGTAGTGTTATTGACCCCTGTAGTTACGATTACTCATAGAAGCTATTTCAAGGAATGTGAAGTTATTTGGATTAATGTTATATTTTATAATTGAAGAAATATTTTCAATCGCTTGGGGCCCTCCGAGATTTAAGGGCCCTAGGCGCGCGCCTAGTGCGCCTAAGTGTAAACGCGCCTCTGAGTTGAATGCTTCTCAGGTCGGGATGGTGGAGACTTTTCGATCCGAACTAACATCTGGAACTCCATACTGTTTAGTTGTACACCCAAATAAATGTACAGACAAATGGTTCTGGGTTCTTTCAAATATCACAACTGAGGTGGTCAAACACTTGACAGTATCGCACGAACGGTTTAATAAGAACTGGAGGATGGTAATAACCGCACTGCAATTAGAATTCTGTGTTCGGGTGATCATCCAATCCAAGCTCATTTACAGCTTATGGTGGAACTGCGCAACAATAATCCTGCTGATGTTGCATTGTGGAACACTGAAATAGGGCCCTACATGTCGTCATGTGAAAGGGTGTGGCAAAACCGGCACGAACCTTTGAGCACGACAATTTTTCTCTGGCAAATTTAAAATAAGACTAAACCACAAGAACTTACGTAAACATTGGACCTCTGTAGTCTGTAGGCCTACTGCGTTTAGCAATAAAGATCAGAATTGGTTTTAACAACTGAAAACACAGCTGAAAACATGAAATACAAGCTTAATTTCTGACATAGGCCTACGTGTTTCTTACAGTAAAACATCAATGCCCAATTGCCCATTGTACAACTGCAAAGTGTTCGCTTCTTATAACAATAAAGTCGGACTATAGGCTTAAACCATAAGCAACGCATTAGCCTAGGCCTAAAACTGGAAACTGACAGCGATATCGCGGTTATCACAGAAACCAAAATAAAACCAATTTTGAAAAAACCGACAATGAAATGAAAGCCCATGCACACTGAGTAGGCTAATAGTAGGCCTACTGACACAGCTCCATCCAAATATATATTGTGTATAATTATGGTCTATAGGCCTATAAAGAGGAGACGGCAATCTACCTGATGTTAAATATTTGTTAAATTTTACATATGGAATTGTTTTTTAGCAGCTGCACGATCGGTTTTACTAATGCGAAAACTTGATGCCCGCATAAATAAATGACTTTGACACAAGTAAACCCTATAGTTCATAATAATAGGCCTACAGCGCAGTATCGAGGCAGTCTATTTAATGTTTCGATTTTATACACCTGCCGCAGCTTCAAACAGGTTTGTCTTTTCAGCAGCTATGTAATCGATTTTACTTTCGAATTTTATCAAGTAGCCATTAATTAGTTTTTAAACTTATTTCTCGTTTTTATTAATTTCCATTCCATTTATGTTGCGGCAGTCCACTGGCTGTGCCGCTTATTGGTCTGTGAGCTCTGTGACCTAGTCACAACCATAATTATACAGTCTGGATATTCAGTGTTTTAGTTCAACACTTACCCGGCTTGGATTCTCTAATGATCTGTCCGTGTTCTGTGTTCACGAGTCCCTCATGAGCTGAAAACCTGTTTTCTTCACTTAATAGGTCCATTCTGAAATTGCTGTGCCCGGTGCCGTTTTCTTGTGTTGTTTTACATTCTGTGAATATACATCTGCGCCATTGTGTTGGATGTTTTAAATTGTACACTGTTCCTGTTCTTTAGTGAGACTGCAGTCACTAAATTCATATAAGTATCTTCATGGGTTGGACTGTCTGAACTTGGCTCGTATTTTCTCGTCCCTGCGCGATGTAGTATATTCACTTCGGTGCCTTAAGATTACTTTCCATCATGGATGAATACAGATTCATGTAGAGTACATTCGACTACCAGTTACGGTTGCCTTTGTAGGCCTACCTGTTCCTGCTGCTTATTTTAAATAAAGCGTAGGCCTAACTAGTTTGACGCTTTCAAAATTGTGAACATTGGCAAAGTAACATGTATTTATTCTCAGCGGAATAAAGCTGCAGCTCTACATCGCTTGCCTCTAAGTAGTCCTTATAAAAATACTACCTGCTTTTAATCAGTAGGGCCTAATCAATGTAATACAATGTAATCACAGGTTTATATAGCGCCTCTTCAAGAAAACTCATCAGAGCCACTTTCAACCTAACGGTGGAAAACCAGCTTTTCAAGTGCTTACGGAATAGAGGTAAAGAGAGACCGAGAAGCTCACGTCGTCGTAAGATTTGCTAGGTAACATATTCCTGAATGTAGAACCAATCACAGCGAGGCTTTTGTGCTGTAGGCCTACTGTATATGACGTTTCACTTTCAAGGCGCTCTAAAAGAATGCCGCGGTCGACGGTTATCTAAGGCTCGCATCAAAAAGAGCACTTAGAGTTATCGGATCCTAATCTAGGCTATAACCCCAAATAGATACAAAATAATGCTACCTATCATGGACTCGGTGGAATGAAACTTCATGAAAACAGATTGCTGTTTGGATAAGAGAGTATTTGCATCCAGAAAACATGTCAACAGCATCGAACTCTTATTTCTCCTCCCATCTTTGACCGAAAAACTAAAACTTGGGAGCCTTGACATCAGTAGTCAGACTACAGCGTCTGAGTGAAGGCTAACCAATTCACTGTGTTCTAGTAGGCAAAGTATTAAGGAACATTCAATCAACAGTCCTGTGCAAGAATAATTGGCAAAATATTCATTTACACAATCTTAAACTAAGGGTGGCAGCAAGCACTGCTGTAAGTCCAATTCGCACGACTTCGATGGCAGCGACAGCAGCAGTCTGTTGGCGAATCTCTTTAGGTGAGATGAGCTGTAAATATGACGGAGTAGGCCTACGTGTAGGCAATTTGGCAAAGTCTACAGAGACGTGTAATAGCTGAGCAACAGTGTCTTACCTTATTCTAACAGCATCATGAAATGACTGGCGTCTTACCATCTTCTTCATATTACAGGCTCCCTCTCTCCTTCTGTAGTAATTGTGTCTGTCGACCACTGCCTGCTTCTCAGCCTCCGTCAGAGTCACTGAACGTCGAGATCTCGAGCGATGGTGGTGTTCAGAAATCATTGAAGCCTTAAGAATTTCAGCAGACTTGAAGGCTGCAACACCATCATCGTCCGATTTCTCGACAGACTGACCTTCACAGACGACGAAGAACACGAGAAACGAAGCTGCAAATATGAAACACTGCTGTACTTTAACATTTTCTGGACCGTGCGTCAGTTGCAAGATACTAATTGGTCTGAATATTGAATACTGTGAAATGGAATGTTACGAAATACGTTCGTATGCTTATCGTCTGCTTTTAGTCACAAAGAATTCAAAACTGTTAGAACGTATCCAGATACTTACTAGAAATAATAATCCGCATTGCCTAAACTTTATCCTTAATGCAACCGGTTCTAGGCCTACGTGTCCTTGCGAGCTGTCAATGCAGACTTGAAAAAGCTGTTTGAAAATAATTGTTCGCCGACAAATCAATTTGTCGTTCTTAACCGACTCCAGAATCGTTGCAATTGGCTAACAGCTCCCACGAGAAATTGTATGAAGGCGCTACACAAATGTCAGATTCATGCAAGAAATCATAGTTTCACACTTTTGACTTCAAGGGTTTAAATCACCCCAGGGGGATGCGTTTCGAATTTATATTTCATTTCCACACCCCTCCCCACCAATTTCAGCTATAAAATGACTGTATACTTTAGGTTGGAATTTTCCGCTGTGACAGAGGGGAATGGCCACCCGCTGCCGAGGCTAAAAAACTGAAGTCGTTAGCACTTCACATCCATGGCTACCTCTTGAGATTACCTTCAGAGACCGCTCTTCTTTTGCTTCTCGAATGCAAGGCTGCATCAATCGATCCGTTCTTAACTCCATCCATCCATCCATCCATCCATCCATCCATCCATCCATCCATCCATCCATCCATCCATCCATCCATCCATCCATCCATCCATCCATCCATCCATCCATCCATCCATCCATCCATCCATCCATCCATCCATCCATCCATCCATCCATCCAATCATCAATTCATTCATAAAATTACTCGTTCATCCGTACATCCATCCATTCATTCAACCGTCCGCGCTTCCATTCACCGGTGAATCCATCCGGTCATCCATCCAGTCAACCATGGATCCATCCATCCATATATTCATCAATCCAGTCACGATACATCCTTTCATCCATCCTTCTGTTTGTTAATCTATCCATCCATCCATTCATCCGTCTATAGATCCATTCATTCAACCGTCCATTCAATCAATTATCCAATCATCCATTCATCCGTCAATCCATACTTCCGTCCACCCATCCATTCATTCTTTCATTCGTCCATAAATCCAACCATCCATTCATCCAGCAAGCCATTCATCTATTTATCATCCATCGAATCATTCATCTATTCGTATAACCATTCAATCATTCAATTGCTAACCATTCATCCTTCCGTCTATCCATCCATCTATCCTTCCATAAATCCATTCGTTCATTCATCCGGATATCCATCCTTGTTGCCGTCCATGCTTTCACCCATTCACCCATTCATCCATTAATCCACCAATTCATCCACCATCCATCCAGCCACATATCCATCCTTCTGTTCATCCATCTATTCATTCATCCATACAACCATTCGACTGTAATTCATTCATTCATCCAACCATCCATCCATGCATCCATCCAGCCATCCATATAAGTTTTCATTCATCCATTCATACCTTCATGGAACCATCTGGCAATTCATTTCGCCGTTTATCGATCAGTCCATTCATCCATCCATTTATCCATCCATCCATTCATCCATCCATACATGCATCCGTCCATCCATCCATGCATTCATTTAACCGTGCATCCATCCGTCCACCCATACATTTCTTCATCCTTCCATCCATCCATCCATCCATCCATCCATCCATCCATCCATCCATCCATCCATCCATGTATCGACCCATCCACCCAATCATCCATCCATTTACCATTCATTCCTGGATCCAATCATACATCTTCTCATTCATTAATTCATCTCTAAATCCACACATTTGTCCATTCATCTCTCAAACCATCCATTCATCCATCTCATCATCTATCCACCCACCCATTCCTCCATCTATCCATTCAATCAATCCATCCAACCTTCAGTCCAACCCTTCATCCATCCATCCGTCCATTCATCCATCCATTCGTCTATCCAAAAATCCCTTCATCGATCCATTCTATCCATCTATCCTTCAGTCCAACCCTTCATTCATCCATCCATCTATTTAACCATCCATCCAGCCATCATCCATCCGTGTCCACTCCTCTATATCTGCGTATGTATCTGTATGTCATTTTTAGAGCGCACACCTGACGCGCGCCATCGGCTGACCTTATGAACTTAGAAACGCGTGCGTTATCCACTTTTAGTTTAGAACTTCTTAGACTTGGCGCCTTGCCGCGTCGTCTCTCTAAACTACTTGGTCCGGTAGTGACGTCAGGATAGAGCAATACTTCTCTGCGTGCATATGGGAATGCGCCAATGCGCGCGTTGAGGGTGATGGGGCAGACACCGCTTGTGCAGAAGCTGGGTTATCGAGCAACTTTGCGTTCGATGAGACAAAGCAGACATTCGTATCTATGCAGCAAACTACACTGCAGCTTATTTCGAATGAAGAAATTAATATCACGGCTTTTTATATTAAAAAATGCTTTCGTGAAGAAACTGGTGCTCTACACTTGGCTTTCTAGTAGCACGATTAAAAATCTGGAATTCACGCTTATTATTGTGGAAGAAATTAACATTGATGGCGTTTTCACTAGTTCACCAGCAGATTTTCACGCATCGTAATCTATTGTAGTTTCGTATAGAATTTTGATCATAGGCCACATTTTGTTTTTAAAGTTTTAAGCTGTTGGGATTACACTAGTGTCTTAAAATACTTAAGTTAATATCACAGACCAGTTACAATTTTCTTTAGTAGCCATAAAAAGAGTTCAGCTTCATAAATTTCGCACTCAGACCTGGCCGTCGCCCCCGGAGATTTAGGACGGGCTTCGCTCCAGATACGATCTTGGAGTCACACTCTGTCTTTTAAACATTTTATGCTACCGGGCCGCGCAAACAGCAGGGTACACTAAATTTTCATTTCAAGTTTACTAAACAACGAGAACTGATGTTATCGAATATCTTGGAGGACTCGAATGCAATTTAATGATATATTAAACTGTTTGTAAATATAAAAAAGTATTACGTTGTCAGCTGGGCCTTGCCCCGGCCTATCTATGTAGGCCTACTCTGTACCAGCCTGTGTAGGGAACCAAAGATAGCCGCCCACTACGTTCCTCTGAGAGGGGGGCTGAAAGTGCCGTTCGCCCGCACGACCACCATGCAAAGCCGAGCCTTTGCGGTGGTCGACCCTGCGTTCTGGAACGGGTTACCCTTGAACACGCGCTTGCTTCCGAGGACCCGATCAGATCTGATATCTTTTATGCTAGATTAAAACTGTACTGTTTAGTCGTGCTGGAGTCTGGAGCGCTGCTGACTAGCTCTCTTGAAGAGGCGCTATATAAATGTCCTAATGAATGAATGAATATGAAAACTACTTTTAGTAAGCTAATAAATTGCTTATTTACAAATAATGCATTAATATCGCGCCGTGCGTTCGGTTTGTTTAACATACAGACAGAGTAAAATGTTGATTAATACAATTGTGATTCCAAAACAAAGCCATCTGCACCAAATTGCCTGCATTAAAATCTCAAGGTGCCAAGTCACCTGGCGCATAAATTAATTACCCCATATTAGTTGGTGCCCAAAATATTCGCATCAAAACGGCAGATGCAAAGGCGCCTATCGACAAACCAGTTTGAGTCTAATTGGGTACCTATATTGTTATAATGATGAATTCGATTCTGAAATGGGCTTCAGAAAATCATTCTTTTCGAGTGTAGAAGACAAGAGAATCTGAAGCTGAGGTTGCTCTACAAAAATGGCAGCTATACGACGCATATATCAATTTCCTAAATTCGCGTTTCGTGAAGCCATGGTTCTTAAGCTGAGTAGAAAGTATAGGCATATATAGGGAGCTACTGAGTGATAGGATCTAGAGGGTTTAGCAGGGACGTCATTTGGGGGGAAGGGGGGCATTTCCCCCTAATTTTTGAGGAAAGAAATGAAAAAGCTGGAACAAGAAAAGGAGGAAAAAGAAAGGGGTTAAAAGAAAAAAAATTATACTCAAATTCATGGAATTGTTATATACTATTAACAAAACTAGACTCTGCACAGGTTTTTTTTTTACAAGACCACACCTCTTTGACAGTGATGGAGGGGCACATTATGCAGCTTCCCCTGAAAATTTGGAAGAAACACCCGAAAACTGTGACATTTCTTCGCGCGCAGCGCGAAAAATTTTGTACCTCTTTTTTTGACGTCCTTGCCCCCCCCCCTGAAAAAAGCTGAAATGACGTACCTGGGGTTTAGCGATTAAGGAAACATCCTCAATCTCGCTCCGTCGCTGTTATCAGAGGACTTCAGCTTCCAAAGCCCGAAGCCAGATCCTTCAATCGACTGCAACACACTCACTGAACAATTGCGGAATGCTGAGGTCCTACGCCGGCTGAAGAAACGACTAGGCCCCTACATGTGGGTTACAGGTTTCAGCAGAGGTCTTTAAAACCCGGACAGAGGCGGGCAATAAAAGGCTCACCCATGTGATAATATAGGTCTGGAACTCTGTCTCGGTGTCAAGTGAATGGACTACAGCAGTGTGACAATTGTTAACGATAGCGGTAACGAAAATGTTCGTTAACGAAAATAAAATGATTTCGTTAACGATAACTATAATTGTACCGGTAACTAAAAAAATCATTAACTATAACTATAACGAAAATAACACTAACGAAAATTCATAGTCATATTCGTTTTAAAAAACTGAGAAATTGATTGACTGAATGACTGAAAAGTGCAATAGGCTATCTACAAACATGAGAATATGAAAGTGCGCAACACCTACTAGCCTATGTTCGCCTTGGATGTCGGTAAATATGGAGTGTTGTGTATTCATGAAGCTGAATGCACCTATTCTTCAAAGCCTTTCGAAGCTCTAAGCAAATTGTGTAACGCGTCTTAACATTAGGCCCTATTATTGTTAATGATATTTGCAACGAAAATTTTCGTTAACAAAAAAATGATTTCGTTCACGATAACTATAACTGTAACTAAAAAAATACTAACTGTAACTGTGACTATAACTAAAATGAAAACCACTAACCATAACTGCAACTGTAACTAAAATAAAAATCTGTAAAAAGAATCAGACTTGACTAGAGGAATCATTCTTCTTGTTTACAATGCTGGGACTGGAACATCTTTCTCGACATTTCCTGCGTTAGCGGAAAAGTGACCGAGAGAGAGGCTGTGGAGTTAAGTTTATATTGGACAAAATTAGAAACTACGATAGAAACCATTCAAATGAAGCATATGTGTGTATTACTGCGGGATCCCAAGGCCATGACATGTAATTATTCAGAGGAAAATTCAGCACCTTCAAGCATTTGCCCGTATGCTATGTCAAACAAATCTATTTGGCTCGTTCAGTAGGGAAGACACCCAGTTTTTCTCATATTATCTCAAATTTGAAACGCTGCTTGTTATTATTTTATTCAAATTTTCTTTATTACACTTTAGATCCTCACGTTATTTCGCAAATTCTTTTTTAATAAATAGAAAAGTGTATAGTGGAATGGATCAGAAAGCAGCAGCGGCATAAGTTTAAAATGTAGTTAATCATAGTAGCGCAAGAAAAAGCAACACGAAGCGTGTCGTATCGTTTAGATAAGACGTGTTACGCAACATGAAGCCACCAAAAAATTTTTGGTGGCTCATTTAATGAGCATTCGTTAGGAGTCTTTAAATTAGAGTCGCTGATTGGAGTTCGATAACGTTAAAAATTCCGTTGGTCGGACATGTTGATGGAAATGTAGAATTTCAAACTGCAACAACAACATTCTTTTAAATCATCATTGTGTCATCGCAGTCGTCATCGTTGATCGTTGTCTGTTTAGCCTGTCGTCATCATCATCACTCTCATAGACATCATTGTCATAATCATCATCATATAACCGTCGCTTTTGCATCATCGCCATCATCATCGCCATTATGAACTGTAACATAATCTATAAAAATCAATAAAACATTAATTTCATTTGAACTTGAATGTTTTCACGTTTTCAACGCAAATTCAACGTTTTGCCGAGTTTTTTTACAGTGATTCACACAGCGATTCTTATTTCGCCGGAATTTGACAACTATTTGAATCATTGACAATAAACTGCAAGATTGGATAATTTATGTGCATAATGAGTTGTGCATGCAATAAATGCCTACAGGGCCCTATATAATTAATTCATTCGAGAATTTGTATAGCGCCTCTTCAAGGGAACTACTCAGAGACGCATCATGCACTGAGTCGGTGTTAACACGCCGAGGCGCCACCTATCCAAGTATCAATGTTACTCTGGTTCCAAGGTATAAAATATGAACCTACTCTTGCACAATCCATTGTCGCACAGTTGTGCGCCATTGCATTTGGAACAGGCTGGTCCTTTCTCGTAAGGCTTTTGACCTACATAATTTCCTCTGCAAAACGAATAATATATTTTTAGAGGAAAAATGCTAATAACATTATTAGTTTTATCCTAATTGTAATAATATCAATTAGTTATGTGGTCTTGTATCAATCTCTAGTCTATGAGGTACGTTCTGAGATTTTTACAACCAGAAGTGCCGAACAAACTTGCCTTTTTCAAGTTGGATTTCCCGAACTCTTTCTAATTTCGTCACAAATCGAATCTATAGTGACTTCTATGGTGACATCATCACAATGCCTGAGACATCAATTGATGGTCAATTCAAGTGAAGTCGTAATTGAACATTAAAGTTCAGTGGAGAAGTGGAGAAGCCAGGTTGAAATCCGATCGATCGGATAAAAAGCCAAACTACGGTTCGTAAACAAGGTGAAAGACTTGGTCCGTAAGTTCAGACCTGGATAACTTCAATGAATTGATAGAGGCAGCTAAGTACAAACCTTTGGATGAGTCACCGAGGAGGTAAGAAGACCCAACACTGCTTACGAAAGAGGCATAGCAAAGTCCGTTATTTATGCACATAATTATATGAAAGCATGGAAATGTCCTCTTACCCTGGTCCGTAGTTACAGGCGTAGTTCCACCCCGATGATTTAGTCTTATTGCAGTAAGCAGCGCCGCATCCAATGTCAGTGCTGAAACTCCAGACTACCTAAAGTTAATTAACAGAATATATGCGTTCAACGGTTATACGCTTAAAGCTAGTAATTATATTGGTAATTGTAATCATTAAACAGAATAGGATTATGCGTTAACATTGGTAATAATACTAGTAATAGGGGCCTAGTATAATCTGTAGTGCCAATATGAGCATTATCAGAGTAGGCTTAGTAATAGTGAAAAGCCATCGTTCTGTGATCAGTTCAAGGAGTGCCAGACGAAGAATGCAACTGTGTGTTGCGACGTTTCATTCGGTTGTCGTCAGTGTATACGTAACTCTTTCCCTGTCATCAGTCGTTCATGGACGAGGATCTGTTGGTTTGGTTCTTTGAGTGTGTAAGGGCAAGCTCATAGAAAACGTATCTGATATTGGAACATAATTCAACTCCAGGTGCAGTAATCGCTGATATCAAAGATCATTTAGGCTAGCGTCTTGGAGAGGTAGGCGCAATAGAGATGGGTTTCAAGTACAAGTACTTTGGTCTCAAGTATAAAGTACTTAGGTTTCAGTACAAGTACACGTAAACAATTTAGGCAAAATCCACGATGTATTCTCACTGAAAAGGTCGTAAGACACATGCACTAATTTAGAATTGCTCTTTAGAAATTAACGTTGTGAGCAATTGTTACCATATTCGATGAATACGGTTTTTATATTAAATTCTAACGTACAAGTAGTTTGGTCTCAAGCAGGATTGGCTAGTTTTTGGCAACCGATGTAATAAAACGAGTTTTACCATGAAAATAAAACAGCTTGAAAACATTTTCAGGCAAAAAATACTTTTTGCCACATTAGGATGTAATAAATATTCTTTCTACAATTATTACCTCTCTTAATTATTAAGTTATATTAAACTATGACCAAGCCGCGTGTATAATCTCCACTACTGTGGTGGAAAGGAGTGCTTAAAGACACAAGGTTGAACATCTGCGCTCAGTTTTTGGTCTTGCGGTGCGCGTATACTGTCAGCCCCAGCAAGTTCTGCATCCAATGAACTCATATTTTCTAACTTTGAATCTATTCACAAGAAGATTAGAAAACGCTTGGACAATGAAACAAGAACGAAGCTTCTGTTCTGTTTACGGATGGTTCCGGATCCTCGCGCATTGGACACTAAAGATAGAACATTGGATTTACTCACTGATGAACTGGGCAGTCACACCATTATCAACCAATCTACACATGCTAATACCGACATAGAAAGTGACACTGGCCGATTGACATATTAATAACAGTCAGAACATGATATGCATTTTTAGAAAGCATGACTGACACAGAGTAAAATGCACCATATTATTGTTTATTTTTGTGATTTTCTAAAGAACTTTGTCATTGTCCCAATAATCAATGCAGTCTGAAAGTTTTGCCAGGGTACTGCCGGTTATTACTGGTTTTTTACCCTTCCCGGCGAAAATACATTTTGACATCGTAAATTACCATCTCACGTCTCAAGTACAAGTACGATTAAAAGTACGTTAAATCTTTACTCAAGTTGTACTCGAGTATAAATAAATGAACCAAGGGCATCATTCTCAGGCGCAATATAAATAGAGCACTATCCACATATACAACGATTAAAGAATCCGTGTAATATAATTAGTCATTAGTAGATTATTTTTTAATAAAATCTGTTGCAGCTTGTGTTGATAGTGTATTAATTTGAGACTACGGAGGGATGACCAGCTTGGCTAACCCATGTGGTCTGCTATTCCATGAGCAACAAATACCCGTGTGTTGCCGTCTACCTAGCCGTTCCTAATTAGAAAATCGTGTAAATTATGTCCATGAAACTACCTGAGTGTAATGTCCACACACATGGCCTTTTTGGCACGAGTTTGAATCGAAGTTGAAATATTGTTTCTCATTAAACCAAGCGTCGGTACACTTGGCTAAATTTGTTTTAATTTCGCTGTAGAGAAGATTCCATGAGCGAACAAATACCCGTGTGTTGCCGTCTACCTAGCCGTTCCTAATTAGAAAATCGTGTAAATTATGTCCATGAAACTACCTGAGTGTAATGTCCACACACATGGCCTTTTTGGCACGAGTTTGAATCGAAGTTGAAATATTGTTTCTCATTAAACCAAGCGTCGGTACACTTGGCTAAATTTGTTTTAATTTCGCTGTAGAGAAGATTCTGCCCAATCCAACGAAAAGGAAGTTCCTTTTGGTCTCTGGTTGGTTGGCCATGCTTGAAGACGCAGCCACTCACCAATTCTGCAGCCATGTCTGCCAGGTATTTGTTCCACTTCTGAAAATACAAAAATTGACCGATAAAGCTAAAAAAAACCGACAAGATTCAAGTGAGGAACATATAAAAGGTAGATTCAGTGAGTGATTAGCGAAATGAAAAGACAAATTATGCATGAATTACTGAATTCTACAATTATTGTATTGACGAAAACAAACGATCAAAGGAACGGTTTATTTATTAACGAAAGAATGCAAGATTGAAAGCCGTAGCAGAGGAACGGTTGAAATGGAGAAAGAAAAAAGAATTCAATGCTTTGCTGCCGAACCGTGAAGTTGACCTGACGTTGGATAATTATTAATTGTAAGCGTCTCAACACATGAGTCAAATCTGAAAACTATCGATATATATATATATATACATATATATATATATAATCTGAAAACTATCGATATATATATATATGTTATATAAATATTTCCCAAACCTGTTAAAAATGAACTCGAAAGAGGTTGTAATAATAAGCAACCACCAACCACATTATGGTAAGACTCACGGCTTACCATCTTCTGCATATTGGAGGCTCCCTCTCTCCTTCTGTGGTAATTGTGCCTGTCGACCGCTGACTGCTTCTCAGCCTCCGTCAGGGTTACAGCTCCAGGATGCTTGGAGGCAGCAACGTCACAGACGACGAAGAACACGAGAAACGAAGCCGCACACACGAACCAATTGCTGAACTTCAACATTTCCTGTATGTCAGTCGCAAGATGCTAATTGGTAGGAATATAGAAGATGGTGAAACTGTATGTTACATCATACGTCCGCACGCTTCTTGTCTGCGTTTCAAGCACAATGAGTATAAAGCTGATAGAACGTATTCTGAAGCTTCTTATAAATTATAATTCCCACAATATATTAAGCTTAATCCTTAATGCAGCCGACTGGTCTGGTTCTACAGGTCAACGTGTATTTGCGAGCCAACAATTCATACTTGCGAAAGCTGTTCAAACACCGACGAATTAATCTGTCTTTCTTGACCAACTCTAACAACATTTCAATTGGCAAACAGAGCCTTCAAGAAGTTGTTTGAAGGCGTTATATACGCATATATACTAGAAGACACAGTTTGACAATATCAAAGATTCGATCCATGGACGCGTGGGTGATATCGACTCTGTTTCATCGTCTTTCTAACCAAACAGTTCTCATAGTGGTGAAAGTAATCCTAATCCTAAGCTCTAAATTTCTATCGCGCCACTTGAAAGCTAAGCGCGTGACACTATAGCATATATTCACATGCGCTATATTAGCCGTAAACCCATGATGCAACACGATGCCTTCCCCCGCAACTTCTATTCGTTGCCGTTCGTTAAGATGTCTTTCATCCTAAGACTACAGCTGCTTATATCTCTTTAATTTACTTGTAAATGTAAATGTACGCGATTTTCTATAGCGACCGTATATAGCCTCGACCCTGCTCATTTTTTTATGAATTGATCGAGTGAGATCCTTCACCTCAGCTGCCCGTTTGAATGGGTCCAACACCATTTTAGGTCCCCGTGTTGGGACCGTGCTAGCTCGAGATTTAAATCACTGAAATAAGCCACCTTCGGGAAGCATATGGGGTTTCCTCAAACGTCAGGAAGCTCCAGATTTGAGAATTGTTAGTTTCTTATTTAGAGCCTCCATGCATGCCTGAGCAGATAAGAAATAAATAAGCTAATTGATTCAGAAGATTCCAAAGATGAATGCTTTTGTCTGGTGTATTCTGACATCTAAACAAACCGCTCACCCAGGGTAAAGTGAGTTCATTGTACCATGTGAAACTACTGGGCGAATGAGAAATGCACTGATGGAAATGCATATCTTATATGCCACATCTTACATATGACGCTCTGAACCCAGGGACAACCCAGTTAATCTGGCTTTATCTGTAAAGTCGATCGTAACCATAAACTCCAAATTTCTAAAGTGCTACCCTGATGCTAAGCGCAAAGCACCAGCTTATTCACGAGAGCTGATCTGCCTACTTTGCAGCAACGTTGCCCCCAAGATAATTTCTTTTCTAGTACGGTGGTGTGCGTGATTTTGGTGTGACCGTGGACCAGTAATTGACCCTTTCAGAGCATGCGGGAAGAGTATGTCGAGCGTGCTTCTATCACCTGCGCCATATCAATACGCATAATACGCCGGTCGGTCGCAACTCAAGCTGCCACGACCATCATGCATGCATTCATGTGATCAAGGGTTGATCATGACAACGTTGTTTCTGCAGCGCTTGCTCTTTCCCGCAGTAACCAATTGCAGTCTATCTTAAACGCTGCGGCCCGTCTGATAGGAGGCATATCTAAGTTTTAGGCATATATATCCAGCATTCCAGCGGGAGGAATTGCACTGGCCGCCGATGCACAAACGCATTGAGCGTAAAATCCTAATGCGCAGTTGCAGCTTAACTTAAGAAGTAGTGAGTCTTGGTCTCATCAATTCCTGACCGTAGATTTCTCCGCTCTGTGGCGCACGGTGACCTGGTTGCTCCTACAACCAGAACATATACACCACTGCACAGAAGCTTCGCTGTGGTAGCTCCAACTTTCTGGAAGAGCTTAAAAAATATTTGAATCGATCATGGTATACCGTCGTTTGGTCAAGAACCCCTCTGATGGCTTTATTTTGAAGAAGCGATATGCAACTCTGTGATCACTTTTCATTACAATAAAACAACTGCAGATTATCTGATTCAGACTGATCTCTTACTTGTTTGCAAAAGTCACGAATAAACGTTTATAAACATGTACGTTTCAACCATCCCGTCACATTTTGTAGATATATGACCTACTTCAACCTTCAGAGCTAGAGCTCCTGCTAAAATTGGTGTCCGTGACAGGTAGTATGTGACACGTGAATGAATTAATGTGGCATCGTCGCCCAATTGTTTATCGTCCGTCCAACTAGAGACTATGATAGAACCAACTGGTTGCTTGTCATCGGTTGGCAAAGGACCTTACAAATGCGAGTTTGAAGACAAATCTACGATGTCAAGCGCAATTCTACAGTAGAGTCGAGGGACGACTATGGTTCGATCCAAGTAAAGATCAACCGCCACTTGAAATGCCTCATTATTGTGATAGAGTCCACAAGAAGAGCAATAAGCCAAGCATCGGAATCAGAACAGCAAGTGGCCGCAACTTCGCTGATCAGTATTTTTTATACGGTTTGTCAGCATTATTAAAGAAGTGCTTTTCCATTTCTACCAATGGCCGATTCCAAACATTATTCCTTGCTTTATTGGAGAAGGATCCACGTTGGTTGAAGGGACAGTGTCGTATCGTTCCGCCAATATTTCTCTATGCAGACAGATTTCGTCTAAAAAGAATCGAAGACGTGAAAGTCTTAAATGTCGGCATTGTACTTACCAGAGAGTGTGTTATGCGTAACTTGTAAGTCGAGTCCACCAGACTGCAATCGTTGGGCAAATCTGAATCAATATAGGCCTATTGGCGAAGACACAACTTTTAGAAAGGCAAAGATAAAATCGCAAATTTGCATACAGTTGAACATGTAAAAAATACAAGGGCGTATCGAGGCACAATGCGGCAACCCATCCAAGTTTGACAAAGGGGGTCCAAGCCCGAACTTAAACTAAGATGATTGCAAGCGAGCTTAGGCTTCATATTATGCATCAGCGTATACATGTATATGTATTGGTGTATATATGCGTGTGTTTTAAAATAATAACGCTGCAAATCACCATTAGTAAAACTTATGAGTATCGTCCATATCTGTTGAAAGTCAGTGGCGTAGTCATTAAACTAAATTGTAGAGTTTAATTTCTAAGGCAAAATAAAAATCTACATTGCCTAAATGATCTCGTAAAATCGTATACGTTCAATATAAATATTCAAAACATTCACTAAAAAAGCGATTTATGCAGAGCAGGGGCGGATCCAGAAGGTCTATCGGGGGGGGCCAAAATTTTTTTTAGTCATCTCCCAAAAAAGTTGATGACTTTTTTTTTTAGTCATTAACCTTTTTAATGTCTTCAGTGTACATCTACATTCTGTGTACATTATACTCATCCACGCCTGCAGGGGGGGGCCACATAAAAGCCCATAAAACACATGTCAAAAATAAATAAAAATTTCAAATGGGGGGCCATGGCCGGATTGGCCCCCCCTTGGATCCGCCCCTGATGCAGAGTACTACGCTCAAAACCCCTGGAAAGCTTAAAAACGAGGCGAAAACTTAACAGCTTTAGTTTTTTTAAATTTAAATAAGTATTTGTTTAGACCGTTTAAAAGTCGTTTTCAAATGAAACGATGTAATTCGCATAAAGCTTTAATACCCTTTTGAGTCAACCACATTTCTATATGTTTGTCTTTAAATCTGACTTCTCGATGAGGCTTTGCCTCTGGAGCTCACTGCGTGCTTCCCTGCAAGCCACAACATGCTCTCCCGCCATCTGCACACTCCTGGATCCGCCCATTTCCAAACCATTGCTAAGAAACCTAAGAACGTGATATTTATCAGATATTTGGGAGTAATGAATGCTCGAAGTGACAGCCACCCAAAGTGCGACCGTACGTTACTTACTGGAATAACATGATTATGCGTACCGTACGTACGTTATGGGAGAAATAACGTATGCGTACCGTACGCGCACGTTAAAATGACACAAATTTATTTGATCAAAGAACCTCAATATAACTACAGTCTTATAACGTACGCGTACCGTATCCGTAGGTTAAAAATTATAAGTTTAGCTCTACAGTATTATAGTCTTCCTGTACGCAGGTCTAATTATTTACGAATGGTACCTACATTTAGTATTACCAATAAAATGACCACTGGCACTGACCATCCTACAAAGTGTGCCGTACAATCTTAATTATCTTCATATCATAAATTAGACAGAATATTAGCAATTTGGAATTTAAAAGTTTAAAAGTAGAGATCATTGAACAGCCACAGTTCTGATGTAATGGTTAAAATTGTTTACTACTGTAAACTATTATTATTTTTCGTGCATAATGTTATGTATATTATTTCTGTCATGAGCTGATGTTAACGTACGCCAACGTACGGCATAATAACGTACGCGTACCGTAGGTACGTTATAGAGAAAAATAACGAACGTTCCGTACGTACAGTTGCACCTTGCAGCCATCTTCATATGAGAAGATCAATTGCTTATTTACAAAAAATACATGACATTCACCTCCTGAGCTTCCTTATCCATCAATAGGATAACACATCCATCAGTATTTAATCTAGACGCCTTTGGGGGGGGGAATTCCCCCCTTATTTATGTTTCCCCCCCAGAGGCCAGCAATATTATAATGTAGAGACCTTTTTGGGGAGGGAAATTCCCCAAGGATACATGTTTGTCCCCCACCGAGAGGTGAGTAATATACTTTTGGAGATATGAATTCCTAAAAAAGGTCATTAACCTTTTTTGACAGAGTAATTCCTATAGAAAAAGTGGTAAAAGTCGGACAAATGAAAAAAAGGTCATCAACCTTTTTTGGGAGGATGAAATATGTTCCGAAAGATGAAATATGAAATTTGAAAAAGTCTGAAACTGTTTCAAGATGGATCAAATTACAAAAGAAAATTGTGTAAATAAGTTTGTCCCCCAGAAACCTTGTTTCCCCTCCCAGAAGAGGGGGGCTGAATTAAACACTGCACATCCATACATTCTTTCCTCCATCCATCTATCATTGGATTCATCAATTCATTCTTTAATTCAACAGTCCGTCCATCCAGCCATCCATCCATCCATAGTTTTACCCATCCGCCCATCCATCCATCCATCCTTCCGTCCGTCAATTCATCCATCGATACATCCATCCATTCATCCATCGATGCATGCGACCGTCTATCTATCAATTCCTTTTCTTTCATCCATGCATCCATCCATCCAACCACCCATCCAATTATACATCTGTCCGTCTGTCTGTCCATCCATCCATCCATCCATCCATCCATACATCCATCCATCCATCCATCCATCCATCCATCCATCCATCCATCCATCCATCCATCCATCCATCCATCCATCCATCCACCCATTCACCCATTCATCCATCAATCCAACCAGCCACCAATCCAACCAGCCGTTCATTCATCTGTCCAGGCATCTATTCATTCACCCATCCTTTCATTCATAAATTTCTTATTCATTCATTCAAACGTTTATGCATTTATTCGCCCATCCACTCATCCATCCATAAATATTTCCCTCCGTCCATTTGTCCATTCATTCATTCAACTATCCTTTCAACCACCCATCCATTCACCCATCCACCCACACATTCATCCATCAATCCATCCAACCACTCATCCAAATATCCATCCATTCGTTCATCCATACAATCATTCAGCCGCAGTCCATTCATCCATCCATGCGTCTTTCTATCCATCCATCAATTCATCCATTCATCCGTCCGCAAGTCCGTCCATCCATCCATCTAGACAAGTAACCTTTGATTCTTCAATTAATCCATCCATGCGTCCATCCATCAATTATTTTGCACAGACCATACATAATCCACTGATCCACTCATCAATCCATCCATTCATCCACTCATCTATCCATCCATCTATCTCTCATTTCATCAATCATTCAACGATCAATCCTTCCTTTCATCTCCCCAGTTAAGCGTTCATTTATCCATCAATTAATTAATTCATTTTACTGTTCATCCATCCATCCATGCAATTATATATCCATCCATCTATCCATCCATCTGTTCCTCCGTCATTCATCTATTCATTCACCCATCAATCCATCTTCCATCTATTCAGCCTTCCGTCCGTCCACCCATCAATCCATTCATCCACCAATTAATTTATTTATTCAACCCTCCATACATTCCTTTTTGCCAATCATCCATTCATCTATCCATTTCTATATCTTTCCATCAATCGAGCCATCCAGCATCAGTCCAATCCATACATATATTCAACCATTCACCGTAATTTCATCTCTCCATCGCTTGATCCATACATCCATCTATCTCTCAATTCGACCATGTATCCATCCGCACACTCATTTAGCCATCCTTCCATCCATGCCTACATCCATCCATTCAACCATTCAGTCAATTTATCGCCCATCTATCCATCCATCCATCCATGCATGCATCCATCCATATATTCATTTATTGAACAGTCCGTCCGCCCATCCATCTATTGGTCCATTCTTCCATAGAACCCATCATGCCTTCACCCATACATTTATTTATTCATCCATCCAATGCATCCATTCGTCCTTCCATCTAACCATTAATCCATCCATCAACCCATCCGTCCGTCAATCCATCCATCCATTCGACCGTCCATCCATCCATGCATCCATCCATGCATCCATCCATCCATCCATCCATCCAACCATTCATCTATTGTTTCATTCTATCAACCTTCTTCTTATCCATTCATGCGCCCATCCATACACCAACCACCATCCATTCAAAAGTATAGCATTCCATCCGTCCATCTAATTATTCATACCTTCATCCATCCATTCATCTACCCAACAAGTCATTTTTTCAACCGTTCGTCCGTCCATTCACTATCTATCCATCCATCCAATAATGCATCATCCAGCGATGCGTACTTTAGCTCAACGATCCATCCATATATCCATCCTTCCAGCTGCCCATCTATCCATCTAATCCATGCATTGTCCTTTGATCCATCGATCCATCCATCATCCATCCATCAATCCATCCATCAACCCATCCGTCCGTCAATCCATCCAGCCATTCATTCTTTCAACCATCCATCCATTCATCCATCCATCCATTCATCCGGCCATCCATCCTTCCATCCGTCAATCCATCTATCCATTCATTCTTCTATCCATCCGTTGTTACATTGATTTATTCAAACTTCCATTCATTCAATCTTCCAATCATCCATCCATTCATCCACAGATCCAGTTCCCCTTCCATCCATCCATCAAATCATCCATCGTTTCATCCGTCCACCCTTCTATTGATCCATCCATCCATTAATCCATCCATTCATCCGTTCATCCATCAAATCATTTGACCGCGATCTTATCATCCTTTACATTTATCCCTCCACACAGCCATGCAAACTCTCATCCATCCATCAGTTCATTCACCCGTCCAACGTCCATCCATTAATTCACTGATCCATCGTCCATCCATCAATTCATTCTGTAACACGCCAACATAATCCATCCATCCATCAATCTAACCCACAACGCATCCATTTATCTAACCTTTCATTCAGTCTTTCAACCGCCACCCCAACCATCCAGATATCCATTCTTTCATCCGTAATCCATTCATTGAACAGTCCATACGTCCAGCTATCCGGCTATCCATCCATCCGTGAAACCAGCCATTCAGCCATTCACCTGGCCGCCCACCCATCCGTTCTCCGTCAATCCATCCTTCCATCCATCCACCCATTCATCCATCGATCTATTCATTCATCCAATCAGCCATAGAGCCTTTCCTGCATTGACCCATCCATTATTCCATACATCCATCCATTCCTTACATTCTGTCCATTGATCCATCCGATCATCCATCCATATTGCATCCATCCATCCATCCATCCATTCATTCCTCCACCAAGCCATTCATCCATCAATCCACACGATTTTTTGTTCAAACATCAATCCATCCATCCGTCCATCCATTCATCCACACATACGTCCTTTCGTTCAACTATCTATCCATCCATCCATCCATATACAAATGTTTTCATTCACCCTTTTAACCGTCGCTATATCCATCCAGTCACGATCAATTCATCCAAGCCATTCAACCATCAATCTATCAGTCCGTCTATCCATCCGTGAAACCAACTATTCATCCACCCATCCATTCATTCCTTCAAACGTATGTGCATACATTCATTCATCGATCCACTCACCCGTCCATTCATCAACCCATTCATTCATCCATTCATTCATCTATGCGTCATCCATTCATCGACTGATACGTTCATCTACCCATCAATTCACCCATCCATGCAACCATTGATCGATTCAACCATCCATTCACCAACCACCATCAATCCATCCGTTCATCCATACAATCATTCAGGCGCAATCCATTCGTTTATAAATCCATCCACCTGGCATTTTCCCCGGGGACCTATGGCTTCGCTCCAGAGTCCATCTTAGAGTCACACACTATCTCTTAAGCAGTTTAATCCATTGGGCAGAGAAAACAGCTGTATACACTAAATTTTCATTTTAAGTGCATTAAACGACGAAAACTGATATTACCGAGAATCTGGAGGACTCGAATGCAATTAAGTGATATATAGAAAACTACCTTTAGTTCAGCTGATAAATTGCTTATTTACAAACAATGCATTAATATCACGCCTTGCGTCCGGTTCGTTTAACAGACAAAGGAAAAATCTTGATCAATACAATTATGATTCAATAACAAAGCCATCCGCACAAAAAAATTGCCTGTATTAAAAACTGAAGGTTCCAAAGTCATATGGCGCAAAATTAATAACCCCCAAAACGATAGGCGCCATATTAGTTGGCGCCCAAAAATTCGCATCAAAACGGCAGATGCAAAGACGCCCATCGACAAACCATTTTGAGCCCAAACTACCTGCACCAGAAATTATTGGCTACGAATCCATTGGCGATAAAAAAAATAACTTGCATTAATTACTGCCGATGCCAAAACGCCCGGCGATGAATCAGTTGGTGCCAAAGCTACTTGCGATGAAACCTTTTGACGCCAAAGGGACAGCGCCGAAACGTCGCAAGAATCTAAGTAGGAACCTACAATGCTTTACTAAATTGGATTCAGGAATCGATTCTTTTAGAATGGAGGAGACAACAGAAGCTGAAGCTGAGACTGCTCTATAAAACTGGCAGCTATAAGACGCATTGATCAATTTCCTGAATTTGTGCACCGTGATGTCATGGGTCTCAAGCTCAGTAAAAATTAGGAATACATAGGGAGCTATTGAGTGATAGGATCCAGAGGGTTTAGCGATTAAGGAAACATGCTCAATCTCGCTCCGTCGCTGGTATCAGAGGACTTCAGCTTCCAAGCCTCGAAGCCAGATCTGTCAATCGACTACAACACACTCACTCAGTGGTTAAATTGCTCATCCAGAGGTGGTGGGTCTCTAAATATTTGCAAATCCAAAAACCAACATCTAATCCTAAATTACAACAGGGACGTCATTTCAGCTTGTTCCGAGAGGGGGGGGGGCAAAAATAGGTTAACAAAAATTTCTGCGCTCACGCGCGAACATTTTTTTCACCTTCTTTGGTATTTCTTTTAAAATGCTTTGTATGTAGTCTACATGTCCAAAACTGTAAGCCAATGCTGCAAATGAGTCTCTTTTTTCTGTTTCCCCCTTTCTTCTTCCTCCTTTTCTTTTTTACATAATTTTTTTCTTTTTTTCCAAAAAGCGGGGGGAATGCCCTCGGCCCCCCCAAATGACGTCCCTGAATTACAACATGCATGAAACACGACACGTCACCGATATTTGAAAGCAAAACATCAACAATTAAGATTGAAACATAATATTAGGCCTACTTCACATAACATGTTACAGAAGACTAGGCTTTGATCGACATGTCAATGCAATAACTTACAAAGCACATAATGAACAAATAGGCTACCAAAAATTAATATGCAGGCTACTTTCAAATTGAAGAGCCTAGTAAGTAAATCAGTCTGACTATAGCCTTAGATCATAACTGATGTAAACCCAGTGAAAAGCTGAAAATTAGCAGGAGTTTCAATACTGTCATCCTGTCTAATATGCCACAATATGCTGACTCAGAAACATATCCATACTGCCCTTCATGCTTCTGTGGCTGTGGACGTTCTCGGTGCTTTGCACTTGCCTAAATCTGTTGCACGCTAACCACTCACTATAGGCCTATCTATCCCGCTACAGGGCAGAAATTTGGTTCGAGGTTTCTGCTCCACTTGTGCCCCCTAGTCAACTCGGCAATAATGAGTACACCGACAGTCCACTGTCGGTGGGAAGACGAGACGGCGAGGGAGAGGACTGGCCACCCTCCCTCATATGCCAAGGCTAAGAAAATGAAGTCGCTAACACTTCATACCCGTGGCTGTCTGATCAGGGCTAGACTAATAGCTTAATTTAAGGGACTGCAAGAAAATCTGTTGCAGCATGACGACCCTTAGCAATCCATCCACGTTCGATAGCTATCTTTGCACGCTGGCCAACTTTCTTTTCGACATTATCTGCAGACTGCATGCGCGATAACTATAACTAATCAAATGACGTGCTATTCCAGATTTTCAAACGATTGCAGCTCAGCCTTCCGAAATTCCGCAAACGAGTTATTAATGAAGCAAACTACTGTGTTATCGCTCGGATGTAGGCCAAAATCTACTTCTGCTGCCTCAGTCTTGGGTTACTACTCTTCGGCAGCGATTATAAAACAGCAGGCGATTTAAGTAACACACAGGCCCAAGTAGTTTTCTATGATGCTAGTAAATATTGAACCGCACTGTGAGGCTGACGAATGCTAATCTGATCTTCGGTGGTGGATCCCCCTATTGAGGTGATGGGTCTCCCTGTTGAGGTGACGGGTCTCCTTTCTTAGGTGGCGGATCTCATAATTTGGGTGGTGGGTCTCACAATGCAGGTGGCGGATCTCAAATCAGAGGTGCCGGATCTCAGATCCGGCGGGATCCGGCTGAATTTAACCACTGCACTCACTGAACAATTGCGGAAGGCTGAGGTCCTATACCTTGCTCAAGAAACGAGTAGGCTACAGTTTTCAGGCGAGGTGCTTAAAACCCGGGTAGAGGAGGGCAAATAAATGACTCACCCATGTGATAATAGGGGTATGGAAATCTGTTTCGGTGCCAAGTGACTGGAATAGAATAATCGTTCTTCCTGTTTACAAGGCTGGAACTGGAACATCTTTCTCGGCATTTCCTGCGTTTGTGGAAAAGAGACAAAGAGAGACTGTGGAGTTAAGTTTATATTCGACAAAATTATAAACTACAATAGCAACCTTCCAAATGAATCACGTGTGTGTACTACTGCGGCATCCCCCAAGGCCATGTAATTATCGAGAGGAAAAATTCAGCATCTTCAGGCGTTTGCCCATTTGCTAGTATTGCTAGGTCAAAAAAATCAATGTGGCTCGTTCAGTAGGAAAAAATACCCAGTTTTTTCATATTATTTCAAATTTATAACGCTGAATGTTATTATTTTATTCAATTTTCTTAATTACACATTAGATCCTCATGTTATTTCTCAATTTTAAAGTGTATGGTAGAATTAAATGTCCATATGTAGCCCTATCATAAAACAGCCAGCAGCATAAGTCTAAAACAGAAGCAACATGAAGCATGTCCTTTCGTGGAGATAAGACATATTACGCAAGATGCAGCCAACGAAAACGAGTACTTGTCTTTCTTTAGGAGTCTTCAAACTTAAAGTCTTTGGTCAAGTTCGATGCGGTTATGAAATTCCGTTGTTCAGACATGTTGATGGAAATGTAACATTTCAAACTGCTACAACAACGTTTCTCATATGTCATCATTGCGTCATCGCAGTCGTCATCGTTGATCGTTGTTGTCTCCTTAGATGTCATCATCATCATCATCATCATCATCATCATCATCATCATCATCATCATCATCATCATCATCATCATCATCATCCTCATCATCATCATCATCATCATCATCATCATCATCATCATCATCATCATCATCATCATCATCATCATCATCATCATCATCATCATCATCATCATCACTATCATTGCTTTCATTGTCACATAATCATCATCATATCACCGTCGTCGTTATCATCATCATCATCATCATCATCACCATCATGAACTGTAGTATGATCTATAAAATTTAACAAAGCATTGATTTAATTTTAAATTTAAATTTTTCACGTTTTAAACATAAATTGAACATTTTGTCGAGGTTTTCCAAACATTTACACACAGATTCTCATTTTGCCGGATTTTGGCAATTTTGAGTCATTGACATCAAACTGCAAATGGATAATTATGTGCATGCAATCACTGCCTGTAGGACCATGTCGCGTGAGGAGATCGACGACAACGACGAGATGTCATCATCATCACGATGGAGGCGTCGTTGGCCGTCGAGATAGAATGATGACGGACGAAAGCCAGTCTCCACTTGGTCAACAATGAAGGCAGCGAGGCCGAGGTGTAATCGGACACCACACAGCCAAGGTGTAATAGGACACCTCGCGGCTATGGTGTAACCAGACACCGCCCGCGCTGCAGGCGAGCGACGACCCGCGTCTCGAGGAGCAATCTGACACTAATTGACGATAGCTTGACGTGGGGAGGGGGCTGACCGATGCACGCTGAAGTTCCTACTTAACGGAAGGAAAAGGAGAATACGGGACTTGTACTACTGACGAGGGCGTCGTGTGAACAGCGGTCGAGCGATCAACATCGAGAGGAGCGACCAGCGGCGGCGGCAGAGTATTAGTCCGTCAGGTTCAGAGACTGACGCGAAAGAACGATCTGTAGTTAGGCTGTACGAAGCAACATTTGAGATAGTCCGATTTAATATCTAAACGCTTTAATACTACGTGGAAGTTCCCGTAGAGTTAGTGTATATATTTGTTTCTTTAATTAAATTCATTTATTAATTAAACAAAGTTCGTCGTGAATCTTCTATAGAAAAGTTAGGCACGTTAAATAAAAGTGCAAGTAAAAGAACAAGCAGTCGAGGGTCGACATCAACACACGGCAAACACACGACAGGCGACCTTCGATTGCGACATTGGCGCAGTCGACAGGATTTTCAACTGAAGACGTCACGACGAAGAGCGGAACCGGAAACGGAAAGAGGAATCTCAACAGATCGGGACCAGCGGCGAATACAACCCTTCGCAACTGGAGAAATCGAGTGCCGGACTCCGAAGACGAAGGACTCGAAGGACCCGACAGCAACAGGCAAGGACGAGGAACAAGAGCGCCAACGGACGACCGACCATCGCTAGCAACGACGGACGGGAGTGGCAACGGAGGACAGCGGATCAGCCAAGATACCAAAAGACGGAGCTCGCTCGACGTATTCAGAGGGTAAGTCCTTACTGGTAGTCGTGGTAAATCTGTGAGGTTGCGGTTGAGGTCTGGATGAGGATTGGTGTGCGAATAGCCGAGGCTTTTGCGTAGCTCCTTTTGCTCAGTTCTGTTCTTGTTGTATTTATGGTAGAATTTTAGGACGTTGTTTTCTTTGATTTCTGACCAGCGGTGACTCTCCTCTAACTTACTTATCTTTTTCTATTAGTGAGCGGACTGTTGGAAGATGGATAAGTTGTCGATAGGGAAAAGAGTGAGGGTGCTGAACATGCCCCGTCACAGACTAGTCGCATATCTGATAAAGATGGGACTAGGAGAGGAGGAATTGGGTTCCATGAGTATGGACCAGCTCCAAGAGGCTAGTGCTGAAATAATTGTGTCTGGACGGGAGACACCGCCAGAAGTAAGTGAGGAAATAAGCACGGGTAGCATAGAAAGCAGTATCGATTCGGCAGCGCAAACGCAGTTATACGAATTAAAACGCTTAAAATACGAGAGAGAGGAAGCCGCGAGGCTGAGAAGAGAAGTGAGAGAGGAAGCGGAGAGAATAGAAAGAGTGAGGAGAGAAGAGAAAGAGGAAGCGGAGAGAAAAGAGAGAAGAGAGGAAGAGAAAGAGAGGAGAAGAGAAGAGAAAGAAGAAAGACTGAGGAAAGAAGAGAAGGAGGAGGCTGAGAAGATAAGGCTTCGGGAGGAGAAACGGAGGAGAGAAGAGAAAGAGGAAGCAGAGAAGCTCAGACTGCTTGAGGAGAAGCGGGCTGAGAAACAGAGGAAAGAAGAGAAGGAGGAGGCAGAGAAGAGAGAGAAGGAAGTCCGAGAAGAAAGGGACGCAGAGAGGAGACTCAGAGACGAAAGGGACTATAACTTAAGGCATTCGGTCGTAGGACGAATGAAAACGTATAGTGAAAGCTTGCGAGGACTATTACCTAGATTCCCAAGCGACCATGCGCAAATCCCTGGTTTCTTTGTGCATTGTGAAAGGTTATTCGACTCTTGCGCTGTCCCGGACGACCTTCGAAGCAGATTACTCTTGACATGTCTAGATAATCAGGCCAGAGCATTGACGGCCAGACTCACACAAGAGGAGCTTGATAATTACGGGAAGCTAAAAACCTTCTTGTTGAAAGAGTTCAAAGTGAGCGCAGTCTCTTTACGAGAGCGATTCATGAACGCAAAAAAGGCGGTAGATGAATCGTACACAACGTTAGCCTCGAGATTACATAATTTACTTTCTTACTATCTGCAAGATCGCAAGGCAATGACGTTTGATGAGGTTACAAGCCTCTTGATTGCAGATAAAATGAAAGAAATGTTGCCCAGAGGATGTTTGAATTTCATCCTCAGTCAAGAGCAACAGAATTGGTTAGGGCACAAAGAGTTAGCTGCAGCGGCTGACACTTATGCTGCTACACACCCTTGGGAAAATGACTATACGAAGCATAGTCTAGGCACGGGTAAGACGGAGGCACGCTACGCGAAAGCGCCAGCACCTCCTCAGACGATAGCTAAACAGACGGACACGTGGACTGACCGACCGGGAGGGACACAGACAAATAACAGGACAGACGGACGTCCAACCCCCGACGAGATTAGAAAGCGTGGCCTTTGTTTCCTATGCTTTTCTCCAGACCACAGAGCTAAACTGTGCTCGAAGAACAAACAAACTAAAAGCAAGCAGGTGAGCGCGTGTGCGGTCCAGCCAACCGTGACTAGAGCTCAAGGCAGACAGGCAGACAGACAAAGCGAGACGCGACAAGACGGACCGCCATTGATACAAGAGATAGACCAGCATGCATTGCCGACAAACCCGGATTGCATTGACGTGGAGGAGACTTATGTAAGAGAGTACATGAAAGTGTATATTACAGGGCTCCCTGTGACATCGTCTCTAATAGATAGCGGGGCCGAATATAATTGTGCGCGAGCAGAACTAATCAGGCCGCTCAACCTACCTGTGGTCAAGCAGATAGAGGTGAAGGGGCTGAACGGTCAATCAATGATTGTGGACGTGGTGCGGCTGAGACTAAAGGGGTCTCAGGCCGGCGAGGACAGGGAGGGGGAGGTAAATTACGCCCCTGATGTTCGGATATGGGCGGCACTCATTAAAGACCTTAATGAACCATTAATTATCACGCCCACTACAGCCGACTTGCTGCGCGAGACAGCGTTGTACTCAAGTCACGCGGCCAGCGCTCCTGAAATAGACCAAATTTCAGAAGCGCAGGCGGTCGCAAGGACTGAGACGAATGAGGAAGAGGAGAGAGGGGAGGAGGTAGAGGGACTTAGGACGCTGATAGGCGAAGATTACTTCACGGTCGCTCAAGCAGACAGTGGGAGTGTAGGAGAAATCAGTCCCGAAGAAACGGATACTGAAGAGCAGTTCTTCAATCCTGAGATACCACCCCCACCCAAGGAAGACACAATAGTAGGCAGAAACAAGATGGCGGCCGAACAAGCACAATGTTCGACACTAGCACCATTCTTGGCCCACGGGAAAATTGGGGCGAAGAACTTCTTCATTGAAGACAATTTGCTCTTTCATAAAGACAAAATAGCTGGGCATTCTGTAAAACAACTGTGTTTACCTAAAGAAAGAATAGACAAGGTCTTAAACTTAGCACATGACGCTGCGTTCGCAGGTCATATGGCGTTGAAAACGACTAAGGACCGAATTAAGCTGAATTTCTGGTTTCCCAACATGGAGGATATAGTGAAGGAATATTGTGCATCTTGCGACATTTGCCAAAGGCATGCGCCGCTGCGAGTGGCGCAGCGAGCCCCCATAACTCCTATCCCTCGCAACGACGAGACCAGATTCGGTTGTCTAGTGGCAGATTGTATAGGGCCTATAGTTACCAACGTAGACACCACAAGCCCAAAACCCGAGTACAACTACGCCTTAGTGGTAGTTGACCAATTTTCAAGATGGCCGATGGCCTATCCTCTGAAATCATTAACGGCAAAAGCGACATGTGATGCATACATGCAAATCTTCACGACCTTCGGTTTTCCAAAAACGATTAGGTCGCTTAAGGGAATTTCAACAGCAAATTAACCCAAGAGTTTCTGCATCGTATGGGGTGCTCACCCCGCTTTGGGCCAGTCGCACATCCTGAGTCACAAGGTCTAGTGGAGCGCTGCAATGCCACACTGAAGACCATGATTCATAAATTGGCAGAAGAAAACCCGAGGGGATGGCACAGACTGTTACCTTACGTGCTTTGGAGCTTAAGGGAACGCCCCTCGGCAACCACCCACGTGAGTCCCTACACCCTGGTGTATGGCACCCTGCCTAAAGGACCTCTATCTGTCCTTTCTGAGGAATGGGCGGGAGAGCGGGATTCTCCATTAAGTCTGGGCGCAGGCGCCGCAGCTTACTTGGACCAATTAAGGGATAACCTTGAAATGTCTAAATTATATGCCGAATATTATTCAGACATTGAACAGCAGCGCTATGCTACTCATTACAATTTAAGAAGCATGGACAGGCGTTACGAAGTAGGGGATAAAGTCATCATCCAATCACCGGAAGCGCGAGGAGCAAAGAAGGAGGGCCAATGGCAAGGCCCGGCCATCATCGCTCAGGTGAAGTCGCCCTACACATACATCGTGGAAATAGGGGGCAAAAGCCGCTTATTACATGCAAATCGTATTCGCAAATATAACGAAAGAATACAGCAAGCATTGATTAACAATTGCTCCATTCTGTTCGAGAAGGACGAAGACTTCGGTCACGTGGAAGCGGTGGGTAGCTTCGTCTCGAGTCAGACACGGCCCAGTGAACAAGTAGACCCTATTGCCGTTGCACACTTAACGGTACCCGAGCGGAAACAGCTGTTTAGTCTGTTAGACAGGTTTCCAGATGTGTTCTCGGACAAACCAGGTTTCTGTCCCGTCCTAGAACACACAATCACTGTTAGCGCGGAGTTCAGGCCGAAGAGTTTGCGAGCCTATAAGGTGCCGGAACTGCTCAAACCGGAGATGGAGAAGCAGATCCGCGAACTTTTGGCCCTAGGAATCATCACTCCCTCACATAGTGAAATGGCTAGTCCCGTTGTGTGCGTTGTGAAAAAGGGAGGTCAAGGCGGTTTAAGACTGGCCATTGACTACCGTTATGTAAACAAGTTCTCGGCGGGTGACGCATACCCCACCCCCGACATCCAGGAAGTGTTACAGAAGGTAGGAAGTGCAAACTTCATATCCTGCTTTGACGCACGTCAAGGATACTTCCAGATTGGACTCCACAAGGACTCTCGTTGGTTATCAGCCTTCGTATGCGACGCTGGCCTATTTGAGTTCGTGCGATTACCCTTTGGTTTAAAGTCAGCCTCAAATTCTTTTATCCGATGCATGTCAAAGGTCCTTCATCCCATTCGCGACTTCACTGAGACGTTTGTGGATGACATGGGAGTACACTCGATGACGTGGCCGGATCACATGAAACACCTAGAGAAATACTTAATGACGATTCAACAGTCGGGTCTGACCCTTAACATTAAGAAGAGTTCGTTTGCTAGGCGACAAACAACGTTTGTAGGTCACCTGATCGGATCAGGGAGCATTGAACCGGATCCTATTAAAATCGCAGGGCTAGGGAAAATCCCTCAACCCGAGTCCAAAAAGGACATACGGAGATTAATTGGTTTCTTCAGTTATTTTAGGAACTTCATCCCTAACCTGGCTGAGACAGCCAGAATTCACACTGACTTGACCCAGAAATCGGTGCCTGCTAAGATACCCTGGCGAGTTGAACACCAAAATGCGCTAGATAAACTTACGCACGATTTGAACAACGCTGTATGTTTGCAGACAATTGACTACGGCAGAGAGTTTGGTTTATCGACTGACGCTTCAGACAAAGCAGTCGGATGCTGCTTATTCCAAATCCAAGACGATGGAACAGAACGGCCAATATGTTTCGCCAGTTCTAAATTATATGCTACGCAAGCGCGTTGGTCCACTGTGGAACGCGAAGCGTATGCTGTAATCTTTGCGTTGAAGAAGTTTAGGAATTGGATTTTTATGTCAAGGACCACCCTCTATTCTGATCACAATCCCTTGACTTTCCTAACTGCTTCTACGCCCACAAGTGCTAAACTTGCGAGATGGGCTCTGGCACTCCAGGACTTTGATATCGCTTTTAAATATCGACCTGGGGCGCTGAATATTCCCGCTGATCTTTTGTCCAGACTATGATTGAGGAGAAGGCGGACTACCATGTGAGGCACCGCGACAACTGTAAATAATAATTTCTAACTGTGCTGATATTTTGTATTTTTATGGGAACGACGAGGACATGGTCTGGAGGAAATCGATGGAGGGAACGACATCATTCTCAGCCGGGAGGCGAACCAATGACTGGCTTTGTCCTCCCCCGGGAAGGGAGGTGTCGCGTGAGGAGATCGACGACAACGACGAGATGTCATCATCATCACGATGGAGGCGTCGTTGGCCGTCGAGATAGAATGATGACGGACGAAAGCCAGTCTCCACTTGGTCAACAATGAAGGCAGCGAGGCCGAGGTGTAATCGGACACCACACAGCCAAGGTGTAATAGGACACCTCGCGGCTATGGTGTAACCAGACACCGCCCGCGCTGCAGGCGAGCGACGACCCGCGTCTCGAGGAGCAATCTGACACTAATTGACGATAGCTTGACGTGGGGAGGGGGCTGACCGATGCACGCTGAAGTTCCTACTTAACGGAAGGAAAAGGAGAATACGGGACTTGTACTACTGACGAGGGCGTCGTGTGAACAGCGGTCGAGCGATCAACATCGAGAGGAGCGACCAGCGGCGGCGGCAGAGTATTAGTCCGTCAGGTTCAGAGACTGACGCGAAAGAACGATCTGTAGTTAGGCTGTACGAAGCAGCATTTGAGATAGTCCGATTTAATATCTAAACGCTTTAATACTACGTGGAAGTTCCCGTAGAGTTAGTGTATATATTTGTTTCTTTAATTAAATTCATTTATTAATTAAACAAAGTTCGTCGTGAATCTTCTATAGAAAAGTTAGGCACGTTAAATAAAAGTGCAAGTAAAAGAACAAGCAGTCGAGGGTCGACATCAACACACGGCAAACACACGACAGGCGACCTTCGATTGCGACAGACCATCTACGATGTTACTCATGTTCTAAGGTATAACATATTGACCTACTGTCGCACATTCCGTCGTCACATGTTTGTTTATCATTGCATTTGGAACAGGCTGGTCCTTTCTCGTAGGGCTTTGTACCTCTAACATTTCCTCTGCAAAACGAATAATATATTTTTAGAGGAATAATATTAATTATTAGTATTATCATAATTATAATAATAACAATAAGTTATGTGAGTTAGGACCAATCTCTAGTCCAGGGAGTAGGCTACATTGTGTGATTTTGACAGCCAGAAGCGCCGACTCAAATGTTCGCCGAACAAACTGGCTGTTTTGAAGTTTGCATTCCACGCCCTTGTTTAATTTCGACACAAATAGAATCTAACGATTTCTGTAGCGCCACAATGCTTGAGACATCAGTGGACGGTCACTTCAAGCGAAATGGCAAAATAGTAATCCATTGTAGCAGCCAGGTTGAAGTTCGATCGATCCCGAAGACCCAGCACAGCTTGGGAGCGAGGCACAGGATGAGTCAGTTATGTATACATCTAGAGAAAGCACGGATAATTCATATGGCCTCTTACCCTGGTCCATAGTTGCAAGCGTAGTTATACCACAAATCTTTAGTCGAATTGCAGTAAGCTATTCCGCAACCAATGTCAGTGCTGGAAGCCCAGACCACCTGAAGTCATTAAGCAGATCATATACGTTAACGTTTATAATTATACTAGTAATTTTGATATTTGCTCTGCCAAAATGAGCATTATAATAGTAGGTTTAGTAATAGGATCTACCGTGAATAGCCATCGTTCTCTGGTCAGTTTAAGGAGTGCCAAACGGAGAATACAACCGTGTGTTGCGACGTTTCATTCGGTTGTCGTCAGTGTATACGTAACTCTTTACCTGTCATCAGTTAGTCATGGACAAGGATCTGTTGGATTGGCTCTTTGAGTGTGTAAGGGCAAGCTCATAGAAACCGTATCTGATATTGGTACATAATTCAACTCCAGGTGTAGCCTACTTATCGCTCTTAACATAGATCATTTAAGCCAGCTCATGGAGAGGTCTTCAGAAGGCTCAATCCAGATCGGTTGGAAGTAGGAATACTTCGGTCTCAAGTATAAAATACTTAGGTTTCATACAAGTACACGTGAACATTTAGGTAAAATCAACGATGTATTATCACTTATTCTGTTGCAAAACATGCATTCATATCAATCAATCAATCAATCAACGGAATTTATATAGCGCCCCTTCAAGGCAATATAGAATTGCTCTCTAGAAATTAGCGATGGCAGCATCCTTCACTCATATTCGATCGATGCGGTTTGTATATTATATTCTAAAGTACAAGTTTTCTCAGGTACAAGCCGGAGTAAAAGTACTTTAAATCTTTAGTTGTACTCGAGTCTAAGTAATAGTACCAAGTGCAACATTTCTAACGCGAAATATAAATATCAACATACATAGACGTAGACTGCCATAAAAATACAATCATTTTTAAGAACCCATGCAATCGAAATACGACCACAGGCCTACCAGTGAACAACAGATTATTTTTAACCTTACAGCTTGTGTTTTTTTTACCGTATTTAGACTACGGAGGATGACGAGCTTCACTAACCCAGATGGCCTGCTATTCCATGAGCGAACAAATACCCGCATACAGCTGCCTACCTAGTTGTTCCTAATCATTTATAAAATCGTGTAAGTTATGCCCATGACACTACCTGAGTGTAATGTCCACACACACGGTCTTTTTCGCACGAGTTGTAATCGAGGTTGAAATATTTGTTCTCCTTAAACCAAGCGTCGGCACACACGGCTAGATCATTTCTACCGCCCCCTGCGAAAAGATTCTGCCCAATCCATTTAAAAGGACGTTCCTTTGGGTCTCTGGGTGGTTGGCCATGCTTGAAGACGCAGCCACTCACCCATTCTGCAGCCATGTCTGCCAGGTATTCGTTCCACTTCTGAAAACACCAAAATTGCTCGATAAAACGAACAAACTACAGAATAAAAATGAAGGAACATATATGAGGTAGATTCAGTGACTGACTAGCAATATGAAACGACAAATTATGCGTGAATTACTGAATTCTAGAATAACTGTATTAACGAACAGAAAAGCTCCAAGGAAAGGTTATTTAGTAAACGAAATAATGCATGATTGAAAACAGTAGCAGAGGAACGGTTAAAATGGAGACAGAAAGAAGGAGTCAGTATTTTGCTGCCGAACCGGTAAAGTTGAACTCTTGTTAGATAATTGTAAGCGTCTTGGACACATGAGTCAAATCTGAAAACTATCGCTTTTTCTGATTTGAATGATAGACTATATTTGTACATACTGCATAGTTGTCAAAACCTGTGAGGACTAAATTTGATAGAGGTTGTAATAATAAGCAACCACCAAACCTTACCAACAACATCGTGGTAAGATTCTCGTCTTACCATCTTCTGCATATTGGAGGCTCCCTCTCTGCTTCTGTGGTAATTGTGCCTGTCGACCGCTGACTGCTTCTCAGCCTCCGTCAGGGTTACAACTGCAGGAGACTCGAAGGCAGCAACGTCACAGACGACGAAGAACACGAGAAACGAAGCCGCACACAGGAGCCAATTGCTGAACTTCAACATTTTCCTGGTAGGAATATAGATATAAATAATAATCATCAGTACATTAAACTGAATCCTTTATGCAGCCGACTGATCTGATTCTAGGTCTACGTGTATTTGCGAGCTACCAATTCACACTTGAGAAAGCTGTTCGAACACCGATGAAGTAATCTCTCTTTCTTAACCAACTCGAACTACATTTCGATTCGCAAACAGAGCCTTCAAAAAGTCGTTTGAAGGCGGTATATAGATAATCATATACGCATAGACCCTATATACTTGAAGACAGTTTCACAGTACAGAGATTCGATCCCTGGACGCAGAGGTGACGTCGCATCTGATATGAGTAATCCTAATCCTAAACTCTAAACTTCTAAAGCGTCATTGAAAGCTAAGCGCATGACACCAACATACTCACAAGCGCTATAGTAACCGTACACCCATGATACAACACGATGCCTTCCCACGCAACTCCTATTCATTGCCGTCCGTTCAGCTATCTTTCATCCTAGCACTAAGCTTAGAGCTGCTTATATATTCCGATCTCCTTAGTTTACTTCGGGGATTTCAACAAAGGCCAGGAGGCATTCGATGTTAGAATTGTTAGTGTCTTTTTCAGAGCCGCCATGCGTGCTTAAAGATAAGGAAAAATAAGCCAATTGCTTCAGAGGAATATAAAATGAATGTTTTCTATGGTTTGTTATGACATCTGTACAAACAGATCACCCAGAGAAAAATGGGTTAATTGTACCATGTGAAACTACTGGGTACATTAGAAACGCACTGTGGGGCGTGGTGGCTCAGTGATAAGTTCGGCGCCTTGTGACCGCAGGGTTGCAGGTTCGAATCCCACTCTAGCCGCTGCGTACGGACATTGGGCAAGTCCATCACTCGCAATTGCTCGTGGCGCTTCGGCGTGAAAATTCAGGCACAGTATCAAATGCTGTAGTCGGGAGCGCCTCTGAGTAGTAGTTGACTTCGAGAGGCGCTATAGAAATATCCGGAATAAATAAATAAATAAATTCTTGCGAGAACAATTGCACTGGTTTTCTTAGGAAGTTGTGTGTATTGGTCTCATCCATTCCTGGCCATAGTTTCCTTCATTCCGCTGCGCAGGGTGACCTGGTTGCTCCCACTACCAAAACACTACCTAGATGCACTACATAAATCTGCTATTACATTACATTACACAATTGAAAATTAGCTGACTCAGACTGATATCTTACTTGTTGGCTGCGTTTTGCTGTCGTTTAAAATCTTTCAAGTAGGTCTATCTTTTCTGATTTGGAATGTATACTGTAGACCTATAGACTAATCTGTTTTCAGCACATTAAGCTGTTTGACAGTTTTCAATAATCGGCTTGATTGGTTTGAGGAATGGACTCGAACGTTCCTAACCTAGGTTTTTGCCTCGGGTACGCTAGGCTTTATGCCGAACAATTCTAATAAGCCAGTACTAAAATTTGTTGCATTGATTAAATTCTTCGATACTTTTATCTTCTCAGATTACATAATCTTGAGAGGTTCAACTGGAAAATCATTTGTTACACACTTTTAAAAAAGACTGGGATAATCTTAGTTTTTCGGCACAATGCGGCCCATGCACCTTTCCAATTGTATTGTATTGTATCTAGAAATTTATAAAGCGCCTCTCGCAGAATAACTATTCAGAGGCGCTCTCAGCACAGAAACCCCGGGGAAACAGAAATGCCTTTAGCAAACGCAAGATCTATGAGGACAACCCAGTCATTCGCCCTGAGCGGTTGGGGGAAGGTCGTTCCAGATCGCGGAATCCACTACAGCATACGCCCGGTGCTGGGCCAAGGCAGGTTTAGTTCTGGGAACAAAGAGATCAAGCCGAGTCGCAGAGCGCAACAAGCGAGAAGAAGATGCAAATAGCGACTTTCGCAGATAGTTCGAGAGATACTTCGGGATATTTGGAGACAAGGAGAAGGATCTTATAACGGATGCGCAAGTACAGGACATCAAGCATACAAGTAGAGATTTCGTCTGAACAGAATCGAAAACCTGAAAGTCTTAAATGTCGTCTAAATGGCCATCAAAAGTCGGCATCGTACTCACCAGACAGTGTGTTATGCGTAAGGTGAAACTCGAATGAATCGTCCACCAATCTGGAATCGTTGGCCAAGTCTGAATCAATACATAGGCAGAGAGACAATGCCGTAAAGTGGCGAAGGCTGAAGCGCAATTTGCATACAATAGAATAATAAAAGAACAAGGGCGTACCGAGGTAGTCATTAAACTGAAATGTAAAGTTAATGTCTAGAGCAAAATGCAATTTCCCAGGAGTTTACACATAAATGATCCCATAAATCATATTTTCAAAATAAATTTTCAGAAGATTCAGTAAAGAAACGATATATGCACAGTACTCCGCTCAAAAGTCCCGGAAAAAGCTTAATGACGAGGCGAAAACTCATCAGCTTTTGTTTTGAACTAATTCAAATAAGTAGTACCTGTTTTAACCTTTTAAAAGTCAAGTTTTCAATTGAAAAGATGTAATTCGCAGAAACCCTTAATGCCCGTTTGAGTCAACTGCATTTCTACGATACACTTCAGCTCTAATTTCTCGATGAGGCTTTGCCTCAGAGGCTCACAGCGTGCTTCCTTGCAAGCTACAACACGGTCTCCCGCCTTCAGTGCACTCCTGGATTCGCCCATTTCAGAACCGATGTTGCGAAAACAGATAACTTGGTATTCTCGAGTTGCAATTATACACTCTTTACCTCCATCCATCCATCCATCACATAATTTCATTCGAGCACTAAGTGCTCGAAGGCAATAATGTGAAAAATTGACAGCCACCATTCAGATGAGAAGATAAACTGCTTATTTATAAACAGAGCATAATAGGCCTATTCAACCCTGAGTTTCTTTAAAAACAAACCCAGTCTTCGTCTATCTAGGTGCCATCCATATATTACGTACGCAAAAAACCGGGAAAATTGGACCCCCTCCCCCACTGTTCGCAAGCGTACTTTCTCCCACCTCCCCCTGCGTACGTACGCTTGACGCATCCCCCCGGGGAGACCAGCTGCAGAAAGTGTCTCGACAGCTCCACTTTAGGCCAGATTGAAGGATGAGTGAGGGCCAATATAGACAAATTATAGGTGTCTAGTTCAAAGCACAGAATAACTGCACGTGGCTTTTATATAATGTAATAATATGCCATCAGACGATTATAGCACAATACAGAGCTATAAATAGGCTAATGTGGACGTCATAATTAGAAATTTATTTTGCGCACGTACACATTTTGTCCCCCCTCCCCCAGTCCGCACCCGTACTCAAAATCGCCTAAATCCGACCCCCGTCATTGCGTACGTAATATGTGGATGGCCCCCTATCCATCCGTTCATCAATTCATCTATCAATTCATCCCATCGTCCATCCGTTCATCCATCCATTCCTCCATCACTCTTCACCTCCATCCATCCATCCATCCATCCATCCGTCCGTCCGTCCGTCCGTCCGTCCGTCCGTTAGTCCGTCCGTCCATCCATACATCCTCCCATCCATCTATATATCCATCCATCCATCCATCCATCCATCCATCCATCCAATCATTCATCCATCAATACACCTATTCAGCATCCTTCCAGCCTTTCACCCATCGATTCATCCATTCAATCATCCATCTATCCGTCCAAAGTGAATGACCAACCCCTCCCCCAATATTTTGGACAAGTTTTAATTGTACCACGTGAAACTATACTGGGTACATTAGAAATGCACTGAGGGAAACCATATTACACATGCCAAATGTGACATATGCCACATGTGACATATTCCACATGTGACACATGCCACATGTGACATATGCCGGGCTGAACTTCGGAAAAATCAGTTGATCTGGATTGGTAGCCGTGGGCAGATCAGTTAAATCTATCTACTTAGTTTGCAGTAACGTTTCCCAGGAGTTTCATTTTCAACTACTGTGTGTGATTTGAGTGTGACCTTGGACCAGGAAGAGATCTTCATCAGAGTAAGTGGCTAAAATATGTCTAAAGTTATTCGATCACCTGCGTCAGATACGCACGTTCGATTATGGTTCCAGCTGCCACGACCATCATGCATGCGTTCATGTGCTCAAGGGTTGATTATGACAGCGCTGTGTATGCAGGGCTTACTCTCTCCCACATTAACCAACTGCAGTATATCTTTTAGAATGAGGTCGGCATGATTTGGGTAAACCTAGGTTTTTAGCATAAATCCAGCTTCATGCGAGAACAATTGCACTGGTTTCTTAGGAAGTTGTGTGTCTCCATCTCATCCATTCCTGGCCATAGCTTTCTTCATTCCGCTGCGCAGGGTGACCTGGTTGCTCCTACTACCAAAACATCTACGGCACAGCACAGAAACTTCACAGTGGACGCCCCAACTTTCTGGAATACGCTACGACATAAGCTTCTGCGTCTTTCTTTACCTCTATTTCGCAAGTGCTTAAAAAACATTTATTTCGATCATGGTCTTTCGTCGAGAGCCCCTCTGATGGCTTTGTCTTGAAGAGGCGCTACATAAATCTGCTATTACATTACATTACATTACACAATTGAAAATTAGCTGACTCAGACTGATATCTTACTTGTTGGCTGCGTTGCTGTCGCTTAAAATCTTCCAAGTAGGTCTATCTTTTCTGATTTGGAATTGAATCTGTTTTCAGCACTAGTTGTTTGACGGTTTTCAGCAATCGGCTTGATTGGTTTGAGGAATGGACTCGAACGTTCCTTACTTAGGTTTTTGCCTCGGGTAAGCTAGGCTTCATGCCGAACAATTCTTGTAAGCCATAAAGGTCAAGGTCAGGACTAAAATTTGTTGCATTGATTCAATTCATCGATATTTTTATCTTCTCAGAATAACTATTCAGAGGCGCTCTCAGCACAGAAACCCCGGGGAAACAGAAATGCCTTTAGCAAACGCGAGACCTATGAGGACAACCCAGTCATTATCCCTGAGCGGTTGGGGGAAGGTCGTTCCAGATCGCGGAATCCACTACAGCATACGCCCGGTGCTGGGCCAAGGCAGTTTTAGTTCTGGGAACAAAGAGATCAAGCAGAGCGCAAAAAGCGAGAAGAAGATGCAAATAGCGACTTTCGCAGAGAGTTCGAGATATATTTCGGGATATTTTGAGACATGGAGGAGGATCTTATAACGGGTGCGCAAGCAATAGGGAGCCAGTGCAGGACATCAAGCATGCAAGTAGAGCTTTTGTCTTAACAGAATCGAAGACCAGAAAGTCTTAAATGTCGTCTAAATGGCCATCAAAAGTCGGCATCGTACTTACCAGACAGTGTGTTATGCGTAAGGTGTAAGTCGAGTGAATCGTCCACCAATCTCGAATCGTTGGGCAAGACTGAAAAAATATATAGGCAGAGAGACAATGCCGTAAGAGTGGCAATGGCTGAAGCGCAATTTGCATACAATAGAATATATAAAGAACAAGGGCGTATCGAGGGACAATACGGCAATTCATTCAATTTTGGCAAGGGGCTCCAAGCCCGAACTTAAACCGAAATGATTGTGTATAATATTATATGTATCGGTGTATAAATGTGTGTATATATTTGCGTGTTTTAAATAAATAACGCTGCAACTCAGCATCATTGAAACCTAGGAGTGGGCCTTTGAGCGATGAAGCTTTGATATGTTGAAAAGTCATTAAACTAAATTGTGGAGTTTAATGTCTAGAGGGGCAAAATACATTTCCCGAAGAGCTCACACATAAATGATCTCCGAAATCATATTTTCAATATACATTTTCAGAAGATTCACTAAAAGAAACGATTTATGCACAGAACTAAGCTCAAAAGCCCCGGGAAAAGGTTAGCGACGAGGCGAAAATAATAGCTTTAGTTTTGAACAAATTCAAGTAAGTAGTACTTGTTTCAACCAAAGTTTTCAATGGAAATGATGTAATTCGTATAAACCCTTAATGCCCGTTTGAGTCAAAATGGACTCCCGCCTTCTGTTCACTCCTGGATCCGCCCATTAAAAAACCGTTGTGGCGGAACCCGAGATCTTGATATTCTTGAGTATTTAGGAGTACAAAGTGATCGAATGCAATTCAGTGAAAAATGGATGCCCACCTGCAGATGAAAAGATAAATTGCTTATTTATAAACAATGCATTATATTCACTCCCTCAGTTTTTTTAAACAAAAAAACTTCTTCAGTGCCATGACAGTGAATGCCTGGATATATTCATCCATTCGTTCTTCAAACCATCTATCCATCCATCTATCCATCAAGCCATTCATCAATTAATGCATCCATTCACTCATTCAACCGGCCATCTATCCTTCCCTCCTATAACTTCTTCCATCCATTCATTCATTCATCCATCCACCCATCCATCCATCCATCCATCCATCCATCCAATCATCCATCCATCCGTTCATCCATCCAAACATTCAAGCGCTAGCTATTCATTCATTCATCCTTCCATCTGTCCATCTAACAATCTATTCATCCATCCATACAACCCTTCATCAATTCATCCGTCCATACATGCGTTCATCCATACAATCATTCTAACGTAATCCATTCATCATTCCATTCATCTATCCCTCCATAAAACCGCTCATCCATCCGTGGGTGGACACTCATGCGTCCACCCATCCATCCATTCGTCCATCTTTCAATTCATTTCGCCGTCCATCCATCCATCCTTCCATCCATACATCTATCCGTGCATGCGTCCATCCATCCATTTAACCGTCCATTCATTCATTCATCCATCCATCTGGCTATTCTATCCATCCACCCACCTGCCCCCTTCATCTATCCGTCCGTCCGTCCGTCCGTCCGTCCGTCCGTCCGTCCGTCCGTCCGTCCGTCCGTCCGTCCGTCCGTCCGTCCGTCCGTCCGTCCGTCCGTCCGTCCGTCCGTCCGTCCGTCCGTCCATCCATCCATCCATCAACAGCGCTCTTGTAGCGGCGTGGTCGTGTTACGGCGCTCTTTAAATTGTTCGTGTTATTATTATTATTATTATACATGCATTCAACGGTATCCTCTTCTGTATATCTGCGTATCTCTGTGTATGTCACTCTCAGAGCAATCACATGACGCGCGCCATCGGTTGACCTTGTGAACTTAAAGCCGTGTGCGTCATTCCCTTTTAGTCTATAACTTTTTTGACTTGGCGCCTTGCCGCGTGGTCTCTCTAAACCTGTGCTATCCAACAGGCGGCCCGCGGACTGATCTTAAATGGCCCGCCTGAGCTGAATACCAACCGCAAAGAAACAAATAGCAAGCACCATTCATAGCCAAATATCTCACTAAAAACGTGCTTGAACGTTTATTGATATACATTTTGGCGCCAAACTATTATAAATCATGCCATACATAGGCCCTACATGCTATTATTCACTGATTAGTACATAATTATTGCCGTAATAAATGTTAATACAGTTAGTAATTTTCAATAAATTTTAGTCATTGCCTTTGAGTTTGCCAGTGCGGCCCTCGGCTTCAAGAATAATTGTTTCGGTGGCCCGCGGTGTCAAAAGGTTGGACAGCACTGCTTTAAACTATTTGGTCCAAATGGGACGTCAGGACCGATCTATACTTCCCTGCGTAAAAGGGGGAATGCGTCAATGCGCGCGTTCAGGGTGAGGGAGTGGACGTTTTTGTCTAACACGTTTTAAGCTTTTGGGATTTTATTAGTGTCCCTAAACTTTGTGACATATGGAAAACTACTTTTAGCTGAGCTAATAAATTGCTTATTTACAAATAATGCATTAATATATATATATATATATATATATATATATATATATATATATATATATATATATATATATATATATATATCACGCCTTGCGTTCGATTCGTTTAACATACAGACAGAGCAAAATCTTTATCAGCACAGTTATGATTCAATACCAAAGCTATCTAGCCCAAAATGCTGCATTAAAAACTCAAGGTTCCAAAGTTTTAACACAGTTTTTTACAGGATAATTAATTACCCCAAAAACGATCGGCGCCATATTAGTTGGCGCCCAAAAATTCGCATAAAAACAGCAGATGCAAAGACGCCCATCGACAAACCAGTTTGAGCCCAAACTACCTGCACCAGAAATGATTGGCTACAAATCCATTGGCGTTAAAATTACTTGCGTTAATAACGCAGCTACTGAGTGTTGGAAGCTGGAGAGTGACACGGTAATGGGATAGGCGGTAATACCGCGGTAACTACGGTAAAATTCGCGGTAATGGAGGCAGAAGCGTCGCAAAACCGTGGGATGGTAGCAAAGTCTGCGGTATTACCGTGCACATGGGGATGGACGTAGAAGGGCGGAATTCACGACCGAAATGGTTATACCTTTGTTCACTGTCGAATTAACTATTTTTAAGCTAACTGAGTCTGCTTTTCAATGTTATTTTGACACGCTATATAATTCAAACCTTGAATATTCAACATATTTTCAGCTCCAGTTAAGTCATTATCATCATCATCACAGTCCATGGGCTCAGCGCCCGTTGGTGTCAATCGCATGCTTCACCATTTCCTCCAACGTCTCGTTCCTGTGCTATCAGGCTCAGCCTGTGTATGTCCATTTCGCACCAATCTTTAACATCGTCCAACCATTCTCTGCTTGGCCTCCCTCTGATCCTCCTACCGTCGATTAACCCAAACATGGCTTGCTTGATCAGTCTGTTGTTGTCCATTCTGCACACATGTCCGAAGAAGTTGAGCTTTCTTGTCATTATCAGTTGCTTGATGTTTTTGGTGTTTCAACTCTTACGCGTACCTCTTTGTTTGTTATCTATTGTTGCCACCTGATGTGTAATATCCTTATATAGCATCTCATTTCGAATGCCAGTAGTTTGCGTGTGTCGCGCTTTCGCAGAGTCCATGTCTCGCATGCGTAGGCCCCCATAGCAATACGCTGAATACGCATGTTTTGATGATTTCTATTTTGGTCTGGATAGTGATCTCGCGACTTCTCCAGATACTCCCAAATCCCGCCATTGCTCCTGCTGCCTTCGCAAGTCTTCTTCCTATCTCCTTCCCACAGTCGTTGTTCCACGTCAGCAGGCTTCCAAGGTAGACAAATTCGTCCACGTTCTCTAGTGTCTCTCCATTCACCTCCACCACTGTCGTGTTATCCCTTCTCCCAAATGTCATTATCTGTGTTTTGCTGTTATTAATTCTCAGCCCTACCGCCACCCCTTCCTTGTGTAGTGTCTTCACGTTTCCTGTATGTTTTGGGTGTTTTCTTCTATCAGGTCTATTTCATCTGCGAATATCAAGTTGTTTACCAACGTCCCATGTATCGAGATTCCGGTTTTTGTTTTTGATTTTTTCCATCACTCTCTCTAAGTATGTGATGAATGCTGTCGGAGAGATGGGGTCGCCTTGTTTTAGTTAACGATTCAGTTAAGTATTCAGTACTTAAAAGCCTGAGATTTTAACATAATTTTATGGCTTAAGTGTTTACTGCGCGAGTGCATTTTAACTCGCTATTTTGCGTCATTGGGATGGGAATGGGGTCGGGAACATACCCAATGGGGGCAAGGTGAAGACAGTGGACAGACATAATGAGGATGGGGTGGGGATGGGGACAGACCCACGGGAATGGGGTGGAGATGGAGACAAATTTTGTCCTCGTGTCACTCACCAACAGGAGCAGAGGGTTTAGCGATGGAGGGAATATTACAGACACATCCTCGATCTCGCTCCGTCGCTGGTATCAGAGGACTTCAGCTTCCAAAGATCGAAGCCAGATCTGTCAATCGATTGCAACACACCCAATGAAACAATTGCGGAATGCTGAAGTCCAACGCCGGTTGAAGAAACGAGTAGGCTACAGGTTTCAACCAGGTGTTTAAAACCCGGGCAGAGGCGGGCAATAAAAGGCTCACCCATGTGATAATAGGGGTCTGGAACTCTGTATCTGTGCCAAGTGACTGGACTAGAGGAATCATTCTTCCTGTTTACACTGCTGAGACTGGAACATTTTTCTCGACATTTCCTTCATCAGCGCAAAAGAGACAAAGAGAGGCTAGGCTGTGGAGTTAAGTTTAGATTCGACAAAATTAGAAACCACAATAGAAACCATCCAAATGAAGCACACATGTGTACTACTGCGGCATCCCAAGGCCATGTAGTCATTCAGAGGAAAAATTCAACACCTTCAGGCACTTACCCGTATGCTATGTCAAAAATATTTGTGGCTCGTTCACTAGGGAAACACCCAATTTTTTCATATTCTCTCAAATATGCAACGCTGTACGTTAATACTCCATTCAAATTTTCTTAAATACACTTTAGATCCTCATGTTATTTCTAAATTCTAATTTTAATAAATAAAAAAAGTGCATAGTAGAATGAAATGTCCACATGCATCATAAAATAGTCAGCGCCATAAGATTGAAACGTAATTAAAATAATAACGCAACAGAAGCAACATGAAGCACGTCCTTTCGAGGAGATAAGACATGTCACTCAAGGTGAAGCCAACGACAACAAGTATTCGTCTTTCATTTAGGAGTCTTCAAACTTAAAGTTTTAGGTCTAAGTCAGCGAAGGTTAAGAAATTCCGTTGGTCAGGCATGTTGCTGGAAGTGTAGTATTTCAATCTGCAAAAACAACGTTCATATAAATCATCATCGCAGTCGTCATAGTTGATCGTAGTTGTCTACTTAGCTGTCATCATCATTATCATCGCTATCATACCCATCATCGTCATAAACATCATCATTATCGTCATCGTCTTTATCATCATCGCCATCATCATCACCATCATAAACTGTAGCATAATCTATTAAAATGAATAAAGCGCTGTTTTAATTTTGAATTAAAATTTGTTGCGTCTTCAACGTAAATTAAACGTTTTTCGAAGTTTTTCTCCGAAAATTTACATAACGATTCTTATTTTTCCGGAATTTGGGAAATTTTTGAGTCATTAACATTAAGGTGAAAAAATGAAATTTATGTGCAAAATGAGTTCTGCAGGCAATCAATGCGCTTATTAGGGTGTGTCTATAATTTGAAGTTTCAAAATTAATATCGGCCAGGTTGTTTTTGTGTTCCACCTTGAGAAACATTAACATTTGCCAAATTTGATGAAAATCAAAAGAGATTTAGAACTGGCGCAAAGCCCGGGAAAAATTACCACTTAGAAAACAATGTCATACATTGTAATTCTCGAAGATCCAAACAATTTCAACACTTAAACATAAAAAATAAGGCCAAAGCAAACCAAGAACCTTCAGTTATTTGTCATTACTTAGTCCCTTTAGTGCTTTTGGGAATCTATTTCGATGGTATTCAACCAGTTGAAGAACAAATTGTTTCCTTCCTCATTTCGAACCAGGGCTTCATTGAAGGACTGCATTAGAGCCACTCCTCTCTCCGCTAAATCGTTCGTCACTCTTAGGGCGGATATGATGTCTTTCGCCTCATTGAACGAATGCTCTGACTCCCATTGTTGTGGATCTCGATCAAGTAAAGCGTGATCGAATTTGAGGAGCTGGAAAAGTTTGATGGTAGAAGTGGTAAAAAAATCGGATAGCGCTTTTGTAGATGGATCATGTATGGGAGGAAGCCTCTTTGGAGGTTCGTCGGATCCCTGATTGTTGCGCATGTTATAGACCATGCGCTGTTTTTCGTCGACGGTGACTGAATCGTCAAAAAGGCTGAGGCCAACCAAGGTCTCCGACAAATACCAAAGGTGTCGGGAAAATGCTGTTAGGACGACCTGTGAGACTTCCTGTCTGGGTAAGCATGGATTGCCTTCAAGAATTGAAGATCGTTCCTTGGGGCTTCATTGGGTGATGTACAGGTGAACCAGTACTCCACGTAGGTTGTGGTCACAAAAAGTGAAACTCGAAGTAGATGATTCCACATCTTTTGAGAGTAAGATTGTCGAGATGCCCTCTGGTGTTGTTGAATGGGAAACTGCTCTCTGAAAAGCCACATCTTGATTGCATAAATCGCACGTGCTATCCAACGCGCGCGGTGAAATGCCCCTGGGTACCTGAACTTTATTCCTTTCGGTTGAATTCCTCCTAGGAAAATGAATGTTAGTTCTAGTAGCTCTTCGTAATCGTCTCTGTGGTATTCAGCATTCGGTTGCTGCAGTGCGAAGGTGATGCCATTCTCTCGAATTTCTTTGACTCTTTGTGCTGCGTCTTTGTCCTCCATTGCTGTGCGATACTTGGTCTGATCGATTTGCGGCCAGAAGTCACGGAAATGACTGAAGAGTTCCAATTTTGGAGACCTTACAGAATCATGCAGTGAAAATACCTTTTCCAGAACAATTTCAGAAACATGATGTCGACAGGCAAGGTTCAAGAGGTCTTTTCCTAATTCGCTTTTCCAGCTTGATGCATACGCCGCCCTTGCAACCCGTGTTACTCGCCGTTGTGTCGAAACACATGGCCACGATTCTGTCTTCCAATCCCCAACTTCTGATCTCGGCCAAACACGCATCTGCCATGAAGGCAGCAGTCCCGGATTTGAGTTTGGGGATGGCCAATAGTTTGATCACATCCTTAACAGATACCATTATTGGAAGACGATCAACGCACACTCGTCCAGTTTCTGTAAAATCTGGCATGATCTTGCCGTCCCAGTAAGGGGAACCTTCGGATCGAAAGATTCACGAATCTCAGCTGCTAGGGCTGCACGGTTATCCTTCTTTGCTCGATGGGTAGCAGAAGGACTGATGATCAGATCACCAGCTGGTGGTGCATATAGATTGGATGCAGCGAGAGCAGAGAAAATGTGAGAGGCATTCCTGCTGCTGGTTTTGGTAGGTCTAGAGCTGCTGCAACATCACGGGTAACTACAGAGATTGTTCCCTTTCGCCGCTTTGGTGGTCCAGCTGACGTTGAAGGTTCTTGTTCTCTTTCTGAGCTATTTGATGACGCCTCTTCCTCAGATGATGTTGCCAACAGAGAAACCTCCGTCGCTACCGCCATGCTTGCACGATATCGTCATGGGCGAGGGATTATTGTTGTAGACAGATTGCTCCGATCGGAAACCAGGACATTATCTGATTGGCACAAACTCATTCGGGGATCAAACACATACTCTTACCAAGGGAGAGAGCCACTCGCGTTAAATACCATGCTATTGATGTAGCACCAGGTGTCTCCTCTAGAAAACCACACTAGCTTAATTAATTACTAGAATTATGTTGAAGATCGAAAACACGAAGAACAGACATCGTAACGTCTAAAATTTTGGCCAAAACGAGACAGGTCACCGGGTTCCTAATTTCGGTCGCCTTGCGCCAGTCCTAAATGTTCAGCTATCGCGATATAATTTCGGGTATGGCGTTTATACGCTAATTGGCATGATAATTCGACCTGGCCGTTAAAAGATCCTTGAGTTAAAAAAATCATGTGCATCATAAAAACACCCTAGCGCTTATATAATGCTACCGTCGTGTCAAGGTATAAAATATTAACCTACCGGTAGGCCTACTGTTGCACATTCCATCCTCACATGGTTGTTTGTCTTTGCATTTGGAACAGGCTGGTCCTTTCTCGTAAGGCTTTTCCCCGACCCAATTTCCTCTGTAACACAAATAATATATTCTTAGAGAAATAAAAATTAAATTACCAATTATTATTTACAATCATGAATAGACTGCGACACAAAACGGGACCCTTCGTTGATATGCTTTGATGATGTTCCTGTAGAAGATTCACCTAGAGTGATAGAAGAGCTGCGGAATAAGCACCCAAATGCTAACAATGACCGGAGAACACTGCCATGCTCTCAGGAAGACATGTTTGACGCCATAAAGGCCTCTGGAAAGGTAGTCTGTAATGCTATAGCTTCCTTTCCGGCGGCATCTAGCGTCTGACAAACCCACTAAATATTGGCTATATGGACGATCTTATTCTTGCTCGACCGATGGATACAGTTGAGTACATCAGCTTGATAGAGAAACACGTGCAGACATATGGTCTACAGCCGAATCGAGCAACATGCGAAGCATCAGTTAGAGGTTATGATGAAGGCCATCGTCGAATTTGAAAATGTGGCCGTTCAAGATTTGGCATTGCTGGGAGCATCGCTACTGCCAGGTAAAGCTGTCAATAAATTCATTCAGAAAAAGATCAGAGATCTTGAAAAATTCATTACAAGGCTTGTGATACTACACTCACAAGACTCCTCCCCCCTGTTGAGGTGCAGCTTAAGCATACCGAAGCTGCTATTCACATTAAGAACACCAGCCTGCTTCTTAAACAAAAGACTTCTAAGTGACCTCGACGAAGTCTTGAGAACAGGACTGTGTAGCCTCCACAACATTCATATGAGCGACGATCAACGAATTCAGGCATTTGTGCCTGTGCGATACGGCGGTCTGGGCATTCTTAGTGCCGATATGCTGGGAACTTCCACCTTTTTTTCATCAGCCGTTGGCACGCGAAGCCTTCATGACCAACTGCTACATGATGTCGCTGTAACGTTCACAGATCCATTGGTAGAGGAGGCTTCTAGTTCGCGGTCTTCGAGATCGAACGCACCTCCTCCCATCGAACAGAAGGCTCATATACAAAGAGAATGGGACAGCGCACTGATCTCACGTGCACTTCAAGGTCTATCAGAAAGAGCTAGCGATTCCGCTATTAAAACCAGATTGTTAGCTGTGCAATAAAACCACTCAGGAGACTGGCCTCATGCACTTCCCATAATTTTATCTACAGCAGGATTACGGATGCCAGAAGAGGTACTAAGAATAGCAGCCGATATCCGATACAGTAGAACCCAATGGTCATCACGGATTCTCTTGCATCAAAGGAGCGGGAAGGCAACAGCGAAATGGCAGGATCAATTACGTGATTTGGCGGGCTTTCATCAGAGCCAAAATATATCGGCCATCAAAGAGCCCAATGGCCTTTCCCGATCTGAAGGCAAAAGCCTGATAGAGGCACCATAATACCTCGGTCCAGCGGTCGTTGCTTGGCGTGGGATGTCACGGTGCCGGATCCATTCGCAGCATCGTAATGAGCATTTAACATCTCAAAAAGCAAGTGCCGCAGCGGAAATATCAGCCCATAATAAGCAGTGCAAATATGTTGCAATCTCACAGTCGCACCATTTCATCTCTCTTGCAGTCGAAACCGCAGGAAGCAGGCGCACCGAGTCACTTGATTTTGTTCAAGGACTTGGTGGCAATGTAAAAGTATCGAATGGTGACCAGCGTGAGATCAGCTTTTATCAGTCGCCCTTCAAACTGGAAACTCTCTATCTGTTTTAGGCATCTCGGATTGGAACAATCAGGAGACCTGAGGCCAGGACTGAATGACGGCTTATAGATACAGTGACTGCAAACAGTAAACATAATTCATCTGAATATGAGTTTGTTAGATGATATTTTTTTATTATTATAATCATAACAATAATTATTATTGTTATTATTATAATAACAATAACTTATGGGGTTTAGGACCAATCTCTAGTCTAGGGAGTACGTTGTCAGACCTGAATGACATCAAGGAATTGACAGAACGAACCGAATTGGTCAGTTAAGTACAAAGCTTTGAATGAGTCACAGAGAAAGCAAGAAGACCATACACTGCATACGAAAGAGGCACAACAATAGTCAGTTATTTATGCAAAGCACTGAAAAATAATATGGCCTCTTACGCTGGTCCGTAATTACAGGCGTAGTTATACCACAATCGTCCAGTCAAATTACAGTAAGCAATGCCGCAACCAATGTCCGTGCTGAAACTCCAGACTACCTGAAATCATTAAACAGATTATATGAGTTAACGCTAGTAATAATGTTAGTAAAAGTATTATTTGTAGTGCCAATATGAGCATTATCAGAGTAGGCTTGATAGTAGGAATAACTGTGAAAATCCACCGTTCTGTGATCAGCCCAAGGAATACCACACGGAGAATGCAACCGTCTGTTACGACGTTTTATTCGGTTGGCATCAGTGTACGCCTACGTAACTCTGCCTGTCACCAGTTAGTCATGGACGAGGATCTGTTGGTTTGGTTCTTTGAGTGTGTAAGGGCATGCTCATAGAAAGCGTTTCTGTCATTGGAACATAATTCACCTCCAGGTGTAGTTTCTGTTATTGTAACATAATTCACCTCCAGGAGTTAGTTATCGCTCTTATAAATGATCATTTATTCACTCATTCGAAGATTTATATAGCGCCCCTTCAAGGGAACTACTCAGAGGCATCCAGGAGAGGTTTTTAGAAGACGCAGTAGAGATGGGTGTAAAGTACAAATACGTTGGTCTCACATATAACGTAATTAGGTTTTAATACAAGTGCACGTGGTACAGCAAAACAAGGATGTATTTATTTCTTGAACAATGGAGCCAGCATCCTGTCACTCATTGTCGATCGATACGGATTTTATATTATATTCTAAAGTACAAGTACTTTGGTCTCAGGTGAAAGTACGAGTAAAAGTACTTTTAAACTTTACTAGAGCACAAATAAAAGTACAAATTACAACAATATAAATACTCTGATACATAGACGTAGAGAACTACGCATATACAACCGAGCGGTTTCTCCTCAAGATTCTCTTACTCGACAAGTGTTCGTGATTTGGGTGTCATTCTTGACAGTACTCTTTCGTTTGCTAACCGCATTTCTAGAATCTCTCTTTATACGTTTTTCAAGTGAGACATCTTCGTGCTGTCCGGCGTTCTGTTCTCAGATCTCGTCGTTTACGTCTGAGCACTTACATTGGCTTCCGCTTACTGCGCGTATCCAATTTATAATCTTCTCTTACCTCTCGAGCGTACCAAGGTCAAGCTCTTCGTTATCTCTGTGATCTTATCTGTCGTCCTCCTTCGGCTGCCTCTGACCGTCCTCTCCGTTCTTTGGACCGACATGACCTCTTGGGTCCTCGGACCCGGACTTCTATGGCTCAGCATCTGCTGGCACGTCCATCTGGGATGATCTTCCTTCCATGACTCGTTCACAGATCCTAACTGGGGATTTGTTGCGACCTCTCGCCGTCTTAAGACTTCTTTTCTCACGGGGCTCCTCGCAGTGGGAGCGATTCTGATTAAGTTGTACTGCAACAGGCGCTTTATAAATTCATAAATACAAAACAAATACAATGCAACAATTAAATAATCCGTGTTACATAAATACGAGCATATTATTGTGACGGAAATAGATTTTTGGATAACTTTAAGGCGATTTGTTGGCCGAACTGGGCCTTCGCCGTTGTCATATATACGCCGCCGGCGTGGCGAGCTTTTTGGTGTTCGCCTTGGTTTGGACGTTGGATGGAACTTTAATCTTTCGCCGTGCAATTTCCGGCTAATTTTTTAGACTTGTTTGCCTATGTTTGGTGGTTTGATGTATAATATAGTTCGCCTAAGATTTCGCCTGTTGGCTGACATTCTCTAAATTGGGCGCGTATATTGCAAAGGATTTACTAGGAGGCGAAAATTTGCCCGTTCGCTTGGCTTGGCTTATGTTCGTCGGTAGTAGGAAACGTCGCCTGTAAATGCTATATAAGGACCTTGTATAGAGCAAGCAAAAAGGTTCGCTCGTGGATTTTCGTTTGGATCGTTATCGTAGCTCTTCGTGGATTTTACAAGTTATCAAGCGCTAGTTTGATATATTATTTGAGGTACAGTGTCGAATAAAGAAGAATTTCGGTCGTTGTGAAATAAAAGAGTTTAACTTTACAGCGAAATACGGTCTTTTCAGATTTTAAATCTTCAGCCAAAAAGCTGAAGTCGAACTCAACGGATATTAGCGACGGTCGTGAGGCATCCTGGGTCGCGACACGAGCCGTCGGCTGCCTTATCGGAAACACCTTACAGAAGTCCGGTCACCTGGAAGTAGTAGTTACGCGACAAATTGGTACCAGAAGTACGGGTTTAGGATTCTGTTCGAAAAAAGACTGTTCGCCGGAAATTCACTGGATTCGACGACTGGTGAGTGACTTTTCAAGATTTCTTCTCTCGAGCGAAAATGACGGACGAAGAGCGAACGATAATTTACTCGTTGTTCGACGTGGGAGAACCGACGCCCTTGCAGCCAAGTACGTCGACCCCTGCGGCGAACAAGACGTCGAGAAGGGCCACCTTTGACCCGGACCAACTGCTGGAGAGCATTGACTTTGACGAGCCGGGATCGACGAAGCCAAAACCGTCGCGCGTAAGAAGGGAACTGCCAAGTACGCCAAAACCGCTGGAGAACGCCGGTGTTGTTCTGGGCTACCGGAAAGCACCGATGAAGCCGGGCAAGTTCGACGGGACGGGGTCGTTGGACTCCTTCCTTACACAATTTGAAGTCTGCGCACGCCACAATGCATGGACTCCGGAGGACAAGATCGATTACCTGCGGTGCGCTTTGGACAAGGCGGCGACCCAGCTGCTATGGGACTTCGGTTCGCAACCCGATGTCACGTATGAAGAACTTGTGGTGCGTCTACGACAACGATACGGCACTGAGGGACAAGCGGAGACCTTCAGAGCGCAGTTGTATTATCGTCGTCAACGCCAGGACGAGACGCTGAGCACCCTTCTCCACGACATACGAAGATTGGTGGTGCTGGCCTACCCAGTACCATCGAACGAGACTACCGAGATAGTCGCGAAAGACGCATTCCTGGAGGCCTTACGAGATCGAGAGCTGTCGCTGAAAGTTCGGGAACGCGAACCGAAGACGTTAGACGAGGCATATCGCACAGCTCTACGACTGGAAGCCTACCAAAGAACGTCTGAGTCGGAGGATCGGCGGAGACCGCCCAATCGTGTGCGCGGGACCGCCGAGGCCGACGCTGCAAGTCAACTCCAATCTCAACTGGACCGGTTCCTGGCAACGCAGAGGGAGGAGCAGAAGAGATGGCAGCGGGAGATCGAAGCACGGATCGACCGACAATTCGAGAGCTGGACGAGCAACGCGCCGAGGCTCCAAGAAGCGAACCTCGATGCCAACCAAGGAGCCACCAACTCATCGTCGAACCGGCCTACCTATGGCCGGGCAGCGGTCTGCTTCGGGTGTGGTCGACCTGGCCACATCGTTCGGGACTGTCGTCAGGGACGACGACGGTTCGCCAATCGCACTCCTAACGCCACCACCGCCGAATCAGAGGAGCAAGTCACTGACGGAGACGCCGCAGTGAACCACACCACGCGCTCTCGGACATCCAACAGAGCCAGCAACAACGCAATCTACATCCGGGGATCCATCGACGGAAGGACCCAGCTGTGCCTGATCGACACCGGTTCGGAGGTGAGCCTCGTGCCTTTGTCAGCTGTTGTAGGGTTAGAACTTAAACCTTGTACTCGCTGCTTGATGGCTGCTAACGGGACGGAAATTAATGTCCTAGGGGAGGTCACGGTACCACTTAAGATGTGGCGTGGGTTTGCTTTAACTACAACATTTTTGGTTTCTGATCAGATAGCAGAGGCAATGCTGGGCATGGACTGGCTTCGGCAACACCGCTGCCGCTTGGGTTTTGGGACTGGTGCGCTTTTTGTTGGGCGAAAAAGGATCCAACTAGTTAAAGGTAATGGATCTGCATGGTGCAGACGGGTGATAGTCGCGGAAGAGGTAATTGTTCCGCCGAAGTGCCAACAAGATATCAGCGCAAAAACCCTATATTTGGATTTGAACCAGACGGCACAGGCTTGGATGACTGAAGCCAGAGAGCTTCAGCCGGGAGTCCATGTTGCCCGGGTACTTGTAGGGGAAGGTGCTGGCACACCGCAAATCCGCGTGATTAATTTGACGGAGGAAGTAGTCAGGCTAGAAAAAGACAAGCCATTAGGGGGATTGCACCCAGTACAAGTACAGTCTCGTGAACATAGGATGGAAGATAAGGTGAGTAAGGAGGCCACAGGTGTCAAAGATGTTTTGATGAGTGACATCCCAGAGGAAGTGCCGGCAGATGCGAGGGAACGTTTGAGTAAGTTGTTGGACGAATACAAGGATGTATTTTCGCAGAATGAACGAGACATTGGAAGGACATCGGCTGCAATGCATCGTATAGACACAGGGAGTGCTGGTCCTGTGCGGCAACCGCTGAGACGGCAACCTTTTGCGTATAGAGAGGTGATTGATAACCAACTGGAGCAGATGCTGGCAGATGGGATTATAGAGCCCGCAGCGAGTGAGTGGGCAGCCAATGTTGTCTTAGCAAGGAAGAAAGATGGATCGATGAGATTTTGCATCGATTATAGAGGTCTAAATGAGAAGACGAAGAAGGATTCGTATCCTCTGCCTCGTTGTGATGAGTGTTTGGATGCGTTGTCAGGGGCGAGTTGGTACAGTACGCTGGACCTCCGAAGCGGATATCACCAGGTTGGTTTGGATCCGAAGGATTCGGATAAATCTGCTTTTGTCACTCGGAGAGGAACATTCAGGTGGACTGTGATGCCCTATGGATTGTGTAACGCTCCGGCGACGTTTCAAAGACTTATGGACCTTGTCCTTTCTGGATTGAATTTTGAAACGTGCCTCGTGTATCTGGATGATGTTAAAATCTTTGGTAAAGACATCGATCAGCATCTAGAGCGGTTAGAACAAATACTGCAAAGGCTGAGAGAGGCGAATTTAAAGTTGAAGCCAAGTAAATGCCGGCTATTGCGCAGAACGGTTGGTTTCCTGGGACATATAGTGTCGCCAGATGGAGTGGCAGTGGATCCGTCAAAAATCTCTGAGGTTACTGAGTGGCCGGTTCCTAGTAAATTAAGAGAGGTTCGCGCATTTTTAGGCCTCTGCTCCTATTACAAGAAATTTGTTAGGGATTTTTCATCACTGGCTGCTCCTTTGTTCGCCTTAACTAAGAAGGGTCATGTGTTTACTTGGACTGAGGAATGCCAGGAGGCATTCGACCGCCTTAAGGCGTTGTTGACGACGGCGCCGGTCTTGACGCTGCCTAAGGAGGGGATGGCTTATGTGTTAGACTGCGATGCGTCTGACATCGGAATTGGGGCTGTGCTTTCGCAGAATATTGATGGAGAGGAGAGAGTGATTGCATATGGCAGTCGGCTTCTTTCCGCGGCTGAACAGCGGTACTGCGTTACCAGGCGAGAGTTATTAGCTGTTGTCTACTTCACTAAGTATTATAGACAGTATCTGCTAGGCCGACATTTTGTGTTGAGGACAGACCATGCTGCACTTAGATGGCTACAAAGGACGTCAGAGCCTATAGGACAGCAAGGTAGGTGGCTGGAGAGATTGGCTGAATTTGATTTCGAGATCCTGCACCGGCCGGGGCATCGTCATGGAAACGCTGACGCCCTTTCAAGAAAGCCGTGTAGGCAGTGCGGAGCCGAGGATGAAGTGCTGGCTGTAGCTGCCACTAGGGAAGTTGTGACTGCAACGCCAGAACCGACGGCTGAGAATAGCGATCCTATTCTGAACGCACAGAGAGAGGATCATGACTTAAGGATAGTACGCCAGTGGTTAGAGGAAGGAGGACGAGTACCTGACCTTGTTGAAATATTGCATGAGAGCGCGACTGTTAAGGTGTACTGGCACCAGAAAGAAAGCCTGTGCATGAAAGACGGAGTCATGTACAGGAAGCGCATAGACGGAGTCGAGCAGTTGCTATTGCCGAAGTCTCTACGCGAAGAGTTTCTAAGGCTAGCGCACACTGGATTAACCGGCGGGCACCTAGGGATCCGTAGGACTAGGATGCAAATTAGGAGAAGGGCATACTGGGTTGGATGGTCGCAGGAGGTGCAGCGGTTTTGTCGACGCTGTCCGCAGTGTTGTCAATATCGGAGAGGGTAAGCCTCCGCAGCAGGGCCCTTTACAGCCTTTGCCCACCGGGGAACCATGGGAGCAGTTGTCCATAGACATAACCGGACCACACCCACGCAGTCGTAAGGGGCACCAGTACATCCTTACAATAATGGATAACTTTACAAAATTTGTAGAGGCAGTGCCACTTTATAACCAAGAGGCTAGCTCAGTTGCCAAAGCCCTGGTGGAAACAGTGATTATTCGGTATGGGGCACCCCTACAAATTCTCACGGATCAGGGTACAAATTTTGAAAGCCACCTTTTTAAGGAGCTTTGTCGGTTGTTAGGAATAGACAAGGTGAGGACAAGCAGTTATCACCCAAGTTGTAATGGGCTCATAGAGCGTTTTCATCGAACGATGAACGCTATGATAGGCAAAATTATTAGCAGCCATCAGCGGGACTGGAACGAGTTCTTACCGTACGTGCTGGGCGCCTATCGGGCATCCGTCCATGAGGTGACCGGGTACTCACCTAACTACCTCCTCTTCGCACGTGAAGTGCGTGCTCCCATTGATCTTGTGTATGGGAGACCCACTTCAGCTTGGCCAGCTGGAACCACATACGTTGACTATGTGGAGGACATGGCAAAAAGGATTGAGACGGCCTACCGAGAAGTTCGGGAATCCTTGAAACGAGCTGCGGAACGCCGGAAACACGATTATGACCTTCGTGTTCGTCCGATCGCTTTCAACGCAGGAGATAAAGTGTGGTGGTTTTCGCCAAGAAAATCTCAAGGCCGCACTCCAAAATGGACAAAGATGTACTCGGGTCCTTTTACCGTCCTGCGACAATGTGGACCTGTGAACTATTTGGTGCAACGTTCCAAGAAAACGCAGCCATTTATTACGCATGTCGACAAACTGAAAGCGTATGAGGAGTCTTCGATTGAGCAGGATTCAGAGGACTCGGAGCCAACGGCGGGTCAGCCGCCAGAGGGACCCGGTGAGACGTCGAGGCCAAGACGGACGATAACGAAACCCGTCCGATTCCTGTAGCTGCAATTTTGGTCCGTTGGTGTGCCGGTGAGGAAAATTTCTACGGAAAAGTTGGACAGGGGGCTCTTTGCCGACTACAGGGGCGGCCTTGCTGTTGTGGTTGCCGTGGTGACGCTCGGCGAACTTACCTGTTAAGCTGGTCGCCGATTCAATATGAAGACTTGGGATATGACTTCGATACCCTTCTTTGAGAGGGGCAGTCCTACTGAACTTGTTACGCCGTTGCGTTATAATGTTTCTGATGTTTAGAATGTTTTCGATAATGTTCGTGATGTTAAATAATAATGTTAAAAATATACTTACCCGAAGAGGGCTTCGGCTTTCTTTTGGTGGGAGGAGAGTGTGACGGAAATAGATTTTTGGAGAACTTTAAGGCGATTTGTTGGCCGGACTGGGCCTTCGCCGTTGTCATATATACGCCGCCGGCGTGGCGAGCTTTTTGGTGTTCGCCTTGGTTTGGACGTTGGATGGAACTTTAATCTTTCGCCGTGCAATTTCCGGCTAATTTTTTAGACTTGTTTGCCTATGTTTGGTGGTTTGATGTATAATATAGTTCGCCTAAGATTTCGCCTGTTGGCTGACATTCTCTAAATTGGGCGCGTATATTGCAAAGGATTTACTAGGAGGCGAAAATTTGCCCGTTCGCTTGGCTTGGCTTATGTTCGTCGGTAGTAGGAAACGTCGCCTGTAAATGCTATATAAGGACCTTGTATAGAGCAAGCAAAAAGGTTCGCTCGTGGATTTTCGTTTGGATCGTTATCGTAGCTCTTCGTGGATTTTACAAGTTATCAAGCGCTAGTTTGATATATTATTTGAGGTACAGTGTCGAATAAAGAAGAATTTCGGTCGTTGTGAAATAAAAGAGTTTAACTTTACAGCGAAATACGGTCTTTTCTGATTTTAAATCTTCAGCCAAAAAGCTGAAGTCGAACTCAACGGATATTAGCGACGGTCGTGAGGCATCCTGGGTCGCGACACGAGCCGTCGGCTGCCTTATCGGAAACACCTTACAGAAGTCCGGTCACCTGGAAGTAGTAGTTACGCGACATTATTCATTCATTCATTCATTCTGGAAATTTATATAGCGCCTCTTCATGACACCTACTCAGAGGCGCTCTCAGCCCAGTCACGGCTAAACAGATACGACTTGAGTTGTCGTAAGAAAACAGGTGAATTATTCCGGGGGAAGCAGCGTAAGGATATTGGAAGACCATTCCAGGTAGACGGGCCAACAATCGAGAAGGCTCAGCGCTACCTGACTGCGGAGCGGGCCCGAGGGACCAATAGCTCTCCATTAGTCGCAGAGCGCAAACCTCTGCGAGAGGCTAAGTCAGAAATCGGGCGACAGCGTTCAGACAGGTAGGATGGGGCGCTACCGGAGAGACACCGCCACACTGGTGCTGCTACCCTGTAGGAGATGCGCTCAGAGGCAGGAAGCCAATGCAAGGCATCACGCATATAGGCAGAGACTGGGGCGTATTTTGGAATAAGACCCATAAGTCTAGCAGCAGAACGAAGGACCCGGTCAAGTCGCCCTATTAGGCTCTTGGAGTGACCAACAAGGACCGAGCAACAGTGGTCTACTCTACCAGTGACAAATGCATGAACTAAGATCACTGCAGCATCGTGGGAGAGGGACCTAAGCACAACACGCAACTGCCGGAGCTGATAATAACAGTTCCGACTGACCAAGTTAACTTGCTGAGAGAGACTAAGCTCACGATCCAGCGTAACACACAAGTCACGAATTATGGGAGAAAGTGATATGGGGAAGGTCTCAGTCATTAGGTGTAGGTCAACCCCCGCCAGCTGCCTACGACCACCAAGCCAAATGAATTGGGTTTTGGACGGGTTCAGAAGCAACCGGTTTGTGGCCATCCAAGCTGAAAGGGCATCAATGGCGCGACACATCAATCCAACAGAAGCCACTGCATCAGCTGCGCGGCAGTGGACATATGCTTGGATGTCGTCAGCATAAAGCTGGTGAAGCAGCCCACATGACTGTAGCAAGGAGCTAGTATCAGAAGTAAACAAAACATAAAGTAGCGGGCCAAGGACTGACCCCTGGGGTACACCAAAGAGGGCGGGGACCCAGCGGGACCTGGAGGATCCAGCAGTAGCACAGTTAGTGCGACCAGTAAGATATGATGACAGCCAGTCTAACAGTTTGCCAACTAGCCCAAAGGATACAGAGAGGCGCTGTAGAAGTATAGCATGATCGACAGAGTCGAATGCCGAGCTAACATCAAAAGGGCTAAACGGGTAATCTGACCACAGTCCATGGCGTCATATAAATCCGACAGAAGGCGGACCAGTAAAGTTTCGGTTGAATGATTCCTCCGAAAACCCGACTGGAGGGAGGGAGGGAGGGAGTAAGCCATTCATATTTAGATAACCAATTAGTCGATTTGCAACAATGCGCTCCAATATTTTGGAGAGGAATATCACATTTGCTACAGGGCGGTAGTTTGCTGGATTACTTGAGTCCAGCCCATCTCGCTTCATGGCCGGAATGAGAATTGATCGCTTCTGGGAAGTAGGTAGATGGGCCTCCTTGATCGACCGATTGCAAAGCAGGGTGAGGAACGGCAGGAGGTCGTCGACAAGTTCCTGGACAAGGAACGCAGCATCGGGTACAGCTCACAAGTCTTTGGTGCTACGGATATAGGATGAGACATCGTAGCTCCAGACTAGTAATCTCCTTAAGGACGGATAACCGAGCATCAGTAGTGGAGAAATCTGGCGGAGGAGAAGCGAAAATGGCAGTTCGGATAGACGCAATCTTGGCAGCCAAATGTTCCAAGAATGCTTCGGCAGTAAAAGACGAGGAAGACTGCGTCTGAGGGTTCGAAGAGCAACGGCCAAGGAGACCATTGAAAGATATTAGTCAAGAATCAATTTTTATAACCATTCAGCTTGAGTTTAAACTGTTTTTCAGACTACGAGGGAGGACAAGCTTGAACAGTTCCAGATGGTCTGCTATTCAATATATACTTCCATCTACTTAGTTCTTTCCAATCATTTAGAAAATCATGTAAGTCATGTCCATGAAAGTATACCTGAGTGTAATGTCCACATACACGGCCTTTCTCGCACGAGTTTGAATCGAGGTTGAAATATTGTTTCTCATCAAACCAAGCATCGGTACACTTGGCTAGATCTGTTCTTATGCCCCATGAGAAAAGATTCTGCCCAATCCAACGAAAAGGAAGTTCCTTTGGGTCTCTGGGTGGTTGGCCATGCTTGAAGACGCAGCCACTCATCCATTCTGCAGCCATGTCTGCCAGGTATTCGTTCCATTTCTGAAAACACAAAAACTGTTCGATGAAGTGAACAGGCGACAGAATTAAAATTGAGGAACATTTAAAAGGTTGGTTCAGTGACTTACTAGCAAAACGAATGAACAATTAAATGAACGAATTACTGAATTCTACAATTATTGAATTGACGAACAGAAACGATCAAATGAACGGTTTATTAGTAAACGAAAGACTGCACGATTGAAAGCCCTAGCTGAGGAGCGGTTAAAATGGAGACAGAGAGAAGAACTCAATGCCTTGCTGTTGTTGAATAATTGTAATCGTCTCAACACATGAGTCAAATCTGAAAACTATTGTCCTCGGTGATTTGGTGATAGACTATAAATGTACATGTTTGTCAAACCTCTGAAGACTAAATTCGAATGAGATTGGTATAATAAGCAACTACCAAACCCTACCAACCGCATCATTGTAAGATTCACGTCTTACCATCTTCTGCATATTGGAGGCTCCCTCTCTGCTTCTGTGGTAATTGTGCCTGTCGACCGCTGACTGCTTCTCAGCCTCCGTCAGGGTTACAACTCCAGGATGCGTGAAGGCAACAACGTCATCCTTGTCCGATTTCTCTGTACACCGACCTTCACAGACGACGAAGAACACGAGAAACGAAGCCGCAAACACGAACCAATTGCTGAACTTCAACATTTTCCTGGTAGGAATATAGAGATATATATATAATAATCCACGTTACATTTAACTTAATCCTTAAAGCGGCCGACTGGTCAGGCTCTAGGTCTACGTATGTTTGCGAGCTACCAATTCACACTTGCAAAAGCTGTTCTGACATCGACGAATTAATCTGTCGGTCTTAACCACCTCTAACATCATTTCCATTGGCAAACAGAGCCTTCGAGAAGTCTTATGAAGGCGTTATATAAATGTTCAGATATGTATATATAGGGCCTACTAGGAGACACAGTTTGACAATTCAGAGAATCGATCCCTGGACGCAGGAGTGAAGTCGCCTCTGTTCGGTCGTCTCTGTGACTAAACAGTGCTCACAGTGATGAGAGTAAGCCTACTAATCGTAAACTCCTAATTTCATTGCAACATGTGTATCTACTGGGCGAATTAGATATGCACTGATTAAAATGCATATTACATATGCCACGTGACATATGCCGGGCTTAACTTCGGGAAACCTTAATTCATATGGGTTGGTAGCCGTGTGCATATCTGTAAAATCGATCGTAATTGTAAAATGCAAATTTCAAAAGCGCAACTCTGAAGCTAAACGTAAAGCACCAGCCTATTCACAGAAGCTGATCTGCTAACTTTACAGCATCGTTTCTCTTGGTTTTCTATTCTACTTCTGCTTGATTTGGTGTGACCTTGGACTAGGAATAGACATTTTCAGAGCCTGCAGTGATTAAAATATGTCAAACGTGGTCCTATCACTTGCGCCAGATACGCACGCTACGCCGTTCGCTATCAACTCAAGCTGCCACGACCATTATGAATGCAAGTGTTTAGTTGAGTGTTTAATAATAATTATGACAATTACTTAGGATTTAGAAATGGATCTAAACGAGCCCGCGTGTTTTGGTGTATTGGCATTAGCCGACCTCCTTCCAGATCCCATGGCCTGCATTCACCTACACGGTTGACCTCTGTCTGTCTGTTTCTCTTTGTTTCTGTCTCTGTCTGTCTCTGGCTGGCCGCAGGGGTCCGTCAAGGGAAGTTCTTAAGACGACAGCAGGCCTACGGGCTTTTTATGGCCAACACATGGTCGCCTCATTTACATGGAAGCCTCATGCACAACTCCCTCCATGCCTGTCACGGACGGAGGGCTGGCAGGCCCCATGCCTTTCAATTCTGACCCCAGCCAGTGAGGGAGGAATGGGGGGAGGGAGAATTATACTTCTTCATTCTCATTCAGGCCAGCTCGAAGCCAAGTGATAAAGTACGGGAAATTGATTTGACTGCTACGGTTACCAGTTCTTTAAATAAGTGTTTAGTTGAGTGTTTAATATTACTGATGACAATTACTTAGAACTAGCTGTAACCCGTGAAAAATCACGGTATGTAATATTTTTAGAAACTTGGTTCAAATTTAACCGTGAAAGATCACTGAACGTAAATTAACATTATAATAAGCTCAGAAAGCTGTAATGTTGAAAAGCAAAATGTGCTTCAGACTATAGATTTTAAAAAGTAAGCTTACACTAAAATAACTGTTTTACTTACCGTGATTTTTAACGGGTTACAGCTAGTTAAGTGTAAGATCGTAACGCATAATTGCCTTGTAAGTTGCGCTCCCTCTCATCTTCGGAAGTTGTTAGTCTCAGTCTCATTCATTCCTGGCCTTAGATTTCGTCGCTCTGCTGCTTTTCTATAACTGCGTGATTTGGGTGTGACCTTAGACCAGGTATAGACATTTCCAGAGCACGTGGGGGAAATATGTCGAACGTGGTCTTATCATCTGCGCCAGATACGCACGATACGCCGTTTACTTGCAACTCATGATTGCATTCATGTGATGAAGGGTTGATTATGACAACTCTGTGTATGCATGGCTTACTCTCTCCCACATTAACAAACTGTAGTCTGTCTGAAACCAGCGGCCCGTCTGAGCGGGGTATATCTGGGTTTGTCATGTATCCAGCTTCATGGGGGAGGAATTGCACTGGCTGCCGTTGCACACGAGCATTGAGTATAAGATCGTAATGCGAAATTGCCTTGTGGGCTGCGCTCCCTCTCATCTTCGGGAGTTGTTAGTCTCGGTCTCATTCATTCCTGGCCTTAGATTTCTTCGCTCTGCTGCGCTGGGTGACCTGGTTATTCCCTCAACCAGATCATCCACAGTACAGCACAGGAGCTTCGCTGTGGTCGGTCCAACTTTCTGCATTAACGTGAAAACCATTTGTTTCGACCCTGGTGTTCCGTTATTAGATCGAGAGTGCCTCTGATGGCTTTATCTGGAAGAGGCGCTAGGCCTATATGTGATTGGTTTACATTACATTACACAACTGCAATTTAGCTGACTTAGATTGATCTCTTACTTGTTGGCTGCATTTCTGTCGAATAAAAATCGTTTAGGTAGGTCTGTTTAATAGACTTGGAGTATATACTGTAGACCTGTGCATTGATCTGCTTTCAGCACATTAAGCTATTTGACAGTTTTTCGATAATCTGCTTGATCAGTTTGAAGATCGAACTTGAACTTCCCTTACTTAGGTTTTTGCCTCGGCTACGCTAGGCTCCATGCGAAACAATTCTAATAGACTAAGCCACAGAGGTCTAGGTCAGTATTAAAATATATTGCATTGATTGAATTCTTCGATACTTTATCTTCTCAGGTGACATATTTTGATAGTTTCAACTGGAAAAATGAATTTGTTTCAGTCTATTAAATAAGTTTCGGACAATATCAGTTATTTGACACATTGTTGCCCACGCAGAATCCCAACTCCCAATACTCTCCACGCGCTGTCCCAATGCTCCCCACGCATCATCCCAATGTTGCCCACTGCCCAGGCGATGTCTCAGTGCTTCACATTGTGACCTCCGTTCGGAACTTTTTAATCAAAGGTCGATTCCAATTTCCTTGCTTTATTGGAGAGTGTCACTATCAACGGTGGCTGCAAGAAGAGTGTCATATCGTGCCGTTGTTTCTTCTGTAGATAGATTTCGTCTTGACAGAATCGAAGACGTGAAAGTCTTAAATGTCGTCTAAATGGCCACGCATGTCGACATCGTACTTACCAGACACTGTGTTATGCGTAAGGTGTAAGTAGAGTGAATCATCCACCAATCTGGTATCGTTGGGCAGATCTGATACAATATATAGGCAGAGAGACACCATCCTTAGAATGGAAAACGCTGAAGCGCCATTTGCATACAATAGAATATATAAAAATCAAGGGCGTATCGAGGTACAATGTGGCAATCAATCCAAGTTTGACAAGGAGGGTTAGACCGAAATGATTGCAATTTTGGGAGTATAGGCCCCATATATGCGTGTGTATCAGCGTATATATGTAGGCCTATGATGCAGTCAGAAAGTAAATAGATGTACAACAATGGACAGCATGATAAAAGTAGGCCATGGACTCATTAATGGGGAATGACAGGTGGCAGACAAAGGTAGTCCAGGAAACGATGTCCTACTAATCAAATTCTAAGAAGTAGGTAATGAAGGATAAAGTATTGGTTTGCAGATTATTGGTCTGGTTCTGAGTCGTCCAGGGCAAATCTGACTAAGCACACATAGTCCCTTAGGAAGATAGGTGAAATAGACAGACATACAGGCGTATACAATAATTGAGAGAGATAGATTGAGGACAGTCATGGACCAACATTTCTAAGATCTCGTTAGGGGTATAATCTAGGTATAGAATAAACGTTGGCCAAGTCGTAGAAACCAGGACGAAAAAGGTCAATTGATGAAGGAGTAGGCCTAGATGAGAATGAGAACTAAGTCTAAGACTGAGGATAGTTTTAGCCCAGAGTAGCTAAGGGGACTGACGGAACAGGATAGAAGTATATAAGGAACTGTATAGAAACCGCATATAGGTGTAAAACAGAAGACTCTGTGTTCCGTCAGTTGGGAGAGGTACACAGAGGCTCAGGTGTTGCTGACGACGAGAACAGATTGTATCTTATTAAACTGTGCTTGATTGTAATTGTAATTGTAATTGAACATTTATATAGCGCCACTCAAATCAGCGGCGCTCTCGACCCGCGTCACTGCCAAAACCTGCAAAAAGAAAGGTTTTCAAGCGTCTACGGAACTGAAGAGGAGAAAGAACAAGAAGCTCTTGGCGGAGGGTCTGGGGAAGACTGTTCCAGACTGAATGACCCACATAGGCAAAGCTCCTGGATTGGGCCGTAGAAGAGTGCATAGGCAAAGCTCCTGGATTGGGCCGTAGAAGAGTGCATACGCGGAACAACCATAAGGCCACGGGCCGATGATCGCAAGGAGGCTCTCTCAGGCAGGGAAGAAACCGGGGTGCAGAAATTCATTAGGTAAGTGAGGCAGTTGCGCACGAGGGTTATGGTTTTGAACTGAATTCTCTGTTGGGAGATTATGGATGCATCTTGATAATATATATTTTCAATCGAGTCTGAGTCTTTTTCTATCGACTGCGAGTCTGCGACTATAGGATCCTCCAGTGTGATATATGTATCGGTGTATGTTTTAAATGTGTGTGATTTAAATAAGTTACGCTGCAAATTATCATAATTAAAACTTATGAGTGTCATCCGTATCCTGTTGAAAATCAGTGGAATAGTCATTACACTAAATTGAATAGTTTAATGTCTAATGCAAATTACAATTCCTTAAGAATTTCAATATAAATGATCCTGTAAAATCATATTTTCAATATACATTTTCAAAAGATTCACAAAAAGAAACGATTTATGCACAGTACTACGTTCAAACCACCCTGAAAATGCTTTAGTTTTGAAAAAAAATTAAATCAGAGATATTTGCTTAAACCTTTTTAAAGTCAAGTTTTGAAACGATATAATTAGCAGAAATCCTCAATGCCCTATATATCGAGTCAACCGCATTTCAACGATACCCTTAACCTCTGACTTTTCGATGAGGCTTTGCCTCTGAACTCTCTGCGTGCTTCCCTGCAACCCACAACCAGTAATGGGCACTAAACTATTTTTTTAGTTAAACTAAAACTATTTTCCAACTAAAAAAAATAGTTTAACTAAAGTTGGCAACTGATTTTGGAAATTAGTTAACTAAACTAAACAAAAGGAGTTAAACTTTTTCCAATTTTTTTCCAACTTTTTACGACAAACATTAATTTTTCACAATAAAAGACGTTGAGTGAACTGTAATAATGCAAAGCGTCAATGACAATTTCACCCCCTAAACTATGCAATGTGTGCTGCTCTGGCATACAGTTACATGTGTTCTGTAAGTAGATTATGAATTTGAAAACACAGGCTGTTAATGCTAAAACCATGCAGTGTTAAAATGTTTTTTTGGCTGACAGTGTTCAATGCTCACTGTGGAAAAATAGTTGCATATTGCTGATTTTTTAGTTAAACTTTTTAGTTAGCAACTAAAATTGTTTAGTTAAACTATGATTTTAACTAAACTATTTTTTAGTTAAACTTCTTCCTTAACTAAAACCTTTTAGTTAAACTAAAAGTTAGCAACTTTTTAGTTAACTATTGCCCATCACTGCCCACAACTTGGTCTCCCGTCCTCTGTACACTCCTGGATCCGCCCATTTCAAAACTGTTGTTGCGAAATCTGAGAACTTGAAATTCTTAAGCATTTGGGAGTACTAAGTGCTCGAATGCAATTCGGTGAATAATTGACAGCCACCTTCAGGTGAGAAGATAAATTGCTTATTTATTTAAACAATGCATTATATTCACGCCCCGAGTTTCTTTAAAAACAAACACAGTCTTCCTCAATATCATAACATGGAGTACAAAAAAAGCGATATGCACCAAACGATCCGTAGCGTAAACAATTGGATCATAAACTACTCGGATCAACTGACGTAAAATAAATACTTGCGAAAAACACGGCTGCTGCCGCTGTGTACGGCAATAGACTGTTGTAGGAATAACAATATTAACTTTACATTCCATGTGTTCTCCCTTTTAATTAGTAGTCCGCGAGGGCTCGTATGTACCTTCGAGCATAAAATAATAATAGTAAAAATAACAACAACAATAATAATAACAACAACAACAATAATAACATCTTATTATCTTCGGATATAGTTTGAACAACCTAAGGGATTATAACTACCTCGGGTACAAAAAAACAATAATAATATGTCACCCGTTCCAGATACTTAACAATTTTACTAATCTTGAAGTCCCTGAGGGATTTTACCTGGGGCATAAAAAATAATAGTAGGCTTAATACAAAAACAAAATCTCCGGCTGACCATCTAGAATTGCAAAAGGTGGGAAGTGGCTCTAAAGGCCAAATATTCAGTGGAAAATTTTTAATGATGTGCTGTAAAACCATTGACGACAGGGTCATTTGAAAGTTTCTTTAAAAACAAATAGTCTTCGTTAATACCATAACGGCGGATGCCTGGATATATCCATCCATTCGCTCTTCCAACCATCTATCCATCCATCCATTCGTTAATTCATTAATTCACTCATCCATGCACTTATTGAACCTGCTATCAATTCTTCCATCCTATCACTCCTTCCATCCATACATCCATCCATCCATCCATCCATCCATCCATCCATCCATCCAACCATCAACCCAGACATCAGCCCAACCGCCCATACATCCATCCATTCATACTTTCTTTCGTTCAACCGTCCATTCATCCATTCATCAACCCATCCATTCATATATCCGTGCATCCCTTCACCCATCCATTCTTCCATTCAAGCATTCATTCATCCATCCCTCCTATCATCCATCCGTCCGTCCGTTCATCCATCCATTCATTCGACCGGTAACCATTCGTCCATCATCCATCCAACCTCTCATGAATCCATCCACCCACCCATCTATCCTTCCATCCGTCCATGCATTTGTCCATCCCGCCAACAACCCATCCATGCATCCATCCATCAAGCAATCCATACGTCCTCTCATTCAACCGTCCATCCATGCTTTCGTCTATCCACTCAGCCATCCCACCATCCCACCATCCATTTATCCATCCTTTCAATCATTCTTTTAACCTTACAGCCATCTATCCTTTCATCCATTAATCCTTGCATTCATCCATTTATTCTACCTCTCCATTAGTCCAACCACGCGACTATCCATCCATCCATTCATCCGTGAAACACCCCATTCATACGTCGATTCATCCGTTCATCCATCCATCCGTCTATCCATCCATCCTTCCATTCAATCATTCATACATCCCTCGATCCATTCATTCATTCAACCGTCCATCCATTCATTCATCTATTAATCCATCTATCCATTCATACACCAACCATTCGCTCATCCATTAATCCATCCATCCATCCATCCATCCAATCCGTTTATCCATCCAATCATTCAACCGCTGACTATTCATTTATTCATCCTTCCATCTATCCATCTAATAATCTATTCATACATCCATCCATCCAACCCTTCATCCATTCATCCATCCATACATGCGCTCATCCATACAATGATTCAAACGTAATCCATTTATCATTCCATTCATCTATCCCTCCATACAACCGCTCATCCATCATTATATCCACGCATGCGTCCACCCATTCAACCATTCATCCTTCCATTCGTCCACCCTTCAATTCATTTCGCCGTCCATCCAACAATCCATTCATCCATTCATCTTTCCATCCACTCATCCATCCATCCTTCCATCTATCCATACAACTTACCATCCATCCACCCATCCATCCATTTAACCGTCCATCCATTCAATCCATCCACCCACCAGTCCATCCATTCATCTGTCCGTCCATTCGTCCATCCATCCATCCATCCATCCATCCATCCATCCATCCATCCATCCATCCATCCATCCATCCATCCATCCATCCATCCATCCATCCATCCATCCATCCATCCATCCATCCATCCATCCATCCACAGCGCCCTTGTAACGGCATGGTCGTGTTACGGCGCTCTTAAATTTGTCCGTGTTATTATTATTATGCATGCATCCAACTGTGGCCTCTTCTCTATGTCTGCTTATGTGTCTGTATGTCACTCTCACAGCGCACAAATGACGCGCGCCATCGGTTGATACCTTGTGAGCTTAAAACCGTGTACATTATCCCTTTCTATTTAGAACTTCTTTGACTCGGGGACTTTTATGCCGCCTGGTATCTCTAAGTTGCTTGGTCCCACTGTGATGCCAGAATCGGGCAATACTTCTCCGAGAGCGAGGGGGAATGCGCTAATGCGCGCGATGAGAGTGGTGGGGTAACTTTTTAGGCTGTTGGGCTTATACTAGTGTCCTTAAACACTTACGTTTAAAAGCACAAAACACAATTTTATTCCTTAGCTATAAGAATGCGATCTCTTACCTGGCCTTCGCCCCGAAGACTTACTAAGGACTTCGCTCTTTGGTAGGGTTTCCACCCGTCCCGATTTTGTCGGGACCGTCTCGATTTCGAGGTAAATGTCCCACGTCCCTATTTGACCTAGTCGGTATATAGTTAAATGTCTTACTTTCAAATTTGTGGTATAACAAAATGCCGTGGCTTAAAACACATTACCCGTAGTACTATATTTGCTTGATAACTTGATCTGATCGAGAGCTGCAAGCGTTCTTACAGATAAATTATTTTAAATGAAATCTCAGTAAGAAACTGCAAAAAATCAATGTTCGACAGTTCACCAATAATAAAATGCTATGAAGTAATAAAAATTATGAAAAAATATTTTTACCTAACACAAAATCTTTAATAACGACATGTAATCGTCTTTTTAAAAGAAATTGTCACTTTCCTACAAAAATTACTCGGTTGCGCGACTTGCGCCTCTGATCCCACAATGTGAGGTCTTTTACGATTTGGGTGCTTCAAAATTGCGTCCCGACTTCCTAGTTTAGAAAGGTAGCAACCCTACTCCCAAGCCCATCTTGGATTCACACTCTCTCTTTTAAACATTTTAAGCTATTGGACTGGCAAACAGCAGGGTACACTAAATTTTCATTTCAAATATATTAAGTAAGTAAGTATATCCCTTATTGAGCCAACTGCTAACCGCACTTTGGTGTACATGAAAGTTTTATCGTGTATAAATCATCCTAATAACATAAGTTTTACGGACTAAATTATCAGCAGGTGGAATGATTCGGTTATGTGCCCTGGATCGCAAAGTGTGTCCGGTCGCTCTTATGGGAGGTAACAGATCGTGCAGAACATGAGCTGGGTCAGTGCTGACGCTGGCGAACGTTAAACGCATTGAACGCAAGGCGTGATATTAATGCATCGAGAACTGATGTTTTCGAGTGTCTGGGGGGACCCGAATGCGATTTATTGATATATGGAAAACTACTTTTAGCTGAGCTAATAAATTGCTTATTTACAAATAATGCATTAATATCACGCCTTGCGGTCGATTCGTTTAACATACAGACAGCAAAATCTTGATTAATACAGTTATGATTCAATAGCAAAGCAATCTGCACCAAAGTGCCTGCATTAAAAACTAAAGGTGCCAACTCACCTGCCGATAATTAATTACCCCCAAAACGATCGGCGTCTTGGAAGCTGGAGATAGTAACAGGTTTTAGCCGACTTGTTTAAACCCGGGCAGAGGCGGGCAATAAATGGCTCACCCATGTGATAATAGGGGTCTGGAAGTCTGTCTCGGTGCCAAGTGACTGGACTAGAGGAATCATTCTTCCTGTTTACACGGCTGGAACTGGAACATCTCTCTCGCCATTTCCTGCGTTGGAGGAAAAGAGACAGAGAGACTGTGGAGTTAAGTTTAAATTAGAAAACATAGAAAATATAATAGAAACCATCCAAGTGAAGGACGTGTGTGTATGCCTACAACTGCGGCATCCCAAGGCCATGTAATTATTCAGAGGAAAAATTCAGTACCTTCAGGCATTTACCCGTATGCTATGTCAAACAAATCTATTTGGCTCGTTCAGTAGTGAAGACACCCAGTTTTTCTCATATTCTCTGAAATTTAAAACGCTGAATGTTATTATTTTATTCAAATTTTCTTAATACACTTTAGATCCTCATGTTATTTCTCAATTCTAATTTAATAAATAAAAAGTATATGCTAGTATGAAATGTCCACGTACATCATAAAAGAGTCAGCGGCATAAGTTTTAAAAGTAGTTACTTATAATACGCAACAGAAACAACATGAAGCATGTCCTTTCGTGGAGATAAGACATGTTACGCAAGATGAAGCCAAGACAATGAGTCTTTCATTTAGGAGTCTTCAAACTTAAAGTCTTAGGTCCAAGTCAACGAAGGTTAAGAAATTCCGTTGGTCAGGCATGTTGCTGGAAGGGTAGTATTTCAATCTGCAAAAACAACGTTCATATAAATCATCATCGCAGTCGTCATAGTTGATCGTAGTTGTCTACTTAGCTGTCATCATCATTATCATCGCTATCATAGCCATCATCGTCATAAACATCATCATTATCGTCATCGTCTTTATCATTATCGCCATCGTCATAGTCATCATCGCCATCGTCACCACCATCATAAACTGTAGCATAATCTCTAAATCTCTAAAGCATTGCTTAAATTTTGATTTTTTTCACATTTTCAACGTAAATTAAACGTTTTTTGAAGTTTTTCTCCCAAAATTTACATAACGATTCTTATTTTTCCGGAATTTGGCAAATATTTGCGTCATTACCATTAGAGTGGGAAAAAACAGATAATTTATGTGCAAAATGAGTTCTTCAGGCAATCAATGCGCTTATATAATGCTACCCTCGTTTCGATGTATAAAATATTAACCTACCCTTGCACATTTCATCCTCACATAGTTGTTTGTCATTGCATTTTGAACAGGCTGGTCCTTTCTCGTAAGGCTTTTCCCCGACCACATTTCCTCTGTAACACGAATAATATAATTTCAGAGAAATAAAAATAAAAGAGTAATTATTATTATCAATCATTAATCGACGGCGACATGCTCTGATGATGTTTCTGTAGAAGATCCACCTAAAAAGTGATAAGTGCAGAATAAGCACCCAATGGCTTACGATGACCGGAGAACACTGCCATGCCCTCAGGAAGACATGTTTGACGCCAACGAACAGAATGGGACAGCGCACTGATCTCACGTGCACTTCAAGGTCTATCAGAAAGAGCTACCGATTATGTTGTTAAAGCCAGATTGTTAGCTGTGCAATAAAACCACTCAGGAGACTGGCCTCATGCACTTCCCATATCTACAGCAGGATTACGGATGCCAGAAGAGATGCTAAGAATAGCAGCCGATATCCGATATAGTAGAACCCAATGGTCATCACGGATTCTCTTGCATCAAAGGAGCGGGAAGGCAACAACGAAATGGCAGGATCAAATACGTGATTTGGCGGGCTTTCATCAGAGCCAAAATACCGGCCATCAGAGAGCCCAATGGCCTTTCCAGATCTGACGGCAAAAGTCCTGATGGAGTCACCATGATACCTTGGTCCAGAGGTCGTTGCTTGGCGTGGGAGGTCACGGTGCCGGACACATTCGCAGCATCATATGAGCATTTAACATGGCAAAACGCAGAGGCCGCAGCGGAAAAATCAGCCCATAATAAGAAATGCAAATATGCTGCAATCTCACAGCCGCACCATTTCATCCCTGTTGCAGTCGATCGCAAGAAACTGGCACACCGAGTCACTGGATTTTGTTCAAGGACTGGGTGGCAATATAAAAGCAGCATCGCTGCAGCGATAGGTGACCAGCGTGAGACCAGCCATCTGCTCCAGCGTTTATCAGTCGCCCTTTAAATTGGAAACTCCCTATCTGTTTCCGAGAGGAGGGCAAAGTCAATCTTCAGCAACTGTTGAGGGACAGCTTAATGTGAATCCATTTTGTTCTGGAGTCGCCCGATATAATCATGTGGGTTCTTTCAGACAGATATGATCGAAACCAGCAAAGAGTGAGGTCCTGCAATCCATATGAAGTCTCAAGACGCTGAAGGAGAATATTATGATCTACCTGTTCTACCATATCAAAGGCCGCAGACACATCGAAAAGAGCCAAGAGGGTAAGTTCAGCCCTGTCAACAGCAGAGTAGATTTCAGAGAGGAGAGAGAGGAGAGCAGTCTCAGTAGAATGATGAGCCCTAAAGTCTGACTGATTAGCAGGAAGGAGTCCAGATTGCTCAAGATGAGGGAGGAGCTGAAGAGAGACAAGGCGTTCAAGAGTCTTGGATAGGAAAGCTAAATTGGAGATAGGACAGAGATTAGTATCAAGATTAGGCTTTTTGAGAGGGAAAGACCAGAGCACGCTTCTGCAATGGAGGAATACTGAACTTCAACATTTTCCCGGAGGAATACACCCTTTGGCAAGCGATCTATTAAATAGATAAACAGGAAAGAGAGCATGCACTTCAATGGCGAAGTTATCACAATGCCTGAGACATCAATCGATGGCCAATCCAAAGAAAATCGCAATTGAACATTAAAGTCCATGGGAGAGGCCAGGTTTAAACCCGAAGACCATACACCGCTTATGAAAGAGTCACAGTAAGAGTCAGTTATTTATACACAGAATACGAAAGCACAGAAAATTAATATGGCCTCTTACCCTGGTCCGTAGTTACAAGCGGAGAACCACCACTGTTCATCACCCGAATCACAGTAAGCAACGCCGCATCCAAGGTCAGAGCTGGAACTCCAGACTACCTGAAGTCATTAAACAGAATATATACGTTAACGCTAGTAATTATATCAGTAGGCCTAATTGTATTTTTGGACTGCCAAATGTTGTGAGCATTATCACAGTAGGCTTAGTTACAGGATCTACAGTGAAAAGCCATCGTTCTGTGATCAGTCCAAGGAGTGAGAAATGGAGAATGTAACCGTGTGTTGCGACATTTCATTAGGTTGTCGTCAGTGTAGGTAGCTTTTTACCTGTTATCAGTTATTCATGGAAAGGGATCTGTTGGTTTGGTTCTTTGAATGCGTAAGAGCATACTCATAGAAATCGTATCTGATATTGGAACATAATTCAACTCCAGGTGTAGTAATCGCTCTTATCAAAGATCATTTAGGCTAGGATCCAGGACAGGTTTTCAGAAGGCGCAGTAGAGATGGGTTTTAAGCACAAATACGTTAGTCTCAAATATAAAGTAATTAGGTTTTAATACAAGTGCACGGGGTACCGGAAAAACAAAGATATATTTATTTCTTGAACAATGGAGCGAGCATCTTGTCACTCATTGTCGATCGACACGGATTTCATATTATATTCTAAAGTACAAGTACTTTCGTCTCAGGCGAAAGTAGGAGTAAAAGTACTTTTAAACTTTACTGTAACACAAATAAAAGTACCAAATGCAACACCCAAAGGTGCAATATAAATATTCTGATACATAGACGTAAAGAACTTCGTATATACAACCGAGCGGTTCCCCTCTTCTCTTTCTCGACAAGTGTTCGTGATTTTGGTGTCATTCTTGACAATACTCTTTCGTTTGCTAACCACATCTCAAGCCTCCCTCTGTCTACTTTTTTATCATCTGAGACGTCTTCGTGCTCTCCGACGTTCTGTTCCTGCCTCCACTTTCTCCTCCATGATGCATCAATATTATATAATTAATATTACATCATTCAACTAACATTAGGCCTACATTACTGCTTTAGCAATGCATATTATTTTTTCGCTATGATTCCCGTATTCATGTACCTGAGTGCGGTGTGCCATCCAGTTTTTTCAATAAACGAATATATATATATATATATATATATATATATATATATATATACATATATATACTGTGTCCGGAAATAAAGGGAACCCTTTTGTAAATAATGAAAATAATTAGTAAATGTGCTTAGATTTTAAAAATTCCAAAACTGTTTTAATTCTGACACAATTACCTAAAAATGGTGAAAATATAAAGTTCCGATATCCATCAATGACGTCATAATGACGTCATTTGCATCAGAATTCAAAGCTAAAGAAGACGGCACCTAACATTTTCCTTAAAAATGTCAATTATTTTGAAATGTTATTTATCAATAATACATTGTGGTTGAATTTCATTTTTATACCTGAATAATATGCTACAAGGTTTGTTCAAAGTGTCCGAAATGTTTGATTTTCCGTAAAAATCTTATGGTAATTTTGTCTTCTTGCATGGCTGAACGCCATTTTCTAACAGTTTGTTTTAATTTCTAATTGAGCGACGTCACTATGACGTAAATTTTTTAGCGGAGGCCGTTCATAAATTACAAAATATTTTAATAATTATGTCAGGATTAAAACAGTTTTGAAATTTTGAAAATCGAAGCACATTTACTAATTAGTTTCATTATTTACAAAAGGGTTCCCTTTATTTCCGGACACAGTGTATATATATGCTTTATTTGCTCACGCATTGATTACTGTAATGTAGTACTTATTAGTCTGCCAAAATCTCGTCTGTCTCCGCTTCAATCGGTGTTAAACGCAGCTGCTCGCCTGAATGCATGCCTGCCTTCCACACTACTCTAAGCTCTCGGCTCCAATGTCTTGTCACTTACATTGCCTTCCGCTCACTGCGTGTATTCAGTTTAAAATCCTTTTCCTTACCTCTCGAGCGTTGCAAGGTCAAGGTCCTCGTGAGTCATTATATTATCTCTGTGATATCTGTCGACCTCTTTCGGCTGCAGCTGTCCGTCCTCTCCGTTCTTCAGACCGACACGACCTCTTGGTCCTGCGGACCCGGACTTCTATGGCTCAACACCGTGCCTACACATCTGTTGGCCCGTCCCTCTGAAATGATCTTCCTTCCGAGAGTCGTTCACAGATCCTAACTGGGGGCATTGCTGTCACTTTTCGCTGTGTTAAGACTTTTATTTTCAAACGGGGCTCCTCGCACTGGGAGCGCATCTGATTAGGTTGTACTTCAAGAGGCGCTTTATATATTCGTAAATACAAAACAATACAATACAACCATTTAAGAATCCGTGTTACATAAATACGGGCATATTAGTCAACAATAGATTATTTTTAACTTTTCAGCTTGAGTTGATACTGCTTTTAGACTACGAGAGAGGACGAACTTGAACAGTTCCAGATGGTATGCTATTTCATGAGCGATCAACTGCCGCTTACCTGGTTGTTCCTAATTATTTAGAAAATAAATGTAACTTCTACCCATGAAACTACCTGAGTGTAATGTCCACACACACGGTCTTTATCGCACGAGTTTGAATCGAGGTTGAAATATTTTTTCTCATCAAACCAAACATCGGTAACCTTGGGTAAATCGTCTTTACCACCGGTCACTTTGTAAAGATTCTGTCCAATCCATTCAAAAGGAACTTCCTTTTCGTCTCTGGGTGGTTGGCCATGCTCGAAGACGCAGCCACTCACCCATTCTGCAGCCATATCAGCCAGGTATTGGTTCCACTTCTGGAAGCAGAAAAATTGATCGATGAAACGAACAAACTACAGAATAAAAAATGGAGAAACATATAAGAGGTAGATTCGGTGACTGACTAGCAATATGCAAGGACAAATTATGCATGAGTTACTGAATTCTACAACTGTAGGCCTATTAACGAACAGAAACGCTCCAAGGAAAGGTTTATTTAGTAAAAGAAAGACTGCATGATTGAAAACAGTAGCAGAGGAACGGTTGAAATGGAGACAGAAAGAAAAAGTCAAAGCTTTGCTGCCGAACCTGTGAAGTTTCTGGATAACTGTAAGCTTCTCAACACATGAGTCAAAGCTAAAAACTATCGTTTTCAGTGAGTTGAATGATAGACCATATATTGTACATATTTGTCGGACGTCTGAGGACTAATATCGGTAGAGGTTGCAATAATAAGCAACTACCAAACCTCACCAACAACATCATGGTAAGGTTCACGTCTTACCATCTTCTGCATATTGGAGGCTCCCTCTCTGCTTCTGTGGTAATTGTGCCTGTCGACCACTGCATTAATCTCATCCTCCGTCAGCGTCACAACTCCAGGAGACTCGAAGAACACGAGAAACGAAGCCGCAAACACGAACCAATTGCTGAACTTCAACATTTTCCTGGTAGGAATATAGAGATATATATAATAATCCACGTTACATTTAACTTAATCCTTAAAGCGGCGTACTGGTCAGGTTCTAGGTCCACGTGTGTTTGCGAGCTACCAATTCACACTTGCAAAAGCTGTTAAGACATCGACGAATTAATCTGTCGGTCTTAACCAACTCTAACATCATTTCCATTGACGAACAGAGCCTTCAAGAAGTCTTATGAAGGCGTTATATAAATGTTCAGAACTTCAGATACGCATATATACTAGGAGACACAGGTTTGACAATTCAGAGAATCGATTCCTGGACGCAGGAGTGAAGTCGCCCCTGTTTGGTCGTCTCTGTGACTAAAGAGTTAGCCTACTGATCGTAAACTCCTAATTTCATTGCACCATGTGAATCTACTGGGCGAATTAGATATGCACTGATTAAAATGCATATTGCATATGCCATATGTGACATATGCCGGGTTTAGCTTCGGGAAAACCCAATTCGTCTGGCTTGGTAGCCGTGTGCATATCTGTAAAATCGATCGTAATTGTAAAATGCAGATTTCAAAAGCGCAACTCTGAAGCTAAGCGCAAAGCACCAGCTTATTCACAGAAGCTGATCTGCCAACTTGGAAGCATCGTTTCCCTGGGGTTTCGTTTTCTAGAACTGCGTGATTTGGGTGTGACCTTGTATTGGACCAGAAATAGACATTTTCAAAGCATGTGTGGAAAATAATGTCGAACGTGGTTTTATCGGTATACGCACGATACGCCTTTCGCTCGTAACTCAAACTGCCACGACCATCACGCAGGCATTCATATGACCAAGGGTTGGTTATGACAACGCTGTGTATGCAGGGCTTACTCTCTCCCACATTAACAAACTATAGTCTGTCTCAAACCAGCGGCCTATCTGAGTGGGGTATACCTGGGTTTATCATGTATCCAGCTTCATGGGGGTGGAATTGCACTCGCTGCCGTTGCACACGAGCATTGAGTATAAGATCCTAAAGCGAAATTGCCTCGTGGAGTTGTGTATCTCAGCCTCAATCATTCCTGGCCTTTGATTTCTTCGCTCTACTGCGCGGGTTGACCTGATTGCTGGTACAACCAGATCATCCACAGTAAAGCACAGAAGCTTCGCTGTGGTCGGTCCAACTTTCTCGAATAGCTTGAAAACCATTTGTTTCGACCCTGGTGTTCCGTTATTAGGTCGAGAGTACCTCTGATGGCTTTATCTGGAAGAGGCGCTAGGCCTATATGTGATTACTTTACATTACATTACACAACTGCAATTTAGCTGACTTAGATTGATCTCTTACTTGTTGGCTGCATTTCTATCGATTTATAGACTGATCTGCTTTCAGCACATTAGGCTATATAAATAGTATATATGACAGTTTTGCAAAGATCTGCTTGATCAGTTTGAAGATCGAACTTGAACTTCCTGGTTTCTACCCCTTGTCCAACGTTTATTCTATACCTAGATTATATACCACTAACGAGTTCTTAGAAATGTTGGTCCCTGACTGTCCTCAATCTATCTCTCTATCAATTATTGTCTGCGCCTGTATGTCTGTATATTTCACCTATCTTCCTAAGGGACTATGTGTGCTTAGTCAGATTTGCCCTGGACGACTCAGAACCAGACCAATAATCTGCAAACCAATACTTTATCCTTCATTACCTACTTCTTAGAATTTGATTAGTAGGACATCGTTTTCTGGACTACCGGGTACCTTTGTCTGCCACCTGTCATTCCCCATTAATTTGTCCATGGCCTACTTTTATCATGCTGTCCATTGCTGTACATCTATTTACTTTCTGACTGCACACCATACATATATACGCTGATACACACGCATATATGGGGCCTATACTCCCAAAATTGCAATCATTTCGGTCTAACCCTCCTTGTCAAACTTGGATTGATTGCCGCATTGTACCTCGATACGCCCTTGATTTTTATATATGGCGCTTCAGCCTTTTCCATTTATAACGGTACGGTAGTGTCTCTCTGCTTATATGTTGTATCAGATCTGCCCAACGATTGCAGATTGGTGGATGATTCACTCGACTTACACCTTACGCATAACACACTGTCTGGTAAGTACGATGCCGACTTTGGCGGTCAGTTAGACGACAGATGTGAAAGTCTTCGATTGGGTGAATTCGATGGATAAGAAATCAAGTCTAGTTTTGATAGAAATTCTTTTCCAATTAATCAAAAATAATACAGTTCAGCAGATATGAACGGAAAGCTATACATTCATACCTCAACAATATGAAGTTCTCGGAATGTTCTCAGGATGTTCTCGGGGTGACAACGACAAGAACTAAACTCGAAAAGAAACTGTGAAGGTTCAACTTCCTCAAAATCGTCAAACGAACACTATATCTCAGTCTGTCTTGTCTTTCCTCTAACTACTTCAGAAATCTTAAACATTTGAAAATCTCTGTAAAATCGTCTTCTTAGGCCTAAATCGTCTTAAAATCAGCTTCTAGTTTCACAGCACTAGATTAAACTTAACTACTCTGCTCTGATCTGATCTGAACTTCTTCTCTATATCTGAATACAACTGAACTATAGGATACACTCCTTTATATAGACTTTAAGGATGGGAGAGGGGACCGAGGTCCGGACCCATGTCCGGACTCTTGTCCAGTTCATTGAATGCGTCGCCGGGCCAACGGGTGCATTACATTGTTTGACTCATACGCCGCGCGCCGAAAATTTTCCATTGTACCTTCCGCGTATACATATATGCATTATAACTCATTATCAATTCACGCTATGGAAATCTTTGCAGCAATATAGCCTTACTTCCTAATATTTTTATGCGATCCATGAACAACATAGGAACAACTACATTGAAGTTATGTAGCGCTACTGCATGGCAATTTCTTTACAGTATGCTTATGAATACCTGCTTATCACTTAGTTAAGCCTATCACTGTGTCTCTTACTGGAACTTGTATCTTCAACGTAATTAACTGATAAAATTGGGTGTCCCTATTATCGGGATTTCATCCCTTCTGGGCCTCCCCTTTGTTTAAACATTTTCATGTAACATAGGCTACCAATGTTGAACTGATGTATGTTATATCATTGATTGATTGATTGACTGATTGATTGATTGATGCCATTACCTCCCTGACGACACTCCCTCATTTGAACAGCTATGCGCAGAGGCCGATTCCAGCCTCGTCGCAGCGGTCGAGGCGGAGGGAGCTATGTATACTGCATGACCTGCTCACTCCGGTAAGGCTGCCCTCGCCACTTGCGATCACGGGCTCATAATCGCGCAATCCCTTCGGCTGATAGCACGAAGAGGAAAACTTACATCATAAGGATTAGGATCATAAGGATCATTATATTGGATTTGAGGATAATAATTAGGTGGACTGTCTTGATGATGTTTGATCACAACTATGATGTTTGATCATATAACCATGTTATGTTAACCAAAATACTGATATTAAAGAATGTTCTTATCTTTTCTTTTCTTTTCTGATCTGTGGCATCTCAAAGGTAGGGAATGAGAAGAAGCCAGTAAAAACAATGACTCTTCGCCATAATGTTGATGGAAGCACGCGCACACGCATAAACACATGTAGAGCCGTCAGTTTGGCAAATCAGTGCGGAGAACTCTGACTGAGCGTGACACAGGCGGTACGAAGACAACCGGAGAGACAGACAGAGATGTGGTTAGACAGAAACACCAACAGCCATCTGTGGCACAACATGTAATATTTTAATGTACGAAATCTTGAGCATGTTGTCGAGTATGTATGTCGAGGCTGTTGTCAACAAAGGTCGACACTAATGGTCGAGGGCGGTTGTCAACAGAAGTCAACATCTAAGACTATATATAGGACTGTCATCATTGCTTGAAAATGCATAGAGATACTGTACTGCAGAGATGCAGAAGACAGGTGTTCTTTTGGACGTGTCAAGTAAACGTTTTCAAATGTGACTTTACTATAATATGTTGGGCGCCCCTCCCCCTCCCCCCCAACCACAGAGGTCGACCAAGCATGGCCGATCTTCCTGTCGGCCTTGGTCACGGCCGAACCCTTCAACGCAAGAGTCGCTCTGTTAATTTCTGTTCCTACCAATATCCGGGACCTTCCTTCTACGTTACATGTGCCTTCCTATTACGTTACATGCACCTACTACTATGTTACACGTACATATATACACATACCTACAGGTCCTACATACATACATGCATTACATACGTACGTACATACATACATACATACATACATACATACATACATACATACAGACATACACACACATACATACATGCATACATACATACATACATACATACATACATACATACATACATACATACATACATACATACATACATACATACATACACACATAACTACATACATACATACAAACATACATCATGTTTGTATGCATGTATGTAGTTATGTGTTATGACACATACAGAGTTAGGCGAACACATATATAGGCAAACATATAAACAACTGGGCTGGCATGAATGTGAAGTTCGTAAACTTGCATGAAGTAGCGCACCGTATACTAGAGCTACATCAAAACAATTGTAGAAACATATTCACTCTTTTAGGCGCATTTGCCCAAAGTTACGTTGAGTTCATAAAAAGCTTGGAATTTAAGACCAATTTATGAATACATACAATTAAAATAAAATTATTAGATTCCATGATACTGTTAAACTATTTATCTGTTCTACCAAAAAGTTCATGATTAGCCAAAAGATGGGTCCATATTCACGTAAGTTTTTTAAACGACACATAATAGGCCTATATTGCGATAGACTAGCCACGATAGAATACGAACATCATAATTAAACGACCAATATAATTGCACACTATAGAAGTCGAAAACTTTTAGGATCGTTTAGTTTCAACCAATTGGCGTCTATCGGAGGCGGAGCCATGGATTACTGGGAGGCGGACCACGGTCGAGTCACGCCTTTCGGCGTAAAACGCCACTGTGGTTGAAAGCTCTCTAAGTAAGTCGTAGGTCCTGGTGACGTCACGTCATCATCTGCGTCCATCTGCAATTCTTCGGCTGCCTCCGCTGCGGCCTGGGCGCGCTGGGCCGCTACAAATTATATGTCTCAAGCCTTAGTCTTCAGAGATTTCACAGTGATAAGACTGTTGTTGCTGTAGGTGTTGTTGTTATTATTATTATTATTATTATTATTATTATTATTATTATTATTATTATTATTATTATCATCATCATCATCATCATCATCATCATCATCATCATCATCATCATCATCATCATCATCATCATCATCATCATCATCATCATCATCATCATCATCATCATCATCATCATCATCATCATCATCATAATTATCATGATCGTCGTAATCATCATCATCATTATCATTAAGGTCGTCGTCATCGTCATCATAGTCATAGCTATAATTATGATAATAATAATAGTTATTCTTATTTCAATTATTATTATTAAGTAAATAAGTAAGTAGGGAAGCCAGTATGATTTGCATTTACGAGAAATGATTTGGTAACTGAAATAGATACATATTATGCATTCAAGATTTATAGGTATTTATATAAATAAATACTGGAGATTAGAGTGCCGTATTTCGTAGACAGTCGATAAGATCGAAGCAACGATTCAGAAGCACTTGGGTCGCTACGCAGTGGCTTGAGGTGGGAATCGAACCTGCGACCCTTCGGTTACAAGGCAACGACCCACACCACTACACCACCGCGTCCCCCTGTATGTATTTAGTGAGGTCTTTATAAAAACCTCTTTCCGTTTCCATGGCTTCGACAGCTGCGAAGATCCTGTCTTCCATGGAAAGTCCTCTGGAGTTGATGGTTGCTGCTAGGACGAGGCGTCCATCGGTCACCCTCGTCTCGTCCAGTCGACCCTGGTCCTTCATGTCATCTAGGCATCGTAACAGCTTCCCAATCGTCTCGCCTCGTCGCCGCTTGTCCTGCTTCAGCAGCCGCATCTTGTGCTCGTACCATTCCTCCTTTTTGGCGATTTCCTGCAGTCACAGCCAAAGTGACAATCAATGCTCCTTCACTAGGCCCTACGCAGTGAGTTACTCTTGCACTTAAATGTTAGTCAATCTACAATCTCTTAAAGGCCCATACGCTCTGCAGTAACATCCCACCTGTGCACATGCAAGGTCTCCAACGTCGCAAATCGTGTCTGCAGTGGCAGGGACTAAGCTTCGTGGCTGACTGTATACAAGGCTTAGAACGTGACAAGGGGCATACAGTTGTGTGGAAGAGTAAATAATATTTACTGTAGCCCTAATGGTAGAGTTTGAGTATGGTCTCTAGTAGAATACGTATAAATTATAAGTATAATTTCAGAATAGCCCCTACAAGAAATAATTAGGTGACCGTGAGATGCATTTCAAGACGAACAAACGCCGTTAGATACAAGTTCGATGTTTCAAAAACAAATTTTTTCATCTGTTTTTGAAACATCGAACTTTTATCTAACGGCGTTTGTTCGTCTTGAAATGCATCTCACGGTCACCTAATTATTTCTTGTAGAGTGTGATTCTGAAATTATACTTAAAGATTCTAAAAATGCAAGAGAGAAAGAAAAAAGTAAGAAAATAAAGAGTGAATAAGAATAAAAGCAAGAACGAAGAAATGAAAGAATGAAGAAACGAAGAAACGAAAGAATGAAGAAACGAAGAAAAGGAAGAATGAAGAGACGATCGAAGATTGAAAGAGAGGACGAAGAAAAGAAATGAATGTTAAAGGAAAGAAAGGAGATGGGTACATTTCTGACCTTTTCCTTTCTGGTAAGTTGTTCGTGATTGGCCATTAGGTCTTGTATGATGGTGTCCCTCTTTTGAATCTCTTCCTGAAGTAATTTCATTCGCTCTTTGCCTTTGCCCGAGCAAAATGTTGCTGTATCGTCAGGTCTACCTGCTTCCGTCGTCTCTTGATCTCTGCAAGAATTTGAATGCATCGTTTTGTTTCCACAGGGCGTGTCCTCGCGTACGGTGTCGGTTGCTATTGGCCGACTGCGAACGCTATCTGCGTATGACTGACAAGCGTTTCTGTTTAGCTGGGCGTTTGAGGCACACTGGTTCGATGTAGTCGGGTCTTGCGATTGGTTGGTATAATAGTGGGCGTGGTGAAGACTGCCGGTTGTAGCTGATTGGTTGATTTGGTCACGCTGAGATGAAATACGACGACAAGTCTCTTCTGTATAATAGTTAAACACATGTGATCGAGTTAAACTATTCTGGCAATCCTACAGAAGCGAGTTGTGAGAACCATATGTAATGCACCCTACAGAGCCCACCCCAAACTCTTGTTTCATAACCTGAATATGCTGACATATAAATGCATAAACAAGCTGCAAATAGGAGTATTTATGTTCAACATTCATTCGCATCAAATACCCACTACTTTCGATAAATGGTTTTCCAGAAACTCCGAGGTAGGTACATGACGATTATACAAGATCATCAAAAGCTACCACCAAAATAGCGTACACACGAGCATTAGAAAACATGGCATTGGAATATGTGGACCTCTGCTCTGAAACTCTCTGCCCTGCGAACTTACTTGCTTACCTACTGTCCCGCAATTCGAAAGCAAGTATAAAAGATATCTAATGGATACACTCATCTAAAATTGCTATACGATTATTGTGCAGGTAACTATGTGGCTATAAATTCATGTTTCTTTTTTACGGTTTCATTGATTTCAGTGTTGAATTAACCCTGCATAGTTTTATGCACTTTGCATACTCATTGATGGACACCATAACCTGAGGATGTTGCTTGTTAAATGTAGCACAGGCCTAAAAATTATTATAAAGCAATTAAACCTGTTGAACGAACTGGTGTAACTGTGGCGACCCTGTTAGCGGAACACTGTGTTCCTTTAGGCTTATATATCCTCTGACGCCATTGATTTGCTTATTTAAACTTGTTTGTATCATGGTGTTCAAGAAAGTATTTTTATTTGATTTGATTTGATAAAACTTATCTTATCCGATGACCTCACCTCGCACAACATCGTAATGCTTTAATTTTTTCATCTGATTTGAAGCCATCCTATGTCATCTCATCCTGTCTTGTCTTGTCCTGCCCAATCGTATTAAAGTCGTCCAGGCGATATATTATCTTGCGTATACCGCATTTATAGGTATTTAGGCGATATATTATCTTGCGTATACCGCATTTATAGGTATTTAGGCGATATATTATCTTGCGTATACCGCATTCATAGGTATTTAGGCGATATATTATCTTGCGTGCGTTTGAACTGTAAATACGTTGATTTGCTTGATACATGTCTTGAAAATTCACTCAACTGATTCAACTCGTTTAAACTGATACTCCCGAAGCAGCTTTCAATTAAGAGCTAATGCTAAGGGCTTAGAGACAGCAGAGAAATTTGCCTTGGCCGTGGGGAACAATTGGTCGCCATGGCAACTGCTGTCGGTCAACGGTCGAGCGAGAGCGCTTCGCCTTTGAAGTCCTTCGACGTGTATGCGGCGTCTCTTTGAAATTGTGCAAGGCAGCTCTTCGCCGTGTAGAATTTCCTTTTCCCCTAATTCGCCCTGTAAGCGGCGTGTCTTTACAGCCGCACTATAGGCCGCTTCTTTCGTTTATAGAGTCCCCTTCTCCCACGCCGCACTCCATGTAGAGTCCCCCTTTCTCCCTCCTTCGGCCTGTATGCGGCGTCTCTCTGAAGTTGTGTTAGAGTTAGACTCTCTTCGCGTATAGAGCCCCCTTCTCGCCAGCCGCTCTCTTCGCGTATACAGTCCCCTTCTCCCCTCCAGTCCTCATAGAAAACATATATAAAGGGGTTTGTTGAAAAGGGATTCAGTGTAGTGCTAGTGCTAGAAGAGGTGTTAGAAAGAGAAGAAAATTGTTGAGAATTTTGCTAGGATTTTGGCAAGTATTACTAGCATTCGTCGTCGTATATTAAGGCTACTTTGACGTGCTGTGAATTCGTAGGCCTACTCTTGATTCGTCTGTTCAATAAACGTTGAACTACTGAACTGTCGACCGGTGTGATAAGTCCTCTGACAGACTACGGAGGCCGAATCGACGCTCTCATAGGCAGCGATAGATAACCCCGCAGCTCCCTCCGACGAACGACTCGGCCAGGTCGGTGAAGGGATTGTTTCCGACAGGACATATTACATTTCAGTTGTAGTGTACTATATTATATTATATCGCATTGAAGCGCATTGCATACCTTTAGGCATGTATAAGTGTACTACTCGCATTTATAAGTATTTAGTCAGGGTCTTTAAACAGCTAGTCTTATGAAAAACCTGAATAGGCCGTACCAATTTCAGCGGCATGCGTGCTGCCTCCCGATGCCACCGGTGGTCCTGAGCCAGGTCCTACTCCGGATGCAGCTGTCGCTTGCGCTCTGATCCAGTCGAGAGCCTGGGCAGTGGCAGTCATTCGTGGGATGCTCAGGAGGGCAGCAGCGTCGTCATGGTTACCATCGTCACCTCCCTGCAGAAGATGATGTCCTCCTCCTCCGCCTCTGATTCCTTCCCTTCCTTCTCCATCAACTCCTCCTCCTCCTGCTTTCCCGCCTCCTCCATTAGCTTCTCCCGTTCCTCTGCACCAGGCCAGTCGACTGCGAAGGTCGCATATCGCGGCGTCGTTCTGGTCGAGCTGTGAACCCAATTCGTCCAGTCGCGTGTCCATTCGACTCACCTGCGCCTGGACATCGGCCATCAGTCGCCTCAGACTGACCCATCCGTTGTCCACCTTCAGCTTCCGCTGCCCAGTCTCATCATCCACGTCGAGCATCACTTGGAGCTCGCCGATGATTTTCGTGTGCTGTTCCAGCTGCGTCTCAACCGCAGCCAGCTTCTTGCAAAACACCGATAACATCTCCTTTTCGGTCTTCTTATATTTCACGCTCGAATGATTCTATCCAGACCGTATATCATACGACCCGTTCAGTTGCCGTGTAAATCAAAAGATAAATCACGTGATGTACTGGAATGAATGAATATGCCTCTCTTTCATCAGTCTGTTGTGTTCCAATTACGTCACAATTGTTGCAGACGATTTTCAGACATCCGAGAAATGTTCTGATTATTGTTAACCCTCCTTTTATATAACGCTAAAAACTAAGAGCTGTCCCCATTATGTACGAGCGTCGTAAGGCTTTTTGGAAGCACTGTAGGCTTCAGACATTTGCTGCTCGCAGTGAAATTTGGGCAAGACGACGAGGATATTAGTAGATTAATTAGTAAATTAATAGATCTAATTATTTAGCTTGTTTGAGGCATATTCATTTGTTTTTGGACTGAAGGGTACCGTATACCCACACTTTTGACTAGGCCTGACATTTATAAACTTTCATTTAAGGAATTGATTTAATTTAATTAACTTCTAAATGCTATATTTTAAATAAAACGAAGTATTTGAGAAAAACAAACACTTCCATCTACAATAAACTTGTTACTGCAATCTATAATCAGCAGGTCTGTTATCTCTGTTTTTTTTAGATATTTCAGCAGCCTTCGATACCATTGATCACAACATCTTACTACAAAGACTATCAACCTGCATGGTTCGATGCAACTGACCCTGCTCTGCTCTGGATGCAATCCTATCTCTCTTCCCAAACTTTCTCCGTTAAAACACCGAAATCCTCATCCCTATCATACCCTATCACTTGCAGTGTTCCTTAAGGTTCTGTTCTTGGGCTTCTTTCGTTTGTCCTTTACACTACCCCACTCAGCTCGCTCATTCAAGCACCCTCAGTTTACCATCAGCTGTGTGCTGACAGCACTCGGTTATTCTTTTCGTTCTCTCCAAACAGCTTCTTCGACTCAGCAGATCATCTTCTTCACGTGATTACCCAAATCTCCTCATGGATGACATCAAATCTCCTGTGCCTGAATCCATAGGCCAAAATTTTTGGGGGTACGAGGGGTACCAGTGCCCTCACTTTTTGAACTGGGGGTACGGTACCCCCACTTTTTTAAACGATATCAATCAATATTTTATTATTTCGCCTTCCCAGAGATGGTCTCTATGCGAAAAGCGAAAGTGAAGAAGAAATTGGTATCCGCACTTTTTAGACCAAAGTAGGCCTACGCCTCTGCCTGAATCCATCTAAAACTGAATTCATACTTAGAGTCTATAGGCCTTCGTGACCATCTCAAGAAAATTCCACATCAGAACTTACCGTTACATTTGCAGGAAACTGTGCTACTTCTAGAGCCTCATGTAACTGTAGAAACTTGACCCTTTGGGCCTAAAAACTATCCCATTTGTAAATTTGGTTGTTTAAAGATAGATTTATTCTTCGTTAATCGAACTATATGGGATGCTCGGTGGTCTAGTGGTTAGCGCGCTGGACTGTCAATCGAGAGGTCGGGGGTTCAAATCCCCGCCAGGGCAGAAATTTGGTTCGAGATTTCTGTACCACTTGCACCCCCTAGCCAACTCAGCTATGATGAGTACACTGACCGTACACTGTCAGTGGGAAGATGAGACGGCGAGGGAGAGGACTGGCCACCCGCCCTCATTTGCCGAGGCTAAGAAAATGAAGTCGCTAACACTTCATACCCATGGCTGCCTCAGGGCGAGCTTAAGGGGCTGCTCTTCTTCTAATCGAACTATAGAGGACGTTTGATGTGACAAGCATAATATCTTAAACTGCAAGACAGACAGAGGAACAGAGGAATGCGAAGAGAGTGGTCGGATATAGATTAATTATCATTATATCATACCGAATATTCGGTGCCTGCATGGGCTTTCAGGGAGGGTGCATGGGGGAGAGACTTGGTCGGTTTTTCTCGGGGCGGAAACTCGATAAGCCTGCCTAACTGAAGGCCTACACAGTTTGAAGTTTCTCATCGGCATCTTTGGCACTTTTCAACATAGGCATTCGTTGTATTTCATATGATTACGATTAAAATTAAGGGCACAAATGAAAAAGTCTGTAAAATGTTCATTTCTGTCGCCCATTTTGCGTCCCTCTGGATGGCGCCCCTGGGGCGGTCGCACCACTTGCCCCTATAGCTACGCCACTTAAATACCTGAACGAATAAAATACAAAGTCCCATCACTTACCTACAACATACCTCAATCCTCCCAGCCCTCCTCGTCAGTTATTCACAAACAACCACTTCACCCAACCCGCTCCTCTTCCGCCCTAACACTTTTCCGACCCTTCGTCTCCTCATCACTAAATTTCCAAAACCGTCACTCTGGAACTAACACCCGCCAATTAATCCGAATATCTTATCGATCTTACGAACTCACTAAAACCTCACCTCTTGCTATCTCTCCACATATGTCTTTAACTCAAAAGTGAAAATTACACTGCTCTGTCACAAAACCTAATCCGAGCCCTCCTCTTCCCCGTACCTACCTCGCCTCTCCAACTCTAAACACCATCCACTGCCTGCCTGCCTGCCTGCCTGCCTGCCTGCCTGCCTGCCTGCCTGCCTGCCTGCCTGCCTGCCTGCCTGCCTGCCTGCCTGCCTGCCTGCCTGCCTGCCTGCCTGCCTGCCTGACCAATTGTATCTTCACCTGAAACTGATTTTTACCCTAGCTGCATGCCTATCCATTTTGACTAATTATGTCAACAAAATGGGGGAGGGATCTGGGGTTTGAAAAGTTTGACAATTCTTGACAGAGGAGTGGGTGTTCAAGACAAATTGACGTAAGCAATTATTTAATAAAAACGCAACCATAGATTCGGAAAGTCGGAGAAGGGATAGAGTAATGGTAGGCCTAACACTCATGGCCAGGAGAGCAGCAGGAGAGCAGCAGTACGCGGTTCGATTCCCGCAACCCCCTCGGGCGGGCGCCTTGCATGGCTGCCATAACGTGTGTTTAGTTAAGATATTGATAATTGTACTTTCATGTCTCATTGTAATCTTACTGCGTTTGTCGGTTTGAGTTAACGAAGAAAAGATTATTATTATTATTATTATTTTTTTTTTTTTTATCGCCCGAGGTACGAAAATCCCTCAGGCTCTAAGAAACTATAAATTATTGCTTAGAATTATAAGAAACTATATTATTATTATTTTATATTTATTATTATTATTATTATTACTATTATTATTATTATTATTATTATTATTATTATTATTATTATTATTATTATTATTATTATTATTATTATTATTATTATTACTATTATTATTATTATCATTATCATTATTATCATTATTTATGAGTGATCTATTTCTTTTTTTGTTTGTAATTTAATCAATTGTGATTTTCTTCTTTTACATTAGGCCTATCTTGTTTGTTGTTCCCAGAATATTGAGAAAATGCACTGCATGCATGATCTCTTAGCGAATATCCTGGGTTCTTTTCGAATCTAATATTTCTTGTTTCTTTTCGATGAAAGATTTTTGGGGACGGGGTAAATTGGTTTTGACTTAATTTTATTATAGACAGTCCTTGAATGTTTGACAGTTGTTGACAAGGGGAGGGAGAGGGTCAAAAACTCCTTAAAATGTGTTGACGCAATTATTGGACGACCCCTAAGAAGAAGAGACCTGCTGATTAATATTTTCAAACTGACAATTACGCAGTATGAAGGGATGATCACAAGTTATTACAGGAGTCGAATTTAGCTGTATGCGGCAGCCTTACAAGGCGCCCATCACGTCCTACATCTCATTTTCACAACGCGCCATCTCGCGAATGATAGGCTGAGTGGACCTTTGATATGGTTGCGGGACATACTGCTCTTCACGCCAGTGATGTAACCACTACTCTATGGACCCCCGCCAGAAATCTCGAGATTACGATTACGAGTGAAAAGTGGGTGGGGGGGGCAGAAAGTACCATTGGTCATCTGCTTTCCGAATGGGTCATGGCCATGGCACCAGCGCTGACGCCTTGCCAAGTTAAGTGTGGCCTTGTGGCCAAGGCCATGCTACGCTGGTAATCATTGCTAATAGGCCTACATACAGCTAAGGTGGCCTAGGTAGCGCTACTCATATAGTGACGTCAATGTATTGGAGTATCTTTCTATTACGATGAGCTTGTAAAACAAGCAATTTGTACGTCGTAAAATAAGATTTATTCACAAGCAAGTTTAATAAATGTAGCCTAACTGTGAATCTCCGAAAATCTCAGCGCCACACAAAAGCCACGTCAGGGAGACCAGCTTATTGCAATGAATAGCATCGAGGATAATGATTAGAAATGTGGAAATAAAGAAAGACGCTAAGACTAACTGAACCCTTATCCATCCAATCTCTCTCGTACTATACGAAACCGTCTCAGCAGCTCCTCGTTCTTCCTCTTTTTTTATGGTCTTCTGGGAACCGGCCTTGTTTGTCACTTCAATCAATCAATCAATCAATCAATCAATTTTATTGTTCACTGCCTCATTTCCAAGTAAACAATGTTTACATATTGTTTAAATGTCACTTGGTAGCCTATCTAAGAAAAACTCCTTTGATGTAGCCAAAGATCTTAATCTCTAGCCTAGGCCTATTAGGCCTATCTTTGATGTAGTGTTCGCGCATGGGCTGGTGCTCTGCACTTATCTTAACACAGCACCTTATAAATTTGGAGTTTAAAATTGCAATATATGTGTAGTGATTCCAAGACACAGACGCGCTTTTTACGCGTTGTAAGCCTCGAGACGTCGGAGACGAAGATAACGATTAGGGCCTACGAATTTAATTATCGAGACTACCTTCATCATAAAATGATTGCTTTCGTTAAAGATCCTAGCATCGTTAGAATCAATATTTCAGTGAGATTGTTGATAAGACAACAAAAGCTTCAGCCTCAAGGACTTATTGCAACTTTAGGGTATCGCACTCTGCACTTTTAAAACGGTAACCGATTAATTCTTACTGAACTTCATGCGTATATCTCTTTCACATGACCTGTGTTGACCTTTGTTCGTTGATTGGTTTATTGTGGATGAAAGAGCGAAGAGGAGTGGTTGTCGTATGGCGAACAAGTTTTACACTTTTATATAAAACTTAACAAATTCAATGGCCGGCAGATTCGGACGACCTCTGTCTGTTTTGCTTCAGAATGGTCGACGCCTTTTCGTTAAAAGGCCGGCGATCCGTGAATTCTGTTGCTCTGATCGACTAACAAATGTGGCTACAGTGACCTCTCGAACATTCAGTTCAGCTCAGCCAGCAACACAGAAAGAAACGTTAGTAATAATAGTCAATGGTAATAATTGTATGGAGAAACTGAAGAAAGGTTAAGTAACTACTAACCGTACTAGTTAGATGCGATGTATTGTTATAGTTGGTGGTGGTGTATCTAGTTATCTTATATTTATATTATATATCTTATATTTTAGATGATATAGGCCTACAGTACATGTGCTGACACGAATTCCTGCGAGTAAATTGACGTAAACACAACGGCATGGAACGTTGCCGTTCTATAGAAACATTTCTGTTTCCGTATTTGTGTTTTATTTTCCGTCTTTCGTATCTGCATCTAGCGAGAGGTAATGCGAGAAAGTACAAATGTAAATGTTCATGAATTCATCAGAACTGTATCATTACGTCAGAAAGCTAAATTATTGAACTTGCGGTTTACTAAAATTGACATATAAAACTGAAGCACTACAATCCGAAATCCACATAAACGTGGTGTAATGGATGTTCTGTACCTTGTAATCGGAAGGTCACAGGTTAGAATCTACCTCAAGCCACTGCGTAGCAACGTAGCGCCTTCGATGTATTGTCGTTCGGTCGTGTGCACTTCTGAACTTTGGAAGGAGGTCAATTACAAAATACAGTTGTATTTTTTCTCTATCTGTCTGTCTCTATCTTATCACTGACAGTGCAATGTCAATGTAATTCATCACATGTGACTTAGTGAGAGTCTTAGTGTCGAGCCGAAATCTTGAAAAAATAATTCTCCATTAGCGTAGATCAACTGAAAATTTTAATTTTGGTAGGTATGTTAGACCACTGGTGTAAACTTGTCCAAAATATAGGGGGCATTTGACTATTCATTCTACACTTGTTGCATTGAATGTACAGTCCATCTCAATTATTGGGGGCATGTGCCCCGGCTGGCCCCCCCCCAGAGTCTATGCCTATGTGTTAGACTTGCTTTCTTAGTGGAAAGGGGTAGTGGCTTGTTGTTCTGTAGTGTTTTAAACTGGCAAGTTAAGCCAGGCTTGGAATTGATCCAAGAATAAACAATATGGTCTCCTCGGACTTCAAGAGATAGAGTGCTGCATTCCTAATACCGATAATTGTGCAGTAAAAATGAGTAAGTAAAAGAGTAAAAATCAGGGTATTTTCAAAATACTGTTATTTGTTCCAAATTTTTTAGGCAACTTGAGTTTGTGACATAAATAAGAGAAAATTTGCACAGTTATGAATATGTTTTCGCTGCAAAATTTGTTGCATTGGATAAACTCCTTCTGCTGTAAATGAAGCGTATCGTGACTAGTCTTTTCAATTTGTGCTTGACTTGTATCCATATTTTCTCCATGTTTTGTATGTGTAGTTTTTGTGTACTTCATCGACAGTCAGATCTACAAAAGTTATTTTCGTGTGCAACAGCTAAATGCACGAAAATACCTTATTGTAAACATTCAAAATTTTAGAATAAGCATTGCATCCATCTGTTGTTGCAATCGGTTACTGATTACTTACTTTCTGGGTTTTTCTTGATAACTTAAATGGGGCAGCGTACTTTAATTTCTCTCATTTCGGGTGGCTACATTGTTTACGCTTTGGTGGATTTAAATGTTCAAATACGCCCATTTTACCATTTGTTTAAATGTGTAAGTATGTATGTATATATGTATCATGAATTTATATTTATAACACCTTTTAAGGTCCTCTCAGAATTGCTTCATTCATGGCTACATAACAGGTCTAAGGTGCAGCTTATAGGTAGGTTGGATATGTAAATGAACCAGTATCTACAAGGGGGTCTTTTCCTAGAGAATGATCTGACAAAGAATGAAGTCTGATGGGTTCAAATTGAGGTCATTGGCTTGCCATTGGTCGGAAAGGATGCAAATTCGATGGGATTCAGAGGCAGGATAGCTTTGACTTCACAGACCACTGGTGACTTTTGAAATGAGTGCATTAACTTTATACATTTGAGATGGCACAACACCAAGTGGATAACACGATGGCTTTGCACTTGTGCAGTGCAGGATAAAATTTCAGAGCCATCCTGATTTCAGACTAGCTCACATTGTTGAACGATCAATAAATTCAGAGGCCAACATCTTCTGTATGAGTATAGTGCATCGAGTGCACTGTATTAAGATGCTGCTGAGCACAGGTTGAGTGGTGCCCTAGCAAGTACTGTGTGATGATGATGATGATGATGATGATGATGATGATGATGATGATGATGATGATGATGATGATGATGATGATGATGTTGATGTTGATGTTGATGTTGATGTTGATGTTGATGTTGATGATGATGATGCATCCTTAAATCAATTAACGAGTACACATTTTATGAGAAGATCACATGGTAATGGATATTGTAATAGCCGGGCTAATCCCACCAGCATGACTTATTTGCAGAATTAATTATTCTGCCCATGCTTTCCCACTGTCTGCATTATGAGGCAAGGACTGAAATTTCCCCTTTATATTACACAAGTTACCGAGCTGCATTATGTAATCTTCTCTGTGCATTGTGATTTGAAATTTAACATTTTTATCGGTGAACTTGAATCCAGTGTAGTATGAATTGTTTGTCAACAGTGTTTAGAAACTAACTGTGCAACTTCTCTTTGTACATGACTTTGTTTACTTGTTTTTGACTAGCGATCATATGCATTTGGTTGGTATTTGAGCAGTCTAGGTAAACCAAACCATTTTAATCTGAGAAGAAATTCCTTTTTGTTATGCAGCGTAACAATTAATTTCATTATGCCGGATGGTAAACGGAAAGCTGCAAAGGCGAAACTTGGAGACAGTTTACTAGATGTTGTACTGGAAAATAATCTGGACATTGATGGATATGGTAAGTTATTTTCTGTCGTAGTGCATACAGTGGAGACCCATTCAAGTATGCGTGAAGCCTTAACCCTTTCCCGCCGGACCGGGTCACCCGTGACCCGATTAACCCAATAGGTATCGAAACAATTCCGGCGGGAAAGGGTTAACACATGATTATATGATGGCTCCCAAAGACTCGTATTTAACAGGAAAGACCCTTTAATAACTTGCAGTGTGGCAGTATGCATTAGCTGTGCATGGCTGCCTGCATACTGGCAGGGAAACTGTCTTTAAATATTTGTGTCCTTCCCTCTGTCTTAATTAATATGGGCAGTGGGCAGGCGCTTATCAGCTGTCTTGGCCAAGGTGACAACAGCTGTGCACCTATAGGATTGACTGTTCAATCCAGGCGCTTTCTTGCTTTGAAATGATGTCTGAAAACAGTGTATATTAATTTGGTTAGAAGTATAAGCTGCCTGGCAATAAATCACGCACTTTCTGTTTATGTGCACTTTTGCCCATAAACAGGTCGCAGTGTGGCCTTTCTAAGTAATTGGACAAATTCATCTGATAGCAGGCTACAGTGCAAGCACCTCGACATAAGGTTGCCTGTCTTTCTAGCCACTCTAAGACATATCATGCACTGCTGTATGTCAGCATGATCCTGTTGGGTAAGCAGTCTGTTAACACCTGGCCTGTTAACACCTGATCAAGGCCGTTTTGACTGCCAAAAACCATGCGGAGTTTGCTAGAGCTGGGTGCCGATGGTAGTCTTGATTCAGTCACTGACTTTTGGAGGATTGAAATCCGTAACTAATATTTGTACCTGATTTTATGAATAAGGAAGTGTATTTCATGTTTACTATTTCTTCTATACATATAGATGCATAAATCAGAAACATGTTATAACACTGTTTGAGAATCATATCAATAGCCACCTTATAACAAGGTCATGGTATGACAAGTTTATTTGCTATTCATTACTAAATATTGAGATGAAGTACCAACCTTTTTGTATCAGAGTTTATGCTGTGAGGAAGCTGGTTATAATAAGTTTCCAGTGTATGTGTATTGTGGTATATTCATGAGATATGTTCTGCTTTATGATGAAACAATTGTATTGTATTTATTTATACTGCATTTTAAGACTACAGACTGGTTAACTTAGTCAAGGTAACCAACTTGAAATCGGTTTTGTAGCTCACATGGTTCTACATTTAAATCAGTGGACCTACTGTGCTCACTGCTCACCCAGGGCTCTGATCATTGCTCAACCCTCTTGTCACTTGAACACTTTGACTTTTGTTGTCCCCTTGCAACAGGACAGTGTTGGGTTCCTGGTCATTCTTACTGCAGTCCAAAGCTTTAGAATTCACTTCCTACTTTCATGTGTTCTGTCAGTTTGGATGCAGTTTGGGTCCAAATTCTGACTCCATCCTTATGTCTGATTATCGCACCTATCAGATTTCTACTGTACTTCTCCCTTCTCCATAGGTTTACAATTTTTAGTGCAGTTGCACTTGAATCAACCATCGCTTGATGCCTTACGTGTTATTCAAAAATGGTGCTGTGGAAGTCATTCGTTTAACTTCTATTTTATTATGAATACTTTTTCATCCAAAATTAGATGATGATTATGAGAATGTACTAATCAGCTGTCGATTAAGACCACAATATTGCATGAAATTTAAATCTTCTCATGTGTTAATTGTACAGATCAGGTTTTTGTCTTAAACCCTGCTTTATAAATTTATCTGATTTAAAACTTATAATTAAAATTTAATAATTTTATCTGATTAATAGCTCTCATATTTTAAATTTAATAATTTTGTATACATAAATTAATTTAGAGCGCTAATTTCAGCCAATTTTAGAGCTCAGAGGTTGCAGTGAATGAATTTATTGACGAAATGGTTAAGCTGAAAGGATTAAACAGTTTTAGAAATATGAGGATTGAGTAAATAGATTTAAATTTGGAGGGTTAATTAAGTGAAGATATCTGAGGCTTAAACGTCACAGCGGCATCTGTTTTTGGCTGTAGCAGGATTGTGAGTCGTGGGCAGAAGGATGAACATCAGATTACTGATTGGGAGTCACGCTGTTTCGTAATCAAGGTGCCGGCTGGAGTGTTGATTTCTCACAACAGTGCATGCTGTTAGATGATCTCAGACCTAATTCTTTTTCTGTAGGTGCGTGCGAGGGAACGCTTGCCTGTTCTACGTGTCACATAGTTTTCAAGGAGGAGCATTTCAAAAAGATTAACGTTAAGGCAACGGACGAAGAACTGGACATGCTGGATCTGGCTTATGGTCTGAGCGACACGTAAGACCGTACTTCTTGTTGTTTCTTTTCTTCTGATGTTCATGTATCGGAGTATTTATTACTACAACATGGTTTGAAGTGAACCAGAAATAAGAGTAAGGTGTCCAAAAGCATTCAAAGTCGCGACCGCCCGATTCCGCGACCGTACGAGTCCGACTGCAAAAGTCTGCAATGCCCCTACACTGAATGACTTTTGGGTTTGATCACAATTGTAACAGTTTTGTTTTATATACAATGATACAAACAACAATCTGTTGACTTCAGATTGTAATTTTTAATTCTCTTATTTGATTATTATAACCTAGGGAACAGAGGTTACTTGTTATCAATCCAAACCCCTATAATTATTCATAAGGTCAAGGTATTTATATAGTCAAATCAGTTACCAATTACCACGAAACAACCTCATCTAATTGGCACTTAATTACACCTATCCCAGATCTTAAATAGCTGCTAGAGAAGTGTATCTTCTGTGGGAAAAGGAACTTGGTTACACAGATGGAGGGGAATGGATTATACATTATAGCCTATCACATTTAGGACGTCTAAAATGATTTTAAGCCGTCCAAAGGACGTCTGGACGGGTGGCTGGCTAAGGGCCTGGAAGTGAATTGGATTTTCAGGCATAAACTGTATTTAACCTGTTCTGTTAATCAAAGCCTCAGGTATGCTGTAATGACCAGAGGTCAAGGTTTATGATGTAAAATATCTAGGCACTTCTAGTACCTCGCAAAAGTGCACTTGTGTTCACCTAAGTGGTGTTAAAGTTCATCAAAAGCTAAACCTTTATTGGTGAGCAAAGTATGCTCGGATGACTTTATAGGTCCCACTGGTGGGCTTCAACGCACATGTAGGAGCCAACCAATGCATTGGTCAGAGTTTCCTTCACTGATTCCAAAGATCCACTCATCTGTTCGACGTGCATTTTCTCTATAAATGTCACTCATACCTTTAGGTTTTTCCAGCTCCCACTGATTCCTACACAAATTGTATCCTGTTCAAGGCTGCTTAAGGCCAACTGGTGTTGACACTTCAGGCAAAGGTGAAAGGGCATAAACAAATAAAATGCAGAGGCCAAATTTTTTTAGGCTTCAGTTCAGTTGGCAAAAGGATTTTTACAGTGCTTCTGGAAGCAAACTGAGTGACACGGTCCAGGTACCTATCCTTATATATATCCACAGAAATGAAAATAAGTCCAATACTTCAGACTGAAGGCAAAGATCAATCTGGGAGTTGAACTGAAAGACAATGAGGACAAAGCCAAAGGTTATGAGGCCAGAGCTGAAGACAATGAGGTTGAAGCTAAAGATGAGGTCAGCAAATTAAATATCAAAAGGTTAAAGCAAATGACCAGGGGACGAAGTCTAACGACCGTGAAGCCAAAGCAAAGACCACGAGTTCATGAACTCTAGATTTCAAAAACATTATTTGCAATTTTTTGTAGGCATAAAACATGTCTTTGCAACTCAAGTTGAATCTGTAATGCTGACGGAAAAGCACTTTTTGTGTACTGGTAGTTGTTAAAGGGTGCCAGACAGACACATGCGCTGGTGCCTTGTGTGCTTAGAGTGCAAAGGTGTTATTGGCAACATTAAAGTATAGGACAATAGCACCTTTACACTCGTAAGTACACGAGTCCTCTTTGTTGCAGGTCACATTGTAGTCCAGTCATTAAACAACAATTTTTGATGGAGGTTCAACAAAATTCGAACAAAAGGTTTCTCGATGGGTTTCACCTCTTTCATACGTCTACATTTTTTGTAACATTTAACTTGAAAATTACATTCCATAGCATGTATAAGTATATGCTGATATGAATAGATCATCATAGATGATTTTAGCTTGACTGGTTTCATATATGAAATTTTTTCCACTTTGGTTAATTTTTACGGCGGCCATCTTGGATTTGACCCATTTTCACATAGTCCCCGAGTCATATTTTGGTAAACTTTTTTCTTGTAATGTAGACATATGAAACAGGTGAAACCAATCGAGAAACCTTTTTGTTCGAATTTTGTTGAACCTGAAATATTTAATGACCGGACTATTGAGAGTATTTTTGTGATGAGGTTGCAGTAGTATTATAAAACCATGTTCTGATTTAAACTTTGGAATTCATGTCTCTGACAACATCATATATCAGAATTTGCAGTATGATGTAGTGTGTTCACTAAGTTATCAAATGTCTTGTTTGGTATTATTATTATATTAATATAATATTTAGTATTTAGTATAAGCTAGCTAATTTATTATGGCACTTAAAACTTAATGAATATGGTACTATAGAAATAGTAGTTAACGATTCGTCGGTATAGAAGCGAAGTTGAATGGACGACTGTAGCCATAGTGTTTGGACTCTTTTAAACCAATGGAATTGATTCAAAGGCAGTTTAAATGAGATAAAACAAAGAGTTTTCACCAAGGACTATCTTATAGATGATTGGGATTTAAATTTAATTGCGATTAAAGTGCTCGAAATATCTGTGGATTATCATATACTTGGATTAATACTGGTCTACTGAGGTAGCGATAACATTCCTTTATTGGAATAACTGAATATCGTGAAGATTAAGAATCGATCTTCATTGTATAAACTGTGAGACGAGCTAGTAACGATGTCAGGTATAGTTTAGATAGAACAAAGTCATTAAGTTGTGGATTAGTAGTTCTGTGGAACTAACTATATTGTATTGAAGATAAACAGTTATTTGGACGGAATGAACAAGTATGTTATCGAACTTGATAAAGAAGCAGTAGATGCTAATTCTTCATGTGTGATATTTCTTCATACTGGTATTTGATTCACCTACATTTTATTGACTTGTGACAACGACTAGAGAATTCTGTGTCTTCAAAGAGTCCACAATTTCACCTATCTGCTACAACATACCAGGATTTATCTACGATGACGACTATAGATATATAGTTTCTGCAATTAAGAAATAATATAGTCATTAATGTAGTCAGTGCTGTATAGGTAGTTTAGGGAATATTTAATTGGTGTGACTTTTAATAGATTCCTTATATTATCACAATCTACCTGATGACTGATGTTTGATATTGTTTACACTTAATGTAATGTAATTTATATTTCTTCTGACAACCATGCACAGGTGAGAGGTGGCATGACACATACAATACTTTCGTACATATATGGTGTAGGATAGGCTACATACGTGCGTAATGAGAAAGACAATTAGCCCGTGTTCCTGTTTAGAACTTTGCTGAACAAACTATTACTAGCGTATGCACTTGCAGTTTGAGTTGACCACACAACATTTCCTGGTTTCTTGGCTCTCTAGCATCTTAGATGTTGGCAGGATCTATCTGATGGAGTATTCACCAGGGTTAGTTTACAGTGGAAAATAATTTCAGGGTCAGTTTATGCCTGTGACTAGGCATGAGTGAAGAGCAATCCTTGCCAGCTTTTTGTATCCTTGATCTATTTTAGTAGTCAGGGATTTTCATGTTTTAGTTGGGCTTTGCAGCAAAGTGGATACGGGGTATTGATACCTCATGTAGTACAGTATTGGTTCTATACAAGATTAGAGGAGATTAGGTATAAATTGGGTAGAGATCTTGGTCATATAGAGATTTAACTTGCTGAAGTGATGTCATGATGTCCTAATGGGGGCTTTCTTAGCAAAGATTGATTGAGAGAAATATTTACTAATCAGTTGGGCTTCTCGTTGGGACAGTGTAGGTTTGGTCCCATGAAGAACAGCAAGCAGTAAGCAATTGAGGTTCCAGTACAAATATTCATTATGGCTTACCGGTAAATGTTGAATGATGCTTATCTTAAAATGTTGTCTTTTTTCAGGTCACGGCTTGGTTGTCAAATAATTGTAACGAAAGACATGGATGGCTGGGAAGTAACAGTGCCTGCAGGATTTGCTGATGCTCGATCTTGAATGAATCAGTGATTGTCCACCTACAGATATGATCGCTTTAGACTATGACTTCAGTTTACTTTGTTTCAAACATCATGTGTCACTGACTTTATGTAAAGATTTTTTCCTGTCGAAAATCTGGTACTCTGATAAACATTTTGGTGACTAGGGAAATGCATAATTTCTGAGCAAAAGAACTGTCAAGCAACTCTGTGCAAGAAACTATTTAGCAGTTCGCTGAAATAGATGCAGGTCTGAGGAAGCTGGCAATTTTTTAATATGAATGCTATGCAAGTCCATTGTTTTGTAGTTGTAAAGGTACCTCTGGGGGGGGGGTTTAAGCTGGGGACACGACATGGTGTTATGGCGGAAATCATTGATGATGGTGGTCATGCGACGATTCAGGAGCAGAACCAGGGTAGCATAGCTTGAAAAGCTCCCAATCTTGATGCTGCAGGGTAGAGGGCAAGATGAGGAGTGCTGCTTAGACTTATGGGCAAGAAAGGGGGATAATCGAGTTGGTGGAGGTCTGTTTGAAGCGAGTTCATTCATAAAGGATAAATTGAAAACTTTTAGATGAGGTCAAGCTAGGGGTTTGAGGAAGTACATATAGGTCTGGGTGGTTGGATAATGAATTGATTGTGAAAGAGGGTTGCGAAGTTTGAAGGGCACTGTAGATAAGAAACAATTTTGTAGTGGATGCAGTTAAAGGCCTTATGCCAATGAAGCGATGAGAACTGGGGTTAATTGGTGGTGATTGGGAGGAATTTGGAAGAAATTTGGAAGAACTTTTCGATTGTTTGAAGATGTTTTGTTTGAGATCTCATGTGTTGATGTTATAGAAAGGGAGTTGCAGTAAGCAAGTAGCATAGGGGTCGTCCATAAAGGACGTCCGCAAAATATGACCTAATTTGGACCCTCCCTCCCCCTTCTCCGCATTTGACCTTACCCTCGCCCTATGCGGATGTCCACACGCCTAAGCCAATTTTTAATGTCATCATCATTATTTTACAATTATTCCACAGTTCCTGTGCATGTTTAAATGACAGTTTGGGTTTCGTATCGCAGGATGTGCAGTAATAAAAGCCTCTTTTAAAGTCGTAGTAAGGTTATACTATACATGTACATGTGGTTTTAGGCAATCACTTCACTGACCTTTCTGGAAGGTTGAAACAATATGGTGTTTAAAAAGCTATCAAATTTAAAAGTTTACATGCGGACGTCCGCACTGGTCATTACCCTCCCTCCCCCTGTCCGCATTTGTCAGCATTTCGATGACCCCTCCCTCCCCCCTCATTGTGGACGTCCTTTATGGATGACCCCATATTGAAATTCTAAGGCTGATGCCATACTTCTAAGGCTAAGGCCATACTTCTACAGTTTTAGTACTGGTATATATATCTACACGTGAACAAATTAAGGTTACAGCTGCATCATCATCTCTGTTTGTGGATTGCATATTTTATTTAATCATTTCCCTCCTTACTTCTCTCTAACACATGCTGCCAAATTCACATTGTGGAAATTTTTTTGTCATCCGTCTTCTGTGTCATTGAGCTGCTTAATTAACCAAACCAAATTGCTCTTTCAATTTTACTTTCACTGGCAATTTGGTTTGGTTAAGCAGCTCAGCAAGCTGGCTACCTGTGAGACAATACGCCGAATGTTGAACAATTGATGAGAAGTGCTGATATGTCTCTGCTCTCGGCGGTGTCTCGGAATCCATACCACGTACTGCATTTGTTCCCACCCAAAATCACCCGACAGTATAGCCTCCGTCCGCGACTCTGGGCCCACATGACTTTGCCCTGCCTCCCAAGGACGATACTAATTTTATTTCTAGAGTTCTCTACGGTGCCCTAAATTAGAATCTGGTTTCTTCATTTTTATTTACAGTCAAGCAACTCTTCATTCTATTATTTTAAACTTGTGTTTTGTACCATGTTGCAGTGTGACAACATGTGGAGTTAATAAATGCATAATAATAACTTCTGTTGCACCGTGTGAAATTCCCAGTTCCACTGTTTACCCACATGGAACATCTGCCCTGTTGCTAAGTTGCTGTTAGCCATGTCGGAAACCTGGAGATCACTTGTGCAACGGCCGTAATACATGTAAGCGAGTTGTTGCCTCATCTTGCCACTTAGGAGTGGCATTTGTTTGAGAACCTATCAGTTAGTATGCATTTCTGTTGACTGAGGAATGCTGGTAAAATTATTTGAGTCTATTATAATAATGGTGTATCATTTTCTACTGCTGTGTTCATTGCTTTGTATATAGTATGATTTCATTTTAGTGTAATCATTACTTTATTAATGATTCACATAGGGTATGTTAAGAGTTCAACTGCATTCAGTGCTCCAGTTTGACTATATTTCAAAGAATTGTACAAAACAAGTAATAGGTTATTCTTTTGACAATCACATAAATGTAAATTGAACTTATTTTAAAATTTGAATTCCTATGTTTTATCGTTTTCCATTACAATCTACACAAGTGGACTTAAATGTACCATATGGCTAAATGAGTGGAATAAGTTAAGCTGCAGGAGCTTAGCTAATAGCTAGGGTGTGTTAAATTGCATTTGGTTACTATGGGTGAGGGTTCAGCAGTAGGACTTAGTAGGATTTAGAGCACTGTTTGGGGTAATGCATTAAGGACGTCCACAAATGCGGATAATGGGTATGTCCTATGCAGACACCTGAATTGATCTGGTACATAATTAGAACAACAATAGAACTATCTTGGTACATAATTAGATATTTCAGTACAGCTGTGCCAAAAACGCCGACTTCAATCGTATAGCAAACCGTATGTACCGGGGTACTGGTTGCCTAATTAGAGTTCCTTTGCTAGACTCCTCAGTAGGTCCTATGATTGTGCTACGCCCAGTTGCACATTAGCTGTTCATAATCGACATGGAAGTCTAATCTAGGAATTAGTGCAGACATTTGCAATGACGATGGAGAGGGTAATGTCAAATGAGGACAGAGGGAGGTCTGCACACTACCATATCCCTGATGTTGTTGGGATTAGCCACCACATTCCGATTTCCTTCGGTAACTCCGCCACTTCCGTTTTCACGTGATGTCAGTCCCAAACGTGGATGAAGAAGGAGGGAGATAACTGGTTTTCCGATGGTTTTCACTTGGATACGACCGGACTGTCCGTTTTGTCCCAAGAAGAGACGATCGATAAATGCTTTCCTTGTGGAACTATTGCCGTGCTGTAAATTATTCGATGGAAGTCAGGACAAATTTTCATAGACAGAGTCATGAATTATATACCTGATGCGCATGGGCTTCCGGAGGAGGGCTATGGGCATTTGCCCCGTGAATTTTGAAAATTGTCTCGTTTTTCTGTGTTCATGAATATCTATACTATGCAAAACGTCATTTTGTCCCCCAGAAAAATTTTGCCCCCCCTGAAAAATTCCTGCGGACGCCCATACTCATGCACCCAACTATATCAAGCAGGGAGTGCTACACAAAGGCTTTTCTGTTCTGCAAGCATGTTCACCGGCAGCCTGTTGACGGTGATCTACAGAGGCACGTTTACAGAAAACGGGGTCCTAGGCGCAAACATTTTGGGGGGCCCTTCTGAACTATTTGACTGAGAGTGTGACACTCTGGTGATGTTTAGCCAATCATGTGCAAAACTCACGAGGTTGAACTTGATGCCGTTTTTATGAGTGTTATTGACACTCACTGTAATTATGATTTGTTATAGAAGCTATTTTCAAAGAATGTGAAGTTTTTTGATTTAATGATTTTAGTAATTTAAGAAAACTGACATTGGGTGTTGAATCAACAACCAATGCAAAATATTTTGCCATTTTTAGTTCTCGAATAAATTGAACTCTTAAATTGTCCCCATTATTGTGATAAATTTATCACAAATTGTATTGGATAATTCTATAATTGGAAAAACTATTTTCCATCGTTTGGGGCCCTCCGAGATTTGGGTCCCTAGGCGCGCGCCTAGTGCGCCTACGTGTAAACGCGCCTCTGGTGATCTACCGATATACGTTTCGAGTCACTGTGCATCGTCTTTCACATTCCTATCATCGACCTTCTTACGAGCTTTAGGGGCCTGGATGCGAGCTGGTAAAGCTGCCTCCTATTTGTACAATTTTATAAGGACGTCGCAAAAGAGAAAGAATCTGTCTGTGGATGATAAAATAGATGCATTGCATAATAGGCACTACACGTTCATTTAGACAGATCTGTCTTGGATAATTTTATAAAACATTAGGCGTAGGCCTACTTATAAGTTGCAACATCCGATTGTTTCATCACTTGCATCTGCACAGTCTACTTTGCCATTGCAATAATCGGCAGCCAGTATACAGTGACCATTGGCACACTGAAACTGTTCCGGGAGACACACTGTGTGACAAAAGAAGATGTAAGGCAGCCTCAAGATCCACTCCACTGTCGATTTCACTTGTATACAGTCTAAGTGTCAGAAAAATTGTCATCATCATTATCCGCAACCCAAGCACCACTTCATCAACAAAAACCATATTTTGAAGCAGATAGTCATTCATTTTTTGATTAATTCTCATTTAGGAATCCTAACAGATTACAATGCAAGATTAACCAATGTTAGATGTTTAATATATTTGAACTAGAGAACATATCTTAACTAAAGAACACATCTCAACTAAAGAACACGTCTAAACAAAGAACACGTCTAAACAAAGAACACATCTAAACTAAAGAGCATATCTTAACTAAAGAACTACCGTATCTTAACACTACTGTATCTTAACTAAAGAACACCCCTAAACTAAAGAACACATAAACGCAAGAACACATCTTAACTAAAGAACACATATAAACAAAAAGAACGATCTAAACTAAAGATCATCCTAACTATAGAACTACCAACTAAAGAACATATCCTAACTATAGAACTACCATATCTTAACTAAAGAACAATCTTAACTAAAGAACATATCTAAACTAAAGAACTATCTTAACTAAAAAACGCATCAACTAAAGAACATATCTTAACTAAAGAACACATCTAACCTGCAGAACTGTTTTAACTAAAGAACACTTCTTAGCTAAAGAACTATCTTACCTAAAGAACACATCTTAACTAAAGAACATAACTACATGTAAAGAACACATCTTAACTAAGGAACTATCTTAACTAAAGAACACATCTAAACTAAAGAACATATCTTAACTAAAGAACACATCTTAACTAAAGAACTATCTTAACTAAAAAAACACATCTAAAGAACCATCTTTACTAAAGAACACATCTAAACTAAAGAACATGTCTTAAATAAAGAACACATCTTAACTAAAGAACTATCTTAACTAAAAAACACATCTAAAGAACCATCTTTACTAAAGAACCCATCTAAACTAAAGAACATATCTTAAATAAAGAACATATCTTAACTAAAAGAACTATATTAAATAAAGAACGCCTCTTAACTAAAGAAACATCTTAACTTAGTTAACTAAAGAACATATGTAAACTAAAGAACACATCCTAATTAAAGAACACATCAAAACAATAGAACTATCTTAATTAAAGAACAAATCTTAACTGAACACATTTTAACTAAAAAAAACACACCCTAACTAAAGAACCATCTTAGCTAAACAGCATATCAACTACAGGACACATCTTAACTAAAGAACTATCTCCACTAAAAACACATCTAAACTAATGAACCATCTTATCTAAAGAACACGTCTTAACTAAAGAACTATTTTAACTAAAGAACACATCTAAACTAAATAATTATTTTAGCTAGAGAACACATCTAAACTAAAAAACATATCTTAACTAAAGAACACATCTTAACTCAAGACCACATCTTAACTAAACGAACTATCTTAACTAAACAATACATCTAAACTAACGAAATATCTTAACTAAGGAACACATCTAAACAAAAGAACTATCCTAGCTAAAAAAACACATCTTAACTAAAGAACTATCTTAACTAAAAAAACATCTAAACTAAGGAACCGTCTTAACTAAAGAACATGTCTAAACTGAAGAATTATCTTAACCAAGGAACACATCTAAACTAAGGAACTATCTTAACCAGAGAACACATATAAACTAAAGAACATATCTTAAATAAGAAACTCATCTTAACTAAAGAACCATCTTAATTAAAGAATACATCTTAATTAAAGAACTATCTTAACTAAAATAACACATCTAAACTAAAGTACCACCTTAACTAAAGAACGCATCTAAACTTAAAAACACATCTTAACTTATAAACACAATAACTAAAGAACTTTCTTAGCTAAGGAACACATTTAAACTAAAGAAACTAACTAAACAGCATATTTTAACTAAAGAACTATATTGACTTAAGAACACATCCAAACTAAGGAACTATCTCAACTAAAAACACATCTAAACTAAAGAACATATCTTAACTAAAGAACACATCTTAGATAAAGAACACATCTAAACTGAAGAACTATCATAACTAAACAACACATCTGAAGTAAGGAACTATCTTAACTAAAGAACACATATAAACAAAAGAACATATCTTAACTAAAGAACGCATCTTACCAAAGAACCATCTTAACTAAATAACACATCTTAATTAAGGAACTGTCTTAACTAAAAAAAAACATCTAAACTAAAGAACCACCTTAAATAAAGAACGCATCTAAGCTTAAAAACATAACTAAAGAGCATAGCTTAACTAAAGAACGCATCTTAACTAAATACCCATCTTAACTAAAGAATACATCTTAATTAAAGAACTATCTTAACTAAAAAAGATCTAAACTAAGGAACCACCTTAACTAAAGAACGCATCTAAAGTTAAAAACACATCTTAGCTAAAGAGCATATCTTAACTAAGAATACATCTTAACTAAGGAACTATCTAAACTAAATAACACATTTAAACTAAAGAACCATCTTAATAAAAGAGCACATCTTAACTAAAGAACATAACTAAAAACACATCTTAACAAATGAACTCTCTTGACTTAAGAACACATTCAAACTAAAGAACTATCTTAATTGAAGAACACATCTAAACTAAGGAACTATTTCAACTAATGAACACATCTAAACTAAAAAACATATCTTAACTAAAGAACACATGTTGACTAAATAATTATCTTAACTAAAGAACACATCTTAACTAATGAACTATCTTAAGAACACATCTAAACTAAAGAACTATCGTAACTGAAGAACACGTCTAAACTAAGGAACTATCTTAACTAAAAGGAAAACATCTTTACTAAAGAACATATCTTAACTAAAGAACATATCATAACTAAAGAACTATAATAACTAAAGAATACACCTAGCAAGCAAATGTCTAAGTACCTGCCTTTTCAAACGTTTTTAGGTAATCAGTTCGTCGCTAGTCAGTTAATCGCCTATCTTGAGGGAAACAGCCTTCTGCCAACCGTCCAGTCCAGATTCAAGAAGTTCCATTCAACTCAAATCCTCCTGCTCCACCTCCTGTCCGACATCTACGGGGCTATGGACACACCCCAGCTTACCCTGCTAGCTTTGTTCGACGTCAGCGCCGTTGTTGACACTGTCCATCACGAAATTCTTCTTAAGCGGTTGCATGTCTCGTTTTGGCTCGAGTGGATAGGTTCCTTTCTCCACGGGCGCTCTCTCAGGGTGGCTCACGGCCCGACTAGGTCTGGGTGGGTTCCCGCTCCGTACGGTCTGCCCCATGGAGGGCTCCGTCCTTGGTCCTATCTTGTATTATATTATTATTTATACATCTGGCGTTGCCTCGCTCCTTGAGGAACATGATGCACTGGGTCAGCTTTATGCGGATGACATACAGGCATACTTGCGCTGTATGTCATCCAACGCCTCTTCAGCTGTCTGGCTAGGCTATGGGTCAGGTTTTGGTCGCATTGGAAGCATGGATGTTCTCAAACCGTTTGCGCCTAAATCCGGCAATGACTAAATTCATGTGGCCGGGAACCTGACAGCAACTTGCTAAGCTTGACCTTGCCGCCCTGGCCGATGAAATTCCTATGATACTTTCTCTACGGTAGTTCGCGACCTTGGGGTCCTGCTAGATCAGGAGCTTACTCTTGCACCTCACCTGCCTCGTCCGCTCCTGCATGCTACTATCAGCTGCGTCAGCTTCGCACTGTTCGCTCTCTCACCCATGGCGCCATTTCTACCTTACTACACTCTTATTAGAGCTCGATTTGATTATTGTTCCTCACTTTGCTGTGGCCTTCCTTCTAGTCGTCGAATACTAAAATTTTGTCAGGTCTAAGGTTATATGCTGGAGGTCCTGCATTGGCTCCTCATCAGCCAGCGTGTGGTATACAGGGTCGTTTCCGTAGTCTGGAAGTGCCAACTGGGCTGTGCTCCAGCTATTCTGCGGGTCCTTTGCCGCCCCTTGCAGGGACTGCAGGGTAGTCGCTACCTACGCTCTTCGGGAAGGGGGGTGGTGCTCATTGTGCCTTTTGCCCGCACAGCCACCGCGCAAAATCGTGCTTTTTCAGTGGTGGGCCCGACGGCATGGAACGGGCTCCCCAAGGAGCTGCGCCTGCTCCCCAGAACTCCCTCTTATAAGTTCTACACTAGACTGAAAACTGCTCTAGTTGGCCGCGCTGGAGTCGGGAGCACCTCTGAGTAGCCCCTTGAAGAGGTGCTATATAAATACTCAAATGAATGAATGAATGACCTCACTAACCTTTTCGTCTCTCATGGAAGGTTGAAGGAAGGAGGTGTTTATAAAACTATAAAATTTTGAAATTTAGATGCGGATGCAGTGGTCATAACCCCTCCCTCTGTCTGCATTTGTCCTCATTTTAGTGACCCCTCCCTTCCCCTTCATTGCGGACGTCCTTTAAGGATGACCCTTAATGCCTTTCTCGGGCGATCGCAATCACATCGCCGCGTCGAGTACAAACTGCAATATGATTTTCTGCTTCACATCACCAGGTTCGATAAAGTATTATGGGAGTTCAAGGCCAATATGAAGGGTCATTAGTTCAGAGAGGGGAAACGATTGTATAGGGTTCCGGCAAAACACTAGACTGCTGATTCGGTACAATAACTTCTAATTTCTTAGAATAAAATTGCCTGGCCTCTTCCGACAGACTGTCCACATACTTCACAGTTGATTTAGACATTCAAAAAAAATGAAGCATTATTATTCGTCAAATGTTAATGTTTCTATTTCGTTGTTTACAATATTATTTCCTTCAACAGCTGACTTCTTGACTTACAGGCACTGGCGTAAACTTGTCAAAAAATATCGGGGGGGGCATTTGGTTATTCATTCTACACTTTTTGCATTGGGTGTACAGTCCACCTCAATTATTGGGGGGACACGTGCCCCGGCTGCCCCCCCCCCCTGAGTCTACGCCTATGCTTACAGACAATCTGACGCGCAGATATCACGTGACTTGTGAATTTACCTATAGGTGATGCAAGCTTAATTGTAGTCACATAAACAAAGGCTTGCACCCCATAATACCTTTATCTAAGAAACGCCAAGAAATGATGGCTGCTTGTGCGAACCGTAGCTATCTGGAGCAAGTCTGGAGACGTCTATAACTGAATGCTAATGTTCAATCGATCATTCATTCGATCATAAATCAATTATTGTTTAAAGAAAGAAAAATTATTTTCCTAGTTAGGGCCCATGCCATTGGTTTTTGTAAAATCTGAACAGTTTCGCGCCTGACGAAATGATTTGGGTCCAAATCTTTCGCTCATTTAATTCGCTTAAGCTATAGAAACTAAAAGCAATATTATGCTTTCGCTAATTATTACATTTCTTGCTAATCTCAGCATCTTTTCCGACGGCTTTACTACAATCCACTAATAAATAAATACTATTTTTCGGCTTTTCGCTCTAAAAACAATTCTAATGAAATTTACATCTTCCATGCAACAGTTTCAACTAGAGTAAGAGCATCGTCAAACAATAAAAAACTTTTTGTTAACTTACTATTTTCGCAACCGTCGTTCAGCCTTCCGGAAAACTTGACAATCGAAGGCATGATGTGAAGACAAAACTTTGCTCATTCCGATGAAGAGTGTAAGTCGTTTAGTAAGGCAAGCTATTGATTACGGCCCTCACAGCTTAGTAACAGCGTGCGTAACGAAGTAAGTTCAAGTAACTCCAATTAGTAATCACAGTCATCTTGCGAGGCAAGCTATTAACGAAGACAGCTTAGCAAGAACGCGCATAGATCTAATACACGATACTGTGTGACGATAGCTATACGCTATTATACAGGCGTCCATGCATAATAGCGTAGTTATCGTGTATTAGACCCTATGCCGCTAATGAGCGGCATATCGATTATCGACGGAAGCCACTCCCGTTACAACTAAGAAAAATCGCAATGACGTCATTTCATAATTATTAACAATTCGATGCTAATAATACAAACAGTGAAATGACGTGAAGAATTACGTCATTTCAGTCGTATGAGGAATTTGAAAATATTTCTACCGCGGTTACACATATTCATCATTTACCAAAGATAATCAGATGAACTCGTTGAATAATTCTATGTCTGGGGCATTAGAACTGGTTTTCAGTCAATGTGGCTGACCAGAGTTCAAAATTTTTATAAACTATAAGCCCAATTTGAAAGTAATTCTTTCCTGAACAGTAAGCCAGTGCAAAGATTTAAGCACAGAGGTTCAAATTTAACGTGTTAGTTATGGCAGATCTAGCCAAAGAGTTCTGAACTCTGCACTGTCTGCAGTTTCACTGCCTCGGCATGTTATACTTATTGATACCAGTAGGAAGCGAGTTACAGTAATCTAGGCGACTGGAAACCAATGCATTTGTATGCTAGTCTAACAACAGGAGTAATTTTCAACTAGGCAGCATGCAGTGTTTTGATTGAGTTGGCGAAATTACCAATCAGTTCAAATTCATATTGCATAAAGACCTCTTGTTACCTAATTGGCACCGCATTAGATTACACACACATAGGCATATTAGATTAGGCCTACACATTATTATCTTTCTAAGACAGTTATATGAAAAGTTTATGACGGCTTCAGTTCACGGTGAATATAAGCTGGTCTCTTACGCGCCTTGTGTGGCGCTGGGATTCTTTGGAGCTTTACATTACATGCGTTGAGCCTGACATCATTTATCTCGCCTATTTCGAACCTCGGATTTATAGAACTTTTGACGATGGTCGCTCGAGGTTCGATATAGGCTACCGAAGTTTTGCTGTATACATATAAAAGATAACAATAGGCTATAGTGCTAAAATAGTTAATTGTTAATGTGTGTTTTTATAGAGCATATATACGGAAGATAAAGTTTTTCTTATTTTTATCAGGTAATGTGAAATTATGAGCCCGTGGCCGGAGGTTATGAGGGATATTGCGATCAGGTGTAAAATAGGGTCGCAGATCTGTAATGGTTGCCTTAAGGTGGCGTTCATCTGCCTGTTTTGCCAATTCATAAGCACTTAGAATGGATGGGGAAAATTAGGCCAGAACGTCGCATTTTTCTCAGCAGTACTTCAGTCTTCTCCCTGCAGTCTCCTACTTGGGTATAAACCCACCAGGCCGGGGAAGCGTGCATCAGAGAAGCTATAGTGGTGGCCCTTGCTATTTCCTGCCGTGGGATCGGAGGACTCGGGGTGCATGGAGTGATGATGAAGAGGTAGATATAACTTTATCAAGATGAGTTTTCACTCCAAGGTCAGAGCAGATTATAATTCCTAGGAATGGCAGAGAAGTTACCCGGATTGCCCCAGGAATGATTGAGGGAATAAAGGAGTTGCCTTTTCCTCTACCAGAAATTATTAGTTCCCTTGTTTTGTGGGGGTTTAGGCGATGGTTATTACTATAATTACCCTGGCAGTGATGGAATTTCATGGAAAGCGTATTTACGACCGTAATACGACGCTAAAAAAATAAATATAAACATATTCAATCTGAAAACAGTCAACTGTATTGACTTCAACTCGCTGTGGAAATCTGCTGGACTTACTGATCACTGATAATCCTGCGACGGTTTAGGTTTTTAGATTGGCAATAATTTGCAATCCACTGTTTCCGGATGAACAACTGAACCACTTGTCGTTTCTTGAAGAGCTAACGCAGAACAATGCAGAATGACGGATCCGAAAAGCAGCGCCGTCTAGCGAAGAAGTCAGTTAAGACTTTCGCCAGAAAGAGCTTCCCGTTACGATGGCCATATAGACCCTAAGTGGCTGTATACTTATCCGCTCCAGTTGAGTAAGCCTATTATTTTTCGGATCTTCGTCGTCAGTTCTTTTCGCATGAAATCGACGAATCGTGATTTACCCAACTTAGCAGACCAAAAACGCTTAACTATTCCCATCAAACAGGCCTCTACGATATTGAACCATCTCGACGGAACGTGTGCTCTTAAAGTCTCTGAAGACTTTGTGATAGCAGTAATCGTTACGAAGGAATGAATAACCTTGCTAAAAAATCTTAGCCTGACTGACCTTCGAACTTCTGCTGCCTACATGGGCGTAACTTTGGTCTAAAAAGTGGAGTACCAATTTATTACATCCGCGAAGCAAGGAGTTGCGATCTGTGGGAAGGATCAACAATAAAATATTGATTGGCATTATTTAAAAAGTGGGGGTACGATACCCCTCAGTCAAAAAGTGGGGGTACGGGTACCCTCGTACCCCCACAAATTACGCCTATGGCTACCTGTGCCGCCGTTTCACTTCCAAACACTATCCAACGTCTATCTGCCTAACCTTAGGATCTGGACTTGAAACCTTTTCACAACTGCGTAGTAAATTTTTTTTAAACCCAGCTAGTATGCCTATATGACGCCCATATATAGGATCCATATTCCAACAAGGGACCTGCATGGAGCCCATTTGGGTCCCATCTAATGCAGTTTTGTTGTCAAGACCTTTAACCTCAAGACCAAGACCAAGACTGAAACAAAACCAAGACCAAGACTTTGAACCTCAAGACCAAGACCAAGAACCACATGATCATAATCATATCCAGATTTCTATTTTTTACTAAAAAATTGTCAAGTCGAACTACTCCCTTTTTTAATGAAAACATGAGTTTTTATTTTATTCATGTAAAACAACTCTAAATGCAGACTGCAGAAAATTCCGAATTCTTAGTTATAAAAGTCCTTCATGTGAAATGTTATTCCAAATGCCTGTTGTATTTTTATACAAACCAATTCGCTCAGAATTTTCTGACCAAGACTTGACCTGCGGGGCCTCATAAAAATTCCGCCATGTGAAAAAATACGTTCTACAGGTCCTGAAGTCGTTAGCACACACAGCAGTTTTTCAAGCATTGGATGTAAATGTACAAATCGTGAGTCTCCCATGGTTTATAACTGGAAGTCAGAATAATTGTCCAAAAACAACAGAAGAGCCTCATTCACCTGTGCAAATACTAAAGCAATTGTATTAGTAATTATTCGATCAATTTTTAAAATTCTTGCTTTTTGTTAGGCCTACATGATAGTTCATATTGACAGTCGAGTCTTGGTCTTGCAAGACCAAGGCCAAGACTTTGAGCCTCAAGACCAAGACTTTTGGTATCAAGACCAAGACCAAGACCAAAACTGTTAAAAACGAACTCGAGTGCACTCGAGACCGACCTTGGTCTCGAGGACAACAATTAAGACTGATCTAATGCACACGGAAATGCTGGCAGAGAACGTCTTCGGATAAGCTGGTTCCACAACTTAGCCTTTGGGCGTTGAATAAAATACCGGAAATTATGGGAAGTGATTTTGTCAACGACACGTTACATAGGTCAAGGGCGTAAGGTCAAGGGCGTAAGGTCAAGGGCGGTCAAGTTTTACTTGTAATATCTGTGAGTTTTAGATACGATATGGGCGGGAGATGATGTGACACTTGCATGAAATTAGTTCTTTGAGTTATTATTTGTCTTAAGAAGAGTTAGATCTAAACACTTTCGTCATTCTTCTGGATTCCATTGTTTGCTTAGGCCCTACTTACTGAACTTGGCAACCCTCGCCCTGTACAGTTGGCGTCGTTTACCATTGAACAGTGGCGCCGCCCGGCGGTCAGGTCCAACAACAGCGCTCATCCAAACAAACATCTGGCTCGCAGAGCAGTCACGAGGAGCAGAATCCGTCCGTCCGTTGGTATGTCGGTCGGTCGGTGTGGCTGTGATCAGTGTGTAGCTGGTTGAGCCATCAGTGGCGCCTTGTCTAATGGTAATGCCAGCCATGCGCAGACGGAAGTCTGGTTCCTTGTCTTTCGGCGTTCTTTGGCAGCAAAGCAGGATGACCCGGGACTCGAGCAGCGGGCCTACCTCCCTCCTCCCTTCCCTCCTACCATCCATCCATCCGTTCACCTCCTCTACCCTGCGCCTCCTGTAACACGACGCGTGTGCGTCTAATGATTCCAGGTAGCAAGCGGCGGCGAACAGTCCGCACACATGCAGACGGCAGTGGGGGTAGCACGGCACAGCTGCTCATGGGACGACGTCAGGCCTGGGCTATTAATAGACCTTCTAGGAATGGACAGGACGCGCTTCGTCGTGCCCTCCCTCGCTCCGGCCAGGCGGTGGGATGGCCGCCGGGCCACACTGCTGTGCTGCCGCCCAACGGCCAGGCCGCTGTCGTTTTGGCGGCTTATCACCGTCGGCGTCCAATCCGTCTGTCGTTGCATGACGTCGCTTAAGCGTCGCAGGCTGGCCACCAGATGCCAGCCCAGCGGAGCTGCCGCTGCGGCCGACCCTCTGTCTCCCTCCTTCTCCCACTCCTCCTCCTCCTCCTCCGAAAGCGCCCCTCTGCCTCATCAGCCGAGGCGAGGAGGAGAAGAGGCAGAACGCGTCGTGCGTCAAGAAGTTTATTCCTGGCTGTCGGGACCGAAGTTCCCGATGAACTTTTACACCGCGGCCACCGCCGAGTTGCGCCGTTCTTTAGTTTAAGTTATTGTCGTTTGGTGGCGTCTGGAAATCTTGTAACGTCTTCCGATGTCAACCAACATGAAAATGGAGGTGAGAGACACTTGCGCACCTTTAAAATTAACCTCTTTCGATGTGTTAGCAATAAGCGCCCTTGTTGGGAAAGTCTAGATTCTAGAACGTAAGTTTAATCTGCTTCCTGCAAGTGTAATTGCTTCGATAAAATTAAATTTAATTGATTATTAAAGCGCCTCTCGGAAACGTCGAATTCGACTTTCTAGATAAAATTCAGAACGTGCTGCTTACAGTTTTAGAAATAGTTTTAATATCAGTGAGATTTTCTTCAAAAAATTGTCTTTGGTCTAATGTGGTTTGTAAATTGTAATCCTAATAAATGAGCTGTTTGCGCTGCCGCGTTTATTCACGGGCCTTCTTGTGAGAATCAGTTGTGCTATGGTCTATAAGGCATGGGAACGCGTGAATCTTCATCGCTCCTACTGAAATTGTATTGTATTGTATTTAAAGATTTCTAAACCGCCTCTCTCAGTACTACCTAATCAGAGACGCTAATACCTAATCAGAGACGCTAATTGGAAATTAATTGCCGGACTATGCAAACAGCAGAAGAATAGGCTGTCATAGTTTTTGTTGTTGTGTATATGCGCTTCAACTGAAAAGTCTTTCGACAGGTCTCTTAAACTTATATCTTTTGATCACTGTGGTAGAACTTAGCTACTGATGTCGCCAACATAGACCATTGTGTTACTTTATCTTAATATTGCATTGAAAAATACCTTTCCAAACTTTCGTTAATAAGAGCAATTTAAAAATCGTTGATAATAAAATGTCCTGCCTAGTCCACGTGCAAATGGAAACTCAAAAGCACGTCTGTAGGGTATTGAAAGGCATGGCAGATATCGTCAGTGGCCCGGGCATTGTTTAAAAGTTGTGTGAGCCAACCTCAGCCAAGTAGGCCTACAGACCTAAGGTGGATAAATTATATCATATATTATATCCTATATATATAGTCTATAATCTATAAGAATACTTTTGTAATTTTTGTGATTAAATGGGGGTCTGCTGGACATTGCAGCACTTTCTTTATCAATTTTATAAATTATTTAAAATTTCGATACAATCCTCTGTACAATCGAATAGGAAACTTTTAGTCTTTGCGAGCCGTATATTTAACAAAAAATTCCGTCACTTGCAAAATTTGTGACATGATATCAGAGTATATATCACAATTATTTTTTTTATTGTATTAATGTTTTCAAAAAAGTTGCGTGAGCATGTTCTGCCTCGGCGTCACAGAGCCAAAATTTGTGTGAGCCTCTGGATATCGTATAGAAATCGCGCTATTACAAATGTACCTCTTAAATACAAATCCAATACCTCTTAAATACAATACCTCTTAAATTAGTTATAAAAACTTCTGCGCTATTTTCCTTATCCTTCATGAACTTCCCTTTGTAGCATTTAGCTAATGCTAACGATTCTAAAGTTTCTCAAATTTAATTTTAGCCGTTTTAGACATCAGCTAAACCAATTACATTGTAAACGTGTCCTTAAAGTCTAGTGCTGGAAGTGTTATTTATTGTAATGTAAATCACAGAAATTTTTCGGCAGCGCCAAACAAAAGATTTGCCAATTAGGTCGTCTTGTTCGCTAACGCTTAGTCGATTCCGATTTACAAGAGCCAGATTGGTGGGCCAGATTCAATGTCAGATTCAAAGTCAGATTCAATGTCGGATTCAACCTCAGGCTGATATCCGAAGAAGTCATGCTAAGGGATACGAATAGCGCACTTATTTAGTAACTGGTGATGAGTCGTTTCCTAGCAGCCGTGCTGCAGCGCCTTTGTGAGGCTTCCTAAAACGCGCTAGATGAGTGCAGATACATACATACATACATACATACATACATACATACATACATACATACATACATACATACATACATACATACATACATACATACATACATACATACATACATACATACATACATACATACATACATACATACATACATACATACATACATACACACATACATATACATACATACCTACATATATACATACACATATACATACATACATACATACATACATACATACATACATACATACATACATACATACATACATACATACACACATACATATATACATACATACCTACATATATACATACACATATACATACATACATACATACATACATACATACACACATACATATATACATACATACCTACATATATACATACACATATACATACATACATACATACATACATACATACATACATACATACATACATACATACATACATACATACATACATACATACATACATACATACATACATACATACATACATACATACATACATACATACATACATACATTCATTCATACATACATGAGTCGCGATAACTCGTGAACACAGACCAATAGGACATTGCAGAGGTTGACCTATAATTATAGGCCATGATACATTTCTATATCTCCTAAGTTAAGCTGATTTGCACTGATCATGAACGCTGCTTGCGACGCTGCAATGTCTACTGAGCAATTATAATTCATTAGGAGAATTAACTCGGCAACTTTCATGCCATTAAATGCACAATTATCTACAGAAAAAGATTTATCACCGTTATCGCATCTTTCTGGGTGTGATAGTGCGCATATATCATCTCGACATTGATAACACCTCTTTATAAGCTGCTCTAACGTCCAACGTGGTATATACATAAGGCCGCCCAAATCGCGTCTAAGTTGCCTATGGTCGACTTGTGGCGCACAATGAGTCATGTATAGTAGGCCTGGGACTTTGGGCCTCGCACTGCGCAGCAGACACTGCAACGGAAGGAGAAGCCAACTATACATGCAATTGGGAAGATGTACCTCGCATCGACTGCTTGTGCTTCAGCCTCTCTGCAGCAGCAGCAGCAGTTTTGATCGTCGCAGCTTAGACGATCGTTTAAATCATCAAAGACGCAATAAGTGGCTCCGTCGTCGTATCATTAGAAGCTCAGAATGTTTGTAGTGCTGAACGTATATAGCCAACACAATGCACTTGTATCATCGACATTCTGTAGGCTGTGTATATCAGAGTGCACTGTAAAGTGTATAAATATGTATATATACTCATGCATTATATATATTTATATAGATATATAGAGGGGGATCTACGGAAGGTTGTGTGGGAAGGACTCTGTAGTACTCTGTTTATGTGAAGGCTGTGTTGTCTATTCAGCGCTTGAAGGACTTGCATTCTGAAGATTCGGTGAATATATAGAGTAGGGTTCTAGGAAAGTAGACTTTATGTATGTGGAACATGTAGACCTGAAAGCGATCTTCTGTGTCACTGCCGAAAGTGTGGCTTTCTAAGGCAGTGTGCAGCATGTGCTGGTCATGAGGATGTGTTTGCTGTGTCATGCATGTCAGTCATGCATGCCATGAATGTGCTGAGGGTCAAAACACTGAAGCGACGTTGATTGCGTGTGGCTTTAATTCACGCGACCAGAGAGCAGACACGAACATGATATACTTTCAAGTAAGAAAACACAACTGTGGCCAACCACCAGCCACTTCTGATTACCAGTTAAGGTCACATTACAGTTGCTTAGCTGTGTCAGTTCTGAGAGCTGCTGATGCTGCCAGACAAGAGGTATCGGCAAGACACGATAATTGATGACAGCGTTTAGTTGTAAACATACAAGTAAACTTTTAGGCAATAATTTCTATCAGTCTGACGACACGTATGAGAAATTTAGCAGTTGAGCTGCGCTCAACAACTGAGTTCACACAGAATTTTATAAGCTACTGATGTGCGAAATTTGCGAGAAAAGTTGCTACTTCTAGAGGAGCAGAGACTGAATTTTAACAAAAGCAGATCCAAGAGGAAGATCAATTGAGCGCATGAGTGTGATAGATTTCAGTTCGATCTGTACTAGGTCGTTGTGATTAGTAATCAATCAATCAATCAATCAATCAATCAATCGACTAATCACTTCATGTCATTCGCTGTTCATTTCTTTCTACTGTCATTTACTTGTTAGACTGCAGGTTGTTCTGTAATTCACAACTATCCTTCGATCCGCTCTTGCGTATAACTTGTCTCATTAAGACATCGAGTTCTAACTATAGCATTTAGCAGGACATGTGGCACTGTCGAAAGGCGGCAAAGCAAGACCTGTTTTTATCACCTGCACCCAAAATTTCAATGGTGATCTGATACAAGAGAAAAGGAGATGAAGAACTTCAGACTCTATAAGCTTACTATACATATAGTGTAAAGTGAGCTTACACAGTTTCAACTCTGGAGTTGAACTGACCCATTCTCTGTCTGTCTGTCTGTCTGTCTGTCTGTCTGTCTCTCTTATTCGGCCTGACTGTCTGTCTGTCTGTCTGTCTGTCTGTCTGTCTGTCTGTCTGTCTGTCTGTCTGTCACCCTCTCTCCCTCTCTCCCTGTTGAAAGTCCTCGCACTCAGCATTACATATTGAAACATATCGGTCAACTTATTTGTAAGGTGTAATATCCAGTTCTAGTATTATTCTTGCAACGTTTAATCGAACACTCATCAATCATCTATGGGATTTGATGGACCTACATGTTTATATGAAAACTGAAAAACGATCTCTGTGAAACAACCATCAGCGATGCTGAAAGCTTATACAGTGAATAGGGTGTGGCAACGAGGAGACGAATTAGAAAAGAACGTTCCAATCTTTGTGTAAATGCGTCAGATATTATATTAACTGTAGGGCCTACGTAGGAAGAAATGTATCGTTCTGTTAAAGAAATTATCTACTAAATTGGAGTAGAATATACGAATGTAATTCTATGTAAAGGAAATGGGGAAGATTTGAATTATTGTCCAAAGGACTATTCAAGTATAATTTCGTCAAAGAGTAAGAGGCATACGAAACTTAAGACGCAGCTTTTCACATTCCGTTAACTTATCAAGCCCTATGCACGGTGTACAGCCTCACAAGAGATACCTAGAAACCTTTGCCGTTCTTCCTTTGAGAATGTAGCAGCCGCCTTCATCAGTTTCTCTGAAGTTCTCAAAGACTAGGCAGCTACCAGGCTGAGAAAGTTTTGTTTGAATTGTTGGTGTCATAATGGTAAATTCCACGATCACTATTCAACACTTGGCGGTGTTGTTGTTTTCGTTAAAATTAAAACTTTCTATATACTGCGAGTGGAGCGATTGCTATAACTCGGGGGCACATTTCCTAGTCATTTATATCCCCATGCGTTAAGATGCGTGCACACTCTTCCTATAACCTTCCATCTACTAGAGCTAATTAAGTACTATGGATGACGAAAGCTGTTCTTTCAGTTAAACTCCACCCCATTTATATCGAAGTTTCATTGACGAACCCCTTTTATATTAGCGCGGCTCAAACCAATAATACTTTTTTACGGGTTAGAAGCTCGATCGTATTATTGTGATGGATGTTTACAGTAAGGTGTTGTTGCGACAAAGGTGACTTGAGCACTGCTCGAAATAATATAATTATCAAAGGCGTCGGGATGGGGGGATAGGGGCAATGGCCCTCTCTGGAAACTGGAGCCAGTTGTATCTTTACCCCATCTTGATCATAAAATTAGATATTTGTCGTGTCTACGTTCGGTTTAGGCTAAAACCGATGTAGGCCTTCCGTGAAAGTTAATGAAAAGACGGAGGTCAGGAAGGTCATACACTCAGAAACGTGAAAGTGTGAAAGTCATCAACTGAAGCGTCAGATGTGAAATTCGCATTAGAAGACTTAATGAAGCAATTGTTTTAAACGACGCACCGAAAAACTGATAAAATTATGACAAAAGACGATTGTCGGTCTTATTTAAAAGCCTTAATGACTAAAACTAGAAAGGTGTTCAAAATTTACGGCGACAAAACATGACTTTGCTAACTTAGATTCGCTCTAGAAACCTTTAAAATGGTCATTTTCTCTCTAGGCTGCAGTAGCTACATAAATTATTGTCTCTCATTCAAGCAAAACTCACTGTGACCTAGGATTGCCTGAATACATATAATTGGTCCTCACTAATATTCGGTGAAATGTTCAGTTTTGGGCAGACAGTTGATGTCGAGAAGCCACATTAAAGTCACAATCTAACATTAAATGCCACTCATTCGTTAAATATCTGTAGCGACATCTACTTAGAAGCTCTGGCAAACTCAGCGTCGTCAGCACAAATGCAGCGTAACGAGAAAGACTATGCATATATATAATATATATATAATTATATATATGTATATTATATATATATCTAGGAAATCCATTCCCCATAGCTTAAGATTCGCCTCGTCCTCTACTAGGACGAGAGCCAGGAGAATCCTTCGGCCGCAGCACAGATAGTGGCCGATGCACCGAATCAGACGGCAACCGCTGAAGACTTCTAGTAATGAAGCACCGGGCTTTGAACCCCGAAGGCATCGGTTGATGTCCGTTGCACTATCTCCATCCACAAAGCACGACACGGAAAGGAGCCGATGGGAGAGAGAGAGGGTCGTGTGAGCCGCGCAACCTTTTCGTGCGTTTAGAGGTCAAGACGTGTGGGCCAGCTGCTACTGCTGCTGATGCTGCTGCTGCTTCTGATGCGGACGGTGATGATGATGCTGCTGATGATGGCGAGGACGAAGTTCTCTAATGTACCAGGAACTGGTGCTGCCTGCATCTTTGCCTATGGTAATCGGGTTCGTAGGTAGATGGCGGCACTGGCTTCTCGGCACATGCATTGGAGCGACAGGCGCGGGACATGTGCCCAGCTCAGTTCAACCAGGAAGCCCACGGCAACGCGATCGGAGGGAGGTGCCAGTTGGCACTCGGAAAACATTGCCATCCGCGGAAGGCGCACGAGTTACTACAACGGCGGCGGCGGCGGTGGCAGGGTCTATTTTTAGGCGCACTGTGTATCTTGACACACGGGCTTCGACTTAGCGCTGGTATCTGTGCTTGGGCCCGGCATACGAAGCGACTGCGGAAGCCGAGGAGGCATCACGGGCCGCCATCTCGGCTCTGCCTCCCCGCATCACCTTCGCTGGGCTTGCCCTTGCGAAGAGGCTGCAGGCTGCGCAGCCTCCGTAGCACAGGTAGACGCACAAGGTCTTCGTCAACATCGTGTGCCCACAACAGTGATGGATGGACGGACGGACAGACGGACCAAGGAGGAAGAAAGGAGGGATGAAGGGAGTGTGATGGGGAGGGCAAGATCTTGGGGGCTTCTTGGTCCGCGCCTTCGGTAAGCTTTCAAAGTGAAGGCGAAACGCGCGCCATTGGAAGAGGAGTGGGTAGGAATTGGGGAAGGGACGGAGGAAAATTAGGGAAAGGATGGCAGTCACAGGGAACAGCTGAAGCAGCCATCTGGATTCTAGAACTCATATCAGGCAGCTTCAGCAGAACGTGATGACTGTGTGCCTAGAAAGGATGCCCAAGTTTCTAACGCGTTCAACTGCATTGGATGTAAGGGGAAGGCAGTCGTATCTAAACTGATGGCCACCGAGGTTGTAAAATTATACAAACAGTTCAACTGTATACGATCTAGGTCGGTTTCATACGACAGACCCGGGATTCAAACCCGGGTCACAAGGATTAAAGGATGGCACCCTAGCCACTCAGACACTGTATCGCATCCAGATGTTTCTGTCAATGCCAAGCCTTCTATTTTATACAGAATCAATTAATCGCCTTTCAGTTCAACTTCAATCGTGACTGATCGAATGCGAAAATTTCGCAATGATATAGCGCCTCTCAAATCTTATAGACCTAGAGCTGCTCTTTTTCTCATAGATAACTACTTCGACCGTTTAAAATTTTTTTAAATAACAGTCGGCTAACTCAAGAATAGGGTTCAAACGCCTTTCGAAACAGTAGAACTTTCTGAATAATTATTTTCAACTATAAATCGTGCATTTAAAATGTGATATAGTGACTTAAAGCAAAAAAATAATTAAATCGCTTACATCGCAGGCCGAATTTTGTAGGATTATAGGCCTAATGCCCTAATCTAAATATGAGTAATAGTTTATAGACTAGACAAATTGATGATAACATACGTTATCTGCTCAGATTTATACCAGATGATTAACTCGAGATTAGTCCAATATTTATCCTGCTGCAGACCGTCTAACAGTTCATTCTTCGTGAACCCTAACATTTAGAGACTCTGTACATGATAAATACCAGTGTCAAGATTCATACATATTTAGAAACACATATACAATATATATGGGGACGGGGATAGAGTAATGGTAACACTCATGGCCAGGAGAGCATAAGGTACGCGGATCGATTCCCGTAACCCCCTTCTAGGGCGGCGTCTTGCATGGCTGCCAAACCGTGTGTTTAATTAATATACTGATTGTACTTTCATGTTTCAATTTAATCTTACTGCGTCTGCCAGTCTGAAATAATAAAGAATATAATTATTTATTATTATTTATACAAACAAATAAACAAACAAAAGCATACATACGTACCCACCTGCATACATACATACATATAATCTACCAAGAAAAGTGTTCAGAAACGCGGATACCACAAGTGTATAAGGTCTGAACAGGTTCCTCTGAATGATGGTTCAACCATCCATCTGGAACTCCTTACCAATCCACTCGACTAATCTTCCCTCTCCAAGTTCAGGAAACATACAAAGCGTTACTTGCTTGCCAGTTGCGGTTGGAACGACACTGAAACACTACAGTGGGACTGTAATATATTACCAGCGCAGTTTTTAAACCGTAGTTATCAAAATATTAATGTTGCTGTCGAGACAAATCTCGATTGAGACTTGGGAGGTCCCGATAGCGCAGTCATGGTGAGTCGGCAGAAATGAGCCGAAACCTCTTCTCTACACTCGATAGAGCGGGATAAAGGACAAAGAAATTGCAGCCCAATCGAATTATGATGGAGAAAGCTAAGTCGCCAACACTTCAGACTCATCATTGCCACTTGTTTGCTTTACACAACTTATCTGTTTTATGCGTCTCGACGAACATACGAATAGAAAAATCTTACAACTATATTTACAGCTAGACGGTGCCGTGAAAAATACTTAACTGTAGCAGTATGGTTTTATCTCTGATTAGGGTCCTACACGCAGAGGACCCATAAGAACTCTTGTAAATGTAGCTCGTCAGTGTTCCATAGAGGTGCTATATTAAGGCATACGTGTATAACTTCATGTATGCATAGATACGTATAAGTTATATATATATATACATGTATATATATACATGCACATGTATATATGTAAATTATGATATGTAAGTCGCTTATATGACGTGTCGTCATATCTGAGAACTTGAAGAGCCTTCTGAGGGGAAAAACATATGTTAGTAATTATCGTCTTCTGCAGTCTCAGTGTAACTGTCTCAGTGCATCTGTCGTTGTCTGTCTTGCTCTTTGTCTGGACCGTCATCATCTCTGTGTCTTTGTGTTTCACTCTCCATCAGTCGCAGACATTCTATCAGTAGCAAGTTCAAACGTCCGTCTGTTATTCTTTCCTTTTCGCAGTAGCAGGACTGGTCTATTTAGGACACGAACTCCCTGAATAATAATCCTATTACATAATATGAGCCCATGTTATAGGACCTGGGTTCTCGGAGCCGATGTACGTCTTACCACATTGGAACTACCTCGCCGAAGTGTTGAAGAGGCCTCACAAAATTTATGTTAGTTGTCGATGTCGGCATCAGGTCTTCAAAATGCACTGTTACATGGTTTCAAGAGTTTCAATCTTGAAAACCGTTTGAAATAAGCTAGCCTACATAAAAACTAAAGTTCAACTATTCATACGTTGAGTTTAGCTAATTCAAAGTCATTCCTCCAACACAATGGTTTCTATAGGACCTCAATGAGGTCCATAAAAAGCGCTACATAATTTACAAATATTCGGATACATACTTAATATAATTATATGCAATATGGTCAGTACAACCAAGAACTTAAGAAGGTCAGTGCAACTAAGAGGGACAGTAATTTGGCATGTCGCAATTAATAAAACCAGAGAATAATAATGAGATGCATGACGCTTTGCTGGGGTGTAGGTCCTCCACCGATGAAACGCTGTCACAGCCGGTCCCACTGGACTTGTTTCCCGCCTCTTCCCGACCATCGTCTGCTTCTTCTCTGTCACAGCCAGAAATTAGCAGTCTGGTGGCATTTTCCACGGCTGTCGTCAGCGACGCGTGACGACGGACTGGCGGACGGCAATCGAGGTGACTTCTGACGGTCGAATGAAGGGCAAGGGATGCGAAGGAGGTAGGGAGGGACCCGGACGGCGTCCGTGCGCGAAGACCGGGTCCATATTGGCGGGTGTGGTCTGGCCTCGTAATGGCCAACGGTCGCCGCCTTCGGCTTTGATGAGTTGACGGAAGGCGGCTTCTGTCAATTTCCTCACCTGTCGTTCGGATCGTTATTGATGACAACGTCCGGATCCGGCGTCCGCAAAGTCCCGGATGTTGACGAATCCGGATGAAGAGCCGTGGAACCAGCGGACCGTCGCCTTCCTCCAGCGACACGTGACGTTTCTGTGTGCCGACGAAATAACAATTGCTGTCCGTGTCTGGCTGGTCAGCCACGCTGCGGCTGAGAGCAGCCGGATGTCAGCGGCTGGCAGCGCATTCTGCCACTGCAGCGGTTGTTCGTTGTCACTGACTCGCTGACGTTGGCAGTTTGTCACAGAGTCAAGTAAACTTTGATGTTCATGGTCTGTTGGGCAAATAAAAATGAACTAAGCTGAAGAGACCACGAGCACACTTAGTTAATTGCGTCAATAATTAATGATCACACACGACGAATATTTACCAGTTGGTGTAATTAGACAATAATAAGAAAAAGAACTAATTGATTCCAGTGTCAGATTTGTCCAAGTCTTGTTTATGCACGACCATGTATACGGTAGCGTCACGCAGGGCAACGTAAAGCAAGGTATGGATATGGGATGGATAGGGCATGGACATTGGACATGGTATGGACATGGTATGGATATGGTATGGATATGGTATTGATATGCTATGGTATATTATGCTAAGTAAGACAGGCATCATGTAAGGTAAGGAATGCGGCATGTTAAGGAAATGGTCTTTAATTATCGCTTCTAGTTTACCATTACTGGCAGGACGTCCGCCATTGTTCGGTTATTTGCCACTCCCATAGCAGGACAGTTTTTCCGAGTTGACCGAATCTTCAGCGAATTGTTGCCTCCAGTGACCTTCCACCTGACGCAAAGACGGGGATTCGTAACCTATAGAAGGCCCGACATGTCATGAAAATCCGAAGGTTTTGCATACAGTTGTGTCACGGCTGGTAGTCAGTGGTAGAACTCCCATCACGAGGACTAATCTAATCTTTCCTGATCTAATCAAATCCACCAATAGCAGTGCGGTCACTGTATAAGCGTTCGTGATCTTGTCTCCCAAGTATCCAGTGCTTAACGACATCTAGTGGCTGCCATGGCCGTTGACGCCGACCTTTTGTCTCCCGACGAGTGTGTCACGTCGATTGTCTCCCATAATTGAATAGGAGTGCACGAAGATATATGGCTAGAGCAATCCCTGTGTCACCTTTAGACCAACAGCAGAACATTCCCTCGAATCTGGAGCTTCAACGGAAGTGCCAAAGCCTAGCTGTAAAAGTGACAAACTTCAACCAAACCGTGTGTATCTTCAATGATCATCAATTCGTAAGCGCGTATTATTATAACGCATTTTCAGGGAATCTCCTCAGACGATAATTAATAGCATCTAAGTAACGTCATTGTAACTGAGTGCGGTGAACGATAATCTGGTGGTTAGCGTGTTGGACTGTCAACGAAGGGGATGGAGGTTTCTACTTCTTCTTTTTCTTTTTCTTTTTCTTCTTCTTCTTCTTCTTCTTCTTCTTCTTCTTCTTCTTCTTCGCATTCTTCTTCGCATTCTTCTTCTTCGCATTCTTCTTCGCATTCCTCTTCTTTTTCTTCTACTTCGCATTCTTCTTCGCATTCTTCTTCCCATTCTTCTACTTCGCATTCTTCTTCTTCTTTGCATTCTTTGTCTTCGTATTCTTTGTCTTCGTATTCTTTGTCTTCGCATTCTTCTTCTTCTTTGCATTCTTTGTCTTCGTATTCTTTGTCTTCGTATTCTTTGTCTTCGCATTCTTCTTCTTCTTTGCATTCTTTTTCTTCGTATTCTTTGTCTTCGCATACTTCTTCTTAATAACCAAGCAGCAGTAGTAGTAATAGTAACTCGAAGTAACTACAGTCCAAGTAACTCTGAGTAGCATAACCGTAACACAATGGTAACAGGCGGAGAAATTGACCTAAAATCAAGGATTCGTTACACATGAACAACCTCACATGGCGCGATTACCTCTGTCACAGTGCCACTGAGAAGCTAATCTTGTGAATATAATGTAATGCAATTTTATTCTAGTTTTGCCTGAAACTGATGAAGTAAGCTGAGAAGCTAAATGATCAGTCGCTGAAAAGCAGACGAATGCAACGGCTTTGTTGTGTAGGCTGTATGACTTTCATAAAGAAGCACAAAGGAACTAGCGTCGGCGAAAGTTACACGGCAAAGGGAGAATCTGGGAAACAAGAGAGACAAACACAGGGAGACAGAGAGACACACAGAGAGAGACACACAGAGAGAGAGACAGAGAGAGACAGAGAAGGACAGGGAGACAGGTATAGAGGCAAAGAGAGAGCTTATCGCTTAATACGGAAAGGATCATCGAGGATTGCCTGGTGTTTGTTTGGTCGTCGAAAACGACCGATGCTTATCTCGTCGATATCTCGTGGATAGACCCATGGGCATCTCGTGGGCATCCCGTGAGGCTGCATAGTTCTGGCTCCTTATCATGTCAGGACGACATTCCGAAGGCTCTCTGTGGGTTCCTCAGGCTACCCCACCTTCTCATCCTCTCTTCCCCACTACAATGGCTAATCAGATGGTGTAATACAACGACCTTTTTCCTGACCTTGAGGTCGGAATTTAGCTTTTCACGATAGCCTATAGTTATCTCCCTCCGCCTGCCTGCAACCAATCCATTTTCGAAATACTTGTCCCTCGGTCTAGTTCGCGTTCCTTGATCTTTGTCTCCCTTATAAGCCTCGTCTGCAGGAATCCACTAACATATTTGGTAACATAAGGCAATGCTATATTGATTCAGCGCCTTTTTTTAGCCGATTGGTCCTGAAGTTAACAGATCTATAAACTTAAACGTAGACTGGACTTCAGTAATCGAAGAAATCGGATGTCCCTCTTTCAAGAAACTCGCAGTATCTGACAATTGGAAGCATTCACTGGCGTAAACTTGTCCAAAATATTGTGGGGGGATTTGGTTATTCATTCTACACTTGTTGCATTGGGTGTGCAGTCCATCTCAATTATGCGGGGGGACACGTGCCCCAGCTGCCACCAGAGTCTACGCCTATGGAAGCGTTATAGACTATTGTTTATCTTATCAGATTGATCTTTATTTATTTGAACCTGAAGCGACAAAGTTCCTTTACATTTTGGCGTCATGTATCTATTATTTCAGGTGCCATCGAACAGCTTCTATATTTATACATTGTTGTCAAATACCCTACCGTTTTCTGAACAAACAATAGATGATGCCGTAAGGTCATCTTTAAAAATAAGACTCGTCCTCAATAATAATGAGGTGTGTTACTGGAATAATAGAATCTTTCAGCACAAACTTAAACGTGACAACGTCTACCCAGCAACAAGGTAACGCTTTCGTAACGGTCCAACGAATTCACATGGGATTGAAACGACAGGCGCAGTGAAGAAAGGCCAGATTCTTAGCAGTCATCAACCTCTGTTTCACATCAAAATGTACAATTGTACATGCAATCAATTTCATCTTATATTCGAAAACCTCCGTGTATCACGACTCATGACCTCCTTACCTGACCTCTGCTCTCTGTCAAAGGTCGAGCGCACCAGCAGCATGTGCTTGCTTTGGCGCCTTTCTATATATGACCTAACTACCTGTTGATTAATATGGACGATTGAACAGGGAGTGCAACAGGACCGCTGCATCCGAACACTCGGTCACTGCTTAATTAATACTCCAGCTGGCATCCAGTTTAGCCGTCATCCATCTAGCCTCCCTCCCTCCCTCCATTCCCTTCACTGCACGCCCTCCGCCAATTCTCGGAACCGATGTCCCGCCCTCGTGTGCCATCTCGCTGGCACTAGTGCCATCTAACGGCGATCTGCAGCTGGACCCTTTGGCACACAGTGACATCGCGCAGGGGCCATGGCGATCGGCCGACCAAGTCGCCTAATGAATTAAATAAGCTCTCGCATTGCCCCGCGTATTAAACCCGCCGAGATCCGCAAGGGACTCGTCTCCCACAGTCCCCGAGGGACGTAAAGGCCGTGGCGTCGGCGAGGGCAGAGTAGGGGCACGCTCTGGCCACCGGGGCTGGCCTCTGTAGACCGCCGGGTCTCCGGAGACTGCCCGGCCGCCGAACAAGCCTGGCCCGTCGCGGCCGTCTTTAGTGTCCCCTGCCGGCCGGCCGGTCGGTCCCCGTGACGACGCGATCGGGGCCGAGGGGCAGCTTTAATCAAGCCACTCGATCGCTCGCCGGCGGCCGTGTTTTCGTCTCGTCGCTTTAAATATTTGATGACATCCCGGGCGAATTGCATCCGATGTCGTGTTGCGCCCTAATTCGACTTTTTCCGCCATCACTGCTTCCTCTGTTGCTGGTGGTGGCGGTGGCGGTGGTGGCGGTGGTGGCAGTGGAGGAATTGCAATATGCGGCATTTCAATCGACCGATGATGTCCTGGTGGACATGCAACAGAGAGGCGGTCGACGCCTCTGGGCCTACAGTTCAACACCACCCGTCCACCCGTCCACCATCACCATCACCATCATCAACACGAGGCATTCATTCGGATCGAAACGCGGTGGTCCTAAAACACATGTTCGATCCTCGATCAACTGTCGTTCTGTCAATTGCCGAAGAAACGTCGGCAATAAAGCATTTGTATAATAATTATAACTGATTTACCTGGCATAATTAATTGAGGCAAAATATAGTATAACGTGAATTCTATATTATAGTGGGTGCAGGAGAGAAATTCTGTCTATGCAGAGAGCTTAACTTGTGCGTCTGTGACAAATGCCACTCATGAGATCAGGCGCCAAATCATCACCCTAATTCCTCTCCTCCTCTTCATTACTGATGGCAATGAAAGTCACAACAATCACGATCATTATGGTCATCATAAGCATTATGATCTTCATCACCATCATCTTAATCATCAGCATCAACATCATCATTCGCCTAGATCCGAATCAGAATCCAACGACCTTCCCATCAATTCAATCAATGGGTTACACAGACGCGCATGCATAATGGGGGACGCGATGGTGTAGCGGTGTGTTCTATGCATTATAACCGGATGGTCACAGGTTCAAATCGACCTCAAGCCATCGATGTTCTGTCGTGTGGTCGTATGCACTCCTGAACAAGGAGGGCAGTATCAAAATATAGTTGTATTGTATTGTATAATGATGTTGCATATTAAATTGCAGTTGGCTCTGTCTGTTGGATGATGGTTTCTGTGTTTCGCTTTGTTTCCAGTCGATACAATGCACAGTGATGGGTTGTAACTGCGACTGCTTCTGCCCTGGCAAGTCTCGTCTTCGCGTCTGTGATTCCTGTGAGCATGGATGGGTCGTTCATGGTAAGTGGCGTCTTATATAACCCAGCTATTCATCTTCATCCTCTGTTCCTCTTCATCTTGTTTTTCCTACTCTTCATTTTCTATTTCTTCTACTAATCCTCTTCCCCGTCGTTCAACTTCTTTGTCCATCGTCTGCCTCTTCATGACCTTCTCATCAGAGTCTTTTCCTAGTCGTCCTCCTGCTCCGCCTGTTCTACCTCACGATCCTCATTCTTCTTCATGTTCGTTCTTCCTCTTTGTCTTCCTCCTGCTCCTCTTCTTATTCCTCCTGCTCTTCTTCTTATGCTCTCAACATTTCCTCTTCCTGCTCCTCGTGGTTCTACTCTTCATCTTCCTACTTCTCTTGCTTTTCGTGCTCCTCCCTCCCTCCCTTACCTTCCTCTTCTTGCTCCTCCTCTTCTTCCTGCTCCTGCTCCTATATGGATGACTACATGTTTCGTTCGACAATGAATTAAGAAGCACCAGCCACGTATATAGAGAGAGAGAGAGCGACCGGGCGTTAAGTGAAAACGGTTTCGTTGGACGCCTAAACGGCTGCAGGTGCACGACGGCCACAGACGCCGAATGCCAACCGCTCCCTTGTGGCTCACATCCGCACTGTAATCTGCTCCGATCTGAGTCAGCCGGTCATCCGTTACGCCTCTCTCTCTCTCTCTCTCTCTCTCTCTCTCTCTCTCTCTCTCTCTCTCTCTCTCTCTCTCTCTCTCTCTCTCTCTCTCTCTCTCTCTCTCTCTCTCTCTCTCTCTCTCTCTCTCTCTCTCTCTCTCTCTCTCTCTCTCTCTCTCTCTCTCTCTCTCTCTCTCTCTCTCTCTCTCTCTCTCTCTTCTCTCTTTCCCTATTTTTCTCTCTGCTCATCTCTACGTCTTTGTCTACAATTTGTCTCGGCTGTTCTGTATGCCAATAGACCTATGTATGCGTCTGTCTTGAGTCTTTCCCTGACTGTGTCTTTGGTTGTTTGTTTATCTGTGTCTGAATATCTCTTTGTTAGTGTGTCTGTCCTGCTGTGTTTGTTCATCTGACCATTGTTTACCACACCGTCAAAAACTGTTTTATATGTGATATAAAAATCGTAATTTCGGTGATCTATTGGTGGTACCCCGCGACGAAGAGGTCGAGAAGTCCTACCTCAGGTCTCATCATAATCGATTAGTGAAACTTAATTTTAAAGGAATGATTCCGAATGAACAGTTCTGTTAACAAATCTTTAATAGAACATGCTTTGAAGAAACAGGATGATATGAGGATGTGACAAAAGACCAGAATAGGACTTTACAATGTCCTGTTTGATTATAAGGCATTCGTTCCATGCACCTCCCCTATCCGCTAATTGATAACATCGGAACTTAACACGAAATGCGGAACACAACTTAGAACATAGCATGAAAGAAGCAGTTCTAAACGCCATCAACCGGCCTTTCTTAACCGGACACACTGTTTCGTTAAGTAGGCCTACTGAAAAGACGCTATATAAAACGTATTGTTACATTATATAGGCCTACATGCGCATTCTACAACACGGATTCAAACTCGAAAAACGATTAAACTATCTCTCATACTTTCCAAATAATCATTTACAATGTAAGAAACTTTAATTTCTACGCGACTCGTCCACAATTTCACATAACTGGACAGATAGGTCACGTGAGAAGGGGCGTCGTAGATTCCTAATCGGGGTTATGACATAGCGATTGCTCGCATTAAGCTACTGGCTAATCGGTCGGCCGATACAATTTATTACCCGGTCGCATTAAGTTGTCATTGGCCGGCGGAAGGAGACGCAAATTAGTCTGATGTATCACTCCGCCCGTCGTCGGCGAGATTGATGTGACGTCAGAGCACGACTATCGAGAACGAAGCTATACATGGGGACCGCGTTCCATTGGCAGATGACTCTCCCCTGATGATAAGTTGTCGTTATTATCATCGCCGTCGTCGTTGTCAGGATTGCTTCCGCGATTACTGTCGCTCGATCTATATGACATGATCAGTGTAAAACTACGAGATGGATTAGTTGCGCTATTTACTCGATGAGGCACTATTGTATTTCGTAAATAAGGAAATCACTGGCGTCCCCAAATCGCATTAAGTCTAATCGGTTGACGCTGACGACAGTGTGTCGAAGGGCCTTTAAATAATGACCTCAATTAGTGTCCACTGGTGAAACTACAAGGGTTGCCTGTTGGAAGTCGCTGGCCTCCTATTGCACATCCATTTCGGGAATCTGATGTTCCAATTATCAGGCTCCTGTGTCTCAATCAATTTTTCCTATTCTCCAGCTAGGATAGAATTTATCTTACGTTTTACAAAAGAAGTTCAAATGTGTAATCTTCACAAAATCCTCTTCACATATCGTATATTATTATTATTATTATTATTATTATTATTATTATTATTATTATTATTATTATTATTATTATTATTATTATTATTATTATTATTATTATTATTATTATTATTATTATTATTATTATTATTATTATTATTATTATTATTATTATTATTATTATTACACAGGCATAAGAAACTTGTCGATGCTTCCTGAAAGACGGAAGTACTTCTACAACTGTTTATATCTTATCCAAATAAACAATTCATAGTTGACCCAAGTGACCGCGTGCTCAGCTGTTTTCTCAGAGCCGATGCATTCTCAATCAGAGATAGTTCACTCATCAAGGATGCTCGAGCAAAAATCCTCTTCCTCTTGAGGTGTAATTGTTGTCTTAACTGTTCCCCGAGACATTGCAGACGAAGAGAGGCCGTTTCTCTAATCGCTCTGCTTTAGGTCTCTTCTAATTCTTGAGGCATAACTGTGTCGCCTCTTTCATTGACGATGCGCTTCTTATTTACCCACACCCCATCAGTTGATATTAGTTTTATTAATTTCTCTCGAGTCTCCATGAGTCGGCATCGATAGTCCTTGGACACATTAGATGTCTTTTTGGTTAAATGGTCCCTTTCATCTATGCTGATATTTCTCTTTCTTATCACATGCTGCCTTGAATACTCGTCATGAACAGATGTATGTGTGTGTATTTATGTGTGTATATATGTATGTGTGTATGTCTGTATTTGTATGGATGTTTAATATTATTGTTTATGTATCTGTGTATATGTTTATATGTATGCGTGTATGTTGTTTTGCCTTGACTATAACTGTCTGTCGATCCCTTCCTTCACCACACAGATAAGGGCGTACTGGTCTTCCATTTGCATGCTAGAGTTCAAAATGCAACGTCGGACGTTTCTCGGTCGTTTGTCTTTTATTCGATGGCAGCGACTGTGAGTAGATAATCTGAAGGGGTGCAATAAGTAAATCGAATTAATTAATAGTTGACTGGTTGAAGGGGCGAATGGGTGAAGGTTTGATTGAAATAACGAACGAATGAGTAAATGAATGGCTGAGATGTGTGGGTAGATATAATTATAGGATTATCAGGGCAATTTATATAGCGTCTTTAAGGTAACGCTTAGTGATTATCTGTGATTGAATTCAGCGCTGGACAAGATGGCCTATCGTACACCTGCGCATCAGGTGAGTGGACAGTCGGTCGAGGTTGTCCAGCCTAACATAGTCTTCGACATTGCCAGTCTGATGTTATATGGAGCCCATGCCACTCCTATTCGCCTCAAGATCCTCCTCGACCGGTTGTTCAGCGTCGTCCAACACGACGAAGTCCTTCAGGTCCTGCACAGCTTCGGATGGTCTTACGAGGATTACGCCAGAGGATATATACTACACGTAAGTCGATTTATTTTCTAATCTAATAACAGGTGACATATAATATACAATAAATTAATCTGCTCTATATAATGATCTAAATCTATCTGTTCTTATCTGCCTGCACTGTTCCTAATCTAATCTAATCTAATCATAGGCTAAGCCAATCTGATTTAATCTTAAGTAATCTTTCTTATCTGGGTCATTATCCGAAAAGTGCAGAATTGATGTCCCATGCTGGTTTTTTGAGTTTTTTCGATAATTTCTTCAAATTTTTTTGCCTATCCTTCAAAGAATGAGCAGATTAACATTTCCCATCATTGTTTTAGCTGCTAGATTTTGGAAATTTAGAAATAAATTGCTAAATGTATACAAAATATCATTACCATCCAATGTCCGAGACGGTGTACAATGCTTTAAATTCAGCTTTTACGCAAATTTATTCCATTACAACCTGTAACAAAGGTATATTATTTTGATTAATTAGTAGCTAGCATATGAAATAATTAAACATTTAGACTTATTTTCGTAACATTTATTTTTTGGGGGCCTATTTATACTTGTCCATAGAAGTAAGCATCATAGCCATCTCAATTTTTGGGAAGCCTATAACTTTTAGAGAACGTGCTTACTTACTAAAAGAAAAACACCAGGAACAAGATATTGTCAACTATTAATGGAATCACACAGATTTGAGTTGAAATTCATAATGTTTTATTTATAATTTAAGTTTGTTGTTCCAAATTCAAAAAAAAGTAAATTTCTGGTTCATTACCATCTCGTGTTGTATTTCATGGTTTAGGTAGATTATAACATTGATAACTTATTTTATTTACCGCTCTTGTTGAAATTATTCAAATTACTTATCTGATAGAGTAATTCAAGTGAAAATATTTGACGGCTGTCATAAATTTCATCATTTTGTCATTACCATCCAGCGGTTGTTTTTCATTATTACCATCCGAATACATCAGATTTCTGCTATTTTCTCATGACAGTCGCATCTTGCCACGGATGGTAATGACGCATTGCTAAGAGTGAATTACATGTATTTTATTTGAATTATTTGATATAAAAATAAATTGCATGTAATTAGAATTTACTAGAAACTCTCAAAATGTTGTTCAACTTGTATCTAATGCATATAACATATAGTTATAGTTAATGCTGCACAGATTTTTTCTGAAGCTAAAAATAATATTTCTTTTTTTGAATAATTTCGAAAAATGTCTTAATTTCTTGACACCAGACTAATATTTTATGTGAAGGAAAGGCCTGTTGTATTCCTACTTAATGCTGGCATCATCTACTTTTAGGAAATTGCCATTTTATAAGCACCAGAGGAATATTTCAGGTCTTTGTGATTAAATATGATTACACAAAAAGGTCGGAATGTAATGAAAAAAGAGGCATTTTGACTTTATAAATTCTGCAAAAAAATTAACTTATGATTACAAATATAGTGGATTTCTTTCAAATTAGTTAAATTTAACTATGTACGTGACTAAAAAAAATACTTACAACCAATTTTGGGGAAAAAAAATTGTTTGTTTTTCGGAGACGAAATTTGTAACATTTCGGATAATGACCCATCTACGATCGATGACTACGCCATAGAGGATGATTGTTATACGGCATTTCCAATCTAATCACATTTGATCTTATCTCATTTACAATGATTATCTGTTCTGCTCTGTCTGCCCTGACCCGATCTGTTATGATTTAATCTGAAGTAATCTAAGCTTATCGTAAACAATGTTACTTCATCTGACATGATCTTATCTAAAATGATCTGAGGTATTCGGTTTAAATAAAAACCCAACTTCAGATCTGATCTAAGTTTTTTCTAATCGAAATAAGGTAGTTCTATGAATCTGTGGTCAAGAAACTTCCTTGATCCGAACGAAGGAGCTTTTTCTTAAAGAGATTTTATAGAAGAGTCGGATGTGTTCAGCAGTCAGTGCAATAACATGCAGAAGGTTTTGAGTTTCTCGAATTGGATCAGAGCTTCGTTTACTTCGAGTTTACTTAACGCTCGGCGGCTGTGATTAAATATCGAAGTTTTTATGTGTGCGTATGTACCATTGTATGTGTGTGTGAACGAATGAATGTGTGTATTTTCAGTATGTGTGAATATATGCATGTATGTAACCTCTCTCCCTCTCCCTCTGCGTCTCCCTCTGCGTCCTCCTCTCCCTCTGCGTCCTTCTCTCCCTCTGCGTCCTTCACCCCTCTGCGTCCTCCTCTCCCTCTCCCTCTCGCTCTCCCTCTACTTCTCCCTCTCCCTCTCGCTCTCGCTCTCCCTTTCCATCTCCCTCTCCCTCTACTTCTCCGTCTCCCTCTCCCTCTCGCTCTTCCTTTCCCTCTCGCTCTCCCTCTCTCCCTCTCGCTCTCCCTCTCTCCCTCTCGGTCTTCCGCTCCCTCTCCCTTTTCCTCTAGTTGCACTGCATCAGGCCATACTGACAGTTGTATTAATGTAATGGCGCTATCCTGATCGACGTTAAATGAAAAACAGCCGATGACAGACTGGGTGTGTCTTACAGGACTCAACCGGTCGTGTTCTGGACAAATGGTCGATCGCCACCTACGAAGAAGAGCAGCTGATACTCCAGCAGTTCCTACGATTCGGGGAGACGAAGGCAATTGCCCAGGAACTCATTTCCCGCGACGGATGGGACCAACCGAGGCCAAGCGGAGCTCACTGTCTCCTCAGTTCAAGGACGGAGTCTGACATCAAGAAGTTCATCGAGAGGAGCAACGTCGGGATGCAGAGTTTCATCAAAGGCTACGATGCCGCCCAGCAGCTTCTGTCTCGCACGTTCATGTACCCTCATCTAACGACGGCTGCCGGGTTCGCCCGACTTCTGACTCCGACGATTCTCCACAATCTGTCACCTGCCGTCGGAATCCCGTCTCGCGACAAACCCGGCATGTCCAGTCCGGCAGCTCCGAGCATCATCAATCCACTGTCACGCTCTCCGTTACGCAGCCTCCAGACGATGGAACCGTTCGACTACCGCAAGGAATCGATCTCCAGTCCAAAGGCCAGTCCGGCGATTCCTATAGATGCGGCCGCGTCGAAGCTCGACGGCAGGGCACTCCTGAATCTGGCGGTTGGAGTCAGTGGTCAGACAACCGCGATTCCAACCGTCGCTGGACCCCTTCTTATGATGGTTAAGTCCGAAGCACCGGACGATAAGTCGGTCAAGGGAGGCGCTATAGAAGCCAAACAGGTGAGAGACTGCATACAGACCGACGGTGCCATCAACTACAGCATCAAGGACATGAGAGTTGCTGCGTCTGCCGCTCCACTCATCTTCCCCAGTCCATCTGCATCCGTGGCTGCTCAGTCATCTATCGCAGCAGCTGCTGCTGCAGCAGCGGCAGCAGCGGCAGCCAGCAATCCGAATTCGTCGATCTTCGCCCATCAGAAACTGAAGCATCTGCGCAAATCGTCGAACCCGATGAAGCGACCATGGCAACCAACGCCCGGCTACGGCGGAACCCTGATCTCGCCGAGCGGCAAGAAGCGCGTGCTGTGTACGGCCTGTCACAAGACGTTCTGCGACAAAGGCGCCCTGAAGATCCACTACAGCGCCGTCCATCTGAAGGAGATGCACCGCTGCACGGTCGATGGGTGTACGATGATGTTCAGCTCGAGACGAAGTCGCAACAGACACAGCGCCAATCCCAATCCGAAGCTACACATGCCGCAGACCGTGCGACGCAAATTACCCGATAACCTCGTCAGCTCCAACCAGGAGGACGACGAGGACGACGATGACGAGGCAGCCAAGGGGGTCTACTCACCGCACCCCGCGTCTCTCTCCCACGACGAGGGCAGCTGTGGGGGCACTGGCGTCCTTCTTGGTGGCAACGGCTTCGTACAGCGACCGCAGCCAGTTGTTCTTGATGTCATGTCGGACAGCTCTGAGGGCGATCCAGCGGCCCTGGCAGAGAACCTGGCTCAGCCGCACGCCGCATTTCCGCTCGGTGCCACTCCTCGGTTCTTTCTGAACCCCGGACTGCCGGTCGTGTCACTACCAGCCCAGGTTCTCGTCGAAGGACCTCGTTTTAACCAGCCGGCAGTGGCCATGGCGCTTCCCTTGCTGTCGATGGAGCAGAAAGCACCCGAAGAGGCGAGGAAACCCGAGGATCTGAAGCAGACCCATGATCTGCCGCCAGAGGTCGGACAGTGTCGCAGCAGTAGCAAGCGCAAGAGCGCCGTTCCAACGAGATGCTCGCTTCAAACGGACGAAATAGTTAGCGACGACAACTCAGTCGATGAATCACCGGAGGAGAAGAGGCCATGTCGTGGCACTAACCACCTGTCAGATGGATTCGACTGCAGCGCAGACGCAGGCGAACTGGACCTGGCGACACCAGACAATAAAGAATGTACGCAGAGGGACTTGGACGGTAGCGTTAAGGGCGGAGACTCGAACTCGGCCACTGAGCCTCTGACGGTTTGTGAGGTCCAGGATCCAGTAGACGATGGAGGAGGAGACTGTCCGCATTTGGACAACATCAGGCATAACTCACCGATTCCCGCAGGCGATGTCATCGACGAAGAAAGAGGACTGCCTGGACCACGTACCAGTACCCCGGGACCTCGCATCAGTACCCCTGGACCACGTACCAGTACCCCATCGATCAGTACAACTACAGTCAGTCCATTAATAGACAATCTTCCAGGAAATCTGGTCCATCCAGCTTCACCACAGAACAGTTCTGTCTCAGAAAACCTGTCAATGGCGAGTGGCGACTATGACGAGCGACACCTGTTGTCGAGAGAGCGATCCAAGGTCTGCGGTGGTTTTGTGCTTGAATCGCCGGTGCGCAGCCGGGACAGCAGCAGCGAAATCAACGACTCTGGAGTGGCTGACCTTAAGTGCATCGATGAAGCGGACATGGACAGGAAGTGTCAGACGTGCAACAAGAGCTTCCAGACGCACTTCGGCGTCCGATCGAATCCAGACGCTTCCCACTCGAAGTCCAATCACGTCTGCATGGTCGAAGGATGCAACGCAGCTTTTCCATCGAAGCGGAGTCGCGACCGCCACAGTGCCAACCTCAATCTCCATCGTCGCCTTCTCTCGACCGCACCGCATCCGTCGTCCTCGACGGAGAACGTCAAGGTCGGTCAGGACGCGCCTTGTGACGTCAGTTCCAGCAGCATTGTGTCCGACAGACGTGGAGGAATCGATGGCAGTGACACAGAATCTCCATGTACCGTCCTCAACCTCTCGAAGAACGTTCATGGAAGCCTTGAACGCCGCGCCAGCCACGACTCGGACGAAGGGAGCGCAGGAACTACGTGTGGTGGTGTTCAGGAGAGGGAAAATCAGTCTTCCTCGGTCGCGCTTCCTCCTCCTCCTCCTGCGCCTACTTCTTCTTCCCAACCGCCGAACTCCATGGAAGTTGACGACAGTCAGAGCGGTGACTCACCGGTTCTGGCTGTGACGTCTGACGCCACTGGGTGCGTCGTCTGTCACATCTGCCAGGATCCGTTCAAGGACAACCTGGCACTGAAGGAGCACCAAGAACGCGCCCATCCGAAGGAGATGTACCGCTGCACTATCGGCGGATGCGACAAGATCTTCTCAACGCGGAAGAGTCGCAACCGCCACAGCCAGAACGAGAACCTGCACAAGCACCTGCTCGTCACTTCCGGTGCCCCGGTCGCTTCTGTGGCCAGACAACTGGCACTCTAACATAACGAATCCATTGCCAAGTCACGTCTGTAACATTTGAATAGCCTCGTGGTAAACCAAATTATGCACTCGGTTCTACCACTAACGACTGTGACGAAAATCTACTACCAACCACTGTTGGTTAGGCTAAGTCTACCATCAGCCACTGTGGTTTAAGTGTACTCCAAGCAACTGTCAGTTTAGCTATGCTCTTATGTAGTAAGGATATTGCATTGTGTGGTCCGATGGGCTTCAGTAAGTAAGACAGTTCGACATTTCTGCGATTCCTATGTTGATGGATTTTTAATCGACTTGACTCCTGCATTTTGCACATGTGATCAGAGTAGGTCCAAACAAGGCTGATTGACGTTTCATGTCAATCGCATCCCGAATCTTATCGCAATAACGTGGACAATTTACGCAGAAATCTGTAGCGAGAATCCGATTTTCACAGTACACGAATATACTGTCATCGAATACTATTGGAGAGCATGCTCTTTTAAAATCTAGGCTAAATTCATGCGGTCATTGTCAGACCGTCGCAACTTCTATCAGTTACGAATAGTCTGCATTGCAAATTTTACTGCTTCAAAACAAGTTGTTTTGTGGATCCATTTAGCTAAACAAGAAGTTGCTCTATCTTTATAGTTGTCAAAGTTTCGCCTATATTATTAGCAGTTTTTGGAATTGTTTTAAAGTTGTATTAGTTATAAACTTAAGCTTCCTTAACTCAGTTGCCTTAACCTTTAAGAAAACATATGCCAATATCAACTTGTGTGATCTGAAATCCGCCTACGTGGTTTCCTAGTAAAAACTTATTTGGATGGACTATCGAAAGAAAAGTTCCAATTTTTGCGGAACTGCAGTTCCGCAAAAAAGTAGGCCATATCTAAATGAGAAAAAGAAGACCATATCTAAATGACCATTGACTGCTCTGCTTGCCAGGATTCGCAATATTTACCTTCCTTATTGTGCGCCTTTTCTAGCGACTATCGATCACTATTGTAACTTATACATTATTAAGATAACTGTTATCTTGCACGGTAAACTTTGCATATCAACCGTTAATCGTGTAACATATCACTTGTACATAGGATTCAAAATCGCCGCTGATGCCGAACTGTGGCAAGAGCAGGCGTTTGATAACGTTGTGGCCGCTTACCTGTTTCACCGTCAGTTTTATTGTAGTTGACTATTTTGCTGTTACACCGCTACATTGTAGGCCTATTGTAACCGTTTGCACAGTAACTAAGGTAATAAACAGTGACTTGACGGTAAATTTATAATGCGCCAATTTAGCCTTTTTACTAGCAATATTTATATTATGCAAGTGGAACTTCGACATTATGAATTTTTGTAGCTTTGAAGCAATTAAATTCACACCGTATCTGAAATAATTACACATTGTTGCATACACATCAACACCTTTTGTACACGACTATAATTTGTGCTATTTATTCTTTATTAGAGTGTTAATTAATCTATGCATGTATAGGTCTATATGTAGTCATATATGTTCTATGGTTTAACATGTCTGCACGAATTATGTATTAAACTATGCAATAGCATACTTTTCCCAATAGACTTGCATTAGCTCAGATGTTGTAGTATGCAGTGTGTTATTCATGTATACATGGCTGACCAATGTTTTGCGTTAGGCTACATACAAAAGCGTCAATATCGCATGTAACAAAAGCATTACGATTCTCCTTTTGAAGCTTACGAAATGTAATGCACTTCAAAGCGTATAAAAAGGAGCTTTCTTACAACACGTAGACTTTTACAAATTTGCAAATAAGTTTTGAATGCGCCTTGTTTGTTTAAAGTTCGACATATCTCACAATTTTTCTTGAGGATTGTCCTCTCGCATGAGCCAAAAGTTTATTATTGGGCCTACTAATATTGTTATTAATAATAATAATAATAATAATAATAATAATAATAATAATAATAATAATAATAATAATAATAATAATAATAATAATAATAATAATAATTTGTCAAGGACCTTGGACGTCTTCTGAGCCAGGTCTCAGGAGACCCAAGGGAAGCTAGCTTCCTCTTCCAACGCTTAGCTGTGACAATCCAGCGCTTCAACGCAGCCGCCTTCCGCAACACTTTTGCACTTCCGGGTCTCGGTGAAGATGGTCACTCCAGAGAATAATTTTCACATACTTAGTATCTGACTCCTGAGGGATTATATGTACCTCGGGGATTAAAAAAAAAAAAAATAATAATAATAATAATAATAATAATAATAATAATAATAATAATAATAATAATAATAATAATAATAAGACAAGGCTTGGGATGCTCGTGTCTCGCGCATGAAACTGTATAATTAATTATATGCCTATATGAAGGAAATATCGCCTTTCCAAACATAATTATCTGTCAGAGGCACAACTTGACTAGTACGCGTATTATAATTAACCAATTATTATTATCGTTATTATTATTAATCGTAATCGTAAACTCAAAATTTCTAAAGCGCTACTTTAAAGCTCTGCCCAAAGCACCAGCTTTTTTCATGAGAGTTTATTATTATTATTTCAAATAAAAGTGATATTATAAGCAGCTGTTAACATTATCCTTCGCTTGACTTTTAATTGATGCGCTCTTCTCTGGCGTAATTTCTTCTTCATTTGTTCGTCATCTTGTAAATGACTTTTTGAAAATAATTGTACATCTATGTCAAATCTGTATTCGAAAGCAATAATTGAAGCAGTCGTAGAAAATCTCGTTGTTTTTGTCTTTTTTTATCTTAATTTATTCGAAGGTTTATCTTACATTTATGTCATGTTTAAACCTGGTTGCTGATCGCATGTAAATATTTTTAATAATAACAATGGTACAGTAATTATAGTCAGCATAACTGTTCACTTTTGATTTGACGCACCACCGAATGCGATTAAATAACGCTTTTTAGTAAGCTATAATATGTTTCTCACAAAACTGACGTATTTTAAACATTTAATCGATTCACGAATAAAAACTGTTGACATCAGCTAAAGGACGGCGAACTGTTGAATTCAATTTAGGCAATGCTTGTAAAAATGTGGCTGACATACTCGGCCTACTTAAAATAGTTTATAGCGATGTAGGAATAAAGCTTATTAATCCATTAAATCTGGATCTGAATAGAATATTACAACAAATTAATAGAGTAGATTTGATTTGATTTCAATTGAATCAGATCGGGTAAGAAAGATCAAGTTAGAGCAGGATTAACTGGGTCAGTAAGATCAAGTCAGATCAGGATTAACTGGGTCAGAAAGATCAAGTCAGATCAGGATTAACTTCAGCTCACTTGGCACCGAGTGGCTTTTACTATTTTGGTTAACTACTGTAAATAGTAATCAGAGCAGATAATTGCTGGTCGCAAAGGTATATACTTAATTCAAGTCACGCGAGACAAGACACTATAAGATTACATTATACGCTTGACTTACTTACTGACTGACTGGCCGGCTTGCTGATTGACTGGCTTCATGGCTTCATGGCTGGCTGATAATCTTAGCCGATGACCGATGGAATTTGTATGGCGTCTATATTTAGTGAGTCATTTAAGTGGTTTGGTGTGGTGTATACCACGTGAGCCATGAATTCCAGCGGACGTCCTTCAGGACTTTGCTTTTGGCGATGGATCCATGTTGGCCACGAGATTCCAAGAGTCTTAGACGCCGAAAGAGGAGAAGGAAACAGATGAAGAGGAAGAGGACAGGCAGAGGGGAAAGGAGGAGTAGGAGGAGGAGGAGGAAGAGGAGGAGGAGGAAGAAGAAGAAGAAAGCGAAGCGGAGATGCTGAAGGAGGAGCATGACAAGATAAAGCAGCATCTCTTTCATGATCCGTCTGTCTGTTTGTGTGATGTTAAGGACGTGGTAGCGACGACTGCAGCCATCACAGACAGACAGACAGACAGACAGACAGACAGACAGACAGACAGACAGACAGACAGACAGACAGACAGACAGACAGACAGACAGACAGACAGACAGATAGGCGGACAGACAGACAGGCAGACAGACTGAAGGACGGACGGACGAACAGACAAACGGACAGACGGGCAGGCAGACAGAGGGAACGACAGACAGAAAATTAGACAAAGGTAAACATGGAGATTAAGAGGCAGACGCAGAAAGAAAAGGCTAAGAGGTACAGACAGACAGGGACAAAGATACAAAGAAAGTAACAAAAAGACAGAGAGAATTACAGAGACAAACATCGACACAGAAGCAGAGCAGAGAAGACAGAGAAACGGACAGAGTAATACAGAGGCAGAAAGAGAGAGGAAGAGAGACAGAGAGATAATGTCGAAGGGTACCGACTGGGAGGGAGTGGCGCCTGCGTCCCGGCTGGTTATGTCCGTATCGTATGACAGATTGGAGATAAAGGATAGGCAATGTGTGAGAATGGAAGGAGAGGCAGAGGTACACAGAGACGGACGAAGAAAGAACAGAAGGAAGAACGAATAGAAGAAACAGATAGAGTATGGGCGGAGTCACTGAGAGGAATAGCCACACAGACAGGGATAGAAAGACGTAGAAAGAGAAGGATTCTAAAATGGGAAAGATAAGGAGATGCGAAAGAGAAAGTGAAGGACAAAAGAGAAAAAAATGATAGAGCGACAGTTAGAGACAAAGAGACAAAGAGACAGGCTTAGGAAAGTGCGAAATCAAAGGTGATCATCCTAACAACTGTTACAGCTGTCAGTTAACTTAAAGTTAGCGACCCAGACAAATAGCGACAGAGACAGACAGACAGACAGACAGACAGAGACAGGGAGACAGAGAGAGACAGAGAGAAGAGACAGTAAGGGTATTGGGAGGAAGGAATGGAAGTGCCTGGGTTCAGTCAGAGTGGTTGATTATCTTATGGCTGTCGAGTCTGGTTTAGGGAGGACCAGCTGTTGGCGAATGCCACTCTTCCTCTTCTTCTTCTCCCTTTTCTTCTTGATCCTTCCCTCCGGACTCTGGGGGGGGGGTTGAGAGGGAGAGGGGCGGTGCGAGTGACGGGGACACACGTGGTCACCTGCGTCAAACGGCGCTGGATCGGCGCCAGGTGCGCGTCTTATTTGGTCACGGCTGCTGCCTTTGATTCGACGGCTGCTGCCGCTGGCGGCGTTGGTGCTGCGGATGCCAGCGTGGCAGAGGAGGGAGTGAGGCGCCGCCCGCCGGATGCTGATGCTGATGGGGATACTGGTGCCGCTGATGGGGATGCTGGTGCCTGTGCTGCGTCTGCTGGTGCTGTTGATGCGTAGGGCAGCCGACAGTGATGGTGATGCAGGAATTAGAGACGGACGCGGCCGCTGCTGCCGCCACCGCCGCGTAGCATCTTCTTCTTGTAACAGGAGCATCAACTTGGAACGCGCCGTAGCCTAGCAGCCGTTGCACAGCTGCTTCTGTAACCCGCGGACTGAAGACAGGAATGCGCATACCAATGCATAGCAGGACAAAGGCGGTCGAAAGGCACAAGGACACAGGCGTACACAACAGGACAGAGATAGGACACGAAGAAAGACACAGACGTATGCATGCGAACGCAGGTTACTCTAGAAGCGGAATATAGACATATTCACAAGAACAGTGATAGTATAGACAGAGCTAAGCGGGCGTATGTATAAGGACACAGATTGGATGTGCCTACAGACACAGGAATATGCGCAGTGGCACATATGGGACTGTGCAAAGAGACAAAAGCATTTGCTCAATGACAGAGACAGCAAATGCAGAGGTAACAATACACACAGACAAGTATAGACATGAGACAGGCAGAAGCGGACAGGCATACGTACGACAACAGAACTTGTGACAGACAGAGCCACACAGACATATGCACAAGAAGAAGACGCAGAAGGACACGAGCGTAGTCACAAAGGACAGAATACGACACACGTAGGCCTACAGAGACAAAGGCGCGCACACAAGAACAGAATTTCAGAAGCGAGATTGATAAGAAGCACAGGAATCGTAGCAGTCGTCGTATATTATGAGCA